>LR738712.1:345575579-345794309 GCA_902687465.1 Secale cereale
CTAACGGCCTGCGGGATCCGGCCCACCGGCCGGGCTGGATCGCGAGGGGATCGGATGGGGGGCGCCTCGGCTCCCGAGCGTGAGGTGGAGGCTGGCGTCGGTAGCAGGCGCGGCGGGGCTTGGTCCCGGTGGTGGAGGGAGGCAGGGGCCGGCGGCTGGAGGGCCCCGGCTGGCCGGCGGGAGGAGGCCCGCGGAGGGCGGCGGCGGCGCCCTGCGGGGCCGGTGGCGGGCGGCGTGGAGGCGGGGGCGCGGCTTGGAGGCGGGTGGCGGCGCACCGAGCCCGCCTGAGGCCGGCGGCGGTGAGGTCCTGCGCGGTGGCTGCCGGAGTTGACGAAGACGGCGACGGAGGTTGAAGGCAAGGCGGGGCCCGCGCGTCGGGTCGGAAGCATCGGCGACGGTTCGGAAGCGCGACCACAGCACTACGGAAGCATGGTTTCCTGGGACGTCGGAAGCACGAATTTTCAACGGTGGAAGCACCGCGGATCAACGGTGGAAGCACCAGCGGCGCACTGTGGAAGCATAGGGTTTTCTGGACGCAAATTTTGGGGGAGATGGATGTTTATATAGGCACAAGGAGCTAGGGTTGTCCAAATGAGGTGAGGTTTTCAGCCACATGATCACAATTGGATGGCCTAGATGAAGGGAGGGGTTTGGGTTGGTTTGGTGGGCTGTTGGAGGGGTGTCTTGGGCCTCAAAGAGGAGGTACTTTCAGCCCACGAGAATAACTGTTGGAGCACCAAACGAACTCCAAACGCGACGAGATTTGACAGGCGGGATACACACACCAAAACAACATCGCACGACAAGTCTCACGCCAAACCGGAAATGTTACACGGCCAAACACCAAAGTAGGCCTCGGGGATGCCACGGACACGTGAGAGAGCTACGGAACTCGAAACGAACAACGGAAAGAAACGAGTGGGACCGGATGCAAACGACAACACAAATGTAATGCGATGCACATGACTACATGATATGGATGAATGCCACACACACACGTACAGCAAAACGACGAAAACCCGAAAGACGAAGAACCCGGAATGGAACTGATGAATCCAAAGATAAATATATTGCCCAAAAGGGAAAGTATTACATCCGGGGCATTACAACTCTCCTCCACTACAAAAAGATCTCATCCCGAGATCTAGGACTGGAAAAAGGAAGGGTACTCGGAACGCAGTTGATCTTCTCGTTCCCACGTAGCTTCTCGGTCGGTATGGTGTGACCACTTGACTTTCAAGAATTTGATGGACTTGTTGCGGGTCTTGCGCTCGGTTTCTTCGAGAATAGCAACGGGATGCTCTCGGTAGGACAAGTCTTGTTGAAGATCAATCTCTTCAAACGGAATCATGCGTTCAGGAGTCTTGAAGCATTTGCGGAGTTGAGACACATGAAACACATCATGAACATTGGCGAAGTTGGAAGGGAGCTCAAGTTGATAGGCTAGATCGCCTCTTTTGCCAAGGATCTTGAAAGGCCCGACGTATCTAGGAGCAAGCTTTCCTTTGACACCGAATCTTTGGGTGCCTTTCATCGGAGAAACACGGAGATAGACATGATCCCCAATGTTGAAGGCCAAATCACGATGCTTGCCGTCATAGTAGCTCTTCTGACGCGACTGAGCGGCCTTGAGATTCTCACGTATGACTTTGCACATTTCTTCGGCTTCTGAGATCAAGTCATTGCCAAGAAGTTGACGTTCACCCGTCTCGGACCAGTTGAGAGGGGTACGTCACTTTCTGCCATAGAGGATTTCAAACGGAGCTTTGCCGGCACTTGCTTGAAAGCTGTTGTTGTAAGAGAACTCGGCAAACGGAAAGCAATCTTCCCATTTCATGCCAAAAGATATGACACAGGCTCTGAGCATGTCTTCTAGAATCTGATTCACTCTCTCGACTTGACCACTAGTCTGTGGGTGAAAAGCAGTGCTGAACCTGATCTTAGTGCCCATGGCAGACTGAAAGGAGTCCCAGAACTTGGAAGTGAACAAACTTCCACGGCCTGAGGAGATAACTTGAGGAATGCCATGTAAGGACACAATTCTGGAAGTGTACAATTCTGCCAGTTGAGCTGCATTGATGGATTCTTTGACTGAAAGGAAGTGAGCGACTTTGGTAAGCTTGTCAATCACCACGAAGATAGAATCATTCCCTCTCTTGGACTTAGGAAAGCCATTGACGAAATCCATTTCAATGTGGTCGAATTTCCACTCGGGAATAGGAAGAGGTTGGAGAAGACCGGCTGGACGTTGATGCTCTGCCTTCACTCTTCTGCAGACATCACATTCATTCACAAATTGGGCAATCTCCCTTTTCATGCGAGTCCACCAGTAAGATTGCTTGAGATCTTGGTACATCTTGGAACTGCCAGGATGAATGGAAAGGAGGGAATCATGTGCTTCTTCCATTATGAGCTTCCTGAGGTCACCCTTGGGAACCACGAGTCTGCCCTCGAAGAACAAGGTATCTCTCTCATCAACGCGATAGCACTTGTATTTAGGAGTACCCTTAGCAATACCATGTTTCACTTTCTGCACCATAGCATCACTGAGTTGGACCTCACAGATCTGATCTTCCAAGGTAGGAGCAACTTGAAGATTTGCAAGAAAACCCTGCGGAACAACTTGGAGGTTGAGCTTCCTGAATGCTTCACAAAGCTCAGGCTAAAACAGCTTGATAAGGTGGCTGTTGCAATATGCCTTTCTGCTCAAAGCATCTGCAATCACATTCGCCTTGCCCGGTGTGTATTCGATGCTGGGATCATACACTTGGATCATTTCGACCCAACGAGTCTGGCGGAGGTTCAGATTCGGCTGTGTGAAGATGTACTTCAAGCTCTTGTGATATGTGAAGATGTCGACTTTTTTGCCCAACAGAAGTTGTCTCCACGTAATCAAAGCATGTACCACGGCTGCTAGTTCAAGATCATATGTGGGGTAGTTCTTCTCACTTGGCTTCAGCTGACGAGAAGTGTATGCCACAATTCTCTTGTCTTGCATAAGCACACCACAAAGTCCTTGAAGAGAAACATCACAGAATACTTCATAGGGCTTGGACTCATCTGGAGGAGTAAGAACTGGAGCAGAGACGAGCTTTTCTTTGAGAGTTTTGAATGCCACTTCACAATCTGGAGACCAGTAGTACTTGACATTCTTCTGCAGCAAGTTGGAAAGAGGCTTGGCAATCTTGGAGAAGTTCTCAACGAACCTTATACAATAGCTGGCAAGACCAAGGAAGCTTCGGAGTTGCTTGACATTCTGAAGAGCTTCCCAGTTGACAATTGCTTCAACTTTCTCGGGGTTTACCGCAATACCGTCAGTGGAGATGATATGGCCCAGATACAAGACCTTGTCGAGCCAAAATTCGCCCTTGGAGAACTTGGCATAGAACTTATGTTCACGGAGCCTGTCGAGAACCAGACGGAGGTGCTTTTCGTGATCTTCTTCATTTTTGGAAAATACCAAAATGTCATCCAGATACACAAGCACAAACTTGCCGGTGTAGGGGTTGAAAATGTAGTGCATCATCCTCGAGAAGGTAGGTGGAGCATTGGCGAGACCAAAGGACATGACTGTATACTCATATGAGCCGTAGCTCATTCTGAAGGCAGTCTTGGGGATATCTTCTTCTCGAATGCGAATCTGGTGATAGCCCATTCGGAGATCGAGCTTAGAGAACACTTTAGCTCCTTTGAGCTGCTCGAACAGTTCGTTGATGTTGGGGAGCGGATACTTGTTCTTTATTGTCTTCTTGTTCAACTTCCGGTAATCAACGCAGAGGCGCTCCGTGCCATCCTTCTTCTTGAGAAGTAAGACACCACAGCCCCAAGGAGACGTACTAGGCCTGATCAGACCCATACGCTCCTGTTCATCAAGCTGCTTCTTCAACTCCTTCAACTCTTTAGGAGAGAGCTTGTACGGATGCCGGCATGCTGGCTCAGTACCAGGCTCGAGTTCAATGACGAATTCCACTTGACGGTGTGGAGGCATGCCTGGAAGTTCTTCAGGAAAGACGTCTTCGTATTCGTTAACCACCGGAATTTGAGATATGGCATTCATCTCGCCCTTGTCATTGAGAGAGAAAAGCCTGATTGTGTTATCCCTGGAGGCGAAGATAATCACATCATCATCGGAATGAGTAATCTTGACTTCCTTCTGTGCACAGTCAATTTGAGCATCATGCTGAGAAAGCCAGTCCATTCCGAGGATAAGATCGATGTCAGAATTGCCGAGAATAACCGGATTAGCCAGAAAGCGGTAGTCCCCCATGCGAATAGATACATTCGGAGCCACCATACTAGAACTCAATCTCTTGCCAGGTGATATAACACTCAAGGTTCTTGGTAAAGCTTCAGAGTGAACATTATTCTTGGATGCAAATGGATATGACACGAAGGAACAAGAAGCACCCGAATCAAACAAAACTTTTACAGGGATAGAGTTAACTGGAAGGTTACCCAAAATCACATCAGAAGAATTCTCCGCTTGCGTTGCATTCATCAGATTCACCATTGCTGCCTTTGGATCATGCTTGACAATAGCCGAACTGACAGGTGGAGGAGGCGGAAGGCGCCTTGGGTTGTTGCACTTGTTGGAATAATGACCCTTCTGGCCACACTTGTAGCAAGTGACCTCAGAAAGAGGACGAGTAGGAGGAACACTTGGTCTTGGAGCTTGGAACTGCGACTTGGACTGCTTGCTTGGGTTGGGTGGGTGGGAGAAACCACGACCACCAGCATTCTTGTTGCTGGTGTTGTAGGGAGCTCGGATCACAGGAGGAGGTGGAAGCCAAAATTTCTGTTGCTTCGCGACCACTTGAGAAGATGAGGAGGAGTGAACGGAATCTCGAATCCTCTTTTTACAAGCCTCCATCTTGAGCTGGGCTGCCTCTTGCTTAAGCGCCATGTTATAGAATTTGTCGAACTCCTCAGGCTCGAACAAGGTGAGAGCAAGTTGAAGTTCATCTCTCAGACCTCCACGGAACTGATAGATCTTGCTCTTGGCATCTGGGATGTCTTGCTTAGCATAGCGGGCAAGATTCTGGAACTTGACATTATACTGGTAGACAGTCATAGAGCCTTGCTTCAGGTTGCGGAATTGCTCACGCATACCCTCGATGACACTTGTTGGAATGTGGTGAGAGCGAAAGTCCTTGCAGAAATCATCCCAAGAGATCACACGCCCTTCTCTGGAGTCTTTGTATTGCTGCCACCAGTCAGCTGCTTGGTCCTTGAGTTGGAAGGCTGCAAATTTCACATAGTCCTCAGGCCTTACGTTGCTGCACTCAAAATGCTTCTTGATATCAGTGATCCAATCTTCAGCATCGAGAGGGTCGACACAGTAACTGAAAGCCTTTGGTTGATTGGCCAAGAACTGGTTGAGCGTAGCATGGTGCTGTTGGTTGAAGAAATTGCCTTGGTTCCCTGGAGCACCCTGATTTGCTTGATTTGCTTGCATCTGCTGCATCATCTGCATCAACATCTGGGTGTTCTGATTTGTAGTCTGCATAATCGCTATCCAAGCCTCAGACGAAGGAGGAGGGGAAGGAGGACGATCTGGAACCTCTTCACCCTCTGGGTTAGCGTTGGGAACCCGTTTCGGAGCCATCCTGAAAGAGATGACCACGAATCAACAATTTGATTGAAAGAAGACATAAGCTGAAACAACGGATAGAAATGCAACATAGTCTTCACAAGAATCATTCGAACAAGAGGAACGAATGAAATTCTCAGTTTAATGATAACAACAATCTTCACGAGAAGCCACATAGGGGACAAAAGGTAAATAAGAAAACAACAAGGTACGGATGGAACAAACACAAGATAGGAGCTTCGTTCGACATCTTTGTGCTGTAAGATTATGGAACGCGTTATGAAAGGGTTTTGCAATCCCCGGATCAGCATAGCCAAGGACCCTTTAAGATGCAACTCCCGATCGGAACATCGGCCATAAAACCACTTCACTCAATGTAGAACCCCAAACTCGCTAACCTGCATTCGTTGGAAGAATGCCTACGATCTATTGGATAAACCCACCTATTAATTTCCGAAAGTTTCCAGTTACGCAATCAGGTGTTGGGGATACAGGGGAAGCACCGCGCAATCAACTCTAATCCTACATCCAGCTGTATCCATCCTTCAACACATAACCAGTCTTTCTCGGAAACCGTCTACCTCTGACCTTCGAAAAGCCTCCACTATACAAAGCTATGGCAATACTCCCGAACTACCTCCCCAGTACTGGGTGATGTCGGGGTTATCTTGCCACTAACCGTATAGGAGAGTTTTCAATGTCGGCCGTCTTAAGTATTCTAGTACTGTCGCGATATGCTTGTGACGACAATACCCCGAAGCTCAACTCCCCGGGACACTGCCACAACCCCTAATGTCAGGAGGCATCGAGAACAATATTCTCGTCACAAAGACATCGAAACAATCCCACAATACTCGCGAGATTCCTAAAAAACATTTGGTGCAGTTTTTGAAAGTAGAAGAGACAAGAGTAGTCGTCAGGAGTCCTCACCAGAATGAAAGGGGATGAGAAGCAAAGAAATCCTACTCTCCGATATAAATATAGGACTCAAAACATTTTCAGTGTGTGCCTAGACTCGACCGTCAACGATTCGATCAAACAGTGGGGGCTTCTAGGTTGGAGAAGGCTCTGAATACCAACTTGTAATGCCCAGGATGGGACTATATTTCCTACGTGTCGAGGCATGACTTAAAGATATAAGCCCATTCTGGAATGATCGCAAGTTTGGTACCTTTGCACATCTCATGTAAAAATAGGGATGGAAAACTGAAAAGATAGTTGGCTTACACTCACCACGTCACACAAATTCATTACATATCCAAACATCATTCAAATAAACATCACAACCCATGTAAAGGTAAAGATCCAAATGACAAGATACCAAACATAACATTAAACCACATGTCTAGATCGAATCCTAGTAGAAGCTCTACTGATCAACCGGATAGTTCACATAGTAACGGCTACGCTCCTCGTCGTACTCCCAGTCTAGCTCAGTGACATCGCCTGTGTAGCTCACCATCGTACCTGCATCTGGTGTGTTGAAGTAACTGTGAGCCATAGAGGACTCAGCAATCCCGTTCCCGGAAGCCTTGGGTGAGGAACAAGGCTGAAGAAAGAACAAGAGTCTGCAGCAGCACTAGGCTAGCTTACGTAAAAGAGAGCGAGAAGAGAAGGTGCCTCGGTCGAGAGATGATCACGAAGTGATCCTAACTAAAGCAAGTCAATCATAACCCCACCGTGTTCACTTCCCGAATCCCTTTCGGAAAATGACCGTCACGGTACTCACGCTGGTAGTGTATTGGAACATGGTGTCAAGTTTTCTACAACCGAATATTAACAAGCTCCCATCTGCCATATAACCGCGGGCACGGCTTTCGAAAGTTCATAACCCTGCAGGGGTGTTCCAACTTGGCCCATGACAAGCCCACGATCCACGGAGTCGCAACTCTAAGGTGGGAAGGCCCGAGTATCCTCGGAATCCCGTGCTCAAGATACTCTGACTAAGGTAAGGCTAATCCAGCAAATCCTCCCGGCGTGCCGACACCCTGACAATAGCCGCGCGTATCTAGTCTCAGGCCATGACCGGATGGGACAAGCTACGGGTTTATACCAATCCTCGAGTTCTGATGTAGGGTGGAACCCTAGATGGCCGATCTTTCACGAAATGGAGGGGATCCCACGAAGAACACGAAGAACGCGAGAGGGAACACGAGGGGAAACACAGGAAAATCACTTAAACCAACAAGAACAAGTCACACATATGCTAGATCCTCGAAACACAAAGAGATACAAGATCCATGATCAACAATGGACGATACAAGTAGCGATAGTCTTCTCCGTGAGGAGGTCTTGGTATCTCGTAGGATCTTCTCCGCAGAGGTCTTGAATCCGTGTGGATCTTCTCCGTGGAGGGGCCGCAGTCACTCCCAAGGAGATGAACCACTAGTGGTTGAGCAAAGCTGTGTCTCAAATGAGCTAAACCTAAGCTAACCCTCAAATGGAGGAGGGGGAGGAGTATATATAGTCTAGGTCCACGAAGGGGTAAGTGGGAGAGGGATACATGGGCCTCAGGCCCGATACACTGTGCGCAGACAGGGGCCGGATGTCCGGGCGGGGGCCGGATGTCCGGGCCTTCCCAAGACGCCGGATGTCCGGGCGCTGGGGCCGGATGTCCGGGCTGGCATGGTCCAGCTTCTGTGATGGGCGCTGGATTTACGGGCTGGCGCCGGATGTCCGGCTCGACGTGAGGCGCCGGATGTCCGGGTGTCGGCCGGATGTCCGGCCGCTGTAGCTCTGCGACAACTCCACTTGAGGCACTTCTTGATCCACTTCTGTGGGGACTTGTCCTATGCTTCGAGCATTTCCTTGGTCGTCTCCTCGGTTCCTAAGCACATGTAGTGTCTTTGCATTAGGTAGCAACCAAGTCTCGCATGAATGAAAAGGAGAAGCATCGAGGAACGGGTTCACCTTGTGTCCACTTGGGGTTTGGGTAGTAGTCATAGTGTACATGGGGATGAACGAAGGATGCTCCGCATCATCTCCCCTCCCTTGGGAAAGATCCGACCTCGGATCAAAAACCTCATCACCATGGAAACGGTAGTCGTGAACGGACTTGTAGTTGGACGAAGTTGAGGGCATGTCGCAATCCAAGTACTCCAAGGTGTCTCCGGTATGTGGTACATGCAAAATGAGCAAACACAAAGTACACTTGGGAATACAATGGTTAGCGCACACAAAGTGTCCATCATGTAAGAATGAGTCCGTGTGACAAGGTACATGAAGCTTAGCAAGATGATATAGTATGAGATGGAAAGCATTCATGTGAGCAATATCATTTGTTGTGCACACAAAGGTAGGGTAATTGGCATGGCGCACAAAGCTACAATTTCTACCATTGTGCAAAATGATGTCATAGTGTGATGGTTTATCAAGAGCATGAACATGGCAATGGATGCTCAATATGTGTATGTTATCATGCAATTAATGGAGGACAATATGATCATGATGTATGAATATGCCATCAAGAAAGATCACAACAAATTTGCTAAGGAAATGCACAAGCTCATATATCATGGATGACATGGGAATACAAGATGCAACAAGGCAATCATAATGTGAGTCAATCCATGCATAAGATGCAAATTTGTCATGTGTATGATATGTCCATGGAGCATGGCATGTGGGCACACAATCAACAAATATGAAGGTTTTGGTGCAATGTGCCGAAGGAGTGTTGATATACCAATGCTCAATGTAGTGGCTTGAGTGAAGGTCCGTAGGTGCATCCAATAAGTCCGAGCGCTCCTCATCTCAAAGGTCCATCTCCAATGTAGCTTCTCTCTCCAATAGATGTATCATGTAGACAATAAGAAGAAGACAACAATGAAAGAAGGACCCATCCAATATGCGTATGTGAGGATGGCTCAAAGGGAAGTAGTGCACCTTAAGGAGATTCTCGCGAATGTTGGTGTTGCACATCATGTATGCCTTTGCATGACCACGTTGTCGCATGACGACACCGCCTTGTGAATCCTTCAAAATGAAAGAACATGACAAACACTCGGAAAAACGAATGAGGTTAGCGTGAATGCAAAACCTAGCATTCGTGAGGGAAAATACCCAACAAGTGCTTGCATCATTCTTATCATAAGAAAGGACAAGGTAATGTGGCATGGCATGTAAGCATATGATGCAATAACAACCAAAGGCATTAGGCGCAAACAAGCAAGCATGCATCACAAGTATGGTGTCCAAGTCTCCAAGATCAACAAACATAGCATTGTTGCACTCAATACAAGTGATGAGAGATGCAACGAATGGAGACAAGTGACAATGATCAATGTGAATCATGTGAATGGCATGAACATATATGTCATCAACCCAAGAAAGCAAGTAAGAGTGGAACATGGGTGATGCAATATAGCAAGCAAGCATAGCAATCAAGTCAAACAAGCTAGTAGTGCGAAGATGCAACGTACTAGAGGTAATCATGGCAAGCATGTCATGTGTGCAAATAGTGAGCATACGTGATGCACATGGCATAGCACAAGCATGAAAGCAAGATATGAGCAAAATAGCATCAATGTGTTGATGAGAGGCCATATGGAAATAGCAACGGGATATCATGACTCTCCCAACACAAGAATCGACAATAGCATGGGGCACAAAGAAATCATGGTAGTAGCTACAAGTATCTCCACCAAGCATGCAAATACACTGTCAGAACCCCGATCCTAAGTCACACAGGTCTAGCCTGTAACACACCATATCACTTTGCGGCCTCACGCACGGTATTCCATGGGTGCCACCTTACCTGGCCCGGGACCGTTTGCGCATTTTGGCACACGTATATGATAGTGTCGCTAGCTTCCATATGACAGAGAACCCAGGCCGACATGACCAGTTATAAACCAAAAGTGGCACTAAATTACAGAGACAGGCATACATGACCCAGCAACGAACGTGTCGGTCATCAACGTATGAACCCAAGTCGTAGCAAGCTACAAGGACTTAAAGGAACAACGCGTGACATTTCCCCTAAGGGACAGACACAGGAACGAAGAAGGACACATGCCGGCCAGCCTAGGTGTTCCGGAGCAGTAGCAAGCTACCAAGGCTCAGTGGAAGCACCAGGAGACATTTCCCTGTAAGATAGGCTACCAAAGGTAAACAACTAGGTGTCGGATCCCACACATAGCAATACACATTACATGTACGCATAACATGTAAGTATGTGCTGTACAACATGGCATCACAACATAACTCAACAACTCATATAGATAAGGCCCAGAAGAGCCATCATAGCATTTATTACAATCAGAGGTCACATGACCCAACATACAGAGCATACAGGCAACGGAAGCATTACATGTCTGAGTACAGACATCTACAAAAGAAAAAGACTAAGAAGCCTGACTATCTACCAGACCCTCCCAAGGGTACAAGATCGTAGCTGAGGTAACAAGCTAAACATCGAAGTCCACGCGGAACCACTAGCGAGACTGAAGTCTCTCTACAAAAACATAAATTAAGCAAACGTGAGTACAAAGGTACTCAGCAAGACTTACATCAGAACTAGCTACATATGCATCGGTATCAACAAAGGGGTGGTGGAGTTTGACTACAGCAAGCCAGCTTTGACTCGGTGGCTATCCTGAACTACGACTGCAAGTA
The DNA here is from genome assembly GCA_902687465.1 of Secale cereale. Lineage (NCBI taxonomy): Eukaryota > Viridiplantae > Streptophyta > Magnoliopsida > Poales > Poaceae > Secale > Secale cereale. The sequence goes on from LR738712.1 coordinate 345,586,786, forward strand.
ACTCTTTTGAGGTGGCGCACACGAGTCCACATATTCACCAATCAATACACCACTATGGATCCGCTCCCGTCTCCCTACGAGAAGGCCATCCATAGCACTCACGCTTATCTTGCGTGTTTTAGAGTATCCACTTTCACTTGTCTATGAACTGTAATAGGCAACCCAGAAGTCCATTACCGCGGACACGGCTATTTGAATAGATTATATTTAACCCTGCAGGGGTGTACTTCTTCACACACCCTCTCACCACTTACCGCCGTCTACACGACATGTACTCGGCAACCTTCAAGCGGAGGCCCAGCGAGGGTGTCGGCCACGACCTGACTAACCACACAAGTCTCTCGTCCAGGTTTATCGCCTATTTGGGTTCCATCCGTGGGGAGATCCGGCCGGGGTGTCGCTCACGGCCCCAAACGATGTGTACAGGGTTCCCGCATCACCAAACGGGCAATCGGTACATCGTGCCACGTACCTGCCGCGTCACAGCCCACCCCGAGGGTCAGCGCTGCGCACGACCTCCAGTAAACTACAAACACCAGAAACTAGTTGCAACTCCTGGACAGAGATCATGTTGATTAATAAGTCGAGAGGGTCAATTAAGGATCCCAATGTGTGGTAGTAGCTGTTTCATGGACCAACCAACACAGAACTCAGTTCCTGAGGACGGCTGCAATGAGACAACCCACCATGTACTCCTACATGGCCTCTCATCGCTACCTTTACCAAATCGTGTTCACACACTTAGCTCACACACATTAGGACATGTTCATCACCATTCCAATTCATCCCCGATGAATCAGACCTGACACAACTCTAAGCAATAGCAGGCATAACCAGAAAGCATGAAAGAGTAGGCACAACATGGCTCAAACAACTCCTACTCATACTAGTGGGTTTCAACTATTTACTGTGGCAATGACAGGTCATGCAGTGGAAAGGGGTTCAACTACCGCAGCAGGTAACAGTTGAAGCGTTGTTGTCCTAATGCAGTAAAAGAGAGCAAGAGCGAGAGAGTGGGATTGTATCGGAATGCTCAATGGGGTTTTGCTTGCCTGGCACTTCTGAAGATAACATTGGGTCTTCATCGGTGTCATCGAACTCATCGTCGGAACGTCGTCTACTGAGAGGGGACAAAACGGACAAACAGAGAAAGGACGCAATCAATGCAATGCAACAATATGATGCATGATCATGACATGGCAATATGCTGTTGATTGAGCTAATGCAACTAGCAACACAATTAAATGAAGCTGGTTTGAACCAAAGGTTCAAATTCAAACTTCATATGTGATTATTTAGATGCCATTTAATTGATTTGACCTGATCAGCAGGTTTAACTTGTTCAAACATGCATGAAAATGCCATAAACAGATTCCTTGAATTTTTCTGATCAATTTTCATATATAAATTATTTTCATCTGAGTTATGGATTAATTTCTATGATTTTTAGAAGTTTTGGCTATTTTCTGAAATAAATAAATCATTTAGATTTATATAAAATTACAGAAAAGGCTTTATTGCATCAGCATGACGTATGTGTGACGTCAGCAAGTCAACAGGGGCTGTTCGGGTCAAACCTGACCAGTGGGGCCCACTGGTCAGTGACTCAACTAACTAAATTAACTTATTTAAAACTAACCTAGTTTAATTAGCCGGGCGAGGCCCACATGTCAGTGAGTCACAGAGTTAACTAATTACAAATTAGCACTAATCTAGAATTAGCAGGGCACTGGGCCCACCTGTCAGTGTCTACTTAAACTAATGACAGAAATTAAACTTAACTAAAACCTAAACTAAAACTAATCTACAGCCGGCCCCACATGTCATGGACACAGGGGGGGGGGTCCAGCCGGAGTCAAACGAGGTCAAAACCACCGGCGGCTCGACGCCGGCGAGGCCAAACGTGGCGGCGGTGTTCGGAAATCGCCCTCCGGCGACCATTTGGACGGCGGTTTGGTGCTATGCGAAGCTGGGGAGCTCGCGCATCCATTTATGCCATCGGGAGGAGCTGGGGTGGCCGGAGCTCGTCGGAAACGAGCTCGCGGCAGCGCCGGAGTTCGGGCTCCGTCGGGTTAAGCGCTGCGGGGCACGGGGAGACGAGCTGATGGGTGCGGTGTGTTCCTGGGGGTGCGCTGAGCTCGCTCGTGGCCTCGAAGAAGCGTGACAGCAGCTCTGGCCACGGCGGCGCCATGGACGGCAGCGGCGAGCTCACGGCCGTGGTTGGGATCGGGGCTAGCGAGTGCAACGAGAGAGGGAGAGGTAGGGGTTGGACGCGGGAGCTCACAGCGATTCGTTTGAAGAGGACGGCGAGCCCGGGGGCGGCCCGACGGCGGCGAATCGTCGACGGCGGTCACCGGACGCAGAGGAGGGGAACGACGGTGTTGCGGGTGAGGGAGAGCTCCTGGCGCCGCGTGACATGAAGGAGAGGAAGAGGGGGGGCACGGCGGAGCTCGGGGGCTCATCGGAGGGACGAGGGGGAGGCCGTGGCCATGGCTACGGCGAGCGGCGGCGGTGGTGGCGTTCGGCCATGGCGAGGAGAAGCAGGGGAGGGGGAAGGGGATCCAGTGAGAGGGGGGAGGAGTGACAGAGAGAGGCAGGGAGGTGCGTGGCAACCTCAGGGCGACGGGGAGGCAAGCAGAGAGGTAGGAGGTGGCCGGCGTGTGCCGGCGTGCGGCGGCCACGTGCCCTCCTGCCCACTGGCAGGAGGTTGAAGACAGTAGGAGGGAGGAGGTGGGCTGGGCCGGCCACTTGGGCCGCCAGGTGGCTGCACAGGTAAACTACAGGCGAGTTCTCTCTCTCTCCTTTTAATTTCTGTTTTCTATTTTTTTCTGCAGGTTTGTGGCTTTTCTAAAAATGCTTAGGCACTTTCAAAATTCACCAAACTGCTCATGCCCACTGTTTAGCATATAACCAACATGGAACATTTCAGTTTGGGATTATTTGAGCATTTAAAATAATATATAAAATTTAATTGCCCAAATGCAAATAAAATATGATTAAATTCAAAAATCCAGAATGGTCCTAGAAATATGTGCAACATTTTTGGCAGAGGTTTTTAATCAATCCAAAAATGATGAACTTTTCCCAAGGGCATTTTGGGTTTATTGAAAAAGATTTAAATTTAACCCTAGTGAAATTCATTTAGTACTAGGGTTTGAGCATCCCCATTTCAGGTTTCTGAGAATTGAAACATGATGCACACAAGACTAACTGGACCAGAGCAGACCAGAACTGGGGATGTGACAACTCACCCCCACTAAACAAGAATCTCGTCCCGAGATTCAAGCATAGGGTAAGAAATCAGAGGGGACACTAACTAACACAATCTTCTCGATCCAGTTTCCTCCTCGAAATTGTTGATTCATTGCATCACGTAGATCTTGGCATCTTTGATTTCAAAGCTTCATCCAACACGACAACAGAGGAACGTGAATTCTACAAGATTTGATCTTCTCGAAGATCGAGCAACTCAAGATCAACTCATGGATTGAGACGTCGAAACACCTCTTGAGCCGAGACACGAAGTACACCTCCAGGGGGATGGAGTGAGACAAACGATGAAGGTTCAGCTAGTGGCAATAATTCCACACCTAAGAAGATGGTGATTGATACCACCAGACGGGGCACCTTAGAGAAGGTGACTCGTAGATTTATTCCTTTAAGTGGCAAAAAGAATTACTTTTGATATAGGGATCATTGAGATTCCCTATACCAGCCTAAGGCAAACACAATCATTCGTTTGACGGAGTCCGAAAGAATGACATACTCGTCCAGAATGGATGATGTGGACTATCTTATTAAAGACAACACAAGGGATGATTTGATTATCATCGAGGATGGATGGGACCCATGGCAATTCCACTCCTGAGGATAATCCTGAACAGCAGTGATTGAGAATGGTAACCCATGGAGAATTGGCACATTGGCGGTGCAAGCTAGGAACAAAATGCAAATGCTGGGAATGATTCTGGTAACTGGGAAGAAACCCAACAGTAGAGAGTAAATCTACTCTCTGCGAGGGTATAAAATCATTAAGAACACTGGAAGCAATCCCGGTTAGTGTCGAGGATAACACCTAGTGCTTGTGTGTGCTCTCAAGAACTTGAGTATTCCCATATTCACCAAGGTTTTACCAATATCCGTGTCAAGGATCCTGGCAACACCACATACTACCATGATGAATAGCGGTGGACGATGCAGATGCAAAGGAAGATAACACCTTCTTGGATTTCACCTTGGCGAGGCCAAGGGGACGAAATCTGGATGATCAACCAAGAGACATTTAGCACTCCGCTTCTAATGTTCTCCTTGATGTACTAGCACAACCCATTTATTATAATGGTTTGGCACCTAGAACGTCAAATAAAAGGTCGGACTTTAGGGGCACAAGAATTCATAAGGAACAACTAGGGAGTAAGTCCTACGAAGTCTTTATGGGGAGGTGGCCAACTTCTTCAAACAAGATACTACAACAATAGGTCTTCCGGTTGGGTGTGTTGGCCACGACATCCACTTTACCGGTTATCGAGAGACCAATATTATAGCTCTTGGAAAATGCGCCAACCATCATATCTGCCTGAGATTTAGTTCTGATTGGTGTCAGGATATTCCAGACTCATCGAGTCTAGAAAGAATGAATATTTGCAACACAATTCGACGAGACGGCGTTGCGAGATTCTCGGGGAGTAAACTACGATAGCAAGCTCCAAATCATGAGCTGGTTCTGCTACGTACCTGTGAACACGTTGTCCCAGACAAACATGACCACATAGTAGTCTTATAATAAAATACTATCGAGTTCAGATTGGGAATCATCATTGGAGATAGCGAAGTCTTGTGCATGTCCGTCCGGGCCCTTCGGGAATAGCATTTGAACTTCTTTTCTTTGAACAAATCAATCAGTGGCTTGATGTGCTAGGGATACATACAGAATGAAGATGATCAGTCTATCAGACCATAGAATACTTCGCATGTATGCATGACTGACTTGAGATGACTCCAGAGGAGGTAGAAACATGCTTTCTCGAATTCACGGCGGCAACTTGCATCAAATGCTCATGAATTAGAGGAAGTCACTTCTTTCTTCCGTACATATGCTTCACGAACGGGTCATGAAGATAATGCTTATAAAAGTTTCCAATACTAACTGGATGTTCAACATAGATCATGGAGAACATAACAATATTGCTGATGGGCTCAACAACAATTCATCCAGGTTTCCATGGAGATGGAATTCCATAATTATGTGAACAAGTGATAGTATTGGTCAGACCAATAGATGTAATGGTGTATGCACGAGGGATCAACCACGAGTAAGACAACGTTACGAATATCGTTGGTTCTGATTTGATTCGAGGATAGCCCACACTCAAATCAAGGTTTTGGACAAGATAATAAATCCACAAATGATCACGGGGATCAATTGGAGAAGATATCATCTATCTTCAATACACACACAAGATATCCCTTTGGAGTGAGCTATGTGGGTTAAGCTTTTATCTTCCAACTCTCCAAGTTGTTGTTTAGCTTAACCAACTAGTTCGGGGTATCCAACACAGATTCTTGGAGAAGTGGTGGTTTATAAGAAACCAACTTGATCACGAGCTCAACATAACAGTCAGGGAACAACCCGGTAATACTTCCGAGAAGATATTCAGAAAATCACGAACCACCGATATGTTACTAAGCTCGAGAACAATCTTGCCTTTCAAGGCAAGACGATATGATCAAATGAGCGAGGACTTAACAAAATCCTAACTCATCAATCAAGGAATGCACCAGGAAAGTGGACTAGGTAGCACGATCAATCTTAGGATGGTGATTCAGTAACCATCATGCTAAGAATGAGATTATCGTCCATTTAACTACCAAGCAACAGAGTTGCTAGGAGTATTGATTTCACACATCACAATCCACTTGTCAGTATTCCGGTTATAACAACGCGGAGACCGAGGAATGGACGACGATGGTGAGAAGTATTACTGTATCAAGAGTTCATAGTATGATGTGCAATTCCCAGGATATTCTTGACATAAGGATGGTAATACTCCAGGATAGAACAGTTTAGAAGCTGCATTAGCATTCTTCATCTGCGAAGTACATCTTCTTTGACCAAATCCTGGATATGGATAAGGTACTGGAGTTTGTTTCTCCTAGTCATTCCAGAATAGAATGGCTTGACAGACCACAAGAGTAAAAGGCATCAATGAACACGAGTGCACGACTACTCCTGACTATCAATTGATAGACGAGGGTCATAATACAACTAAAAGGAGACAACTCAAGGGACATATAACTTCTGAGTTGTGGATGCATAGGTTAGTATGTCGAACGAGTTCCACATATTTCTTCCGGATAACCCATGCAGAAAGGTAGGACTGGCAGAGTCACAATATGAATGGAGTACCACTCAGGAGCACTCTGGTTGTGATCTTTTGGTTCGGGAGAACTTCTGCCAAGATGGTTCATGGTATTGGAAGAACGATAACCACGGATCTCGAGGACTATCGCAAGGTTACTAATATCCTAAAGGAACGAGCAAATACTATCAACATGAAGTAAGTAGGGTGAAGCTCGGGTTCAAGAACCCAGGAATAGAATACCTACCAACTAAATGCATCACGGGATGCTTTCGAGAATAATGGCCAGAATCATCACACTGAGAATATAAAGCATTGCTAGATTACTGGGTGATCCTCTAAGATTACTTAGGGTCATAATAATAACTCCAACATATGTGTCGAGGTAACAAGGTACCACAACTCACCGTCTAGTGTGGTTAATCTGGCCTAAAAGGACATTAAGAACAGGTAGGAATGATTTGCGAATGCATCAGATTGTTTAGAGACCTGGGATAACTCGGACAGCATAACGTCTGCAAATGCTCGAAAATACTTTTGAGATCCAAGCAAAAAGGGTAGCATATCCACTTAACATCATAATGTCAAGTTTCTGAGACCAACGGTTGAACAAACAGAGGTAGAAGGAACTAAACATGAGGGTTGAATCCACAACAACGTGATCCTGATAGACATAAGAGAAAGCCTAGTTCTTAATCCCCGTAGAAAGAAGAAGGTGACTCAGATCAGAAGGTCATAAGGTAAAGGAGTAAAAAGAGCCTTACGTTCCCTTCCACAATCAATTCCCTTACATAACTAAAGAGTTTCTAGACACGACTTCGACCAGTTTGGCTTGCTAATCCTACAGGCAGTCAGGCTCTGATACCAAAGCTGTCAGGACCCCGATCCTAAGTCACACAGGTCTAGCCTGTAACACACCATATCACTTTGCGGCCTCACGCACGGTATTCCATGGGTGCCACCTTACCTGGCCCGGGACCGTTTGCGCATTTTGGCACACGTATATGATAGTGTCGCTAGCATCCATATGACAGAGAACCCGGGCCGACATGACCAGTTATAAACCAAAAGTGGCACTAAATTACAGAGACAGGCATACATGACCCAGCAACGAACGTGTCGGTCATCAACGTATGAACCCAAGTCGTAGCAAGCTACAAGGACTTAAAGGAACAACGCATGACATTTCCCCTAAGGGACAGACACAGGAATGAAGAAGGACACATGCCGGCCAGCCTAGGTGTTCCGGAGCAGTAGCAAGCTACCAAGGCTCAGTGGAAGCACCAGGAGACATTTCCCTGTAAGATAGGCTACCAAAGGTAAACAACTAGGTGTCGGATCCCACACATAGCAATACACATTACACGTACGCATAACATGTAAGTATGTGCTGTACAACATGGCATCACAACATAACTCAACAACTCATATAGATAAGGCCCAGAAGAGCCATCATAGCATTTATTACAATCAGAGGTCACATGACCCAACATACAGAGCATACAGACAACGGAAGCATTACATGTCTGAGTACAGACATCTACAAATGAAAAAGACTAAGAAGCCTGACTATCTACCAGACCCTCCCAAGGGTACAAGATCGTAGCTGAGGTAACAAGCTAAACGTCGAAGTCCACGCGGAACCACTAGCGAGACTGAAGTCTCTCTGCAAAAACATAAATTAAGCAAACGTGAGTACAAAGGTACTCAGCAAGACTTACATCAGAACTAGCTACATATGCATCGGTATCAACAAAGGGGTGGTGGAGTTTGACTGCAGCAAGCCAGCTTTGACTCGGTGGCTATCCTGAACTACGACTGCAAGTAACTCTTTTGAGGTGGCGCACACGAGTCCACATATTCACCAATCAATACACCACTATGGATCCGCTCCCGTCTCCCTACGAGAAGGCCATCCATAGCACTCACGCTTATCTTGCGCGTTTTAGAGTATCCACTTTCACTTGTCTATGAACTGTAATAAGCAACCCAGCAGTCCATTACCGCGGACACGGCTATTCGAATAGATTATATTTAACCCTGCAGGGGTGTACTTCTTCACACACGCTCTCACCACTTACCGCCGTCTACACGACATGTACTCGGCAACCTTCAAGCGGAGGCCCAGCGAGGGTGTCGGCCACGACCTGACTAACCACACAAGTCTCTCGTCCAGGTTTATCGCCTATTTGGGTTCCATCCGTGGGGAGATCCGGCCGGGGTGTCGCTCACGGCCCCAAACGATGTGTACAGGGTTCCCGCATCACCAAACGGGCAATCGGTACATCGTGCCACGTACCTGCCGCGTCACAGCCCACCCCGAGGGTCAGCGCTGCGCACGACCTCCAGTAAACTACAAACACCAGAAACTAGTTGCAACTCCTGGACAGAGATCATGTTGATTAATAAGTCGAGAGGGTCAATTAAGGATCCCAATGTGTGGTAGTAGCTGTTTCATGGACCAACCAACACAGAACTCAGTTCCTGAGGACGGCTGCAATGAGACAACCCACCATGTACTCCTACATGGCCTCTCATCGCTACCTTTACCAAATCGTGTTCACACACTTAGCTCACACACATTAGGACATGTTCATCACCATTCCAATTCATCCCCGATGAATCAGACCTGACACAACTCTAAGCAACAGCAGGCATAACCAGAAAGCATGAATGAGTAGGCACAACATGGCTCAAACAACTCCTACTCATACTAGTGGGTTTCAACTATTTACTGTGGCAATGACGGGTCATGCAGTGGAAAGGGGTTCAACTACCGCAGCAGGTAACAGTTGAAGCGTTGTTGTCCTAATGCAGTAAAAGAGAGCAAGAGCGAGAGAGTGGGATTGTATCGGAATGCTCAATGGGGTTTTGCTTGCCTGGCACTTCTGAAGATAACATTGGGTCTTCATCGGTGTCATCGAACTCATCGTCGGAACGTCGTCTACTGAGAGGGGACAAAACCGACAAACAGAGAAAGGACGCAATCAATGCAATGCAACAATATGATGCATGATCATGACATGGCAATATGCTGTTGATTGAGCTAATGCAACTAGCAACACAATTAAATGAAGCTGGTTTGAACCAAAGGTTCAAATTCAAACTTCATATGTGATTATTTAGATGCCATTTAATTGATTTGACCTGATCAGCTGGTTTAACTTGTTCAAACATGCATGAAAATGCCATAAACAGATTCCTTGAATTTTTCTGATCAATTTTCATATATAAATTATTTTCATCTGAGTTATGGATTAATTTCTATGATTTTTAGAAGTTTTGGCTATTTTCTGAAATAAATAAATCATTTAGATTTATATAAAATTACAGAAAAGGCTTTATTGCATCAGCATGACGTATGTGTGACGTCAGCAAGTCAACAGGGGCTGTTCGGGTCAAACCTGACCAGTGGGGCCCACTGGTCAGTGACTCAACTAACTAAATTAACTTATTTAAAACTAACCTAGTTTAATTAGCCGGGCGAGGCCCACATGTCAGTGAGTCACAGAGTTAACTAATTACAAATTAGCACTAATCTAGAATTAGCAGGGCACTGGGCCCACCTGTCAGTGTCTACTTAAACTAATGACAGAAATTAAACTTAACTAAAACCTAAACTAAAACTAATCTACAGCCGGCCCCACATGTCATGGACACAGGGGGGGGGGTCCAGCCGGAGTCAAACGAGGTCAAAACCACCGGCGGCTCGACGCCGGCGAGGCCAAACGTGGCGGCGGTGTTCGGAAATCGCCCTCCGGCGACCATTTGGACGGCGGTTTGGTGCTATGCGAAGCTGGGGAGCTCGCGCATCCATTTATGCCATCGGGAGGAGCTGGGGTGGCCAGAGCTCGTCGGAAACGAGCTCGCGGCGGCGCCGGAGTTCGGGCTCCGTCGGGTTAAGCGCTGCGGGGCACGGGGAGACGAGCTGATGGGTGCGGTGTGTTCCTGGGGGTGCGCTGAGCTCGCTCGTGGCCTCGAAGAAGCGTGACAGCAGCTCTGGCCACGGCGGCGCCATGGACGGCGGCGGCGAGCTCACGGCCGTGGTTGGGATCGGGGCTAGCGAGTGCAACGAGAGAGGGAGAGGTAGGGGTTGGACGCGGGAGCTCACAACGATTCGTTTGAAGAGGACGGCGAGCCCGGGGGCGGCCCGACGGCGGCGAATCGTCGACGGCGGTCACCGGACGCAGAGGAGGGGAACGACCGTGTTGCGGGTGAGGGAGAGCTCCTGGCGTCGCGTGACTTGAAGGAGAGGAAGAGGGGGGGCACGGCGGAGCTCGGGGGCTCATCGGAGGGACGAGGGGGAGGCCGTGGCCATGGCTACGGCGAGCGGCGGCGGTGGTGGCGTTCGGGCATGGCGAGGAGAAGCAGGGGAGGGGGAAGGGGATCCAGTGAGAGGGGGGAGGAGTGACAGAGAGAGGCAGGGAGGTGCGTGGCAACCTCAGGGCGACGGGGAGGCAAGCAGAGAGGTAGGAGGTGGCCGGCGTGTGCCGGCGTGCGGCGGCCACGCGCCCTCCTGCCCACTGGCAGGAGGTTGAAGACAGTAGGAGGGAGGAGGTGGGCTGGGCTGGCCACTTGGGCTGCCAGGTGGCTGCACAGGTAAACTACAGGTGAGTTCTCTCTCTCTCCTTTTAATTTCTGTTTTCTATTTTTTTTCTGCAGGTTTGTGGCTTTTCTAAAAATGCTTAGGCACTTTCAAAATTCACCAAACTGCTCATGCCCACTGTTTAGCATATAACCAACATGGAACATTTCAGTTTGGGATTATTTGAGCATTTAAAATAATATATAAAATTTAATTGCCCAAATGCAAATAAAATATGATTAAATTCAAAAATCCAGAATGGTCCTAGAAATATGTGCAACATTTTTGGCAGAGGTTTTTAATCAATCCAAAAATGATGAACTTTTCCCAAGGGCATTTTGGGTTTATTGAAAAAGATTTAAATTTAACCCTAGTGAAATTCATTTAGTGCTAGGGTTTGAGCATCCCCATTTTAGGTTTCTGAGAATTGAAACATGATGCACACAAGACTAACTGGACCAGAGCAGACCAGAACTGGGGATGTGACATACACATATAAGTAGCATAATGGTGAATCATGTGTAAAGGCAAGCAAGGGTCACAATTGCATGGCAAAGTCATAGCAAGAGGCATAACATGCAAAGTGAACACGATAGTATGGGCATAATGTGAGAAGTGGCAAATAGCCCATAGCCGTGTGAGAGCCAAGTAAAAGAGAGGCGCGTTGTGGTTGCGCGAAGAGAATGGTGGTAAGGAGATTCCACGGAATCCCAAGTCATCGTTCCTCTCAAGAGCTCTTTTCTTCAACTCATGGGATTGTGAGGTTGACGAGTTTGCAAAAGTACCTACACAAGACAAAGGCAAAGGAAAAATTGTATGTGCGTGGTATATGTACACATCATCCATCATGATGCGCACGTGCAAGTGTTGGTTAGCACATAATATCCAATGCTCAAATAAATGAGATGCGTGGTATAGAAACATGTCATCCATCATGAGAGGTTTGCTGTTATGTATGGCATAATGGAGACTCAAGTTGTGTGATGCATCACGGGAAATATCATTGTGATTCATGGAATGCATATGGTGCACACAATCATGGTAATCATGCAAGGTATGGAATGCATCAAAATCTCCTAGTATGTATGGGGAAACTATGGGGGTCTCCTCATGAGCATCAATGGAAACATCACATGGAGAATATTGACAACATCCAAAGCAAAGCATATTTGGAACAATGTGTTCATGGCATGGCATAGTAGATGAATTGCGCAAATTATGTAAAGGGAGCATGGCAATATCATCGCATGAAAAACAAAAGCCAATGACCATCATCTTGTCATCTATGCCACAAGTGCAAATAGGATTTACTTTAATGGGGCATGCATAGTTACTATGTTGAGATTGAAATGAAACAATATGAGAAATCTCACTCATTGCATATGACAAGTTCAAAGGATTATCAAACATGATGTGACCAAAAGAATTTTCACATGATATCCTATGGAGCATAGCATCACAACTAGGCAACTCAACATGCTCATCATCATATTCATCATAAATAGGTAAGTCAAGACATGAGGAAGTTGCACTAGCATGAAGCATGGTCATAGGTGAATCAACATCATGCAAGTAATCATTGGTGATATAGTCCACAAGTGGGACGAAAGAAGCACCATCACCTATGTTACCTTTGGAGCATCGCTCATGTATTGTAGGTGAGGTTGCAACTTGATGGTCCCATGTGGGGGGTACATCTTCTTCCACCATGGCCATCGGGTTGTCCATTGGAGGGACGGATTCGTCGAGGGTAGGCATGTCCTCTTGTAGGAGACCTAGCACCAAAGAAAGCACACTCGGAGTCGAGGTTAAGTTGTTAGAAATCATAGTGGCCTCACATGCCCTATCAACTACCTCACTCACAAAGTGTTTTGGCTCACTCGCTCCCTCGTGGATGCTCTCACTCGTATGGTTGGTGGAGTCACTCAAATGGCTCTCAACCTCACATAGGAGAAGTGGCATGCTCTCATGTATGGGGCTAGTAGTGGTCACTCTCATCCTCTCAAGGGAAATTCTCTCAAGGTCACATATGGTGGAGTCACTCGTATCACTCATGTGGTGGTGGCTCTCCTCACATGGGAATTGGGGCATCTCTTCATATGTGGATGTTGATGAGGTGTAGGTGCAATAGTCTCCATGCTCAACTTCCTCATCCGTAATGCCTCCAAAGATGAATGCTGTAGGGTGTGGCAAACCATCACGCTCCTCCGAGGTCAAAGAGAAGGTCTCATGCTTGCTCGCGTAGCTTGACCCGGAGAAGTAGTCCAATATGGGCGCCGTCTTCATGGTGTCGAAGAGGTTCATGCTCGTCGCCTTGGTCGAAGGGGATGGCCCATGCTCGACCGTCTTGTCGCCGTCGCTCGTAGATGATCTCCTTGATGATGAAGATGTCGATGTAGGCGAACTCATGGGAAGTAGGCGAAGATGCCGTACATCCAAAGGCGAAGATGCCTTGATAGCACTTGGCGAAGATGCCGAAGTGGTGGTTGTAGCCGTAGCTCCGTCTTGGGTGTGCTTGTCTCGCGGTATTCTCTTATGCTCTTGAAGCTTGGCCTTGGCGTGATGTAGAGCTTCTTCAGACTTGTAGGTATGCGCTTGTCGAGCATCTTCATGATGATGATGTCGTTGTCGTGCTTGAGCTCTTGGTAGATGTCGTTCGTCGTCGTCGTGCACATGATGCTTGGAGGTGACTTGCCCTTCATGACGATGTCGATGGTCGCCATGACGATGTGGCCGTGGAGGACTTGCACTTGCATCATGTTTGCGCTCCGAAGACTTGTGACTTGAACGTCGCCGCCGAGAGGATGACGAAGGGGAAGAAGACTTGTAATCGACCACCAAGTGTCGAAGCTCCGCCATTTGTTTGTTGAAGGAGTCGCACATGTCGTCGAAGGAAGCCATTGTCCTTGTCTCGAAGTGTCGTTGTTCGATGGCGATGTTGCCCAAGCACTCTTGCATTTCTCGTTGTAGTCCGATGGTTTTCGCGTGGATGTCCTTGTTCGCGCCGTCAATGTCGAAGACCGGAGTTGAAATGACTTGCCTATCCATCACAAGACGCTAGCAAGTATGAGTGGGAGAAAGAGAAGAGCTATACCAAATGTACCTTGACCGATGTTGAAGATGGATCAATGATCACTCAAATGTGGAACAAGGAAATAGCACAATTGGTACCAATTCTTGTCGGTTTCTCACACCTACACAAGTAAAGCTTATGGTGGGGCTCGGTGAGGATAGTGGCACAAAAAATTGATGTGAAATGTTAGCAAGAGTCAATAATGTTGAAAGAGATTCATAAATTTGCAAGTGAAACAAGTAGACCAATAGCAATATGTGGCACACGGAAACACACACACGGATAGATAGATGGGGTCGTGCAACCAAGGAATGAGCACAAAATGTGGAGTCCACGGAAAACGCTCGTGTTGCACAACTCAAGAGAGACGCTAGCACGATTGCTCTATAGGCAGATACGACACTTGTGCACAACCTATAAGATGCAAATGTATGAACTTTCTATCCCAAGTATGCTATGTGTATGATGTTCTGGTGCTTTTAGCACAAGATGATCCAAGATGATCAAGTATGATATGATATGATGCGATGCTATGGCTCTTGCTTACAAGCTTCTTTGTCTTTCTCTTTTTGCTTAAAAGCTTATTCTCTTTTTTTTTGTATGGCCACGATGCGAAATGCACAAACCAAGATAGCAATTGTGTATATGCGGGAACAATCTTGTGACACAAGGGATGATATGATGATACCAAGATGATAAGGTATGTATACAATGGAAGGGCGGATCGATGATCACTAATGTGCACAAGTAACGTTGCCGGCAATACTCAAAGGCTAGTCTCGATAGACAAGTGACGCAAAATGGGCTAGGGGTTAACAATGCAATTGCAAGGGGAATATACAATGATGTCGTCGAGGTTACCGTCCGTGTCGATGATGAGAGGTGGTGCTCTTGATGTAGACCCGTTCCTAATTAGCCAAAACACCTTAGGAAACGGAAAAACCACAACTCAAAATCTCAAGGGCAAATATCAAATGGTGGTAGCGGCAATGCCGTGGTGGTTGCGGAAGTGGAATGATGGGCTATACACGATGTCGGAGTTGAAGTCACGGTCCCTAAGTAGCCGAAACACCTTAGGAGACACGAGCCACAACTCAAACAAGCTCGAACAAAATTGGGTTAAGTTGGTTGGCTATGTATAATGGGCAATGGGTATGCGGAAGTGGTGGTGGTGGTTGATGAAGAAGCAAATGGTCCCTAAGTAGCCTAAACACCTTAGGAGACTCAAATCAGTACTCAAGCAACCACAAACGCTATGGGGGACAAAATGGTTAGGTTGCGGAAGTCGATGGTGGTGTAGCGGATGATGTGGTGGAAGCCCTAGGCAAAGATGCCAAAATCCACAAAATATGATGGAGTCAAATGATGATGGTGGTATTTTTGTGTTATGGGGGATGTCAAGAGCTTCAAAACGAGCTCAAGAACGTCGAAATCGGAGTTCGGATGAATTAGTTATGGACAAAACGGTGAAACGGAAAAGTCTGAATTCCCAGGGGTCGGACATCCGGGGCCGGGTCCGGATTTCCGGGACCTGATGTCCAGAACCGCGCGGGATTTTGCCCTCCAGGAGCCGGATGTCCGGCCCGATGGCCCGGATGTCCGGCCAGTGGCCCGGATGTCCGGCCCGAAGATTCCAGATCTGAATCGGGACGAACTTTTCGAATTGGGGGCGAAATTTGATGATTTTGGGAGCAAAATTTGACGGATTTTGTGGAGGAAAGATGAGGAAACTTGGGGAAATGCTAGATCCACTTGAAACCAAGCAAATCCACGGATCAAAATCAACAAAATCTCATCAAACCAACAGATCACAAAAAAAATTGGGGCTATTTTTGGTGGGAAATTTTCGAAATTGGGGAAGAACACAACAAAACAAGCTAGAAAATAAGGCGTGGGGCTCCAAATTCGTGATCAACCTATGCTCTTGATACCATATGATGTAGGGTGGAACCCTAGGTGGCCGATCTTTCACGAAATGGAGGGGATCCCACGAAGAACACGAAGAACGCGAGAGGGAACACGAGGGGAAACACGAGAAAATCACTTAAACCAACAAGAACAAGTCACACATATGCTAGATCCTCGAAACACAAAGAGATACAAGATCCATGATCAACAATGGACGATACAAGTAGCGATAGTCTTCTCCGTGAGGAGGTCTTGATATCCCGTAGGATCTTCTCCGCAGAGGTCTTGAATCCGTGTGGATCTTCTCCGTGGAGGGGCCGCAGTCACTCCCAAGGAGATGAACCACTAGTGGTTGAGCAAAGCTGTGTCTCAAATGAGCTAAACCTAAGCTAACCCTCAAATGGAGGAGGGGGAGGAGTATATATAGTCTAGGTCCACGAAGGGGTAAGTGGGAGAGGGATACATGGGCCTCAGGCCCGATACACTGTGCGCAGACAGGGGCCGGATGTCCGGTGTAGGATCGAAGTAGGTCTAGAGGGGGGGTGATTAGACTACTTGACAATATAAAAAATCTGCCTTTAGATCATGCAAAGTTTTTGGCAGTTTCACAAACAAGATCAAATCAAGTAACACCCTACACATGCAATTCTAGAGTATATGCAGCGGAAAGTAAATTGCACATGTAAAAAGGAGGTGGAGAAGATCAAACGCAGTTTGGTGACACGGAGATTTTTGTCGTGGTTCCGATAGGTGGTGCTATCGTACATCCACGTTGATGGAGACTTCAACCCACGGAGGGTAACGGCTGCGCGAGTCCACGGAGGGCTCCACCCACGAAGGGTCCATGAAGAAGCAACCTTGTCTATTCCATCACGGCCTACGCCCACGGAGGACTAGCCTTACTCGGGGTAGATCTTCACGAAGTAGGCGATCTCCTTGCCCTTACAAACTTCTTGGTTCAACTCCACATCATCAAGACGGAGGCTCCCAAGCGACACCTAACCAATCTAGGAGGCACCACCCCCCAAAAGGTAATAGACGGTGTTGATGGTAATGAACTCCTTGCTCTTGTGCTTCAGATGATAAACTCCCCAACACTCAACTCTCCTCACTGATATGGCTGTGGTGGAAGAAAGGTTTGAGTGGAAAGCAACTTGGGAAGGCTAGAGATCAAGTTTCATATGGTAGGAATGGAATGGCTTGATCTCAACACAAGGGTAGGTGGTTCACTTCTCAGAAAGTGTATGGTAGGAATGGTAGTACTTTCTGATGGCTCTCCTCACGAATGAAGAGGGGGTGGAGGGGTATATATAGCCTCCACACAAAATCCAACCGTTACACACACATTTGACCAATCTCGGTCAGACCGAAGTGAAAACTCGGTCAGACCGAAAGTTCAAATATAGTGAACGTTGGGATTTTCGGTGGGACCGAAAATACCATCTCGGTGAGACCGAAGTGAGTCAAAGGTTAGGGTTTGCCATTTCGGTGAGACCGAAAATATAAACTCGGATATTCCGAATTGATGTCAACTGATCACAGAAGGTTGGCAGCCCTTTTTCGGTGAGACCGAAACTCAGAATCGGTTTGACCGAGAAGCTAGGGTTTGGAGAAACAACTGAAGAGGTTCATCTCGGTGGGACTGAGTTGGATAAATCGGTGTGACTGAGATGTTAGGGTTTGTAGAGATAACTTCATCTCGGTGAGACAGAGTTGGTTTGACCGAGATTACTTATGGGTGTGTGTTAAGTAGTGAATAGTGCTGATAGTTGAGGGAGTTAGATCACCAAGCACTTGAGCAACAAGAACATTAACACAACCTCATCCCCTTTTAATAGTATTGGCTTTTCCTATGGACTCAATGTGATCTTTGATCACTAAACCAAAAATGGAGTCTTGAGCTTTTGCCAATGCTTGTCTTAGCATTTTGAGGGGTCCACTTCTTCAGACATTTCCATACCCATATCATCGAACTTCTCTGAAATGATTCTCAAGATAATATTAGTTCAATGATATATATGTTGTTATTAATTACCAAAACCACCCGGGGATTAGTTGCACTTTCAATCTCCCCCTTTTTGGTAATTGATGACAACATATAGATCAAAGCTTCGACAAAAGATATAATCAATGAATAATATCGTCGCTTTGAGAAGTATGTGATAAACAAGAGCTCCCCCTAAATTTGTGCATTATTTAAAATTTGCGTTTGAATGCAAATGCACAATCGATTAGGATTATGGGTGACTCTTCCATGTCACATACATCTTGGTGGAGCGCACAAAATGATAAGAATGAATAACATGCACTTAATCACCAAGACAAGAGTAAATAGCCATACAATAAGGAATAGCATAGGATAAGCAATAAGCACACATTAAAGCATAGTATGGCTAAGCACTCATTAAGGTAGCATCAAACGTAGTAGCAAGCACACTTAAAGTATCTGGAACCAAAAGAAACCAATGTATCACAGAGAAAAACCGGCAAAAGAACGAAAAAACGAAAGAGCACTCTCTCTCTCGAAGCCCTATGATCTATAACAATTTCTCCCCCTTTGGCAACAAGTTACCAAAAAGTTCGAAAAGGTATAGAGCTAAACGTCACTGCGGGCTCGGCTGGCTGCTCCCGTCTGGGTCGATGTCGGTGTAGAGATAGCTGCATCTGCGAAGACCTCTGCTGATGTCTGCGGTGGAGGAGTGGATGCTGGAGCTGTAGGAACTGCTGGAGCTGTGGCTGGTGCTGAAGTGGTAGCCCTGGAGTCTGTCACTGGGATAGATGCAGATCTGGATCCTCTGGGAACCTGAGCAGCCTGGCGATGAGAGTCCTGGACTAGATCATCCTGCATAAGCTCTGCTCTCTCCTGCCTAGTCTCCTCCATGTCTGCCTCAAGCTTGTTGACAGACACCTGAATCTCAGTCAGCTTCACGTCTAGAGCGTGGATCTTGTCCTCGACAATCCTCTCAAGGCTCTCCTGAGATTGCTCAATGCTGGCCAGGCGTTGTTCAATTCTCTGGGTTGCTTCAAGAATCTGTTCTCCAAAGCTCTTTGGCTTAGCTGCTGCTGCTGCTGCCTCTTTGTCAGCTTTGGCTTTCTTTGCAGCTTCGATCTTGGCTTGCCCTTCAACTGAGGTGGGATCCTCTTCATCCATCACAACTACGTTGTCCTCATGCTCTGGCTGCAGTGGCAAGTGCTTCCTATCCAACATGAATTTGCCCGTGCCAAACTTGGCGTTGATGAGCATCTGTATCTGCGGTGCAAACCCACACGACCTCTTTTGGTCAGCTGCAGTCCTCTTAATGGTTTCTACCATCAAGTCCATCACCTTAAAAGGTGCCTTCTCATCGAGAATGTGCAGCATGTTGATAGAATAGCCTCGTATCATCCGGTGGTCACCTGACTTAGGCATCAAAGTATGCCTCAGAATAGTGTTAGTAGTGGTCAGACCTGCCTGGAGATAATACACTGAGCCGAGCTTCCATCCCTCCAAATCAGCAGCTGGGATCTCCTTGTACATATTCTTCATAGAATCATGACTCTTCTTAGGAATCCCATAGACATCAATGTCGTCCTCTCTCTGCACAGGAGCGTTCAGAAGTTCTGCCCATTCTGCAACAGTCGAAGAAAACCGTTGACCTTCAGTCATCCAGGTGATCTTGCCATCGGGGTAGAAGTGGGCTGTGGCATAGAACTGCATGATCATCTCGTCATTCCATGCTGTCAGTTCTTGACCCACAAAATCAGCAACTCCACATGCAGTAAAGCTCTCATGCACATGGGGAAAGAAGTCCCGGTGCTCTCTACTGTCAATATACTTCCAGTCAACATATCTGGTGTCAGCAACAATGGGCTTCTTATCCATTAGCACGGTCTCATAGAAATCCTGCTGCCCTCTGGTGTGGAATCTGGGGTCCACAGCAGTCCTTCTTCTTACGACATATGGATCAGACTGTCTCCATAGCCTGAGACCTTTGTCCTTCCTTGCCTTCATGTCCTCAGCTTGAGGATGAGCATCATTGTGGAGTGGCAACTTGGGACGGAGCTTGAGCAACACATGCTCTTCATCTGACTCAGAAGGTGGCATCTCACCTTTGTTCTTCTCAGAAGCTGGAATGCTTCTGGTTGTCCTCTTGGGCTTCGCTGGAGCTGCCTTAGCTTGAGCAGGCTTCTTGGGCTTGGAGGAGGCTTGAGCCCGAATAGCATCACCCATGAACTTAGCTTTCTGAGGAGGAGGCTGGGGTGCATCTTCTTCTTCTTCTTCTTCTTCAGCAACATGAGGTTCAGCATAAACAACTCTCTTCCTCTTGGAAGTCTTCTTCACCTTGCTTGGAGCAGGCTCTTCCAAGTTGAGCTTCTTGGCAACTGCAGACTGTTTTACCTTGCTTGTACCTTTCCTTGGCTGCTGCCCTTGGTGCTCTTTGGCAACCACATTCCTCTTGGGCTTAGAGGTAACTTCCTCAGCAACAAAGTCGGAATCCTCATCATCAGAAGTTCTCTTCTTCCTGGTTCTCGTAGCTGCGGGAGGCAGACCACTAGGGGTGCTCCTCTCACCATCATCACTAGAGCTGCTAGCAGGACTTGTATCTGCCTCTGGAATTTCAGCAAACGGTGATTCAGACCTGTTTTGGCTGTCACTGACATCTGACATGGCTGAAAGACCTGTGAAAAGATAAGGTGTAGGCAGAGTAGAAGAGTTATCACAACTGCAGAAGTTTTTGCAAAGAAAAATGAGTTAAAAACTTAGTTTTGAGTTTTCACAGAATGTATTTCGGTCAAACCGATTTCAAGTTTCGGTGTAACCGAAGTGTTCAACAGAACCTACACACCACTTTCGGTCAGAACGAAATGGGTTTCGGTCCTACCGAAAACTTAGGGTTTCACAGAAACTTCAATTCGGACATTCCGATTTTCACAACTCGGTCAGACCGAACTATGTAGTGCAATGGTCAGAGACCAAATCGGTCAGTCCGAGTTTCAGGAATCGGCTTCACCGAGATGCATTCCGTGGAAACCTAAACCTAAGAATTTTCCTCGAAACTAGAAGATCTGAACAATGTATTGGGATCATATCAAACTTGGATTGAATCAGGGCAGTCCTATCATGCAAGAATCAGAAGTGGAGCATGAAAGGGATCGGGACACACCCTAACTTGGTGGTGTCCCTCTACGGCGGCAACGGCGGAGAAGATTACCGTTGACGGTGGCGGAGACCTGCGGCGAGGGCGCACAGGTGATGAAGGCGACGATCCGTAGACCAGGGCGGCGGCAGCAGGGGTCTTGGAGGGCGAACGTTTGAAAGGAATAGATCGCGCGCAGCCCTCAGTATATATAACCCCGTGCTGTCGGTGGGACCGAGTTGAAAAACTCGGTGTCACCGAGATGCATAATTGCAGTGCAGTTACGCATATCGGTCAGACCGAGATTTTGAACTCGGTTTCACCGAGATGAAACCTAGATCAATCTAAGTGTTTCGGTTGGACCGAGATTGGGAAGCCGGTCAGACCGAAATGGACTTAGAAGGTTTTGGAAGTCAGCCTTAGACGAATCGGTGGTTCCGAGTGCTCCTCACTCGGACTGTCCGAAAAAGACTTGTTCAAAGTTGTGATATAAGCATGAATAGAATTTGAGACAAGATAGCATAGATAGCTAGGGAAGGTGCTTAGGCATTCTTGTCCATCCATTTGGCCAGAAAAAGAAACCAAAACAATCAAAACCACAAATGGATGTCCTTGAATGAATAGAATCATGCATTCAACATGCTCACACAATAAGATAGCAACTGAAATATGTGTCAAACATGCACAACCAAAACTCTAGCTACTAGCACACAAATTGTCGATGACTAGGTCATCTATATATGAGTATACTGACTTAGGAGCCAAATGAGAACATTTGATCATAGGTCATACTCATCGTTTAAGCACAAGTGGGGTTACCACTTTTACATAAAGCATTTATGTGTTCACATCATTTGGAGATGCTTTAGCTCAATTTTTAGAGCAAAGCTCCCCCTAGATGTGAGAACCCCTTTTAAAGGGTCAAACTAACCTTGGGTTGTCGTAGAAGACTTCATGTAGATGTTGAAGATGTGGATGCTCAATGTTGATGTAGATCATCAAGAGTTGAGAGCTATCCTTGGATTAGGGCACTTTCAGTACCTACATGGGTTAGTCCCACAAGGAACAAACAAGAATATCCATGGACATAGAGTGAAGTACACAAGAGATGATGTCCATGAAAGCAATGATTACCTTGTCCCTTGACTTACCAACAAGAGGGTTTGTGACTCCATGAACAAGTGCATGATGTGGAAGTTGATTGCACGAGTTCTTGCCAAAATGAATATGAGTGAAGTTTGTTGGCGGAGTCACCCTCAAGAACCTACTAGTTCTTCTTCTTTGGGATCCACATCATCTTGATGGGAATCCTTGGTGTTGTAGTTGAGCTTGACGAAGTAGAACTTGATGTGTCCTTGGGAACCCACTTGACCATGGCTTGAGGTGCTTCAATGAATGCATCAATCTCCTCTTGAAGCTTGTCCTTGGCCTTTAGCTTGTGGTCTTGTGGTGGAAGGTCATCTTGAGCTTGTTCCACATTGGAAGAAGTAGGATCATACTTCTCCTTTTGTGAAACAAACTGTGGAGTAGGGTATTGACCTTCTTCCCATTCAACACCTTCGGCGTTGAACTTTCGCTCAAAACCAATCCCTTGATTCTTCCGGTGTCTTCCTTGTTTGCGAACAATCTCCTCAAAGTTCTTGCTTCCGGCAAGACTCTTGTAGATACCTTTCTCTATGATTTCCTTCAATAAGCTATTTTCTTGCTCAAGTGTAACTTGGCTTGAAACATTGTTAGTGGAATCAAGAGAACTACTAGAAGCAACAATATTGGATTTAACATTGTTATTGTTACTACTAGAGGAAGAATTTTTCTTATGCTTGTCATGCTTAGTCTTAATAGGTGGCAAGAAATTAGACAAGAGAAGTCGTTTGGCAAGATATGAAGAACTCTTCTTTCGAAGATCGTCATTGATCGCTTTTAGAAACTCATGTTCTTGCTCTAGAGTGAGCTTCTCGAAGCGTAGCTTCTCATGAGATCTTAGGAGATCTCTATGATCTTCTTGAGTTGTTTCATGAGCTAACTTAAGAGTGTTTAGTTCTTTAGTTAGACGCTCAATCTCCTTCATAGCATTGTCATTCGACTCTTCTCGACTATAAAGACTACTAGCATTTTCATCATTACTAAGCTCACTAGATTTATCATGCAAGAGCTCATCTTCACCAAGTAAGTCATCCTCATCACTATCAAAGTCAATGAATTCAGGGTGTTTTACCTTGGGGCCTTTAGCCATGAAGCATCTTCCAATTCCCTCATTTGGTGAATCAAATAAGTCGTAGGAGTTGGAGTTGGAGGATACTAGTGCAAGTCCGGCAACACCTTCATCTTGACTATAGTCGGAGTCGGAGTGATAGCTTCCATCGGATTGACTGTCAGAGTCGGAGCCGGAGACCCATTCACCAACATGAGCTTGATGTCTTCTTCTTGTGTAGCTCCTTGATGACTTGTCTTTCCTCTCCGAATCTTTGCTTCTCCGAGAGGGTCTTCATTCATAACGATCATCTCTACTCCTTCTCTCTCTCCGAGGTGACTCATCTCTTGCTCTTCTTCTTGGAGATTCTTCTCTTCTCTTGTGGAGAGCCGTACACTCATTTGAGAAGTGTCCGGGTCTTCCACAATTGTAGCAGTTTCGATCACGACTAGAAGATCTCTTTCCATCATATGATCTAGACTTTGAGCTTCTTTCTTTGCCTCTATTCTTGTAGAACTTGTTGAAGTTCTTGACCATTAGGCTTATCTCTTCATTGGAAATTAGCTTGTCACTTGAGGTAGTAGGAGCATCACTTGAAGCTTTGTAAGCACCACTTGACTTGTTGTGAAGCTCTTCCTTATCCTTAAGTGTCATCTCATGAGCAACAATTCTTCCAATGACTTCAGTTGGCTTGAGAGTCTTGTAGTTTGGCATCATTTGGATCAAAGTGCACACGGTGTCATACTTTCCATCCAAAGCTCTGAGAATCTTCTTAATGATGAATTGGTCGGTCATTTCTTCGCTTCCTAAGCCAGCAATCTCATTTGTGATGAGAGCAAGCCTAGAGTACATTTCAGCGACTCCTTCACCATCCTTCATCTTGAACTTGTCAAGTTGACCTTGAAGAATATCTAGCTTTGATTCCTTCACAGATTCAGTACCTTCGTGCATTTCAACCAAAGTATCCCAAATCTCTTTAGCATTCTCAAGACGGCTGATTTTGTTGAACTCTTCGGGACACAAAGCATTGAAGAGAATGTCACAAGCTTGAGCATTGTTTTGCAACATCCGCAACTCTTCGGGTGTAGCTTCGCGATCCGGAACTTTTCCTTCTTCAAAGAAATCACCTTGCATGCCAACACAAATAATGCCCCATGCGGCAGGGTTATGACCAAGAATATGCATTTTCATTTTATGCTTCCAACTAGCAAAATTTGTACCATCAAAGTAAGGACCTCTACGATAATTACCCTCACTAGACGCCATACTCTCCTAGGTTGTGAAACCAAGCTTATGGAGTCCAATGCAATGGAAACCTAGGCAATGGAGACCAAAGCTCTGATACCACTTGTAGGATCGAAAGTAGGTCTAGAGGGGGGGTGATTAGACTACTTGACAATATAAAAAATCTGCCTTTAGATCATGCAAAGTTTTTGGCAGTTTCACAAACAAGATCAATTCAAGTAACACCCTACACATGCAATTCTAGAGTATATGCAGCGGAAAGTAAATTGCACATGTAAAAAGGAGGTGGAGAAGATCAAACGCAGTTTGGTGACACGGAGATTTTTGTCGTGGTTCCGATAGGTGGTGCTATCGTACATCCACGTTGATGGAGACTTCAACCCACGGAGGGTAACGGCTGCGCGAGTCCACGGAGGGCTCCACCCACGAAGGGTCCACGAAGAAGCAACCTTGTCTATTCCATCACGGCCTACGCCCACGGAGGACTAGCCTTACTCGGGGTAGATCTTCACGAAGTAGGCGATCTTCTTGCCCTTACAAACTTCTTGGTTCAACTCCACATCATCAAGACGGAGGCTCCCAAGCGACACCTAACCAATCTAGGAGGCACCACCCCCCAAAAGGTAATAGACGGTGTTGATGGTGATGAACTCCTTGCTCTTGTGCTTCAGATGATAAACTCCCCAACACTCAACTCTCCTCACTGATATGGCTGTGGTGGAAGAAAGGTTTGAGTGGAAAGCAACTTGGGAAGGCTAGAGATCAAGTTTCATATGGTAGGAATGGAATGGCTTGATCTCAACACAAGGGTAGGTGGTTCACTTCTCAGAAAGTGTATGGTAGGAATGGTGGTACTTTCTGATGGCTCTCCTCACGAATGAAGAGGGGGTGGAGGGGTATATATAGCCTCCACACAAAATCCAACCGTTACACACACATTTGACCAATCTCGGTCAGACCGAAGTGAAAACTCGGTCAGACCGAAAGTTCAAATATAGTGAACGTTGGGATTTTCGGTGGGACCGAAAATACCATCTCGGTGAGACCGAAGTGAGTCAAAGGTTAGGGTTTGCCATTTCGGTGAGACCGAAAATATAAACTCAGATATTCCGAATTGATGTCAACTGATCACAGAAGGTTGGCAGCCCTTTTTCGGTGAGACCGAAACTCAGAATCGGTTTGACCGAGAAGCTAGGGTTTGGAGAAACAACTGAAGTGGTTCATCTCGGTGGGACTGAGTTGGATAAATCGGTGTGACCGAGATGTTAGGGTTTGTAGAGATAACTTCATCTCGGTGAGACAGAGTTGGTTTGACCGAGATTACTTATGGGTGTGTGTTAAGTAGTGAATAGTGCTGATAGTTGAGGGAGTTAGATCACCAAGCACTTGAGCAACAAGAACATTAACACAACCTCATCCCCTTTTAATAGTATTGGCTTTTCCTATGGACTCAATGTGATCTTTGATCACTAAACCAAAAATGGAGTCTTGAGCTTTTGCCAATGCTTGTCTTAGCATTTTGAGGGGTCCACTTCTTCAGACATTTCCATACCCATATCATCGAACTTCTCTGAAATGATTCTCAAGATAATATTAGTTCAATGATATATATGTTGTTATTAATTACCAAAACCACCCGGGGATTAGTTGCACTTTCATCCGGGCGGGGGCCGGATGTCCGGGCCTTCCCGAGACGCCGGATGTCCGGGCGCTGGGGCCGGATGTCCGGGCTGGCATGGTCCAGCTTCTGTGATGGGCGCCGGATTTCCGGGCTGGCGCCCGATGTCCGGCTCGACGTGAGGCGCCGGATGTCCGGGGGTCGGCCGGATGTCCGGCCGCTGTAGCTCTGCGACGACTCCACTTGAGGCACTTCTTGATCCGCTTTTGTGGGGACTTGTCCTATGCTTCGAGCATTTCCTTGGTCGTCTCCTCGGTTCCTAAGCACATGTAGTGTCTTTGCATTAGGTAGCAACCAAGTCTCGCATGAATGAAAAGGAGAAGCATCGAGGAACGGGTTCACCTTGTGTCCACTTGGGGTTTGGGTAGTAGTCGTAGTGTACATGGGGATGAACGAAGGATGCTCCGCATCAAGTTCCCTCGTGGTGGCCCCGCGGGTTGCCCAGTTCGGACCAACACTCATGTGGAGCACTGGCCCGGGGTTGTTGATTAAGAACGGGTTTGCAAGACCCTATGCAAGTTTTTAGTTATTAGGCGAATAGTACCAATGTTGGGACTTGCTGGAAAAGACTTAGCACTTAGCGGTTTATCGAGGGGGTCCCATAACCCCAACCGTGTGAGGAACGCATAATCAAGGAACATAACACCAGTTTATACTGTTCCTAGCGGCATGAGTGGAACAAAACACCAAGCAAAAGGCTTAGCCTTCCACCCATTACCAATATATAGATGATTTCATTTAATAATTAATATAGTGTGATATCCCAAAAAGCTTCAACAAGAAGCAAGAATCTTCAATCTTCACCTGCAACTAACAATGCTATAAGAGGAGCTGAGCGAAGCCTACGTATAGCCAATCAATGGTTTGCATAGGTAGGGTGGTTAGACAGGTTCATGGTTACAATAGGAGGCTGACAGGAAAACATGGGCATCGAGGCAAAACTATAGATCGAGACTTCTAGCAATAGGCAAAGATAGTAATGGTATTCGGGTTCGGTCATCTTGCCTGAAGAGTTGACGATGGGATCGTAAGAGGGGTCCTCGTTCTCAACCTCGGTAGTAACCTCGTGCTCGTACTCGTACTTGGTCTCAGCTTCCGGCTCTACTCAAACACAAGAACACAAGGAAATGAATCAAACAAGATGCAATGCGTAGAAAAAAATTACTGGATGCATGACTGATGCACTATGGAAGCAAAACAGATGCACTATGGAAGCACAGAAAGTCTACTTAGGAAGCACAGTGTTACAGCACAAAAATATGCATCAAGAAAAATGCTTCAAAACATGCTAACAATAGGATATTACGAATCTACATGAGAAATCACACAAGTTTCATATAGAACTTGCTCAAAACGGAGCAACGGGCTGAAAGTTACACCCGAAACAATAAACATGCACAAGCTGAAAATAACAGCCACATAGCAACTTCGGGGCAATAAATAAATAGCCTATAGCACTCAAACATCATGGCAATGAGCATGGACATAAACTAGACATATCCTACAGCAAACAAATCCATTGGAGCATCCCCAAAGGAGCCATGGATCAATAGCAACAAGCTAAGACATATTGAACTTGACAACAAAATCCTGACAGCAGTAATTTGTTGCAACTTGGGAGCAAGAGTTAAATATGCTACAGCCACCCAAATAAGCATGTGAGAGCATGAATGGATAGCCAACAATATATACAACAAGGAATCATCAAGAGTCACCCCAAAACTATCATGGATTGGCCTAGAACAACAAGCAAACATGGCATCTGGAAATTACAGATTCCAGACTTAGTGAAATTTCATGAAGTGTTAAAACAGCAGTTTCATCATGGCATCTTTGAGAGCAAGTTTAAGTCACCTCAAAGCAAAGCATGGCAAGTGGTAAGCACCACAGCAAAGTACACATGATGGTGAATCCAAAACATCTAAGCATGCATCAAGGGGACAAACACAACGATAGCAACGAGTTCCTCTACGAGGCATCTCGTAACAAGTTTAACGACATAACAGCCACATAGCACTTTGCAAAGGAGATAAGCATGGCAAGATTAAATCTATTATGCAAGCTAAGGTACCCAACATGTAGAGCATTTCATGACGAACACGTGGACATATCATTTGCGTCATTTGGATAAACATGCACCAAGTTATCACATTGCAAAGATGGCATGAAAACAACTACAAACAGCAGTTTATAACAAGTAGCACTCTTCCCACAGATATTTAAGCATCTAGATGACCTCAAACATGCATGGCACAATGGAACAAAACGTAGTACAAGTCTCCATGATCATTTTGACATACCATTTGCTCAAATCGGACCATCACACAAAAAGTTATCCTCATTGCAAAACTGCATCAGAAACTAGAAATCTAGGGACTTAGCAGCTTTTGACTAGGGAAAAAAACACGCGGGTGCAAAATAGTTAAACAGTGCACAGGGGTGAAGAATAGGGGGGCTGCTCACCACTGGCCAGGCCCAAAGAAGAGGGAGGCGAACTGGGCCTGGAACGGCTGCGGTTCAACGGCGCGGCCCACCGGGGGGGGGGGTCGGGCTAACGGCCTGCGGGATCCGGCCCTAGGGTTTCGGCCCACCGGCCGGGCTGGATCGTGAGGGGATCGGATCGGGGGCGCCTCGGCTTCCGAGCGCGAGGTGGCGGCTGGCGTCGGTTGTAGGCGCGGCGGGGCTCGGTCCCGGTGGTGGAGGGAGGCAGGGGCCGGCGGCTGGAGGGCCCCGGCTGGCTGACGGGAGGAGGCCCACGGAGGGCGGCGGCGGCGCGGCTTGGAGGCGGGTGGCGGCGCGGCGAGCCCGCTTGAGGCCGGCGGCGGTGAGGTCCGGCGCGGCGGCTGCCGGAGTTGACGAAGGCAGCGGCGGAGGTTGAAGACGAGGCGGGGCCCGCGCGTCGGGTCGGAAGCACCGGCGACGGTTCGGAAGCGCGACCGCAGCACTACGGAAGCATGGTTTCCTGGGACGTCGGAAGCTCGAATTTTCAACGGTGGAAGCGCCGCGGATCAACGGTGGAAGCACCGGCGGCGCACGGTGGAAGCATAGGGTTTTCTGGACGCAAATTTTGGGGGAGATGGACGTTTATATAGGCACAAGGAGTTAGGGTTGTCCAAATGAGGTGAGGTTTTCAGCCACATGCTCACAATTGGATGGCCTAGATGAACGGAGGGGTTTGGGTTGGTTTGGTGGGCTGTTGGAGGGGTGTCTTGGGCCTCAAAGAGGAGGTACTTTCAACCCACGAGAATAACTGTTGGAGCACCAAACGAACTCCAAACGCGACGAGATTTGACAGGCGGGTTACACACACCAAAACAACATCGCATGACAAGTCTCACGCCAAACCGGAAATGTTACACGGCCAAACACCAAAGTAGGCCTCGGGGATGCCACGGACACGTGAGAGAGCTCCGGAACTCGAAACGAACAACGGAAAGAAACGAGTGGGACCGGATGCAAACGACAACACAAATGCAATGCGATGCACATGACTACATGATATGGATGAATGCCACACACACACACAACAAAACGACGAAAACCTGAAAGACGAAGAACCCGGAATGGAACTGATGAATCCAAAGATAAATATATTGCCCAAAAGGGAAAGTATTACATCCGGGGCATTACAGTGGTGGTATGTGGTGGCGGTGGTGGGATATGGCAACGATGGTGGTATGGCATCGGCGATGAATATGGTGCGGCGGCGGCGTGACAAACTGTGAACAGAAGTCGAAACTCTAAAGAACTAGACGCTAAGACCAGCAACTTGACACGACGATGCAACCGCAAATTCAACAAAGCAAATACATAAAAGATTATGCAAAGGCTCAGATTCGTTCGGATGGGATGAACTAACCCTAATTTTTTTTGGCTTTTTCGTGGACTATAGGTATGAAGAACAAACTCGATCTAAACTATGAAAAACTGTAAAATCTCACCAAGCAACCTGGAGCTCTGATACCACTTGATAGAGGCAAGGGGCCCGATCTTTCGATGAGATGGTAACTATCGATTTGGTGGAGTCGACTTTGATGATCCGACTACAAACGTGCACGACGTTGCGCCTTAGCAATTGCTAAACCAATCTCCAGGGGTTACTGACAATGCCAGAAGCACGATCAGCCTGACCATGAAGGTCTATTCCTGCATGCAATCGAAGAACAATCAAGAATATGATAAAGCAATCTGAATATTGCAAATATAGATGAAGTATTGATAAAGGTGGGGATCCGTAAGCGGTCTCGGTCTGGTCGTTGGACACAAACGAAGTACACGAAGTTGCAATGGCTAACTTTTGACTAAACAAATCCCAAAGTCTAAATGACGCCGTAAGGGCTGTATATATGGGAGAAAGATGGGGGAATTTCGTGGCCCTTGGTGGCGGGGTCCGAAACCAACCCTAACTCTTGTTTCCCCACACATACGGACTCTGAAAACAGCCTATACTCAAGTATTTCGAAATTACATGGGCCTGGCCCAATAATAAGGTGACGCAGCACCTATAATAGCCTCTGGACAAAATTTATGAAGTGTCATCTTGTATATTTCGTCCAAGGCTTCACGCACTCATTATGGTGGCTTCAAAGTCCTGAAATCATCACTTGTAACTCCATTCTTGTTCCCCATGCGCATGCCATCATCTCCATGATTGATCTTGCTCCAGTGTTCATCCTTCTTGTCCAAGCTAGGCCCTTCATTTGTAAGCAAGACAAATGTATCCAATTTAGTTAGCATCATATTCTCATGAACATTAGATTCATTACCAACAAACGAAAGTACCCGGTAATTTAATTGGCATGCGCGAGCTCTAGTAATTGGTCTTGTATATGTGTCAGTTGGAGCTGTGGGTGTAACCTTGTTAGTGATGTCCTCATCAATGCGCTCAATATTTTCCTTAGTGAACTCATGCATTTTTAAGATCAATTTAGCATGTTGTTTAGCATCAACATTAACCTTCTCCGAAGATGGAAGAGGCAACAAATCAATAGGTGCACGAGGTAGGAAACCATAGACAGTTTCAAAAGGGCACATCTTAGTAGTAGAATGCAACGAACAATTATAAGCAAATTCAATATGAGGCAAGCATTCTTCCCACATTTTCTTGTTATTCTTCAAAATAGCCCTAAGCATAATAGACAAAGTTCTATTGGCTACTTCAGTTTGTCCATCAGTTTGGGGTGACAAGTAGTACTAAAAAGTAGCTTAGTCCCCAACTTAGCCCATAAACATCTCCAAAAGTGGCTAAGAAATTTAGTATCATGATCTAAAACAATAGTATTTGGCAGACCATGCAAGCGAATAATTTCACGAAAGAACAAATCAGTAACATTAGCAGCAGCATCGCTTTTATGACATGGTATAAAGTGTGCCATCTTCGAGAATCTATCCACGACAACAAATATGCTATCCCTCCCCTTCTTTGTTCGAGGTAAACCAAAACAAAGTCCATAGATATATCTTCCCAAGGAACACTAGGGACAGGAAAAGGCATATATAAACCATGAGGATTGAGTCGTGACTTAGCTTTTTGACATGTAGTGCAACGAGCAACAAAACGCTCAACATCCCGTCTCATCTTTGCACAAAAGAAATGTGTAGCAAGTACGTCCTTCGTCTTCTTCACGCCAAAGTGTCCCATTAATCCTCCTCCATGCGCCTCCTGCAACAACAAAAGATGAACAGAGTTAGCTGGAATTCATAGCTTGTTAGCACGAAACACAAATCCATCATTAACGACGAACTTGTTCCATGTTCTCCCTTCTTTACAATTATGCAATACATCTTTAAATTCAGCATCATGCACATATTGATCTTTGATGGTCTCCAAACCAAATATTTTAAAGTCAAGTTGTGAAAGCATAGTATAACGACGAGACTATGCATCAGTAATAACATTTTCTTTTCCCTTCTTGTGTTTAATAATATAAGGGAAAGTCTCTATGAATTCAACCCATTTAGCATGTCTACGGTTCAGTTTTGCTTGACCTTTAATGTGCTTCAAAGATTCATGATCAGAATGTATAACAAATTCTTTGGGACATAAATAATGTTGCCATGTTTCCATAGTCCGAACAAGAGCATATAATTCCTTATCATAAGTAGAATAATTCAGACTAGGCCCACTCAATTTTTCAGAAAAGTATGCAACAGGTTTACCATCTTGTAATAACACACCTCCAAACCCAATTCCACTAGCATCACATTCAAGCTCAAAAGTCTTATTAAAATCAGGAAGTTAGAGTAAAGGAGCATGTGTCAACTTATCTTTCAATACCGTGAATGCTTCTTCATATGCAGTACCCCAAACAAAAGGCACATCCTT
Organism: Secale cereale; assembly: GCA_902687465.1. Classification (NCBI taxonomy): domain Eukaryota; kingdom Viridiplantae; phylum Streptophyta; class Magnoliopsida; order Poales; family Poaceae; genus Secale; species Secale cereale. The sequence goes on from LR738712.1 coordinate 345,619,267, forward strand.
CTTTGTAAGCTCATTGAGAGGTGCTGCAATGGTGCTGAAATCTCTCACAAAACGCCGATAGAATCCTGCGAGGCCAAGGAAACTCCTCACGTGTGTGACCATTTTGGGCGGTGGCCCACTCTCAATAGCTTCAATCTTGGCTTTATCAAACTCAATTCCCTGTGGAGTAACAACATAGCCAAGAAAAGATACTCGGTCGGTGCAAAAGGTGCACTTTCCAAGGTTAGCAAACAAACGTGCATCACGTAGAGCAATAAAAACAGCACGTAAATGTTCCAAATGTTCCTCCAAAGATCTGCTATAAATCAATATATCATCAAAGTATACTACCACAAATAGTCCAATGAAAGCATGTAAAACTTCATTCATTAATCTAATGAAAGTACTAGGTGCATTAGTTAACCCAAAAGGCATGACTAACCACTCGTATAATCCAAACTTAGTTTTAACTATTGTTTTCCATTCATCTCCCATTTTCATACGAATTTGATGGTATCCACTACGCAAATAAACTTTGCAGAATATTGTAGAGCCACTCAATTCATCAAGCATATCATCTAGCCTAGGAATAGGATGACGATAACAAATGGTAATATTATTAATGCCTCTACAATCAACACATATACGCGATGTACCATCCTTTTTCGACACTAGAATAATAGGAACAGCACAAGGACTAAGGGATTCGCGTATATAACCTTTGTCGAGTAGCTCCTGTACTTGACACATAATCTCCTTCGTCTCCTCTGGATTGGTACGGTATGGTGCACGGATGGGTAGCGATGCACCAAGAATTAAGTCAATCTGATGCGCAATCCCTCGAATAGGTGGTAATCCCGGTGGCACGTCTTGTGGAAAGACGTCCGCGAACTCCTGAAAAATGTTAGTGACAGCAGGAGGCAAAGAGGAAGGCACGTCCTCGAATAAAAATAATGCCTCTTTGCACACAAAAGCCTAGCAAACAGATTTGCTTAAATATAGATCATCAATATCAGATTTGGTGGCAAGTAAACATCCACTTTTTAATTTAATTTCAGATGCAACATGAGATGATGGTGTGTTATTAGGCTTCATTTGTTGCTCACATTCTTTTGCCACAATCTGATTTTCACTCTTATTTTGCTCCTGTTTTGCTTTATTAGCTCTATTAATATCATTTTTCAAAATGGAATCAGGAGACAAAGGAAGCAAAGTAATACATTTATCCTTATGAACAAGAGTATACTGATTATTTCTACCATGGTGTATAGAATTTTGTTCAAATTGCCATGGTCTACCAAGTAATAAGGAACATGCTTGCATGGGTACCACATCACAATCAACATAATCAGCATATGTGGAGATACTAAAATGCACACGAACAGTACGTGTTACCTTAACCTTGCCGCTGTTGTTGAACCATTGGATGTAGTAAGGATGTGGATGTGGTCTTATGGTGAGAGATAGCTTATCCACCATCTCCATGCTAGCCAAGTTGTTGCAGCTCCCTCCATCTATGATGACGCAAACAAAACGTTCCTTCACAACTCCCTTTGTATGGAACAAATTATGCCTCTGATTTTGCTCCGCTCGTGTGACCTGCACGCTCAAAACACGTTGAGCAACTAAACATTCATACCTGTCAGCCTCTTCAGGAGCCATGTATTGCGTCTCATTTTCAGAATCATCTCCTCCATGTTCTTCACGTGTAATAAGAGCCAAAATCTCCTCATCATAGTCACTGGCAGACTGATAACCACCATCCTCAGTAGCAATCATGACACGCTGCGATGGGCATTTGCTCGCATAGTGACCACCACCAGTGCAACGACGACATATAACATCATGTGTTGGCCCATTGGATGCCATGGATGAAGAAGATGATAGAGGCAAAGGTATCTCGTCTTTCGATGAGATGGTGGCTATCGTTTTTGGTGCAGCAGACTTTGACAATCCGACTACGAACGTGCGAGGACGTCGCGCCTTAGCAATCGCTAAACCAACACCGAGAGGTTATTGACCACGCCGGAGCACGATCAACCTGACCACGAGGGTCTATTTCCTGCAAGCAAACCAAGAACAAGCAAGAAAATAAGATTGCAATCTGGATATTGCGAATATAAGAGGAAATATTTATTGATCAAGGTGGGGTTCGGTGACGGCTTTGTCTGGTCGTTGAACACAAACGAAGTACGCGAAGTTGCAGCTATGGTGAACTTTTAATCTAAAACAAAACTCAAAGTATAAACGACGCCCTAAGGGCTAGATATATGGGGGAAGAGGGGGGAATTTCGTGGCCCCTGGAGGAGGGGTCCGAAACCAACCCTAACTCTTGTTTCCCCACACATACGGACTCTAAAAACAGCCTATACTCAAGTATTTCGAAATTAAATGGGCCTGGCCCAATAATAAGGTGACGCAGCACCTATAATAGCCTCGGGACTAAATTTACGAAGTGGTATCTTGTATATTTCGTCCAAGGCTTCACGCACTCATTATGGTGGCTTCAAAGTCCTGAAATCATCACTTGTAACTCCGTTGTTGTTCCACTTGCGCATGCCATCATCTCCATGCTTGATCTTGCTCCAATGTTCATCCTTCTTGTCCAAGCTAGGCCCTTCATTTGTAAGCAAGACAAATGTATCCAATTTAGGCAGCATCATATTCTCATGAACATTAGAATCATTACTAAGAAACGAAAGTCCGTGGTAATTTATTTGGCCTGCGCGAGCTCTAGTAATTGGTCCTGTATATGTGTCAGTTGGGGCTGTGGGTGTAACCTTGTTAGTGATGTCTTCATCATCCTCCCCTTCTTGAATTGAAGTCGTCCTCGACGGAAGCTCATCTTCCTCACCCAAGTAAGGCTTCAAATCTGCAATGTTAAATGTGGGACCATCAGCACGTGGCATTAGCTTTGACCTGCGCAAATTAGGAAACCTATCCTTACGAAAATGTAACTAAACAAGATGTCCAGGTGCAAAGACAACACGTTTTCTACCCTTATCTCCAACAAGTTTATATTTAGCATTCATGGACCCAATATTTTCCTTAGTTAACTCATTCATTTTTAAGATCAATTCAGCATGTTGTTTAGCATCAAAATTAACCTTCTCCGAAGAAGGAAGAGGCAACAAATCAATAGGTGCACGAGGTATGAAACCATAGACAATTTCAAAATGGCACATCTTAGTAGTAGAATGCAACGAACGATTATAAGCAAATTCAATATGAGGCAAGCATTCTTCCCACATTTTCTTGTTATTCTTCAAAACAACCCTAAGCATAGTAGACAAAGTTCTATTGACTACTTCAGTTTGTCCATCAGTTTGGGGGAGACAAGTAGTACTAAAAAGCAGTTTAGTCCCCAACTTATCCCATAAACATCTCCAAAAGTGGCTAAGAAATTTAGTATCACGATCTGAAACAATAGTATTTGGCACACCATGCAAGCGAATAATTTCACGAAAGAACAAATCAGCAACATTAGCAGCATCATCGCTTTTAGGACATGGTATAAAGTGTGCCATCTTCGAGAACCTATCCATGACAACAAATATGCTATCCATCCCCTTCTTTGTTCGAGGTAAACCCAAAACAAAGTCCATAGATATATCTTCCCAAGGAACACTAGGGATAGGCAAAGGCATATATAAACCATGAGGATAGAGTCGTGACTTAGCTTTTTGACATGTAGTGCATCGAGCAACAAAACGCTCAACATCCTGTCTCATCTTTGGCCAAAAGAAATGTGTAGCAAGTACGTCCTCCAACTTCTTCACGCCAAAGTGTCCCATTAATCCTCCTCCATGCGCCTCCTGCGACAACAAAAGACGAACAGAGCTAGCTGGAATGCATAGCTTGTTAGCACGAAACACAAATCCATCATTAATGACGAACTTGTTCCATATTCTCCCTTCTTTACAATTCTGCAATACATCTTTAAATTCAGCATCATGCACATATTGATCTTTGATGGTCTCCAAACCAAATATTTTAAAGTCAAGTTGTGAAAGCATAGTATAACGACGAGACAATGCATCAGCAATAACATTTTCTTTTCCCTTCTTGTGTTTAATAACATAAGGGAAAGTCTCTATGAATTCAACCCATTTAGCATGTCTACGGTTCAGTTTTGCTTGACTTTTAATGTGCTTCAAAGATTCATGATCAGAATGTATAACAAATTCTTTGGGCCATAAATAATGTTGCCATGTTTCCAAAGTTCGAACAAGAGCATATAATTCCTTATCATAGGTAGAATAATTCAGACTAGGCCCACTCAATTTTTGAGAAAAGTATGCAACCGGTTTACCATCTTGTAATAACACACCACCTAACCCAATTCCACTAGCATCACATTCAAGCTCAAAAGTCTTATTAAAATCAGGAAGGCTTCTTCTTGTGCGGTACCCCAAACAAAAGGCACATCCTTCTTTGTAAGCTCGTTGAGAGGTGCAGCAATGGTGCTAAAATCTCTCACAAAATGCCTATAGAAACTAGCGAGGCCAAGGAAACTCCTCACTTGTGTGACCGTTTTGGCTTGCGGCCAACTCTCAATAGCTTCAATCTTGGCTTTATCAACTTCAATACCCTGTGGAGTAACAACATAGCCAAGAAAAGATACTCGGTCGGTGCAAAAGGTGCACTTCCCAAGGTTACCATACAAACGTGCATCACGTAGAGCAATAAAAACAACACGTAAATGTTCCAAATGTTCTTCCAAAGATTTTCTATAAATCAGTATATCATCAAAATAGACTACCACAAATCGTCCAATGAAAGCATGTAAAACTTCGTTCATTAGTCTCATGAAAGTACTAGGCGCATTAGTTAACCCAAAAGGCATGACTAACCACTCATATAAACCAAACTTAGTTTTAAATGCTGTTTTCCATTCATCTCCCAATTTCATACGAATTTGATGGTATCCACTACGCAAATCAACTTTGGAGAATATTGTAGAGCCACTCAATTCATCAAGCATATCATCTAGCCTAGGAATAGGATGACGATAACGAATAGTAATATTATTAATGCCTCTACAATCAACACACATACGTGACGTACCATCCTTTTTAGGCACTAGTATTATAGGAACAGCACAAGGACTAAGAGATTCGCGTATATAACCTTTGTCGAGCAGGTCCTATACTTGACACATAATCTCCTTCGTCTCCTCTGGATTGGTATGGTATGGTGCACGGTTGGGTAGCGATGCACCGGGAATTAAGTCAATTTGATGCTAAATCCCTCGAATAGGTGGTAATCCCGTGGCACATCTTGTGGAAAGACGTCAGCGAACTCCTGCAAAATGTTATTGACAGCAGGGGGCAAAGAGGAAGGCACGTCCTCGAATTAAAATAATGCCTCTTTGCACACAAAAGCATAGCAAACAGATTTGCTAAAATCTAGCTCATCAATATCAGGTTTGGTGGCAAGTAAACATGCACTTTTCAATTTAATTTCAGAAGCAACAGTAGATGGTTTATTCTTAGGCTTCAATTGTTGCTCAAATTCTTTTGCCACAATCTAATTTTCAATCTTATTTTTCTACTATTTTGCTTTATTAGCTCTATTAATATCATCTTTCAAAATGGAATCAGGAGTCATAGGAAGCAAAGTAATATTTTTATCTTTATGAACAAGATTATACTGATTGTTTCTACCATGGTGTACAGAATTTTTATCAAATTGCCATGGTCTACCAAGTAATAAGGAACGTGCTTGCATAGGTACCACATCACAATCAACATAATCAACATATGTAGAGATACTAAAATGCACAGGAACGGTACGTGTTAGCTTAACCTTGCCGCTGTTGTTGAACCATTGGATGTAGTAAGGATGTGGATGTGGTCTTGTGGTGAGAGATAGCTTCTACACCATCTCCATGCTAGCCAAGTTGTTGCAACTCCCTCCATCTATGATCACGCGAACATAATTTTCCTTCACAACTCCCTTTGTATGGAACAAATTATGCCTCTGATTTTGCTCAGCTTGTGTAACCTGCACACTCAAAACACGTTGAGCAACTAAACATTCATACCTGTCAGCATCTTCAGGAGCCATGTATTGCGTCTCATGATCAGAATCGTCTCCACTGTGTTCTTCACGTGTAATAAGAGCCAAAGTCTCCTCATCATAGTCACTAGCGGACTCATACCCACCATCCTCAGTAGCAATCATCACACGCTGAGATTTGCATTCTCTCGCGAAATGTCCTCTTAACTTACAGCAACGACAAATAATATCACTGGTGTGCCCTGTTGATGCCATGGAAGAAGAAGAACTCTATGCAGGCCCGATAGGTGTGCTCTTGGCAGATAATGGTGGTTGTGCCTGCTTCCTTGTATCACGGCTGGAGGTAACAACTGGTGGAGGTGTCGGTGAAGTAGAATGTGTGGAAGTAGAGGATGCACGCGGTGTCCATGATGAAGGTCGATCTACAGAAAAGTTAGTCCGCGCCAATGCCTATTGATCCTGCACTTCACGTTCAGCTTTATAAGCGAGATGGAATAAAAGAATGATATTATTATAATCCTTATACTCTAGAATGGTCTGAATCTCTCTATTTAATACAACCATAAAACGTGCAAGCATAGCTTCATTCTCCTCAACAATACCACATCTAATCATGCCAGTTTGTAATTGCTGATAATATTCATCTACATAATTTTTTCCTTGTCTTAAGCGCTGTAATTTTTGAAGTAATTCATGTTGATAATATGGTGGAACCCAACGAGTACGCATAGCAGTTTTCAAAGAAGCCCAAGTAGCTGGAATATGATATAATCTACAATGTTCAAACCACGAAACACATGCAAAACTAGTGAAAGCACAAACAGCAGCAGGAACACGTCTCTCCTCGGGATGTTGTAAACATGTAAAACGTTGTTGAGTTTCTAGCACCCAAGTAAGATATATATCAGGAACATATCTACCCTCAAATGGTGGAATATTCAATTTCAGTTTAGGAAGATGGTTATGTACCTCAGGTGGTGGTGCAGCCCTACCGTTGCGATGATATGCATGAGGATGACCTGGTGGTGGTGGTGCTGGTGGTTGCACATAGTTCTGATTTTGGTCAACCTCATCCTCGTAATGGTCCTCCACCTCTGCAGTAGCAGCAGGAGCTACAGAAACATCAACAGCGGCACCAGAAGTTTGACCAGGCTCAAGGGGAACGTGTTGTGCACATCCCACTTGATTTGGAAGGCGATGTTGTTGTTGTTGTAGAGGTGCGACAGCTGAAGGGGCCGGTGGTGGTGGAAAATGCAAAAGCAATTCAGCAAACTTGTCATCGAGCTTTGTTTCAAACATCTTCTCCATGCCATCTATCTTCTCCATGGCCTCTTCAAATCTGTTTAGCACGTCTTGCACCTGTCCGCTCATCATTTGCTGAAACTTATCATGAAGCTCCTTGTTCGTCAAGTTCTCCCAGTCAGTCTCGTCGGCTTGTGATCCTGGCATGGTTAGCAGCAATAGAAACACACAAGAATATGATCCTACAGGCTACTAACAAGTGGTGGTGGTGGCGGGTGTCACAAATCCGTCAAGCAAATCTGAAATTCTTACCAGTTCTTACCCAACAGCAGGCAGTGATCGGCAACCGATGTAGTCCAAACTCTCAAAGCTTGGATAGAGCAATTACTAGGGAGAGTCAAACGCACGATGTAGATGTATGTGGACCTGGGAAGGCTTATAATATGGTAGCAAAAAGGGTCAGCAATAATCAATTCAGAGATGCAAAGTTGAATAAACGCTCAACGACGGTACTATGCTGGTCCTAGGCTAGACCGTGCTAACGGTCGAGCCTAGAACACTAACAAAATCACGGCTCCGCACATAAACAAGGGAGGAGCACACTCTGAATGTATTTTTTTTGCACTTTTTTTCCTCTTTTTTTTGCTCCGCAACAATTTTTTTTCGAAAAAGTCTACAAATGGTCTAAAAACTGCCTAGCCAGAATTTTCCAGACTTAGTTTTTTTTTAGTTTGGAACTATTTTTCTACTGCGGGTCGCACGGATGTTTGGGAGTCCTTCTCTGTCATGACTCGGAGTATGGCGTGATATGGAAATCCAAAACAGAGTAACAAAATACTGGACTCGGAATAGGACTGGTGGAGATGAATCAGGTGGAACTTGGACTAGTGGCGGAGATGAATCTGGTGGAACTCAGACTGGTGGCGGATATATGTTGCAGGTGGACTCGGATTGGCGTGATGGCGGGGGATATGTGGTGGCCTATATGGACTCGGATTGGCGGTGAATATGTGGTGGTGGTATATGTCGGGACCCCAATCCTAAGTCACACCGATCTAGCTGTAACACGTCATATCACTTTGCGGCCTCACGCACGGTAACCCCACGGGTGCCACCTTACCTGGCCCGGGACCGTTTGCGCATTTTGGCACACGTATATGACAGTGTCGCTAGCATCCATATGACAGAGAACCCGGGCCGACATGGCTAGTTATAAACCAAAAGTGGCACTAAATTACAGAGACAGGCATCCATGACCCAGCAACGAACGTGTCGGTCATCAACGTATGAACCCAAGTCGTAGCAAGCTACATGGACTTAAAGGAACAACGCGTGACATTTCCCCTAAGGGACAGACACAGGAACGAAGAAGGACACATGCCGGCCAGCCTACGTGTTCCGAGCATTAGCAAGCTACCAAGGCTCATTGGAATCACTAGGAGGCATTTCCCTGTAAGATAGGCTACCAAAGGGAAACAACTAGGTGTCGGATCCCACACATACCAAGCATTTCAATCATACACGCAATATGCTCAATATGTGCAAATACAACATTGCATCACAACAGAACTCTATGACTCAAAGTACTTTATTTAAAAGGCTCCAAGAGCCATACATAACATATTCATACAGGTAGGGGTCACATGACCCAACACTCAAGTCATACAGTCATACAAGCACAAGCGGAAGCTACATGTCTGAGTACAGACAACTTAGAAAATAAAATAGGCTTGGTGTAGCCTGACTATCTAGAAGGCCCTTCACAAGCTCCAGATCACCGTCTGGGTGTCAAGCTACTCGTCGACATCAACGTCTATGTAGAACCCATCAGCAGGGGCAGGGTTCTCCTCTGCAACAGTTATTAAGCAAACATGAGTACAAAGGTACTCAGCAAGTCTTACCACAGAACCTATTATACATGCAACATTATCAAAGGAGGTAGTGGAGTTTATAGCAGAATGCCAGCTTTGACCTTGGCTAACCTATACTACAACTCTCAACGGATTGCAAGATGTTGTTACGAACACGAGTCCTCTACTCACCACATCAATACACTACCGAGGATCCTCTTCCGTCATCCTACGAAAGGGCCATCCACCGCACTCACGCTTATCTTGAGGCTTTTAGTAGTATCCATCAACTTGTCTATGAACTGTAAGAGTAACCAAGTAGTTCGTACCGCGAACAACGGCTATTCGAATAGTTTGATAACCCTGCAGGGGTGTACTTCTTCACACATGTTTTCACCACTTAGCGTCTGCACACGACATGTGCTCGGCAGACTTCAAGCGAAAGCCGACGTGGGTGTAGACCACGACCTAACCAACCACTCAAGTCTCTCGTCCAGGTTTATCGCCTATTTGGGTTCCATCCGTGGGGAGATCCGGCCGGGGTGTCGCTCACGGCCCCAAACGATGTGTACAGGGTTCCCGAGTCACCAAACGGGCAACCGGTACACCGTGCCACGTACCTGTCGCATCACAGCCCACCCCGAGGGTCAGCGCTGCGCACGACCTCCAGTAAACTATAAACACCAGAAACTAGTTGCAACTCCTGGACAGAGTACAAGGGCAGTCAATAAGTCGAGCGGGGTCATATTTCAGGGCCCAATGTGTGGTAGTAACTGTAACTTGAATCACACACACAGATCTCGGGTCCTATGGATGATTCTAATGAAACAACCCACCATGTACTCCTACATGGCCTTTCATCGATACCTTTACCAAGCGTATTCCACACTTCCCTCTCTTTATCGGTAAGATCATTTCACTCTGATCCATCACCCAGATGAACCAGACCAGACACAACTCTAAGCATAGCAGGCAACATAAGTAAATAGCATGGTGGACCACACATCACATGGCTCAATCAACTCCTACACATGCTAGTGGGTTTCAACTATTTACTGTGGCAATGACAGGTCATGCAAGGGAATAGGGTTCAACTACCGCAGCAAGTAGCAGTTCACGCGCTGTTGCCTTAATGCAGTAAAAGAGAGCAGGAGCGAGAAGATTGGGTTTGTATCGGAATGATCAATGATTGCTTGCCTGACAAGGTAGTTGTCGGGTACTGCTCTTCAACTGGATACGCAGCAGTATCCTCGGGAGCAGGACCTAACACAGGGAATACCAACGATACAATCATTAACAAACAAATGCAACAATATGATGCATGTTTATGACATGGTAAGATGCATGTGTGTTGGCTAATGCAACTAAAACCAGAAGGGTTTGAACCTATTTGAATCAAGGATTCAAATTGAAGTTCAAACTATTATTTAAATAAGTGCATTATCATGTTTTTGATATATACAGCAAGTTAACTTGTTCAAACATGCATGAAACCAGTGCCATTAGAAAGACTGGATTTTTCTGATCATTTTCATATATAAATCTTTTCCATCTGAGCTATGGTTGATTTTACATGATTTTTAGAAGTTTTGGGTATTTTCTGGAATTTCCTGAATTATTATTAAATCTAAAAATCCCAGAAAAACCTTTACTGCGTCAGCATGACATCATGCTGACGTCAGCCAGTCAACAGGGCCAGTCCAGGTCAAACCTGACCAGTGGGTCCCTCATGTCAGTGTCACAACTAATTAACTGAGTTAATTAGAGTTAAACTAAAACTAATTAGCTGTCAGTGGGGCCAGGGCCCACGTGTCAGTGACTAAACTAATTAACTAATTAATATTAAATTAACACCTAAACTAGGTTTGACTTGCGGGCAGGGCCCACATGTAATTGACCCAGGGGGTCAAACCCGTGGTCAAAACAGGTCCAACTCGCCGGCGTTTAGCCGCCGGCGAGGCCAAACGCGGCGGCGTGCTTCGGAAAACGCCTACAGTGCACGGGTCAAGCTGTGGGTAGGCGTGTTGGATAGCCCTTGCTGTTGCACGTCGGATGGAGGTGGTCGCCGGACCTGGGGTGGCCGGAGACGACGGCAACGAGCTCGACGGCGGCGACCGGCGTCGGGCGTGTGTGGAGAAACGGCTGTAGGGGCCTAGGCGATGCGTGCGTAGCACCGTTCGCATCTACGTGCCGTGGTGAGTACGTTGGACTGGTGCCAGTGACCAAATGGTCACCGGAGCATCACCGGCTGCGAGCACGGCGGCGGTGCGTGCGGTTGAGCTTCGTGCAGTGTGTTACAGGGCAAAAGGGAGCCAACGGAGAGGGGGAGGAGGTAGCTAGGCTCACAGGGGTTGCGGCAAGCACCGGAGCGAGCTCGGGGGTGGTCGGAGCTGAGCAGAACGGCGAGGGGGATCTCCGCGGCCGGAGTTGGGGAAGAAGAGGTCGGGGGCGTCTCCAGGGCGGGCGAGCGCTCGGGGCTCGGCCTGTTCGAAGCAGTCGAGGACGGCGGAGACGAAGGACACCAAGGCGGAGCTCAGGGACGACGGTGGACGCGGCTTCTACGACGGTGCGATCACGGCGGCGTCGGCCATGGCGCGGGGAGAGCGGAGGAGAGGAACTGGGGGAAGGTGGAGGTGTCTGCGGGGTCGAGGAGGACGTGGAGGGTCGAACCATCCCTCCAGGACGGCGAGGGGGTGAAGCAAGGCGGCGGGCAGCTGCGTGGCGCGCCGTGCGGTCGCCGTCGAGCACCTGCCTGCCTGCCTGGCCGAGCCAAGCAGCTCGCTGGAGCGGCAGCTGGGCTGGGCCGGCAGGTGGGCCGGGTGGGGCGCCAGGTAAGTTCTCTCTCTCCCTTTTTTTCTATTTTCTTTTCTGTTTCATTTCTTTTGCAACTTTGTTCATTTAATAAAAATGCCTAAACATTTTTATAACTCATAACACTTGTCATACCTGCTGTATATAATATGAACAGTAGGAAACATTATAGTTTATGATTATTTGAGCATTTAAAACATTTTGTAGCATTTAAATGCCCAAATTCAAATACCATATGATTTAATCCAAAACCCTAGATTGTCCTAGAAAATTGTGCACCATTTTTGGCAGAGGTTTAAGACCAAGGCAGAAATGATGAACATTTTGAAGGGCATTTTGGGTACATTGGAAAATATTTTAGCAAACCCTAGTTGTTAGGGGAGGGGTGCTGGGGTTTCTGTTAATCCCATTTCAAGTTTCTTTGAAAGTAAACATGATGCACACTCTAGTCAGGTCCTAATGCAAGTGCTAGCTAGGGATGTGACAACTCACCCTCACTTAAAAGAATCGCGTCCCAAGATTCGGGTTCCTCCGGAAAGAGGGTGGGGTACTCAAGTGGAAGACGATCCTCCCTTTCCCAAGTAGCTTCACTCTCGGAATGATGTGAGCATTGAACCTTGAGAAACTTGATATTGTGGCGTCGAGTGGTGCGCTCAGTTTGATCAAGAATACGAACGGGGTATTCTCGATATGTGAGATTGTCTTGGAGATCAAGCGTTTCGTGGTCCACTCCGCGGATAGGATCCGAGAAGCATCGCCTGAGTTGAGAAACGTGGAAAACATCATGAACTCTGGAGAGGTGCGGAGGTAGTTCCAATTGGTAGGCAACTTCTCCTCGTTTGGCAAGAATGCGAAAAGGACCGATGTAACGAGGGGCCAATTTGCCTTTGATACCGAAGCGATGGGTTCCCTTAAGAGGAGTAACCCGAAGGTAAGCCTTATCGCCGACTTCAAAAGTCACAGCCTTATGATGACTATCATATTGGCTCTTTTGGCGAGACTGGGCTGTTTTCAATCTCTCACGAACGGTGCGAACTTGTTCCTCTGCTTCCTGGATCATATCCGGGCCAAAGAATTGTCTTTCCCCGGTCTCTGACCAGTTAAGAGGTGTTCGACACCTTCGTCCATATAGAACTTCGAAGGGAGCTTTACCCAAGCTGGCTTGATAACTATGGTTATAAGCGAATTCGGCAAATGGAAGACACTTTTCCCATTCCATACCGAAAGAAATGACAGAGGCTCGAAGCATGTCTTCCAGAATTTGATTGACTCGTTCTACTTGACCACTTGACTGCGGATGGAAGGCAGTACTGAAAGAGAGATGAGTTCCCATAGCATTCTGGAAACTTTCCCAAAATCGTGAAGTGAAAAGACTTCCACGGTCTGAGTTAATCTCCAACGGTACACCATGTAGTGATACTATCCGAGAGATATATAAGTCTGCTAGCTGGCTAGCGGTAATACTCTCCCGAACAGGCAGGAAATGAGCTACTTTAGAGAGGCGGTCGATAACGACGAAGATAGCATTATTCCCTTTCCTGGACCTGGGAAACCCGGTAATGAAGTCCATACCGACTTTATCCCATTTCCATTCAGGAATAGCTAGAGGGTGAAGGGTGCCAGCAGGCCGTTGATGCTCTGCTTTGACTCGACGACAAACGTCGCAGTTAGCAATGAACTAAGCGATTTCTCTCTTCATCCTAGTCCACCAGAATCTCTGACGTAGATCCTGATACATTTTAGTACTACCGGGATGAATCGTGAGAGGAGATTCATGAGCCTCCTTAAGAATTAATTGCCGTAGATGGTGGTTCTTGGGAACCACTACACGGTTCTCAAAGAAAACAACACCTCGATCATCCATGGAGAAACTTTTAGCGAGTTCGCTAGCAATGTTCTCTTGGAGTCGTGATACACCTTTATCACGCTTCTGGGCAGCTATGATTTGATCCATAAGGGTAGGTTTTGCCACCAAGGTGGAAAGGAATCCTCGAGGAACAATGTGAAGGTTAAGCTTACGAAATTCCTCGTGGAGAAGTGGTTGACTTTGTTGTAACATTAAATTGTTACAATATGACTTACGACTTAGTGCATCAGCCATGACATTGGCCTTTCCAGGAGTGTAAGTGATTCCTAAATCGTAGTCGGTGAGCAACTCAACCCAACGTCTTTGCCTGAGATTTAGATCCGGTTGGGTGAAGATATACTTCAAACTTTGGTGATCAGTGAAAATTTCACAGCGATTACCAAGGAGGTAATGCCGCCACGTTTTGAGTGCATGGACTACAGCTGCAAGCTCTAGATCATGAGTAGGATAGTTATCCTCATGTGGGCGAACTGTCGGGATGCGTATGCAATCACTTGATGATCTTGCATGAGAATGCAACCCAGTCCTTATCGCGAGGCGTCGCAATAGATTATAAAATCCTTGGAAAAATCTGGTGGTACCAGTACAGGTGCAGATGTCAGGCGTCTTTTCAGTTCCTGAAAACTGGACTCGCACTGTGGGGTCCACTCAAACTTTTTATCTTTCTTGAGGAGTTCGGTTAGAGGTTTAGCAACTTTGGAGAAGTTCTCGACGAAACGTCGGCAATAGCTCGCTAAGCCAAGAAAACTCCTAACTTGCTTGACCGATTCAGGGGGAGTCCAATCAAGGACGGCTTGAACTCGCTCGGGATTGACAGCAATACCCTTGCCAGAGATCACATGACCTAGATAGGTTACTTCTGGCAACCAAAATTCACATTTAGAGAATTTGGCATAAAGGCGGTGCTCTCGAAGTTTCGTCAATACCAGCCTTAAATGCTCGGCATGATCTTCCTTGTTCTTGGAGAAAATGAGTATATCATCGAGGTATATCACGACGAATTTATCCAAATACTCCATGAATATAGAATTCATTAACCGAGAAAAAGTAGCTGGGGCATTGGTTAATCCGAAGGACATGACGGTGTACTCATATTGGCCATAACGAGTAACGAAAGCCGTTTTAGGAATGTCCCCGTTCTTGATTTTGATTTGATGGTAGCCCAACCTCAAATCCATCTTAGAGAAGACTGAGGATCCCGCGAGCTGATCATACAGGTCGTTGATCCTGGGAAGCGGATACTTATTCTTTATGGTGACCAGATTGACAGGTCGGTAATCTACAACCATCCGCTCCATTCCATCCTTCTTCTTGACGAAGAGGGCGGGGCAAGCCCAAGGGGAAGAACTAGGACGGATGAAACCCTTTTGCAAGGACTCATCGAGTTGTTTCTTCAGCTCAGCTAATTCTAATGGTGCCATCTTATAAGGTCTCCTAGAGATTGGGACAGTTCCAGGGATAAGATCTATCACGAACTCGACATCTCTGTCAGGTGGAATTCCTGGCAGTTCTTCTGGAAAAACATCCGGGAAGTCACAAACTACCGGGATATCTTCGAGTTCTGGTAGAGGGCTGGCATTAAGAGAGTAGAGCTGACGCTCAGCCATTCGAGTCAAGACATTGACTATCTTGCCGGATGGATGTGTAAGTTGAACGGTCCTAGTAAAGCAATCAATCTTGGCATAATGAGTTGTCATCCAATCCATACCCAAGATGATGTTTATGTCCGAGGACTTGAGAGCGATTAAAGAAGCAAGGAAAACAAGTCTATCGACAAGGATTTCATTTCCATGGCTTACCCTAGAGGTTTGCCACTTTGAACCAGGAGTTTGAATAACCATGGAAGTAGGCATGTCACAAAAAGTCATGTTGTGCAATCGAGCATAGCTCTCAGATATGAACGAATGGGATGCTCCAGTATCGAAAAGAACAGATGCCGGATGGCAGTTTACGAGAAGCGTACCAAGGACGACGTTAGGATCCTCATAAGCTTCTTCGGCAGAAACATAGTTGACATGACCACGTGCAGTGGGGATTGGCTTGACATAGTTCACCTTGCCGGTTGGCTTGCCACGGCCAACGGGTTTTCCTGGCTGATTCTGGGGACAATCACGCATGTAGTGTCCCGGTTCTCCACACTTGAAACATGTCACCGTGGTGGTGCGTGGAGCAAAGTTGGAGGGTGGACCTCCATAGGTCTTAGCAGGTGCAAACTGTTGAGTTGGACGAGGCGCCTCATAGGATGGCCTCGGTGTATACTTGGGTGGCAGAGCAGTGTTAGGAACCCACACACGGCACTTGTGAGAGCCAGAGCCGGATGAGGAACCAAAGTCTCGAGTATGCTTGCGGGTGGCCTCAAAGTCGGTCTGGCCTGTCTCAGCAATGATAGCCTTGTTAACCAACTTCTGGAAGGAAGTGCACTCGTGCAGACGTAGATCTCGACGAAGTTCAGGGCTGAGTCCCTTGCGGAACCTCGCCTGTTTCTTGGCATCGGTGGATACTTCCTCAGGTGCATAGCGTGCCAGATTACCAAATTCGCGGCTATAGCCATCCACAGTTAAGCGGCCCTGGGTGAAATTGCAGAATTCCTCCCGCTTACGATCCATGAGACCTTCCGGAATGTGGTGTTCACGGAATGCCTCACTGAACTCAACCCATGTAGTGACTTGGCCAGCAGGACGCATAGCTTCAAAGTTTTCCCACCAAAGACTGGCAGGGCCCTCAAGATGGTAGGCGGCGTAGATAACCTTGTCAGCTTCGGCCACACGGGCAGAGTGTAGCTTGTGGGTGATACTACGTAGCCAGTCATCAGCATCCAGAGGTTCAGTGGAGTGATGGAACTTCGGTGGACACATCTTGATAAAATCGTGGATTGACACCACGTCATTCCTCTGACGGAACCCAGTGTTTTGCTCTATGCGTTCCAGCAGACGGTTGGTCTCTCTCTTGTTCCGTTCTGCTTCAAGCATAACTTCCGCCAAAGAGGGTGGCTGGGGCAGATTTCCATCTCTAGCCCCACTAGCCTCACCCTGCTCCTGAGCAGCAGGAGTGTTGCGAGTGTTGACCATCCTAGGAAAACAAAACAACGGTTTAGACAAGGATGGCAAAAATTTGACATAGAAGTGCAGAATGTAATGGATGACACAGAATGCAGAGATGTTCATCCGTACGACATGGTAATATAGGAACTGCTATATATACACCAGTGGTCATACACACCATACAAAGTTTAGTACAAGCCAAGGCTAAAGTACAACTGCGGTGAAAGACGATACATCCCTTCAGAGGCATTCCAAGCTCCTATACATTATTTAACTACACCTCCGGAATTCAGTACACACTAAGTCATATTCCACAAGACGCGCAGGACTGTGGAAATACAACTACTACAATACTACTACTACCACGGACTAGCTCAGACATTCGCGTAGTAATCCTCGTAAAGATTACCACCGTAGCCTGGAAGTGGTACAGACGGATCTTGGAACTCGCGAGCACTCGAAGGCTGTGGACGATGGGGGCATGGGTGTGGTCTCGGTCCCGATGCTGGTGGTAACCGACGCCCACGTGGAGGTGTAATACCCCCAACGTCACGCCAATCCATGCGATCAGGCAGACGAGTCCGCATAGGATACAAATCCCGCATGTCCAGATATCCGGCGTGCACAGCAGGTGCAAGCCGTGTCAAAGTAGTCCAGTGAGCGGCTCGGGTGTTATACAGCTCCATTCGGAGGGCACGGACCTCACGGTCCCTATCCTCCAACATCTGAACAGTAGTCTGAAGCAGTGGCTCTTCATGAGCAGCATCAGTATACAGACCAGTGTAGTAGCCTTCCTCTCCGGGGAGTGAAGCTGGCATGTAACAGAACTCAGTGTTCAGCAACAGGGCATGCCTAGCACGGAGAATGGTCATCATCGAATAAGCGGCATCCTACACTGCCATCTCGATGGTAATCCCGAGTCCATAAGACCAATGGATGGGATCATTAGCTCCGGGATATGAGGGGTATATCCGGACTGTGCAGAAATACTGACTTTGATTGAAATCCCGATACTGTTCCTCCACGGTGTATTCAGGATACCAGCGATAACCGGTCTCAGTCATCACACGGACTAGCATGGCCGTGTGACCGGGCACATTAATGCACCGAGTCAAACGAACCACTTGGTGAGGGATGCGGCCAGACATCTGAAACACGGAATAATGCAAAGGCATTAGTGTTTCTGGAAGAAATCGGGCAGCATAACAACTGTAAATGCTCAAACAAAGATTTGAGACATCATACAAATGATAGCATAGCCACTCAACAATTCCATATCAAGGTTCCGGTCCAACAATCATCATACTCAAAGGATAGAAACTGAACTGAGGCTTGAAACCAACAATCCTAAGAGTCTACGGATTAGTAACACGTGAACCTAGTAAGGATAAGAGGCCTAGTCCTAAATCCCCGCAGAAAGAATAGACAGACTCAGATCGGAAGGGCATAAGGTAAAGGAGTAAAAAGAGCCTTACGTTCCCTTCCACAATCAATTCCCCTACATATAACTAAGAATTTTTCTAGACTCAACATCGACCAGTTTGGCTTGAGAAACCTACAGGCAGTCCAGCTCTGATGCCAACGCTGTCGGGACCCCGATCTTAAGTCACACCGATCTAGCTGTAACACGTCATATCACTTTGCGGCCTCACGCACGGTAACCCCACGGGTGCCACCTTACCTGGCCCGGGACCGTTTGCGCATTTTGGCACACGTATATGACAGTGTCGCTAGCATCCATATGACAGAGAACCCGGGCCGACATGGCTAGTTATAAACCAAAAGTGGCACTAAATTACAGAGACAGGCATCCATGACCCAGCAACGAACGTGTCGGTCATCAACGTATGAACCCAAGTCGTAGCAAGCTACATGGACTTAAAGGAACAACGCGTGACATTTCCCCTAAGGGACAGACACAGGAACGAAGAAGGACACATGCCGGCCAGCCTACGTGTTCCGAGCAGTAGCAAGCTACCAAGGCTCATTGGAATCACTAGGAGGCATTTCCCTATAAGATAGGCTACCAAAGGGAAACAACTAGGTGTCGGATCCCACACATACCAAGCATTTCAATCATACACGCAATATGCTCAATATGTGCAAATACAACATTGCATCACAACAGAACTCTATGACTCAAAGTACTTTATTTAAAAGGCTCCAAGAGCCATACATAACATATTCATACAGGTAGGGGTCACATGACCCAACACTCAAGTCATACAGTCATACAAGCACAAGCGGAAGCTACATGTCTGAGTACAGACAACTTAGAAAATAAAACAGGCTTGGTGTAGCCTGACTATCTACAAGGCCCTTCACAAGCTCCAGATCACCGTCTGGGTGTCAAGCTACTCGTCGACATCAACGTCTATGTAGAACCCATCAGCAGGGGCAGGGTTCTCCTCTGCAACAGTTATTAAGCAAACATGAGTACAAAGGTACTCAGCAAGTCTTACCACAGAACCTATTATACATGCAACATTATCAAAGGAGGTAGTGGAGTTTATAGAAGAATGCCAGCTTTGACCTTGGCTAACCTATACTACAACTCTCAACGGATTGCAAGATGTTGTTACGAACACGAGTCCTCTACTCACCACATCAATACACTACCGAGGATCCTCTTCCGTCATCCTACGGAAGGGCCATCCACGGCACTCACGCTTATCTTGAGGCTTTTAGTAGTATCCATCAACTTGTCTATGAACTGTAAGAGTAACCAAGTAGTTCGTACCGCGAACAACGGCTATTCGAATAGTTTGATAACCCTGCAGGGGTGTACTTCTTCACACATGTTTTCACCACTTAGCGTCTGCACACGACATGTGCTCGACAGACTTCAAGCGAAAGCCGACGTGGGTGTAGACCACGACCTAACCAACCACTCAAGTCTCTCGTCCAGGTTTATCGCCTATTTGGGTTCCATCCGTGGGGAGATCCGGCCGGGGTGTCGCTCACGGCCCCAAACGATGTGTACAGGGTTCCCGAGTCACCAAACGGGCAACCGGTACACCGTGCCACGTACCTGACGCATCACAGCCCACCCCGAGGGTCAGCGCTGCGCACGACCTCCAGTAAACTATAAACACCAGAAACTAGTTGCAACTCCTGGACAGAGTACAAGGGCAGTCAATAAGTCGAGCGGGGTCATATTTCAGGGCCCAATGTGTGGTAGTAACTGTAACTTGAATCACACACACAGATCTCGGGTCCTATGGACGATTCCAATGAAACAACCCACCATGTACTCCTACATGGCCTTTCATCGATACCTTTACCAAGCGTATTCCACACTTCCCTCTCTTTATCGGTAAGATCATTTCACTCTGATCCATCACCCAGATGAACCAGACCAGACACAACTCTAAGCATAGCAGGCAACATAAGTAAATAGCATGGTGGATCACACATCACATGGCTCAATCAACTCCTACACATGCTAGTGGGTTTCAACTATTTACTGTGGCAATGACAGGTCATGCAAGGGAATAGGGTTCAACTACCGCAGCAAGTAGCAGTTCACGCGCTGTTGCCTTAATGCAGTAAAAGAGAGCAGGAGCGAGAAGATTGGGTTTGTATCGGAATGATCAATGATTGCTTGCCTGACAAGGTAGTTGTCGGGTACTGCTCTTCAACTGGATACGTAGCAGTATCCTCGGGAGCAGGACCTAACACGGGGAATACCGACGATACAATCATTAACAAACAAATGCAACAATATGATGCATGTTTATGACATGGTAAGATGCATGTGTGTTGGCTAATGCAACTAAAACCAGAAGGGTTTGAACCTATTTGAATCAAGGATTCAAATTGAAGTTCAAACTATTATTTAAATAAGTGCATTATCATGTTTTTGGTATATACAGCAAGTTAACTTGTTCAAACATGCATGAAACCAGTGCCATTAGAAAGATTGGATTTTTCTGATCATTTTTCATATATAAATCTTTTCCATTTGAGCTATGGTTGATTTTATATGATTTTTAGAAGTTTTGGGTATTTTCTGAAATTTCCTGAATTATTATTAAATCTAAGAATCCCAGAAAAACCTTTACTGCGTCAGCATGACATCATGCTGACGTCAGCCAGTCAACAGGGCCAGTCCAGGTCAAACCTGACCAGTGGGTCCCTCATGTCAGTGTCACAGCTAATTAACTGAGTTAATTAGAGTTAAACTAAAACTAATTAGCTGTAAGTGGGGCCAGGGCCCACGTGTCAGTGACTAAACTAATTAACTAATTAATATTAAATTAACACCTAAACTAGGTTTGACTTGCGGGCAGGGCCCACATGTCATTGACCCAGGGGGTCAAACCCGTGGTCAAAACAGGTCCAACTCGCCGGCGTTTAGCCGCCGGCGAGGCCAAACGCGGCGGCGTGCTTCGGAAAACGCCTACGGTGCACGGTTCGAGCTGTGGCTAGGCGCGTTGGATAGCCCTTGCTGTTGCGCGTCGGATGGAGGTGGTCGCCGGACCTGGGGTGGCCGGAGACGACGGCAA
Organism: Secale cereale; assembly: GCA_902687465.1. Lineage (NCBI taxonomy): Eukaryota > Viridiplantae > Streptophyta > Magnoliopsida > Poales > Poaceae > Secale > Secale cereale. The sequence goes on from LR738712.1 coordinate 345,640,586, forward strand.
CGAGCTCGACGGCGGCGACCGGCGTCGGGCGTGTGTGGAGAAACGGCTGCAGGGGCCTAGGCGATGCGTGCGTAGCACCGTTCGCATCTACGTGCCGTGGTGAGTACGTTGGACTGGTGCCAGTGACCAAATGGTCACCGGAGCATCACCTGCGGCGAGCACGGCGGCGGTGCGTGCGGTTGAGCTTCGTGCAGTGTGTTACAGGGCAAAAGGGAGCCAACGGAGAGGGGGAGGAGGTAGCTAGGCTCACAGGGGTTGCGGCAAGCACCGGAGCGAGCTCGGGGGTGGTCGGAGCTGAGCAGAACGGCGAGGGGGATCTCCGCGGCCGGAGTTGGGGAAGAAGAGGTCGGGGGCGTCTCCAGGGCGGGCGAGCGCTCGGGGCTCGGCCTGTTCGAAGCAGTCGAGGACGGCGGAGACGAAGGACACCAAGGCGGAGCTCAGGGATGACGGTGGACACGGCTTCTACGACGGTGCGATCACGACGGCGTCGGCCATGGCGCGGGAGAGCGGAGGAGAGGAACTGGGGGGAGGTGGAGGTGTCTGCGGGGTCGAGGAGGACGTGGAGGGTCGAACCATCCCTCCAGGACGGCGAGGGGGTGAAGCAAGGCGGCGGGCAGCTGCGTGGCGCGCCGTGCGGTTGCCGTCGAGCACCTGCCTGCCTGCCTGGCCGAGCCAAGCAGCTCGCTGGAGCGGCAGCTGGGCTGGGCCGGCAGGTGGGCCGGGTGGGGCGCCAGGTAAGTTCTCTCTCTCCCTTTTTTTCTATTTTCTTTTCTGTTTCATTTCTTTTGCAACTTTGTTCATTTAATAAAAATGCCTAAACATTTTTATAACTCATAACACTTGTCATACCTGCTGTATATAATATGAACAGTAGGAAACATTATAGTTTATGATTATTTGAGCATTTAAAATATTTTGTAGCATTTAAATGCCCAAATTCAAATACCATATGATTTAATCCAAAACCCTATATTGTCCTAGAAAATTGTGCACCATTTTTGGCAGAGGTTTAAGACCAAGGCAGAAATGATGAACATTTTGAAGGGCATTTTGGGTACATTGGAAAATATTTTAGCAAACCCTAGTTGTTAGGGGAGGGGTGCTGGGGTTTCTGTTAATCCCATTTCAAGTTTCGTTGAAAGTAAACATGATGCACACTCTAGTCAGGTCCTAATGCAAGTGCTAGCTAGGGATGTGACAGTATATGGCAGCGATGATGCAGTTGGTGCGGTGGTGGTATATGGCAGCAGCGATGATGATGATGCGGTGGTGATATATGGCAACGGCGACGTGGCAACCTGTGAACAGACTCGAAACTCTAAAGGACTAGACGCTAAGACCAGCAACTTGACACGACGATGCAACCGCAAATTCAACAAAGCAAATACAGAAAATATTATGCAAAGGCTCAGATTGGTTCGGATGGGATGAACTAACCCTAATTTTTATTTGGCTTTTTCGTGGAGTATAGGTATGAAGAATAGACTCGATCTAAACTACAAAAAACTGTAAAATCTCACCGAGCAACCTGGAAATCTGATACCACTTGATAGAGGCAAAGGTGTCCCGTCTTTCGATGAGATGGTGGCTATCGTTTTCGGTGGAGCAGACTTTAACGATCCGACTATGAACGTGCGAGGACGTCGCGCCTTAGCAATCGCTAAACCAACTCTGAGAGGTTATTGACCATGCCGGAGCACGATCAACCTGACCACGAGGGTCTATTTCCTGCAAGCAAACGAAGAACAAGCGATAAACTAAGATTGCAATCTGGATATTGCGAATATAAGAGGAAAGCTTTATTGATCAAGGTGGGGTTCTGTGACGCCTTTGTGTGGTCGTTGAACACAAACGAAGTACGCGAAGTTTCAGCTATGGCGAACTTTTAATCTAAAACAAAACCCAAAGTCTAGACGACGCCCTAAGGGCTGTATATATGGGGGAAGAGGGGGGAATTTTGTGGACCTTGGAGGAGGGGTCCGAAACCACCCCTAACTCTTGTTTCCCCACACATACGGACTCTAAAAACAGCCTATACTCAAGTATTTCGAAATTACATGGGCCTAGCCCAATAATAAGGTGACGCAGCACCTATAATAGCCTCGGGGCGAAATTTATGAAGTGGCATCTTGTATATTTCATCCAAGGCTTCATGCACTCATTATGGTGGCTTCAAAGTCCTGAAATCATCACTTGCAACTCCGTTCTTGTTCCACTTGCGCATGCCATCATCTCCATGCGTGATCTTGCTCCAATGTTCATCCTTCTTGTCCAAGCTAGGCCCTTCATTTGTAAGCAAGACAAATGTATCCAATTTAGGCAGCATCATATTCTCATGAACATTACAATCATTACCAAGAAACGAAAGTACCTGGTAATTTATTTGGCGTGCACGAGCTCTAGTAATTGGTCCCGTATATGTGTCAGTTGGGGCTATGGGTATAACCTTGTTAGTGATGTCCTCAGCAGAAGAGCTCTGCGCAGGACCGGAAGGTGTACTCCTGGTTCATGGTGGTGGTGCCTGTTTGCTCTTATCACGGCTAGAAGTGACGGATGAAGTAGGCAGTGATGCAGCCGGACGTGTCGAAGTAGATGATGCATGCGGTGTCCATGATGAAGGTCGACCTGCAGAAAAATTAGTTCATGCCAAGGCCTGTCGAACCTGCACTTCACGTTCAGCTTTGGAAGCAAGATGGAATAAACTAGTGATATTATTATACTCCTTATACTATAGATTTGTCTGAATCTCTCTATTTAAGCCACCCATAAAACGTGCAAGCATAGCCTCATTATCTTCAACAATACCACATCTAATCAGGCCAGTTTGTAATTCCTGATAATATTCCTCTACATAATTTTTTCCTTGTCTTAAACGCTGCAATTTCTGAAGTAATTCACGTTGATAATATGGTGGAACCCAGCGAGTACGCATAGCAGTTTTCAAAGCAGCCCAAGTAGTTGGAATATTATCCGGATGTAATCTACAATATTCAGACCACCACACACAAGCAAAACTAGTGAAAGCACAAAGAGCAGCAGCAACTTGTCTCTCCTCGGGATATTTTAAACATGTAAAACGTTGTTCGGTTTCTAACTCCCAAGTAAGATATATATCAGGAACATATCTACCCTCGAATGGTGGAATATTCAATTTCAGTTTAGGGAGATGGTCATGATCTCGTACCTGAGGGTATGATGCAACCCTACCATTGCGATTATTTGCATGTGGACGACCTGGTGGTTGTGGTGCTGGTTGTTGCACGTAGTTCTGACTTTGATCAACCTCATCCTCGTAATTCCCCGCGTAATCGTCGTCCTCCTCAGCAGCAGCAGGAGCCATAGATGTATCAACAGCAGCACCAACAGGTTGGCCAGGCTAAAGAGCGACACGGCACGCTTTGCGGAGGGCGGTTTCGCGACGTGAAGGTGGTTTTTGTTGTTGTTGGAATGGTGCAGCAGGTGGAGGTAGACGCGCAAGCACTTCAGCGAATTTGGCATCCAACTTGGTGTCAATTGACTTCTCAATGCCATCCATCCTTGCTAGTGCGTTGTCAAAACTGGTCATCACATCTTCTACCTGTTGACCCATCATTTGCTGAAATTTATCATGCAACTCCTTGTTCTTCATGTTCTCCCAGTCAGTCTCGTCGACTTGTGATCCTGGCATGGTTAGCAGCAATAGAAACACACAAAAATATGATCCTATAGACTACTAGAAAATGGTGGTGGTGGGGCATCACAAATCCATCAAGCAAATCTCAAATTCTAACAGTTCTTACCCAGCAGCAGGTGCTGATCGGCAACTGTGGTAGTCAAATCTCTCAAAGCTTGGATAAAGCGATTAGGAGGGAGATTCAACTGCACGACGTAGATGTATGTGGATGTGACGCCCGAAGACCGACGTCCCAGAAGATCCCAGAAGATTCCAGATGTTCCGAGTTCTTCCATGTGTTTCTTTTGTGCTGTGTTATTTATTTTTTTGCATCGCATCATGTCATCATGCCATCATGTCATATTTATTTTGCATCTCAACTTAAATAAATTGTGTGGATCTTCGATCCATTTAAATCGAGGGAAGAATGTTTTCTCTTTATAACATATCCTCTCAATATTATTAGGGAGCTATAATAAATATTCCATTTGTTTGGAATTAACCGCAACACACTTGCATATTTTTTCCCCATGCCTTTTTCACTTCAAGTTTCTCCATCTAAACCTTGCCAATAATTCTTTTCCCGTTTGTCGAGCCCCATCCTCAAATTCGAGCTCTTTTGGATTCCATCTAAATGGATTTCTAAAGTAAAACAATTTGGCTTTTATTCAAAAGTGTTTTGAATTTTCATCTTCCAAAAATCTTCAAACAATTTTATTTATATTCCTCACATTTTTGTGAGTCTAGGGAATTTACCTCATGCCCTAAGCCTATTCCTAGCACCTCCTTCCTTTTTACTTTCGTCTTGTTGTTTCTCTATTTTTTTTGGAAACAGCAGTATGGAGAGGAGGCCCAGCCGCAGGCCTCCTGTTGGCCCAGGCCTCCCTCCCAGCCGCTTGGGCCCATCCCTCCTTGGCCCAAGGCCCACTCCGGCGACCTAACCCTAGCTCGACCCAGGCTCCTGCATCGCTCCTTTCCCTCTCGTCCTGCAGTGCCGCCAGGCCTCGCACACCGCGCAGCGCCCGATTCCCCGTCTCCCTCATCCCCTCGACCCGTCGCTCCTCATCTCCCCTCGAGCGCCACCATCCCTCGCTCTCTCCCGCAAGCCGCCGCCACCCCTCGTTCCCTTTCTCCCGATCCGACCTCCTCCGTCCCCTCAGCGCCCGCACCCGACGTCGCCAGGGCCGCAGCTCGCGCCTCTGTCTCCAGCGCCGGACAGGCAGCAGCCGCGCCCAAGCTCTCCGTCGCCGACCTCCAACCGCGGCCTCCTCCTCGGCCAGCCCCGTCCCCTGCTCCTCCTCGATCCCCCACGGCCTCGAGCAGCTCCTCCACACCCGCATCGCCATGGCCTCTTCCTTCCTCCGGCCTCCTCTCCAACGGGCGCCCGTCCTCCCCGTCCTCAAGCCATCTTTAGCGCCGGCGCCGCCCCGAGCACCTCCAGCACCTCCAGCAGCGCCCCGCGACCCCGCTCTCCATGGACGGGCAGGAGCCGCCGCAGCGCTCAGATCCAGCGCTCCCGCAGCGCCAAGGCCGCCCCGAGCGCGCCTCGCTGCACTGCTCTGCCGCGGCCGCCGCATCCCAGGCCCTCCCCTGCTTCGCGCCAAGAACTACTGCTGCTGTGCTTCTTCCTTCGGCCTCGTGCCTTGTTTTTGTCCAGCAAATACCCATGGAGCAGCAAGTACGTCTACGCATGAGTCACGCCAAGTACATCTACGTATGCACCCGAACATCTACAGGAAACGAGTACATCTACCGACGCCAAGTACCCCTTCGGATACGTCAAGTTCAACTACGTGGATTCGCCAAGTACCACGACACGATGACATGAACATCTACGGAATCTTGAACGGCTACATAACGTGTACCTCTACGGAACGGCTACTTCCCTCTACGAATCGCGAGAACGACTTCTTCCACTACGACCTCGAACCGCCCCGAAACGAATGTTTCGAAGGTATAACCCCGAGACGATGACGTGGACGTTTGCCTGTTGTGTTGTATGAGATGTTTCCCTTGTGTGCTCCGTGCCCGTATCATCTTTTGTCATGCTCCTCGGTTGCCTCGTCGCCGACTCATGGGAACCCGGTAACGGGATCACCCCACCTTTCTTCTTGCATGAGACGCTCTCCGTCATCTTTTGCACCGGTCTCTCAACGAGTTACCGGAACCGAGATGATGCCGTGGCATCATTTTGGTTATCGTCGCCGTGGCACCCTTTTTCCACCACGGTGGCAAGTGCTTCATATCTCTCTTGTCAACCTTTAACTAAAAATTGCATAAAACTTGATCATGTCATCCGCATCATGTTAACAACATTATATTTGTGAATTGTTGTTTGCTTAAAAATTGCTAAACATGCTCATGGGCATTTTCCGGAATTGTTGTTGTTTTTCCGGCCTCATTTAAAATGTCTAAATAGGTAGTTTGTTTATGCTTCACCTCTTGCCATGTTAACAAAACAGTTAATCTTGTCTTGTTAATAAACGAGAGTCAATTAAATATTTAAAACATGGTGTTTCGTCATTATGCAACTCGTTGCATATTGAGCTCCACTTAACTTGTAGTTTTGTTTGTGCTCCTTGCCATGCCATGCATATTTAAACCGGACATGCATCATACTTGGATGTGCATCATATGCCTTGCTTATGATTGTGTGTTTACCGTGTTGTTTGCTTCTTTCCGGTTGCTTCTCTTGTTAGCTTCGGTTTCGCTCCGGAGTTGTGAGGATTCACTCGACTATGTTGCTCCGTCTACTTCATGGATCCGTTCTTCTTCCTTGCGAAATCCCAGGCAAGATGATCATACCCTTGGATACCTTTACTACCATTGCCATGCTTAGTTGTCTCGATGCTATCGATACATGTCGCGCTACCCATCTTTTATGTCAGCCTCTCCTTGTTGCCATGAAACCTCTAACCTTGACACCTTCCTAGCAAAACCACTGTTTGGCTATGTTACCCGCTTGCTCAGCCCCTCTTATAGCGTTGTTAGTTGCAGGTGAAGATGAAGATCGTTCCAGGAGGGAACTTGTTGTTGGAATATCACAATATCTATTATTATTATTAACACACCTATATACTGGGCATGGGTGGAAGGCTTGGCCTTTTGCTCGGTGTTTTGTTCCACTCATGCCACCTTAGGCGCCGATAAACCGGCATTATGTTCCTTGATTTTGCGTTCCTTACACGATGGGTGGATGGGGACCCCTTGACAGTTCGACTTTGAATAAAACTCCTCCAGCAAGGCCAAACATTGGTTTTAATTTGCTCATAATAACAACTTATTTAATTAATTAATTGCATAGGGGGTCATGTCCCCGGGTTCTTAATTCTACATAACAGGGGGGCCAATGCTGATGGTGTTGGTCCCAAACGGGGAGTATGCGGGGCCACCACGGGGAAACTCGAGGATTGGTTTTACTTGTATAATCGCCCATCCGGTCATGGCCTGAGACGAGATACGCGCGGCTACTATCAGGGTGTCGGCACGCCGGGAGGTCTTGCTGGACTTGTTTTACCATTGTCGAAATGTCTTGTGCATCGGGATGCCGAGCCTGATCGGATTTCCCTAAGATAAGGGGTGATGATATTATATTTATCACTTCAGCTAATCGTGAGAGCTTGTGATGGGCTAAGTTGGGACACCCCTGCAGGGTTATAATCTTTCGAAAGCCGTGCCCGCGGTTATGTGGCAGATTGGAATTTGTTAATGTCCGGTTGTAGAAAACTTGACAGAGGATCCGAAGTAAAACACACAACTGTGTGAGTAACCGTGACTATCTCTTTTCACTTTGAGAAGAGAACACGGTGGGGTTATGTTTGACTCGTAAGTAGTTCAGGATCTTTAGCGATCACTACTAGTTGCGACCGTTTGCGTAGATGCTCATCTTATTCTTGTACTCGTAAGCTAGCCACCATATTATGCTTAGTCGCTGCTGCAACCTCACCACTTTACCTCTTCCTACCCATAAAGCTTTGCTAGTCTTGATACCCATGGTTATGGGATTGCTGAGTCCTCGTGACTCACAGATACTACAACACCAGGTGCAGGTTCAGCCAATCATGATGCAGGAGCTGGTTCAAGTACTTCTCTGGGAGCTCGATGAAGAGAGTGGCCGTATGCTTGTGACTTTTTCGACGATCAATAGTGGTTTCTACTAGGGGCAATTCTGACCTGTGGCTTTATGTTTTGGTATCTTTCTTTTGGATCTTCGCCCGTAGTCGGGTTGTGATGTTTTGAATGATGTTTTCTTATGTAATGTATTGTGTGAAGTGGCGAGTGTAAGCCAACTATCTCCTTTTACAATTTCATCCCTATATTAACATGAGTCGTGCAAAGATACCAAACTTGAGATCATTCTAGAATGGGTTTATACCTTTAAGTCGTGCCTCGACACGTAGGAGGTATAGTCCCATCCTGGGCATTACAAGTTGGTATCAGAGCCTTCTCCGACCTAGAAGCCCCCACTGATTGATCGAATCGTTGACGGTTGAGTCTAGGCACACACTTGAAAATGTTTTGAGTCCTATATATATATATATATATCGGAGAGTAGGATTTCTTTTGCTCCTCATCTCTTTTCACTCTGGTGAGGACTCCTGCCGGTTACTTTTGTCTCTTCTCTCTCAAAAATCCACCAAATTATTTTTTAGGATCACGCGAGTATTGTTTGGATTGTTCCGATGTCTTTGTGACGAGAACATTGTTCTCAGTGCCTCCTGTCATTAGGGGTTGTGGCAGTGTCCCGGGGAGTTGAGCTCCGAGGTGTTGTCGTCACAAATATATCGTATCAGTTCTGGAATACTTAAGACGGCCGACATCGAAAACTCTCCTATGCGGTTAGTGGCAAGATAACCCCGACATCACCCAGTACTGGGGAGATAGTTCGGGAGTATTGCCATAGCTTGTATAGTAGATGCGTTTCCAAGGTCCGAGGTAAACGGTTTCCGGGAACAACTGGTTATGTGTTGAAGGATGGATACAACTGGATGTAGGATTAGAGTTGAGTGCGCGGTGCTTCCCCTGTATTCCCAACACCTGATTGCATAACTGGAAACTTTCGCAAATTAATAGGTGGGTTCATCTAGTAGTTCTAGGCATTCTTCCAACGAATGCATGATATGAAGTTTGGGGTTCTACATTGAGTGAAGTGGTTTTATGGGCTTGTTCCAATAGGGAGTTGCATCTTAAAGGATCCTTGGCTATGCTGATCCGGGGATTGCAAAACCCTTTTTGTAACACGTTCCATGAGCTTTCAGCATGAATATGTCGAACGAAGCTTCTATCTTGTATTTGTTCTATCTGCTCCTTGTTGCTTTTTATTTACCTTTTGTTCTCCCAAGTGGCTTCTCGACAAGTTGATGTACCTGCGGAATTCATTCGTTCAATTCTCTGTTCGGATGATATTGTGAAGATTATGTTGCAACATATCTATCCGTTGTTTTGTTTTGATTCTGGTATTCGAGTTGCTTCGATGTCAAGTGTTGATTCCATACCTTTCTTAATCGGTGTTCTCATATTTCTATGGGAGTGCTAGTCCTTCTTGACCATCGAGATTTTCATGTTAATCCTTTTTCAACCGGTGTGCCTTCTCTTCAAGTTATTCCTTACAGACGCCGTTGAGAAATCTGACGATTTGTCTGTATTCTTTCATCCCAAGTTGTCTTTGTTTTCCCCACCCTCCCACCCTTCTCTTTATGGAGCCAGCAATTCTCAAATGAAATATCCATGTTATTCATGTGAGGTTTCTTCATTCTTTTCCTTCAATGTTCTTATCCGGTGATTTATCGTGAAGATGATCATGAGCTTCAAGTTTATCATTCTCCTTCCTCGTTTCTTCTCCGGTGGTATAAATTCAAGCTTCGGTCTTGATCATATCTCTTCCTTTTTGTTCTCACATGTTTTCCCATGTTGAAATTTATTATCCGAAGGCTCTCTTATTCATTCAACTCTCCTATCCATATCCGGTGTGTACAAGGTATCTCGGAAGATTCATGTTTCCATTCTTAATCCGTTCAAGCTATTTTGAGGATTATCATCTTACTCAAGCCATTTAATTCAACCGGTGCAATATCTCTTCAACAATCTTTTCCAACGATGATTTCTTTAGTGGGCCCTAACCCACAGGTCTTTTTCCAGGATCTTACCTGACTCTTCTAATTTTTCCGGAGTTATTCTAAGATTCTTTTCAAAGTGTGACGTAAGTATGAATCCCATCAGTCACAATCCTCCTTCAGGACCGCTTTCAAATTATTTTTCATCATTGGTTCAACCTTTTAATTCTTCATTACGGAGGGCCTATACAATTCAATGTGGTGTATCTCATCGTCTTCTCAGATTTTGAAGTCTCGAAGACGAGTTCCTCTTGAATCCTTATCCGTTCTTCCAAGATTCGTGGTTCTAGCTTCATGCCATCCTCATTATTGTTCAGATTGTGAGGAATTCTTTTATACCATCCAAAGCATTTCATGAATTCTTCCTATTGTGATCCTCCGAAGGCCATCATTTCAGATTATTTCTTCGTTCTCAGTTTTCAACTTCGTCCTCCAACTATTCTTAATTGATGCCTCTTCATTTGTCTCCCTATTCTTACGGTGGTTCGTTCAAGTTTACTCTTCCTTGTTGTCGTATTAATTCACTCGTTCTTTTCATAATTCTACCGGTGGTTCGTTGAAGATTTACCCAAGCTTGTGCGAGATCTCTCTTAATCCCTTTCAAGAAGAATAAGTAGTATGCCAAATCCTTTGGTTGTCATCAATTTAAATTGGTGAAGGAGATGCATGACATAATTCTTATTCTTATTCCTTCAAGGTGATTTAATTCTTTTGTCTGGAGCTTGTTCATCATATCATATTCTCGGTCCTAAGTTGTTCATCTTGTTTTCCGGAGTTCCAAGTTATTTCAATTATATCATTTCAAACCTCCATCTAATTCATCGCAGGCCTTGAATCTTATTCTTTTCATCTTTCATTTCTCATGCTTTCGTTACCGGAGTTCTTCATGGTGGTTCATCATGTTTTAATTCATCCTTCAAGTCTTCATCAAGATTCTTGTTGGAGCTCAAGCATTCTTCATCATGCTTTCCAATTGCAATCCGCTCTACCTTATCTTTTCAGATGGTGTTATGTCATTTTTCACAATTCCTTCTTGTTTCATGATTCACGAGTTGTCAAGAATGAGATATTTAAACCCATCATTTTCTTTGTTCAGGAGATCATTTCAGCTCTTCAATTATTCGTTGGAGTAATCTTGGGTTTGTATTTCACCTAAAAGCTTTCCTTGAGAGTTGTTGCTATTATGGTGCTTATAAATGACCCAAGTTCTTCATTATTCATTCCGGTGATTTTTTTTTTATCTCCTTGTTTATCTCAATCCAAGAAATTCGTTTCTGTTAGTGGCTGGTTGTCACCTCTTAATTTTGAGATGTTTTCCGTAAGCCCACATTGAGCTTATTCTTTTCGTTGTTGATTTTTCCATCAACCCCATTCAAACCTTCTTTGTAAGGAGGTTTTCCTAATTCATTCGTGGGAGAAGTTGTCATTTTCTTCTCCATTCTTTTCTTTCATGGATTTATATGCTATTCTTCATTCCGGAGGCATTGTGATGTTTCTCTCTCCAAACCATCATCTCGTTTTATCGAGATCATGTTCTTTCCCTTGCTTATCATTTAACAGGAGTGTCGTGACCTCCATTCTAGTTCCGTCATCTATCTAGCCTTTCCTCTCTTTTTAACCGGAGTGCTGTCTGAAATATTTCTTACCCCTTGTGCCATTCTTTCAATTGTTTCGGAGGCAATATGTTGTTCGATTTCATCAAGTATCACCCATTCTCCTCAAACTCTTGTTAATTCCTTTGATTTTCAGACGAAGTGTTGTCCAAATTCTGTCATTCTTATTCCTTGGTTGTACCGTTGCAGTTTCATATTCTTTTGGTTCGTAAGCTCTTGTTTCATGTCTTTTAACCTACAAGGTTCGCATAATGCTCCTTGTTCCTCTTTTCTAACGGAGTGTTTCATCTTCATTCATCTCCATTGTATTCTTCTTTCAGTTTGTTCAACCTCTCAAGGTTCTTTGGTTTCACTCGTCTGTCAAAGAAGCAACTTTGTTTTACCTCTTCTTTTTCCGTTTCTACCCGGTGCTATCTCTAGGATCTCGGGTCGAGATCCTCTGTTAGTGTGGGAGAGTTGTGACGCCCGAAGACCGACGTCCCAGAAGATCCCAGAAGATTCTAGAAGATTCGAGATGTTCCGAGTTCTTCCATGTGTTTCTTTTGTGCTGTGTTATTTATTTATTGCATCGCATCATGTCATCATGCCATCATGTCATATTTATTTTGCATCTCAACTTAAATAAATTGTGCGGATCTTCGATCCATTTAAATCGAGGGAAGAATGTTTTCTCTTTATAACATATCCTCTCAATATTATTAGGGAGCTATAAGAAATATTCCATTTGTTTGGAATTAACCGCAACACACTTGCATATTTTTCCCCATGCCTTTTTCACTTCAAGTTTCTCCATCTAAACCTTGCCAATAATTCTTTTCCCGTTTGTCGAGCCCCATCCTCAAATTCGAGCTCTTTTGGATTCCATCTAAATGGATTTCTAAAGTCCGACAATTTGGCTTTTATTCAAACGTGTTTTGAATTTTCATCTTCCAAAAATCTTCAAACAATTTTATTTATATTCCTCACATTTTTGTGAGTCCAAGGAATTTACCTCATGCCCTAAGCCTATTCCTAGAACTTCCTTCCTTTTTTTCTTTCGTCTTGTTGTTTCTCTGTTTTTTTGGAAACAGCAGTATGGAGAGGAGGCCCAGCCGCAGGCCTCCTTTTGGCCCAGGCCTCCCTCCCAGCCGCTCGGGCCCATCCCTCCTTGGACCAAGGCCCACTCCGGCGACCTAACCCTAGCTCGACCCAGGCTCCTGCATCGCTCCTCTCCCTCTCGTCCCGCAGCGCCGCCAGGCCTCGCACACCGCGCAGCGCCCGATTCCCCGTCTCCCTCATCCCCTCGACCCATCGCTCCTCATCTCCCCTCCAGCGCCACCATCCCTCGCTCTCTCCCGCAAGCCGCCGCCACCCCTCGTTCCCTTTCTCCCGATCCGACCTCCTCCGCCCCCTCAGCGCCCGCACCCGACGTCGCCAGGGCCGCAGCCCGCGCCTCTGTCTCCAGCGCCGGACAGGCAGCACCCGCGCCCAAGCTCTCCGTCGCCGACCTCCAACCGCGGCCTCCTCCTCGGCCAGGCCCGTCCCCTGCTCCTCCTCGATGCCCCGCAGCCTCGAGCAGCTCCTCCACGCCCGCATCGCCATGGCCTCTTCCTTCCTCCGGCCTCCTCTCCAGCGGGCGCCCCGTCCTCCCCGTCCTCAAGCCATCTTCAGCGCCGGCGCCGCCCCGAGCACCTCCAGCGCCTCCAGCAGCACCCCGCGAGCCCGCTCTCCATGGACGGGCAGGAGCCGCCGCAGCGCTCAGATCCAACGCCCTCGAGCGCTCCCGCAGCGCCAAGGCCGCCCCGAGCGCGCCTCGCTGCATTGCTCTGTCGCGGCCGCCGCGTCCCAGGCCCTCCCCTGCTTCGCGCCAAGACCTGCTGCTGTTGTGCTTCTTCCTTCGGCCTCGTGCCTTGTTTTTGTCCAGCAAATACCCATGGAGCAGCAAGTACGTCTACGCATGAGTCATGCCAAGTACATCTACGTATGCACCCGAACATCTACAGGAAACGAGTACATCTACCGACGCCAAGTACCCCTTTGGATACGTCAAGTTCAACTACGTGGATTCGCCAAGTACCACGACACGACGACATGAACATCTACGGAATCTTGAATGGCTACATAACGTGTACCTCTACGGAACGGCTACTTCCCTCTACGAATCACGAGAACGACTTCTTCCTCTACGACCTCGAACCGCCCCGAAACGAATGTTTCGAAGGTATAACCCCGAGACGATGACGTGGACGTTTGCCTGTTGTGTTGTATGAGATGTTTCCCTTGTGTGCTCCGTGCCCGTATCATCTTTTGTCATGCTCCTCGGTTGCCTCGTCGCCGACTCGTGGGAACCCGGTGACGGGATCACCCCACCTTTCTTCTTGCATGAGACGCTCTCCGTCATCTTTTGCACCGGTCTCTCAACGAGTTACCGGAATCGTGATGATGCCGTGGCATCATTTTGGTTATCGTCGCCGTGGCACCCTTTTTCCACCACGGTGGCAAGTGCTTCATATCTCTCTTGTCAACCTTTAACTAAAAAATGCATAAAACTTGATCATGTCATCCGCATCATGTTAACAGCATTATATTTGTGAATTGTTGTTTGCTTAAAAATTGCTAAACATGCTCATGGGGATTTTCCAGAATTGTTGTTGTTTTTCTGGCCTCATTTAAAATGTCTGAATAGGTAGTTTGTTTATGCTTCACCTCTTGCCATGTTAACAAAACAGTTAATCTTGTCTTGTTAATAAACGAGAGTCAATTAAATATTTAAAACGTGGTGTTTCGTCATTATGCAACTCGTTGCATATTGAGCTCCACTTAACTTGTAGTTTTGTTTGTGCTCCTTGCCATGCCATGCATATTTAAACCGGACATGCATCATACTTGGATGTGCATCGTATGCCTTGCTTATGATTGTGTGTTTACCGTGTTGTTTGCTTCTTTCCGGTTGCTTCTCTTGTTAGCTTCGGTTTCGCTCCGGAGTTGTGAGGATTCGCTCGACTATGTTGCTCCGTCTACTTCATGGATCCGTTCTTCTTCCTTGCGGAATCCCAGGCAAGATGATCATACCCTTGGATACCTTTACTACCATTGCCATGCTTAGTTGTCTCGATGCTATCGTTACATGTCGTGCTACCCATCTTTTATGTCAGCCTCTCCTTGTCGCCATGACATCTCTAACCTTGACACCTTCCTAGCAAAACCACTGTTTGGCTATGTTACCCGCTTGCTCAGCCCCTCTTATAGCGTTGTTAGTTGCAGGTGAAGATGAAGATCATTCCAAGAGGGAACTTGTTGTTGGAATATCACAATATCTATTATTATTATTAACACACCTATATACTGGGCATGGGTGGAAGGCTTGGCCTTTTGCTCGGTGTTTTGTTCCACTCATGCCACCTTAGGCGCCGATGAACCGGCATTATGTTCCTTGATTTTGCGTTCCTTACACGATGGGTGGATGGGGACCCCTTGACAGTTCGACTTTGAATAAAACTCCTCCAGCAAGGCCCAACATTGGTTTTAATTTGCTCATAATAACAACTTATTTAATTAATTAATTGCATAGGGGGTCATGTCTTCGGGTTCTTAATTTTACATAACAGGGGGGGCCAGTGCTGATGGTGTTGGTCCCAAACGGGGAGTATGGGGGCCACCACGGGGAAACTCGAGGATTGGCTTTACTTGTATAATCGCCCATCCGGTCGTGGCCTGAGACGAGATACGCGCGGCTACTATCAGGGTGTCGGCACGCCGGGAGGTCTTGCTGGACTTGTTTTACCATTGTCGAAATGTCTTGTGCACCGGGATACCGAGCCTGATCGGATTTCCCTAAGATAAGGGGTGATGATATTATATTTATCACTTCAGCTAATCGTGAGAGCTTGTGATGGGCTAAGTTGGTTCACCCCTGCAGGGTTATAATCTTTCGAAAGCTGTGCCCGCGGTTATGTGGCAGATTGGAATTTGTTAATGTCCGGTTGTAGAAAACTTGACAGACGATCCGAAGTAAAACACACAACTGTGTGAGTAACCGTGACTGTCTCTTTTCACTTTGAGAAGAGAACACGGTGGGGTTATGTTTGACTCGTAAGTAGTTCAGGATCTTTAGCGATCACTACTAGTTGCGACCGTTTGCATAGATGCTCATCTTATTCTTGTACTCGTAAGCTAGCCACCATATTATGCTTAGCCGCTGCTGCAACCTCACCACTTTACCTCTTCCTACCCATAAAGCTTTGCTAGTCTTGATACCCATGGTTATGGGATTGCCGAGTCCTTGTGACTCACAGATACTACAACACCAGGTGCAGGTTCAGCCGATCATGATGCAGGAGCTGGTTCAAGTACTTCTCTGGGAGCTCGATGAAGAGAGTGGCCGTATGCTTGTGACATTTTCGACGGTCAGTAGTGGTTTCTACTAGGGGCGATTCTGACCTGTGGCTTTATGTTTTGGTATCTTTCTTTTGGATCTTCGCCCGTAGTCGGGTTGTGATGTTTTGAATGATGTTTGCTTATGTAATGTATTGTGTGAAGTGGCGAGTGTAAGCCAACTATCTCCTTTTACAATTTCATCCCTATATTTACATGAGTCGTGCAAAGATACCAAACTTGAGATCATTTCAGAATGGGCTTATACCTTTAAGTCGTGCCTCGACACGTAGGAGGTATAGTCCCATCCTGGGCATTACAGTGGAGCTGGGAATGCTTATAATATGGTAGCAAATAGGGTCAGCAATAATCAATTCAGAGATGCAAAGTTGAATAAACGCTCAACGACGGTACTGTGCTCGTCCTAGGCTAGACCGTACTAGAGACGCGAGCCTAGAACACTAACAAAATCACGGCGCTGCACGTAATCAAGGGGAAAACACACTCTGAATTTATTTTTTCGCTTTTTTTGGCGCTCCTGTTTTTTTTTTGCCGAAAATCACTATAATGGCGAGTGTCTCAAAACTCTTCCCAAGTCAAACTAAGATGATAGGCACAAAATTTTTTTGACGATTTTTTTTTCCGGAATCAGGGCAGCGACGACGAAAAAGTGCGGTAAAAAAGTATGATGGCACGGGTCTCAAAAGACTCGGAAAAGCCTAAAAATAGGATAGGGAAAAATATTTTCACCTGTCAAAATTTTTGCCTAAAAACTGCCCGAGGGTCTCCAGACTCTATTTTTTTCCGAGACCTACGCATTCAAGGAAACATGAATCTGAAACCTAGATGGATCTCGAGAACAGACTTAATATGGTAAGAACTCGGATTGGTGGTGGATATATGGTGGTAGGATATGGCAGCGGTTGTAGGATATGGCAGCAGTGGTGGTATGTGGTCGCGGTGGATGGATATGGCAGCGGCGGTGGTATGGCAGCAGCGATGAATATGGTGCGGCGGCAGCGTGACAAACTGTGAACATAACTCGAAACTCTAAAGAACTAGACGCTAAGACCAGCAACTCGACATGATGATGCAACCGCAAATTCAACGAAGCAAACACGGAAAAGATTATGCAATGGCTCAAACTGGTTCGGATATGATGAACTAACCATAATTTTTTTTGGCTTTTTCGTGGACTGTAGGTATGAAGAACAAACTCGATCTAATCTACGAAAAACTGTAAAATCTCACCGACCAACCTAGAAATCTGATACCACTTGATAGAGGCAAAGGTGTCCCGTCTTTCGATGAGATGGTGGCTATAGTTTTCGGTGGAGTAGACTTTGACGATCCGACTACGAACGTGCGAGAACGTCGCGCCTTAGCAATCGATAAACCAACTCCAAGAGGTTATTGACCACGCTGGAGCACGATCAACCTGACCACGAGGGTCTCCTGCAAGAAAACGAAGAACAAGCAAGAAACTAAGATTGCAATCTGGATATTGCGAATATAAGAGGAAAGCTTTATTGATCAAGGTGGGGTTCTGTGACGTTTCCGTCTGGTCGTTGAACACAAACGAAGTACGCGAAGTTGCAGCTATGGCGAACTTTAATCTAAACAAAACCCAAAGTCTAAACGACGCCCTAAGGGCTGTATATATGGGGGAAGAGGGGGGAATTTCGTTGCCCTTGGAGGAGGGGTCTGAAACCAACCCTAACTCTTGTTTCCCCACACATACGGACTCTAAAAACAGCCTATACTCAAGTATTTCGAAATTACATGGGCCTGGCCCAATAGTAAGGTAACGCAGCACCTCTAATAGCCTCTGGACGAATTTATGAAGTGGCATCTTGTATATTTCGTCCAAGGCTTCACGCATTCATTATGGTGGCTTCGAAGTCCTGAAATCATCACTTGTAACTCCATTCTTGTTCCCCTTGCGCATGGCATCATCTCCATGCTTGATCTTGCTCTAATGTTCATCCTTCTTGTCCAAGCTAGGCCCTTCATTTGTAAGTAAGACAAATGTATCCAATTTAGGCAGCATCATATTCTCATGAACATTAGAATCATTACCAAGAAATGAAAGTACCTGGTAATTTAATTGGCGTGCACGAGCTCTAGTAATTGGTCATGTATATGTGTCAGTTGGGGATGTGGGTGTAACCTTGTTAGTGATGTCCTCATCAATAACACATAATAGGTGACTATTGACTTGCAAGATAGGATTAAGAACACAAATATATTCATGAATACATAATAGGTTCAGATCTGAAATCATGACACGCGGGCCCTAGTGACAAGCATTAGGCCTAGCAAAGTCTAGCAATATCAATATCACAACATATTGGATACTAGGGATCAAACCCTAACAAAACTAACTCAATTACATGAAAAATCTCATCCAACCCATCACCGTCCAGGAAGCCTACGATGGGATTACTCACGCATGGCGGTGAGCATCATCAAATTGGTGATGGAGGATGGTTGATGATGACGACGATGACAATCTCCACTCTCCGGAGCCCCGAACGGACTCCAAATCAGGTCTCCCGATGAAGAACAAGAGGTGGCGGCGGCTCTGTATCGTAAAACATGATGGGATCTTCTCTCATATTTTTCTCTACCAGAAATAGGTTATATGGAGTTGGAGTTGGCGTCGGGGAAGGTCCAGGGGGGCCACAAGATAGGGGGCGCCCCCACCCTTGTGGCCAGGGTGTGGGCCCCCTCCGGTATTTCTTTTCACCATTATTTTTTATATATTCTGAAAATATTCTCTGTGAAGTTTCAGGTAATTCCGAGAACTTTTATTTCTACACAAAAATAACACCAAGGCAATTCTACTGAAAACTGCATCAGTCCAGGTTAGTTCCATTCAAATCTTGCAAATTAGAGTCCAAAACAAGGACAAAAGAGTTTGGAAAACTAAATACGACGGAGACGTATCAACTCCCCCAAGCTTAACCCCTTGCTTGTCCTCAAGGAATTCAGTTGATAAACTGAATGTGACGAAGAAAAACTTTTACAAACTCTGTTTGATCTTGTTGTTGCAAATATGTAAAGCCAGCATTCAAGTTTTCAGTAAATATTATGAACTAACCATATTCACAATAACATTTAGGTCTCATGTTAACTCATATCAATAACATAATTAACTGACAAGCAACAATGATAAATCTCGGATGACAACACTTTTTCAAAACAATCAAGATATAATATGGCAAAGTGGTTGATGTAGGGTGGAACCCTAGGTGGCCGATCTTTCACGAAAAGGAGGGATCCCATGGATGAACACGTGAGGCACGAGGGAAAACACAAGAGGTACAAGAAGAAAACACTCAAATCAACAAGTTTAGGTCACACAAATGCTAGATCCGGGTACACAAAGTGCGATACATGATACACGATCAACTAAGGACAATACAAGTAGCGGTAGTCATCTCAGTGAGGAGGTCTTGATGTTCTTCTCCGCGAAGGAGGTCTTAAATACGGTGGATCTTCTCCGTGTAGGCCGCGGTCTCGTAGGAGAGGAACCACTAGGGTCTATGATGAGCTATCACAAAGCTAACCATAAAAGATGGAGGGGAAGGAGTACTTATAGTCTAGGGGGCGGAAAAGGGATACACGGGTCGGAACCCAAGTGGCTGCGCACAGGCAGGGCCGGACGTCCGGGCGTCGGGCCGGATGTCAAGGCTTTGGCGAGGCGCCGGATGTTCAGGCGTTTTGCCGGATGTCCGGGCTAGCGGGGGGCAAGTCTCGGGTGGCTTCTGTGGTGTGGCGCCGGATTTCCGGGCTCGAGGCCGGATGTCCGGGGCCTGGCCGGATGTCTGGGCCCTATAGCTTCGGCTGCTGGTTGTCTTCTGTAGTTGGTTGCCCAGGGGCCGGATGTCCGGGCTAGGGGCCTGATGTCCAGGGCATGGAGCCTTCTTCAGCCCTTCTCGATGCAAAGCTTCGTCTGTGAGCTTGGGGACTTGTCCATCTTCACGCGCCTCTCCGATGGGGTCTTCTTCACACCTGAGCACACAAAACACATCTGTCTGAGGTAGTAGCCATGTCTCGCAAGATTTATATGGAAGTTGGACTAGGAGAGATGTCACCTTGGTATCGAGAGCCCTAGCACGAGCACGTGTCATTGGTCCTTGGAGCACTTGGTGATGTGATGTAGGGTCCATGGGGATGACCTTGGGATGCTTTGCATCATCTCCCCTCCCTTGGGAAAGATCCGACCTCGGAACGAAATCTTCATCACCATGGAAAGGGGATAGATCATTGACGTTGAAAGCATCGCTCACATTGTACTCGTCTCGTGGGATGTCGATCTTGTAGGCGTTGTTGTTGTAGCGTGCTAGCGCCTTGAAGGGTCCGTCGGCGCGAGGTAGTAGTTTGGACTTGCGCTCGTGTGGGAAGCGGTCCTTGCGAAGATGAAGCCAAACAAGATCTTCCGGTTGGAACACCATTGGTGCCTTGTTGACGTTGAGCTTGGTGGTGAGGCGATGGACTTGTCGCTCGATCGTTGCCCTTGTATCTTCATGCACCTTCTTGAGATAGCTTGCTCGTGCACTTGTGTCCATGTTCGTGCGCTCTTGTAGAGGTAGAGGTAGGATGTCCAATGGAGACAAGGGGTAGAAGCCGTAGACGACCTCGAAAGAGGACTTGCCGGTAGTCGAATGTCTTGCGCGATTGTAGGCGTACTCGGCGATGGGTAAGCATTGCTCCCATTCCTTGATGTTCTTCTTGATCAACACGGGAATAAGCGTTGAAAGTGTGCGGTTCGTCACCTCCATTTGGCCGTCGGTTTGTGGATGATATGCCGAAGAGAAGAGTAGCTTGATGCCCAGTTTGGCGCATAGAGTCTTCCAAAAGTAGCTCAAGAACTTGACGTCCCGATCCGACACAATAGTCTTGGGCACTCCATGTAGACGAATGATTTCCCTACAAAAGAGAGTTGCCACATGTGAAGCATCGTCGATCTTGTTACAAGGAATGAAATGAGACATTTTAGAAAATCTATCCACGACCACGAACACAGAATCCTTTCCATTTTGAGTCCTAGGCAATCCAAGTACAAAGTCCATGCTTATGTCTTCCCATGGATGGTATGGATTAGGAACTGGCATGGAAAGGCCATGAGATTGAGCTTTTGACTTAGCTTTGAGACATGTAGAGCATCGGTTGGTGAGTCGTTGTCGGTGTATTGGAAATGACACCTATGGGATCACAAGAATCCCTACTACGGTTGCGGGACGCGGGGTTGAGAGAAGAGCGGATCAAACAGATAGCACATGATTCCTTTACCAAGGTTCGGGCCGCGAGGATGTGTAAAACCCTACTCCTAATTTGGTGGATTATATGTTTGTGTTCTTCAGCTAGCTACGGGGCGTGAGGAGCTCCAAAAAGCCGAATCCTCCTCCTGGTCGCCTCGGGCCTCCTTTTATAGGGAAAAGGGGTTGCCACAGTGGCACACAGGAGGTGGAAAGGGTACAGTGACGCGAGGTTATCCCTCGCATTACATGATAAGGCGCATTTAATGTGCCTAGCTTAGGTGTCCTTGCTTTATCGGGGATGGGGGAGACATCCATCTTGTCCGTCGCCGCTCCTTCTTGTGTCGACACGCGGCCTGGCCAGCGATGCCTGAGACGCCATGTAGGCAGGCAGGCAGCTGAGGTGGTGCAATGGTGGGTCTCCGCGAAGATCTGCATGTCTCCACGCAGGTGCCTGCCCAGCTGGTTGGGTCGGCAGCTGCATGGGGCGGTGGAAGCTTAGCTGGCGTGGGCCTGATGGTGGCCCTGCGGATGTCCTCGGCAAGGGCCTTGCCGGGGCCCGGCAAGGGTCTTGCTGCGGCGCCTGCTGTCATCCCCGGCAAGCTGCTTGCCGGAGGTCTTGTGGTCTTCCTTGGCTGGGATCGCGCCAAGGGTCACCGTCTTCTTAATGTGTATCTGATCTTTAATGTCCTCACAAAGATCTACATGCCATCACGGGGATGCCTCCCGAATCCTTGCCCCATGGGGGCAGTGGACTCAAGGGTGATCGGCTCCGTAGGCATGGGGCGAGTTGCCGCGGCAAGGGTCTTGCCGGGGCAGCTAAAGCCGGCCCCGGCAAGGATCTTGCCGGGGCTGCTAAAACTGGCCCCTTGCAAGGATCTTGCCGGGGTAGCCGCTTCGTCCCTTTGCTCTTTGTGGTCTTGTTCTCTTGGGCTTCAGTTCTATCGAGCTTCGGTCTTACCCTGGCTCACCTCCCTTGCCATGCTTGGTGTGGTGGTGCCCGTGGCTCAGACTGCCCGTGCACAGTCATAGGGGTACAAAAAGTGTACCCCTCTTTTTGTACACCGATAGGAGCCCCCGGGCCTGGGCCACACATAAGCACGACACGTTGTTGGGCTAGGCCCAGAACGGTGCGGGCAGGCGGGGCGGTTTTCACCGTGTTAAGATTTTCCGCGCGCTTTGCCTCCCACGATCCGCGCGCGCTGCGCGGCATGGAGGGGCGTGCGTGACGTGGGTGGCATGCGTGGGGCGGTTCCCGCAGGCATGCTTCACGTCGTAGTAAAGAGGCAGCTCTGCGCCTTCCCCATAAACGGGGGGAGGCGTGGAGGCGCAGCCCATTTACTGAATGGGACCGAGGCACGATCCTCAAGGCGTCCACTCCCCACGATCACGGGGTGGGGAGAGGTCGCCTCACCCGTCCCCTCGGTTCTGCACGTCTGCCATGTGCCTTCCATGCGCTTGGGGTGGCGCGTGGTGGAGGCGGGAAACCGGGCCGTCGCTGGTTGGGGCGACGGGTCGGTCCTGGCTCCCTGCGCCTTCCGTGTCTTGATTGGCCGAGCGGGGCGGTCGAGCCCCAACCCCGTCCCTTTATAAAGAACGGGGGAGGGGGAGGGACGGCGTCTCGCACTCTTGCATCTTGTTTCTCCTTCAGCTTCTGCTCCTCCCTTCCATTCGCCATGGAGAGAGGAAATCCCGGCCCTTCAATGGTGGCGGCGAGGGTCGCCGCTCGAAAACGCGTCCCTCCTTCTCCTACACCCGCGGTGGTAGAGCCGGCCGCGAGGGGAAGGGGGAGGGAGCGAGGCCGTGGGCAAGGCCGGGGCGCTCGGGGAAGAGGAGGACCGGGTGGCCCTCCGGCCTCGCCCTCGCCTGCATCTCCTCCTCCAGTGGAGGGCCATGTTGGGGATGACCCTTGCGAGTTCCTCGTCAGGTTGCGGCGGCCGCCGCGCCGTCGCCTTCGTCTCCCAACCCCATTTGCGCGGGAGATGGAGCTGGATCCGCCGGAGTCGCTGCGGCTGCACATGAGGTCCTGCGGGATCAGTGGCACGCGGGTCCGCGTCGACTTCCCTGTTCCTCATGTGATGTATCTTCGTCAGGTATGGAAGACGTTTGCTCGTATCCACAGCTTGACGGATGGGCTCACTCTCCATTTTAAGTTGACGGAGGGTGGCCTCCTTTCCGTCAAGGTCTTCGGGCACTTTGGGACTCGTGCAAGGTGCTGCGTGGAAAGCTCTTCTGATGACAAAGATTCCTCCTCGAGCGAGGGTGACAAGGAGGACAACGGTAGCGACGACGAGGGCGGTGGGCAGCAGGATGACGGGTCCGACTAGGTGTCGGGCGCCGCTCCTGGTGGCACCGGCGACCCCATCATCCGCGTCGCCAGCTCCTTGAACTTCTCGGGGCCGTCCCCTTGGCGGCTGGCGTAGGGAGGCCGCGGAAGAGGAAGAGGAAGAGGGCGAGCGGCAAGGTCGTCATGTCAAAGTACGCGGGCACCGACGCCTTCGACGCGTGCTGACGTCCTGCCGCCTCGTCTTCGAGCTCTGATTCCGGCGCCGCCATCACCATCCAACCTTTGGGCGGCCACCAAGATGTCCTCTTGGTGTCTTCTGCCACCCATAGCTCGCCTAGGCACTCCTTTTGCCCTTCTCGCCTCCTTAACCTACCTCCTGAGGAGAGGGACAAGAAAGGCATTACGGGCATCTTATTTCTTTTTAGTTTGTAAGCCTTCGGGCATCTGTTAAATTAAGAACTTGTAATCCCCTTGTTCATGTTTTTCATTCCCTACAGACTGTACCTAAATGGAATGTTTTTAATGAAAAAGGGATGTTTGCCGGGTCATTTGTTAGTGGATGAAACCCACGACAAGGAATAAATTCTTGATATCTTTAATATAAACATTTTCTCGCCCCTGCAATAGGCCTTGCCGTCTCCCACTTCGCTCGACCTTTCTCACACCTTTGGCGGAGGCAGGGATGAAGTGGGCTTTGGCTCCTCGTTTCATCCTTTTGCTGCCGCGACTACTACCAAACTTAGTCCCAGGAACGAGCCCTAGGGCCTAGAGTTTATGGGAGCACGGTAGCTTAAGGGAAAGAACGAGGTTTCACATACCTCAGTCCATAATGGAATGCATGGTAAGGGATGAAGAACTTATCTGAAGCTGCAGCCCGCGGCAATCCTGGTTTACCGTGGGTAAATCTTTGCTCTTGTAGTCCCCGACAACATTGGCTTGCCGGGGCCTAGGTGCTAGCATGTTCCTCTTTCTTCTCCCCAAGTGGCTTCGGCAAGGATATCTGTGCGTCCTGTGAACCAAAGGAGATAGAGGAAAGACAAAGAGATGCAAACTCGACCCCTAAGCTAGGGGTTAGCCGCCGCTAAGCACTATCAACCCTAACCTAGGACGAGATTCGACTCAGCATGCATGCTATAACTTAGGGCGTCAGCGCTTCATTTATTTATGCTCAGGGTCTGCGCCTGGCTTTGTACAAAGGGTTACATGCCTTGCCGGCAAGGCTTGTACAAAAGGGTGGCTTGCCGGGGCCCCGGCAAGCCGCGCCTTATGGGTAAAACTTGCGAAGATGCTCAATGTTCCAGGAATTGCTCACTGGAATGGCATTTTCGGTCTCCAGGCGGACTGCGCCAGGCCTGGTGACTCGTATTACCCGATAAGGGCCTTCCCACTTCGGCGTCAACTTGTTTGTATTCTTGGCCGATTGAACGCGCCGAAGAACAAGGTCGCCTTCCTCAAAGCTTCGGGCACGGACCTTGCGGCTATGGTAGCGGCGCAAGGCTTGCTGGTAGCGTGCTGCTCTCACAGCTGCCCGAAGAGGATCTTCCTCAAGGAGCAGTGCGTCATCTTGCCGCAGTTGCTCTTGCTCAAGCTCATCATAAGCGAGCACTCGAGGTGACCCGTATATGAGTTCAGTGGGGAGAACTGCTTTTGCCCCGTATATTAGGGCAAAGGGTGTCTGGCCGGTGGCTCGATTTGGCGTCGTTCTGATCGACCAAAGAACCGCCGGCAACTCCTCAATCCAGCGCCTTCCACTCTTTTGCAGCCTGTCAAAGGTCTTTGTCCTTAGGCCTCACATCACTTCAGCGTTTGCCCTCTCAGCTTGACCATTGCTTCGAGGGTGAGCAACGGAAGTGAAACCGACTTTGCTGCAGAGGTCTTGGGTATATTGCATGAAGGTGCGGCTTGTGAACTGCATGCCGTTATCGGTGATGACCCTATTGGGTACACCAAAACGGCACACTAGTCCCTTGAAGAACTTGACGGCTGACAGAGCTGTGACCTTCCTCACTGCCTCCACCTCCGGCCACTTTGTGAACTTGTCGATTGCAACGTACAAGTACTCAAAGCCTCCGACAGCGCGGGGGAAAGGGCCCAGTATGTCGAGCCCCTAGACCGAGAAGGGCCAGGAGAGAGGAATGGTTTGAAGGGCTTGAGCTGGTTGATGAAGTTTCTTTGAATGAAACTAGCACGCTTCACACCTGGTGACCAGTGCCGTCGCATCCTGGAGGGCAGTGGGCCAGAAGAAGCCTTGCCGAAATGCCTTGCCGGCAAGGGCTCTTGACCCTATGTGGGATCCACATATGCCTCCATGTATCTCTGCCAACAGCCCCAGTCCTTCCTCTCGAGGGATACACTTCAATTTCACGCCGTTCGGTCTCTTTCTGTACAAGACGTCATCGACGAACTGGTACATAGCAGACCGACGGGCTACTTTTTCCGCTTCTTCCTGCTCCTCAGGAAGTTCCCCAGTCTGGAGGAATCGGACGGTATGCTATGCCCACGCTGGAGCCTGGGGCTCGACGGCGAGGACTAAAGGCATTTCCTCCGCCATGGGAGCGGCTACCTCGACGGCAAGAGCTTGACGCTCCGCCAGAGCCAGCTGTCCCGTGGCAGGCTCAGTGTCCCCGGCAACATCCTTGCCGGCGGCTCCGGGGAGCTCGACGGGAAAGTACTTGCCGGGCCCTGATTTCCTTCTCTTGTTTTGCTCTGTTGATGGATCAACGGATGGCTGAGAAAGCTGAAGCACAAAGGTACCTGGTTCCACAGGTAACTTGAGGGCAGCGCGCTTTGATAGGTAATCGGCGATGTTGTTCTCCACTCGGGGAACGTGCTCCGCCTATATACCATCAAAGCGCTCTTCCAACTTTCTCACTTCATCGACGTAGGCCTTCATCAACGGGCTCTGGTAATCTTTGTTGACTTGTTTCACGACAAGCTGCGAGTCGCCCCTGACAATGAGTTTCTTGATTTCGAGGTCTGCCGCGATCCTAAGACCAGCAAGCAGCCCCTCATATTAAGCAGTGTTGTTCGTTGATGCCTCCCTAGGGAAGTGCATCTGGACCACGTACTTGAGGTGCTCTCCAGTGGGCACGAAAGATGTCGGTGTATTGGAAACGACACCTATGGGATCACAAGAATCCCTACTACGGTTGCGGGGCGCAGGGTTGAGAGAAGAGCGGACCAAACAGATAGCACACGATTCCTTTACCCAGGTTCGGGCCGCGAGGATGCGTAAAACCCTACTCCTGCTTTGGTGGATTATATGTTTGCGTTCTTCAGCTAGCTACGGGGTGTGAGGAGTTACAAAAAGTCGAATCCTCCTCCTGGTCGCCTCGGGCCTCCTTTTATAGGGAAAAGGGGTTGCCACAGTGGCACACAGGAGGTGGAAAGGGTACAGTGACGCGAGGTTATCCCTCGCATTACATGACAAGGCGCATTTAATGCGCCTAGCTTAGGTGTCCTTGCTTTATCGGGGACGGGGGAGACATCCATCTTGTCCGTCGCCGCTCCTTCTTGTGTCGACACGCACCCTGGCGAGCGATTCCTAAGACGCCATGTAGGCAGGCAGGCAGCTAAGGTGGCGCAATGGTGGGTCTCCACGAAGATCTGCATGTTGCCACGCAGGTGCCTGCCCAGCTGGTTGGGTCGGCAGCTGCATGGGGCGGTGGAAGCTTAGCTGGCGTGGGCCTGATGGTGGCCCTGCAGATGTCCTCGGCAAGGGCCTTGCCGGGGCCCCGGCAAGGGTCTTGCCGCGGCGCCTGCTGTCATCCCCGGCAAGGTGCTTGCCGGAGGTCTTGTGGTCTTCCTTGGCTGGGATCCCGCCAAGGGTCGCCATCTTCTTAATGTGTATCTGATCTTGAATGTCCTCACAAAGATCTGCATGCCATCACGGGGATGCCTCCCGAATCCTGGCCCCATGGGGGTAGTGGGCTCAAGGGTGATCCGCTCCGTAGGCGTGGGGGACTTGCCGCGGCAAGGGTCTTGCCGGGGCAGCGAATGCCGGCCCCGGCAAGGATCTTGCCGGGGCTGCTAAAACTGCCCCCCGACAAGGATCTTGCCGGGGGAAGCCGCTTCGTCCCTTTGCTCTTTGTGGTCTTGTTCTCTTGGGCTTCAGTTCCATCGAGCTTCGGTCTTACCGTGGCTCACCTCCCTTGCCATGCTTGGTGTGGTGGTGCCCGTGGCTCAGACTCCCGTGCACAGTCATAGGGGTACAAAAAGTGTACCCCTCTTTTTGTACACCGACAGTCGTGAGACGTCACGGAGCATCTTGGGCCAAAAGTAGTTCTTTGAGAGCATTGCAAATGTCTTGTCGCGTCCAAAGTGTCCCATGAGTCCTCCTCCATGAGATTCCTGCAAAAGGAGCAAACGAAGCGAAGACTCGGGAATGCAAAGTTTGTTAGCTCTCATAAGATATCCATCCTTGATGTAATAATGTTCCCAAGAAGTGTGAGTCAAACACTTAGCATAAGGATGTGCAAAGAAAGGATCATGCTCATATAAATCTTTGATGTGCTCAAAGCCAATAACATTCAACTCAAGTTGTGTAACAAGCATGCATTTGTGGGAAAGCGCATCCGCCACAACATTTTCTTTGCCTTTGATGTACTTGATAACATAGGGAAACGACTCAATGAACTCACTCCACTTAGCATGACGCTTGTTCAACTTAGTTTGACCCTTGAGATATTTGAGAGTCTCATGGTCTGTATGAAGGATTAATTCATGAGGTCTAAGATAATGTTCCCAAACACGTAAAATTCTCACCAAGGCATAGAGTTCTTTATCATAGATGGGGTAGTTTAGCTGCGCTCCGGATAGCTTCCCACTAAAGTACGCAATTGGGCGCTTTTCTTGCATTAGCACGCCACCTATGCCGGTACCGCTAGCGTCACAATGGATCTCAAACGGTTTGTCAAAGTTCGGTAGGGCAAGAAGTGGTGCGTTTGTAAGCAAGCTTTTTAGCTCATTGAACGCGGTATCTTGCGAAGGACCCCAAATGAAGGGTGTGTTCTTCTTGCTCAAGGCGTGTAGAGGCATAGCAATAGTGCTAAAGTCCTTCACAAAACGTCTGTAGAAACCAGCTAAACCAAGGAAACTACGCACTTGTAGGAGATTCGTTGGTTGAGGCCAAGTTTTAATTGCTTCAATTTTAGTTTCATCAACATGAACACCTTGTTAAGAAACAACAAATCCTAAGAAAACGACCTTGTCAACACCAAAAGTGCATTTTCCATGTTAGCATATAAGCACTCTTTCCGAAGGGTTTGTAAAACCATACGGATGTGTGACACATGGTCCTCAAGCGACTTGCTAAAAACGAGGATGTGATCAAAGTAAACCACTACAAAGACGCCTATGTAGGGTCGTAGAACAAAATGCATAAGACGCATAAATGAACCGGGTGCTTCCGATAAACCCATTGGCATGACAAGCCACTCATATAACACAAACTTGGTTTTGAAAGCCGTTTTCCACTCATCACCCTCTTGATTGCGAATTTGGTAGTAACCACTTTTAAGATCAATTTTTGAAAAGATGGTGGCACCACATAATTCATCAAGCATGTCATCTAAGCATGGGATAGGATAATGGTATCTAACGGTGATAGCATTTATCGGGTGACAATCGGAGCACATGCGAAAACTTCCATCTTTCTTAGGCACGAGAATAACCGGAACGGCACAAGGGCTTAAGCTCTCACATACATGACCTTTGTCGATGAGTTGTTGCACTTGCCGTTGTATCTCTTTGGTTTCCTCGGGGTTTACGCGGTAAGGAGCCTTGTTTGGAAGTGGTGCGCCAGATATGAGGTCGATGCAGTGTTCGATTCCGCGTAGAGGAGGGAGACCCGAAGGTAGCTCATCGGGAAAGATGTCCGAGAATTCCCGCAACAATAGAGACAACACTAAAGATGGAGGTGGTGAAGTGTTAGTAGGTTTGGCTTCCCCTTTGCATAAAAGCAGAATGTGAAAGACACTCTAGGGGTTATCACACACTTCTCTCATCTCATGGCAAAAAGCACTAGTTGTTTCTTGTCACTCATCATGGAGTCGCTCATATTTGGCTTGTGGCTCTCACTCTCCTTTTGGTGGCTCACTCTCTCACCATTCTCTCCACGATGGTTGGGAGATAAGTGTTTGTCGGCGGCAACTTGACTTGGTGACATGGGACGTAGCACGAATTCCTTGCCCTTCATCTTGAACCTATAGTGGTTGGTCCGTCCATTGTGTGTGACTCCACGATCGTATTGCCATGGTCGTCCAAGTAGAAGGTGGCACACGGACATGGCGACCACATCACACTCAAGTGTGTCCTCATAGGCGCCTATCTTGAAGGAGACTTGCACGGTGTGCTCGACTCGAAGAATTCCGGCGTCATTAAGCCATTGGACCTTGTAGGGGTGAGGGTGATTCGTCTTGAACAATTGGATCTTGTCGCATAGCTCTTCGCTTGCCAAGTTATGACAACTTCCTCCATCGATGATAACCTTGACGGAGCGTCCATTGATGCCGGCCTTTGTATGGAAAATGTGACATCGTTGGTCGTCATCTTGTTGATGTTGGAGTGTCAAGACCTTGGAGGCAACAAGATTGGGACTTGAGTCATTGTAGCAAAACACTTGATGGTCTTCATCCTCATTCACTTGTTGATGCATAGCTACATGCTCAAGGGCTTCCATCTCGTCTTCGCTCATTGAGTCATAAGATACGTCATCGTTGATGATCATGGTGCGAACGGTCTTGCACTCAAATGATTTGTAGCCTCGTCCTTGGCACTTGAAACATTTGATGGAACTCGTCTTGGAGTTGTCCTCGGTTGGAGTTTTAGATGATGAAGTTATTGGCTTGAAGTTATTTGTAGAAGGTGGACGACTCGATGTAGTCGCATTCTTGTAGCTTGAATTGTCACCAACGTTTGTAGATGGCTTGGGAGAGGTAGGAGGAGCCGAAGTCATTGAGGCTTGGTTCTAGGAGCCGAAGTTCTTGGAGGTGAACTTGGAGTACTTGTAGTCCTCTTGGACTTGTCGCTCCGCTTTGGTTGCTTGGTGTACTAGCTCAAGGAGGGTCGTGTAGGGTTGAAAGTCCGCAATTTTCTTGATAGGATAGTTGAGTCCATTCAAGAATCTCGCCATTGTTTGCTCTTCATCTTCCGTGATGTTGGCTCTTATCATGACAATCTCCATCTCCTTGTAGTACTCTTCAACGGACTTGGTACCTTGCTTGAGGAGTTGTAGCTTCTTGAACAAGTCATGGTTGTAGTGTGTTGGCACAAAGCGTGCTCTCATGACTTCCTTCATTTGATCCCAAGTGGTGATAGGAGGTTCGCCTTTTGCTTCTCTTCTCTCTATGATTTGCTCCCACCAAATGAGAACATAGTCTTCAAACTCAAGGGAGGCCATTGCAATCTTCTTCTCTTCATCGAAGTAGTGAAGGTGAAAGATCTTGTCAACCTTCAATGCCCATGAGAGGTAGTCTTCGGGATCAAAGCTTCCTGAAAACTTTGGCATGGTGAACTTAAGCTTGCCATAGCGATGCTCTTCATTTTTTCCTTGCCTATTGGGAGGGCGTTCTTGATTGGGATGATTGGCAATCTCATGTTGCGCTTGGCAGAGTAGATGTCCATTGTCATGTTGTACTTGCCGAGCTTGTGGTTCTTGGTGAGTTTGTTGCTCTTGTCGTGCTTGTGGAGGAACTTCTTGTTGCATTTGTGCTTGGTCGCACATCTCTTGTATCTCATCAGGAAGGAAATCCTCTTCTTGACGAGTGTGTCGATTGCGAGTTGCCACATTGCGATGTGAATCACGTAATGCTCGTTGCGCCTCAAGAGCTTGAGCTTCTCGGCGTTGTTGTGCTTGATGATTCGCCTCGGCATTTTGTTCTTCTTATTATTGACGTGCTCTCTCTTGTTGTTGTTGGCGTAGTCGTTGCCGTTCTTGCGCTTGTTCAAGTGTAGCTTGGTTTTGATGATGTCGACTTTCTTGCTCTTCAAATAGCTCTTGTGAACTCTTGTCATGAAGTGGATTCCGGTTGTCGTGTCGAGCTTGACGTGCGGCTTGACGAAGAGTGTTTGATGTAGGGGTACTTGATCGTTCCGTGGAGTCGGTATGTCGACTTGAGCGGCTTCGTCTTTGAGAAGATGTGGAAGAAGAACGTCTGTTGACTATCAAAGTCCGTAGCTCGTCGAATTGAGTAGACATGTTTGTGTTGATGATGTCGAATTGCTCTGTTGTCTTTGCTTCAAATTGGCGCGCGTCGGCGGCGATTTGCTCAATGTGTTCTCGCATAGCTGCACTTTCTTGATGTAGAGCTCATTGGACACAGAAGAGATGTAGTTTGGTGACGTAGTTGTTCGATTCTTGAGGATCGTCGAAGAGCGGGTTCGAAGATGTACTTGGCCTATCCATCATAGGAAGCAAGTATGTGAGTGGGAGAAGGGAGAAGACAATACCAATTGTACCTTGACCGATGGTGAATGTGGATCAATAATCACTCAATAATGTAACCCAGAAATAGCACTATTGGTACCACTTCTTGTCGATTCTCACACCTACACAAGTAAAGCTTTGAGAGGAGCTTGGTTAGGATGGTGACACAAATTCAATACAATTGTCCAAGTGATTCAATGATGTTGAAAATGGTTCACAATTTGCTCATGCAACAAGTAGATCACAAGCAAGAAGTAGCACACGGAACACACGCACAGATAGATAAATGTGGCTATGCAACCAAGGGTGAGCGAAAATGTGGAATCCACAGAAAATGCTCGTGTTGCACAACACTAGAGAGACGCTAACTGATTGCTTAATAGGCGGATACTCACTTGTGCACAACCTATAAGAGGCAAAACGTAACGACTTTCTATCACAAGTATACTATGAGTGTATGATGTGCCGATGTTTGAGCACAAGATGATATATTGCTATCTCATATGATCTCTTTTGATGCAAGGCGTATGATGCTATTTTTCTATTGCTTATAAGCTTTGGGTGGCTCTTTTTCTTAAAAGCTTTTGAGCTGTTTCTTTGGCGACTTATGCATGCTTCTCGGATCAAGGTAGCTATTGTGTATGCGGGACACTCTTGTGTCACACGAAGATATGATGATGTAGTATGCAATATTTATGACTATCACTAATGTGCACAAGTGTCGTGGCCCGGCAATACTCAAATGGCTAGTCTCAATGGGAAAGGTACGCAAAGATGGTCCATAGGGTGACAATGCAATTGCAAGGTAGAATGAACAAGGTGTCGTCGATGTTACTGTCCTTGCCGAAGTTGAGCCGTGGTGTTGTCGAAGTCTTGCCATTCCAAGGTAGCCTAAACATCCAAGGAAATGGTGAAACCACAACTCTAGTATCCAAGGCAAAGTGAGACAAAATTGTCAAAATCGTAGCGGTGAAATGATGGAGGTTGCGGAAGTTGTGGTGGTATGCGGAAGGTTTGGTGGGATACCGAACGAAAATGGCGGGATTAAGTGCAAGGTGGTGTGGATGGGGGATTTTTGGCTGCGGGAGGCCGGATGTCCGGGTCCGGGGCCGGATGTCCGGGGTGCCTGAGGCCGTGAGGAACTGCTTGCACACGATGACTTTCGGGGCCAAAATTCGTCGGATTTTGCGGAGAAAAATTGGGGAAAGGTGGGGAAAAGCTAAATCCACTCGTGGCACAGCAAATCCATGGAAGAAATTCAACAAAATCTCGCCAAATCAACAGATCACAAAACAATTTTGGGGCTATTTTTGTGGGGAATTTTCGAAATTGGGAAGAACACAACAAAAACAAGCTAGAAAACATAGTGTGGGGCTCCAAATTCGTGATCAACCTATGCTCGTGATACCATAATGATGTAGGGTGGAACCCTAGGTGGCCGATCTTTCACGAAAAGGAGGGATCCCAAGGATGAACACGTGAGGCACGAGGGAAAACACAAGAGGGACAAGAAGAAAACACTCAAATCAACAATTTTAGGTCACACAAATGCTAGATCCGGGTACACAAAGTGCGATATACGATACACGATCAACAAAGGATGATACAAGTAGCGGTAGTCATCTTCGTGAGGAGGTCTTGATGTTCTTCTCCGCGAAGGAGGTCTTGAATCCGGTGGATCTTCTCCGTGGAGGCCGCGATCTCGTAGGGGAGGAACCACTAGGGTCTACGATGAGCTATCACAAAGCTAACCCTAAAAGATGGAGGGGAAGGAGTACTTACAGTCTAGGGGCCGGAAAAGGGATACACGGGTCGAAACCGAAGTCGCTGCACACAGGCAGAGCCGGACGTCCGAAGCGTCGGGCCGGATGTCCGGGCTTTGGCGAGGCGCCGGATGTCTGGGCGTTTTGCCAGATGTCTGGGCTAGCGGGGGCCGAGTCTCGGGTGGCTTCTGTGGTGTGGTGCCAGATTTCCCGGCTCGAGGTCGGATGTCCGGGCCCTGTAGCTTCGGCTGCTGGTGGTCTTCTGTAGTTGGTTGCCCAGGGGCCGGATATCCGGGGCCTGGAGCCTTATTCAGCCCTTCTCGATGCAAAGCTTCGTCCATGAGCTTGGGGACTTGTCCATCTTCACGTGCCTCTCCGATGGGGTCTTCTTCACACCTGAGCACACAAAACACATCCGTCTGAGGTAGTAGCCATGTCTCGCAAGATTCATATGGAAGTTGGACTAGGAGAGATGTCACCTCGGTCTCGATAGCCCTAGCATGAGCACGTGTCATTGGTCCATGGAGCACATGGTGATGCAATGTAGAATCCATGGGGATGACCTGGGGATGCTTCGCATAAGTGGTATCTCGCTAGCCCTTTCTGAGACCGCAAAACATAAATGCAGAGCACCTAAGAAGATCAAGGACTGACGACATTGTAATTCATGGTTAAAGAGATCCAGTCACACTCATACTCAATATCAATTAACAACAAAGCATATAAATGATAGAGGTGCTCTCAAACTGGTGCTTTTTATAAGAGGATGATGACTCAGCAATATAAGTAAATAGATAGGCCCTTCGCAAAGAGAAGCAGGGATTTGCAGAGGTGCCGGAGCTCAAGTTTTTAAATCAGAGATGAATATAATTTTGAGTGGTATGCTTTCTTTATCAACGCTACGACCAAGAGTTCTCAATATCTTCCATGCTACATAAATTATAGGTGGTTCCCAAGCAGAATGGTAAAGTTTTACTCCCCTCCACCATCAAACACAATCCACGGCTTATCCGAAACAACAGGTACCGTCCAAACCAACAACAGTCCTGGGGGAGCTTTGTTTAGTTATATTTTGATTTGATTTTGAGCATGGGACTGGGTATCTCGATTACGAGCCATTTTCTCGTGAATGACAAGCGGAGTCCACTCATCGTGAGAATAACCCACCTAGCATGGACGATAAAGACAGCCCCCAGTCGCCACATGAGCGATTTGGGCATACAAAAAAGAATTTTATTTGAAGGTTAAGAGTTTGGCGCATGCAAATTTACTGGGAACGGCAGGTAAATACCGCATATAGGTAGGTATGATGGGCTCTTATGGAACAACTTTGATATTATGGAAGTGGATGCACAAGTAGTATTCCCGCTTAGTACAGGTGAAGGCTAGATAGAGACTGGGAAGTGACCAGCTAGAGAGAGACAACGGTCATAAACATGCCTTGAGATTAACCAACATTGAGTGCAAGCATGAGTATGATATAAATTGCCATGAAAATAAATAGCGTGGTGGCTATGTTGATTTTATTTCAACTACATGTGTGAACATGTGCCAAGTTGAGCCACTTAAATCCTTCAAAGGAGGATACCATCCTATCATACTACATCACAACCATTTTAAAAGCATGTTCGCACGCAAGGTAAACCATTATAAGCTCCTAGCTAATTAAGCATGGCATGAGTAACTATAATCTCTAATTGTCATTGCAAGCATGTTTCATTCATAATGGGCTGAATCAGGAATGACAAGCTAATCATATTTACAAAATAAAAGGTCGAGTTCATACCAGCTTTTCTCCATCTCAATCATTTCATCATATATAGTCATTATTGCATTTCACTTGCATGACCGAACGGTGTGAATAATAATAATAGTGCACGTGCATTGGACTAAGGTGGAATCTGCAACATTTATTCAAAGGAGAAGACAAGGTAATATGGGCTCTTGTTAGATCAACAATAATGCATATGAGAGCCACTCCTCATTTTCATCGTGGTCTTCTCCTCTCGACTCCCAAAGGAAAAGAAAAGAATTTCAAAGAAGCATATTGTAATATTTTTTGGAGTTTTTGGTTTTCTGAAGAGAGCAAAACAAGAATGAGAAAAACTATTTACACGGGAAAGCTCCCAACAAACAAAAGAAGAACGAGAAATCCTTTTAGATTTTCTTTTAATACTACACACTACTAAGAAACTAACTAGAAAGAAAAGACCAAAAGAAGCAAGAAATATTTTTGGGTTTTCTAAACTTTTTCAAACACACAAGAAGAAAGCGAGAAAAATAAACAGGGATAATACAATGAAAAAGTACGAACACCGATGAGGGAGTCCTATATTCGGGGGTTCTCAGTCATCCAGGTGATTGTAGCCGGGCCGCGTTGATGGACGGTATGAAGAAGAAGCAGAAGGCCCTCCCCGTATTCGGTTAGGACTCTTATGTACGTAGAAAAGCAAGTGTAGAGTCCAGATGTATCAATTACTTCCTCCCCAAGTCACCCTTGTAACCCTAGGACCCTTCAGGCGTGTATATAAGCCGAGGGGTCAGGTCTATAGAGAGGATCATCACAATATCCTCATAGGCTAGACTTAGGGTTTAGCCATTACGATCTCGAGGTATATCAACTCCTGTATCCATATTCATCCATATTAATATAGCAGGAAGTAGGGTATTACCTCGATCGAGAGGGCCTGAATGTGACACCCGAAGACCGACGCTCCAAAAGATTCTAGATGTTCCGGGTTTTTTCGTGTAATTCATTTGTGCTTGCTTTATTTATTTTGCATTGCATCATGTCATCATACCATCAATTGTAGAGAAGTTTTTTTTTCGCAAAAAAAATGTCTTTTAATTTTAAAACTCAACTAAATAAACCGTATGGATCCTCGAACCATTTAAATTGAGGGATACTCACTATGGTGACTTCACTTTATAACATATAAAAGCCTCCCAATATTTAGGGAGCTATAATAAAATATCCCGTTAGTTTGGGATCACCGAAACACACTTGCAAATATTCCCATGCCTCTTTACTTCAAGTTTCACCGTCAAAACCTTCTCTACAATTCTTATCCATTTTATCGAGGTTCCTCCAAACATCTGAGCATTTTTGGACACTTCAAAAATCAAGTCTTAGTTCAAACCCAATTGAATTAAATTCAAATATGTTTGAATTATATCTCGAACATGCACTTCTATTTTTGTTGGATTAGGCTCATTTTTATGAGTCCCGGAAAATTACCCGCGTGCGAAAATTTGTCCCTAACCCTCTCTTTCTTTTCATCTTTCTTTTTCATTTCTGTTAAAAAAATAGAAAAAGTGGAGGGAAAGAGATGGACCAGCCAGGCCAACTTCCCCTTAAGTCCACCCAAGTGGCCAAGGCCCAGCCGAAGGCCTCCCTAGGCCCAGCCGCACCCCTCCACCTACCTAACCCTAGCCCGCATATCCATCTCCTCTCGATCCTCTCATCCCTCTCCCTCTCGTCCTCCCAGCGCTGCAGCTCCCTCCTCTCGTTCCCCCACCTCGCTCTCGCGCTCTGTCTCGACCCATGTCGCGAACCCCACTCGTCGCCACCTTCCCCGCGAGGAGGACCTACCCGCACGGCCAGGGCACCCCGCCGGCCTCCATGGTTGGCCGCGCCCTCTGAGCACCCTGCTTCGCCTCGCCTGCAGCTTGTCCAGCCGCTTCCTTGCGAGAACACCAGTCGCCCAGATGACCATCGGCCTTCCCTAGCTACCGAAGGCGCCGCTGCTCGCGACTTCTGCTTCGTCCCTGCCGCCCTCCATGGCGCCGCGCCCCGCCGCCATCGGGACCACCAGGAGGTCAAGCACCTCCTCCTCATCTCCTTCGCGCCGCCGACTCACCATAATCGCGCCTCCCATGGTGCTCCACGCATCACCGCGGCCAGGTGGATGCTCGCCAAGTCCTGCTGCTGTCGCAGTTCCACCTCCATCAACCGTCATCCTCGATTCGCCATAGTTCCTGCGGCAGGGGCGCCGTTCCACCTGGATGCAGAACGCCAAGGCCGTCAAGTTTGTCTTCGGTATGGTGGATCCAGCCAAGTGTCACCGACAACCCGCAAGTACTCCTTCGTTTCGTCAAGACCCTCATGGACGCCTACGAACCCTGTACGAATCCAACGTGAATGAGTACTTGGTTACCCCGAAGACCTCGGATACGTCAAGTTCGGCTATGACCCTCGAGTACGACTACACACGGGAACCACAAGTACCACTACATCAATGTGAACGACTATCGTCGTCGAAGACCCGTGAACGTAAACGCCAAGTTCCACCACCGTCAACCTCGGAGACCCTCGGACGTCAAGTCCCTCTACCGATGACCCAAATGCACTCGAACCGTGTACGACTACCATCGCGAGAACGACTACTTCCACTACGTCCATCGACGACTCGAACCCCTCCGAAAATGCACGCTTTGAAGGTATACCCCGAGTCGAATGCCGATGTGGTGAACGAATGCTTGTTGTGTTGTATGAGATGTATCGAATGTTTGCATCATGTCCGTTGTGCCCCTCGTTTGCCTTGTCACCGACCCATGGGAACCCGGTAACGGGATCACCCCATCTTCTTGCATGACACGCTCACGCCGCCCTTCATCTTTTGCACCGGTCTCTCAACAAGTTATCGGAACCGATATGTTGTCGTGGCATCACTTTCAGTTATCGCCGCCGTGGCACCCTTTCTTTCCACCACGGTGACAAATGCTTCATATCTCTTATGTCAACTTTTAACAAAAATTGCATAAAACTTGCATTTGACATCCGCATCATGATAAAAACCTTTAAATAATTAAATTTTTGTTTGCTTCAATAATTGTTAATGTCATGGGGTTTTCCGGAATTGTTGTTGTTATTTCCGGCCTCATTTAAAATGACTAGATAGTGTAGTTTTGCTCATGCTACACCTCTGCCATGTTTAATAAAAACATTTAATCTTGTCTTGTAGATAAACGAGAGTCAACTAAATAAATATAATGTGGTGTTTTGTCAATATGCAACTCGTTGCATATTGAGCTCCACTTAACTTGTAGTACTTGTTTGTGCACTTTGCCATGCCATGCATATTTAAACCGGGCATGCATCATACTTGGTTGTGCATCATACGTCATGTTTATGCTTGTGTGTTTACCATATTGTTTGCTTCTTTCCGGTATGCTTCTCTCGTTCGCTTCAGTTTCATTCCGGAGTTGTGAGGATTTGTTCGACTACTTCTTGGACTCGTTCTTCTTCCTTGCGGGATCCAAGGCAAGATGAGCATTCCCAGATACCACTACTATCTTTGCCTATGCTAGATCTCTCGCTCTTTAGATATTGCCTCGATGCCTATGTCTGTTTGTCAGGCCCCTATTGTTGCCATGAAACCTCTAACCTTTGACACCTTCCAACAAACCGTTGTTTGGCTCTGTTACCTGCTTGCTCAGCCCCTCTTATAGCGTTGTTAGTTGGAGGTGAAGATGAAGATTACTCCATGTTGGAACTTGTTGTTGGAATATCACAATATATCTTAAATATATTAACACACCTATATACATGGCAATGGGTGGAAGGCTTGGCCTTTTGCTCGGTGTTTTGTTCCACTCATGCCACCTTAGGACCCGATAAACCGGTGTTATGTTCCCGGATTTTGCGTTCCTAACACGGTTGGGGTTTATGGGCCCCCCTTGATAACTCGCTTAGTGCTAAAGCTTTTCCAGCAAGGCACAACTTTGGTTCTACATTTTCCTAACAACTAAAACTTGCCGAGGGAGTAATTAACCCGAGGATTTATTAATCAACCCCTGCGGGCCAGTGCTCGTCTTGAGTGTTGGTCCGAACTCAGCAGACTGCGGGGCCACCTAGGGGAAACTCAAGGGCTGGTAACAACCTGTAGGATGACTTATCCGGTCGTGGCCTGAGACGAGATACGCGCGGATACTATCAGGGTGTCGGCACGCCGGGAGGTCTTGCTGGATTAGTTTTACCTAAGTCAGAATATCTTGAGCACGGGATTCCGAGAATACTCGGGTCTTCCCACCTTGGAGTTGCGACTCCGCAGATCGTGAGCTTGTGATGGGCTAAGTTGGGACACCCCTACAGGGTTTTGATCTTTCGAAAGCCGTGCCCGCGGTTATGTGGCAGATGGGAATTTGTTAATATCCGGTTGTAGATAACTTGACACCTTGTTCATGAATACACTACATGCGTGAGTAACCGTGACGGTCTCTTTCCGAAGGGCTTCGGGAAGTGAACACGGTGGGGTTATGTTTGATCGTGAGTAGCTAGGATCACTTTTTGATCAACTTGGCGACCGTTGGCACATATTCTCTTCTCGCTCTGACTTCATAAGCTAGTATGCTTAGTGCTTGATGCAGACACTTTTATAGCCTTTCTTCACCTATAAGGCTTTGTTAGTTTTGATACCCGGGAACAAGATTGCTGAGTCCTCTGTGGCTCACAGATTCAACACACACCAGATGCAGGTACCGCCGAGAACAATGCAGGAGGTGGATCAGAACTTCGCTGGGAGTTTGATGAAGAGCTTTGCCGTATGTATGTGACGTTTTTCGACCATCAGTAGTGGTTCCTACTAGGGGCGATGGGGACCTTGTGTTGCTTTATTTATGGTATCTTTCATTTGGATCTTCGTCCGTAGTCGGACTGTGATGTTATTTGGATGATGAATGTTTATGTAATACATTGTGTGATGTGGCGAGTGTAAGCCAACTACTCTTTTACTTTTCATCCCCTCTTTTACATGAGTTGTGCAAAGATACCATACTTGAGATTATTCTAGTATGAGATTATTCCTTTAAGTCGTGCCTTGACACGTGGGAGGTATAGTCTCATACTGGGCATTACACTGAACCTGGGTAAACATCGTGTCCCCAACCTCCTGTTACCATCGATCCTCTAACCGCGTAGCTTGGGCCCCCCCTACCGAGATCTGCCGGTTTTGACACCGACAATGGTGCTCTCATTGAGTGCTTCGTTGTGCGCTCGCGATGAGCGATCGATGGCTCGTCTCGTCATCATTGACGAGATCACCCTCGGGAAAAGACTGGCTGTCGGCCAGGTTCTCCAGCTCGGCGGGTTTGCTATTTGTGCCTGCATGGCCTCTGGGCCGGCCGCTCTCCCTGCGGCCACTGAGCACCACCTTTATGCCGATTCCGGCCACTCCGATGACGCAACCTCGCCAGAATTCTCATCCTTAAATGAGCGGCTGGATCGCATCGCCGCCCTGGGTCTTCCATCGCCAGGAGATCAGATTGTATCTAAATCCGACCACAACAAGACTGATCCCTCCCCGATCACTCACCTAGTGGCAAAAGTTGAGGACGGAGCCGAAGAGACTCCCCCTCTCGAGACGAAGACCAGCACAGTTCGGATCTCCAAACCCATCGAGCCGAACACACCCCTGTCGGGAGGCACTTTGTGTTTTTTGAGCTCTGGGATTAGCACCGGGCCCACGGAACAATTAAACCCGGTCGGCCCCGGATCGCTTGCATCAGAGATTGATAAAACTCTGAATACCACCTTGGGTTGGGATTCAAAATTACCAGCACCCACCCAACCTGGCAAAAACTCTCCAAGTATATCCAGACTCCCGGACATAGATGATCTTGCGAACATACAACAATAGCCCGAGGAAACGGTCAACCACTTCTGGGCCAGATTCCTACTGGTTAAAAACAAGATTAGGGACTGCTGCAACGACGAGGCGATCTCCTATTTTACCGCAATTGCAAGGACGAAGGCATCTTGAACGCCATCAACCGACGTCGTGTTTTGAGCTTCACAAACCTTTCGCAGTTAGTACGGAAATACTACGCAATGGAAAATACTTGGAAAGCTGAGAGTACACCTCTGGAACAGTCCATGTTCGGAAAGTACACCACCAAGGCTAGATGGACATACCTTAGTCGGCCCTCCGATAGCATTCCTGTTGGCAAGAAGAATAAGCCTCTAGTAAGGCACCAGTCCGTACTGGACAAACTACTCGATACACCTTGCCAAATACACGCAACCTCGGATAATGTCCCAAATCACCGCCTTAGAGCATGTGGGTACTCCGGCAGGTAGCAAAGAGCGATACGACGATTCTTGCCAACAGCGTATCAAGGGAGAAAGACATCGATGTATTCACTGTCTTCGAGAGATTTTCCTAAAATAATCAGCGCAAGAGAGCAAATCGCAAACTTGCCGAGGTTTACCAAATTAGCTCTGCAAGCCCATAGAGCGACACGGCAATTAGTTTTTCTGCCAAAGACGCACCTCGAGTCCGCCCGATCTGAGCAGCAGTAGCTCTGGTACTAGACCCAATAGTTGACGGTTTTCGCCTCACTAAAGTACTCATGGATGAAGGAAGCGGACTAAACCTCATATATGAGGAAACGCTTGAAAAAATGTAAGTCGAGAAATCCCGCATTGAGCACGCCAATACAACCTTTAGAGGAATTATACCAAGCCGCGAGGCCAGGTGTTCGGGAAGCATTAAGATCGACGTAGTGTTCGGCACACCCGACAACTACAGATCGGAGGAACTACTCTTTCACATTGTGCCCTTTCACAGCGGATACCACGCCCTTCTAGGACGGGACGCTTTCTCACGCTTTCAAGCTATACCCCATTACGGGTACATGAAACTTAAAATGCCAGGGCCCAATGGGGTGATCACATTAATAAGTGATCTACATAGAGCACTCTGCACCGAAAACAAAACGGCATCCTTAGCCTTAGAGGCATTATCCGAAGCCCTCGTGGCCAAAGAATTTACCACCCTACGATCAAAGGTAGATAAGGACGATGTAATCCTCGCCAAAAGATCGAAGTCTACCACCTTCAAACTAGCGGATGAGATCATCAAGTTCCAAGTGGACCCAACAGACCCAAATAATACGGCATCCATTCGGGCACAGCTGGATCATGCAGTAGACAGTGCGTTACGCGCCTTCCTTCGGGAAAATTGGGATATATTCGCCTGGCACCCTTCAGAAATGTCTGGAATCCCACGTAGGCTAGCCGAATACAACCTCAATATTATCAAAGGGTTCAAACCAGTCAAGCAGTCACTGCGACGGTTTTCCGAACCCAAAAGGCAAGCAATGGGAGAAAAGCTAGCCAAACTATTAGAAGACGGATTCATCAGAGAAATTAAACATCCGGATTGGCTAGACAACCTAGTCATGGTACCTAAGAAGGATAAATCCTGGCGTATCTGTGTCGACTTCACAGACCTGAACAAGGCCTGCCCAAAGTATCCCTTTCATCTGCCCCGCATTGATCAA
Organism: Secale cereale; assembly: GCA_902687465.1. Taxonomy (NCBI): domain Eukaryota; kingdom Viridiplantae; phylum Streptophyta; class Magnoliopsida; order Poales; family Poaceae; genus Secale; species Secale cereale. The sequence continues at coordinate 345,683,338 of LR738712.1, forward strand.
ATTATCGATGCAACGGCCGGACACGACTCGTTGTGCTTCCTTGATGCTTATTCTGGATACCATCACGTAAAGATGAAGGAATCCGATCAGGCCGCAATGACATTTATTACCCTGTACAATTCATTTGGTTTCAACACTATGCCCTTTGGACTCAAAAACGCTGGCGACACATATCAGCACATGATTCAAACGTGCTTGGAAAGGAAAATTGTCAAAACAGTGGAGGCATATGTAGACGACGTGGTCGTCAAAACAAAACACGTCGAGACTTTGGTTGACGATCTCCGCCTTACGTTTGCCAACCTCCGACAATATGACATAAGGCTCAATCCGGAAAAATGTGTCTTCGGCGTTCTAGTCGAAAAGCTATTAGGGTTCATCGTATCCCATAGAGGAATCGAAGCTAACCCAGCCAAAATCCGGGCTTTGTCACAACTGATCTCAAGCAAGTGCAAAAACTAGCAGGCTGCATAGCGGCTTTAAGTCGCTTCATCTCCAGATTAGGGGAAAAATCATTGCCACTTTATAAATTGCTACGACGCACTGACAATTTCAAATGGACAGATGCGGCAACAGCCGGATTGGAAGAAATAAAGACTCTACTAGCAAGCAACCCAATCCTAGCCATGCCCGGTGTTGGCGAACAAATGATGTTGTACATATCAGCCACTCACCAGGTGGTGAGTGTTGTGCTCATTGTCGAACGAGCCGAAGAGGGACATAAATTCCCCGTTCAGAAGGTCGTATACTATGTATCTGAGGTCCTAACACCGTGTAAGTCACGGTACCCCCACTATCAGAAAATTTCCTATGCGGTGTTCATGTCATCTCGGAAACTCCGACACTACTTTCAAGGGTGTTCGATCATAGTGGCATCTGAGGTACCACTCAACGATATCACCAACAATAAAGACGCCACGGGACGCATAGCCAAATGGGTCATCGAGCTCCTACCATTTGAAATATCCTATAAGCCACGCCGGACTATTAAATCCCGAGTATTGGCTGACTTTCTCGCAGAGTGGACGGAAGCCGTACTCCCTAAAGAGTACAACTCATATTCCCACTGGACAATGTACTTTGATGGTTCCAAAATGCTAGCCGGATTGGGGGCCGGTGTAATATTGATATCTCCAACTAGGGATATAGTCCGGTACATCCTACAGATAATGTACACAGACTCGAACAATGCGGCCGAGTACGAGGCCCTGTCGCACGGTCTCCGCCTAGCGATATCCATGGGCGTACAACGCCTCGAGGTACGTGGAGACTCAAACCTGCTATCTCCGAAATTAACAGAGATTTTGATGCGAAGGATTCCAAAATGGTAGCTTATCGCAATGCTATACTGAAAATATCGGCTCGATTTGAGGGGTTGGAATTCCATCACGTAGCCCGGGATAATAACCAGGCTGCTGACGTACTCGCTCGTATGGGCGCTAAGCGTGACCCCGTCCCGCCTCACACGTTTGTGTAAAGGCTATTTAAGCCATCAGTAAAATGGTAGGACGCGAACGGCGATACGAATTCGGATCCGAACACACCCCCAGCCGAACTCAATCACGATGTCATCGGAGACCCAAACATGGAGATAAATCCTTCGGCTCACGAAATCATGGCTGTCATAGCCCCCTGGACGGAGCCTTTCCTAGTTTACCTTAATAGGCAGGAACTCCCCGATGATCTAAATGCGGCCGGCCGCATAGTCCGTCGCTCTAAAGCCTACAAAGTTCACGAAGTGAACTATACAAGAAAAGCACAACTGGTATTCTACAACGGTGCATCTTCGAAGAAGAGGGAAGGAAAATTCTCACTCACATACACGCTGGAATGGGTGGCCACCATGCCGCAGCATGGGCGCTCGTAGGCAAAGCTTTTCGCGCTGGCTTTTACTGACCGACTGCCCGAGCAGATGCCCAAACCTTAGTCCAACACTACGTTGGCTGCCAGCTCTTTGCAAATCAAGGTCACATGCCTCCCACTGCTCTAAGAACAATCCCCATTACTTGGCATTTTGCGGTCTGGGGGCTCGATATGGTCGGACCCCTTAAAGGGGGAAGTCATAAAAGAAAATACTTACTCGTGATGGTAGATAATTCACTAAATGGATAGAAGTGAAGCCAGTAAAAACAGCTGAAGCACGACCTGTGATAGATTTTATATCCGGCATAGTACACCTTTACGGTGTCCCATATAGTATTATCACAGATAATGGATCTAATTTCACAGCTGATGAGGTAAAAATTTGGTGCGCAAAGTTGGGTATAAAACTCGACTATGCTTCCGTATACCATCCTCAAACAAATTGTCAGGTCGAAAGGGCCAATGGTCTGATAATGAGCGGCATTAAACCCCGACTAGTGCGCTCCCTACGGGAGTCTGATAAACACTGGGTCGAAGAGCTTGACTCCGTACTCTGGGGGCTGCGGACCAGTCCCAATCGTACGACTCGATATACACCTTTTTTCATGGTGTATGGCGCAAAGGCTGTTCTGCCCTGCGACATTATTCATGATTCACCTCGAGTGCGCATGTACGAGGAGAGGGAAGCCAAGTTAGATCGGTAGGACAACCTAGTTGGACTTGAAGAGGAGCGCGATACAGCGCTAGCACGTTCCGCATTTTACCAACAACAGGCTAGGCGATACCAGAGCAGAGAAGTGCGAGCCAAGACATACAATGTCGGCGAACTTGTTTTACGCCTCCCGGAGAAGAAAAAGGACAAGCTCAAACCAAAATGGGAGGGCCCCTTCATTATTGAGAAAGTACTCACCGGTGGAGCCTATTGCCTTTGCAATGCCCAAGACAACCGCCTTGAGCCGAACCCATGGAATGCTGCCATGCTCCGACAATTTTACGGATAGTTCGGTAGCAATTTCTTCCTATTTATAAGTTAGGTCTTGTCTTTTACTTTTTTGTTTTCTCTCCTTCTTTCCCATTACATTTTCTTCAATTGGCAAGTTTTCGGCTCGCCCGAACTATCACATGACGAGTACATCCTCAAATGTACCTACCTTAAATATACTTGGGGGCTTCTTTAACAAAGCCCATTACCAAGAAAGCTTATTTCTTAAAGTGTCGCCTGTTTTTTCAGTCCATCCTTGCCATTATATGCATCAATATGACTTAAGTTTTGGCCAAGCTGGGTTGCCTGGCTCCTATGCTTACCCCCACGTTTCCGATTATTCGGCTAGGGCGTAAAGGGAGGACCTCTGCGATTGTGACAACCGGGTAATCCAGATATGTACCTCAGACTAGGTGAAGCCGAAAGCTAGCGCTCTTAACGGAATAATTGGTCAGCAGATACACGACATATCGCATTCTAAAGCATATCTTAAACAATAACATGAGATGGCACCCTACTGTCCTTTTCATAGGATAGAAAGCCTAGGCCTGCATCTTTCTGCACGCCGACCCAGGGAAAGGAACCCCTAATGGAACTATTCCCTCTGGAAGATGTTTCTTACATTAAAAAGTAATATAACATAACTCCCCGAACTTAGTTAGTCTGTTCAACCAATTATGACTGGATTGCCTGGTTTCCGAACATATCACGTGTTTTGCCACAGATATAGTGTTCGGAAGCACTCCAGCCATCGGGTTAGGTTGAAGCAGATGGTTGGTAATGACAAACTTTATACAAAATTCAGCTTGAGATAAGTTTGATGGTAAAAGTACATTGATACATAGAATCAAACGACTATTCATTTTCTATTCCCTCTATAAGGTTGTTTAGCTTATAGTCCTGTTGGGAAAGTTTGGCAGCTACTCCTACTTGGTCATATACCAAATGCGGAGGAATTTCTTGTCCATCGGACCATCGAGGTCCCACGCGGGCCATGTGATTTGGATCCAGACGAGTGTGGCGCGTCTTCACCGTGGTCCATGCTTCTCGAGCACCCTTGCAGCATGGTGATGCTTTCCATAGTTCAAACTGGCGTCGAGCCCCTTTGAACAGGTCCGCCAAATCCTCCATAGTTTCTGGAGGTGAGTCGCCAGGCCATAGAGCTCTGGCCATACTCTTCATGGCCTTCCAAGCCCGTTCATGGACCCTGGAAAGCTCTTGCAGCACATCACCCTCAAAACCGGACACCCCGCCTTCAGACTGCCCAGTTAACAACACCTGCAGGAAAAGTTTTATAAGAAATTTTCAAACTAAGAGACTATAAGGAGATCTAGGTATAAGAGGCATACTAAACATGCCGCTCTTTAGCCTCCAGTTCTTTTCGAAGGCGCTTGAGAGTTGGGCTTTTACGCCCTTTAGCTCCTGTTCAAGCCTAATATTTCTATCCTGCGCTTGGTTCCTTTTTTCCATAGCTTGTGTCAGTGCACGCTTGCCAGCGGCTTTTTCTTCTTTGGAAAATTTCTTGTCCGCTAGGGCAGCTCTTAGCTCCCTCTCCAGTTGGTCGGCCAATCATGTTGTTGTATTGCAGATTAGTATACATATCATAGTAATCAGCAGAACTGTCATAACTTCCAGACACAATCATTCTTACCAACAACATCCTTTCCAGATTCCTTCGAATTTTTTAATTCGCCGAGCTGAGTCCGACACTTTTCAAGTTCCTTGGATAAAGAGTTATTCTTTTCTCGAATGACCTACAAAAATACAGCGATCCTCAAATTAGTTGTACCAACTGCTTTAAGTCTCGGGGGCTACTAGCATGGAAATACTCAAAATAAAAACTTACCCTCATATCTTTTGAAACCTGATGAGTGGCTCCGGCGAGTCCGTCTTGAGCGGCTCGGATATAGGCATCTGCCGAGTTAAGGGCGTTAAACGCCTCCTTAGAAAAACCAGGATCACGCATGGCTACCTTCCGCCGCCGGTGAATCATCACGACCTCCACTTCGGAATTGGTGGCTGACACTTCATCCGAATCCTCCTGGGGAGGACAATCCGGCGCTGGATCAGCGTTGACCCCTGACGGGCCTGAGGCCGGATTGGCTGGAGCTTGACCTACGTCGCCTCCGGAGACATCCGGCATGTATTCCTCCTAAAAGGAAGAAGCAATGCGGAAAGTTATAATAACAATTTCACCACCCAGCACATGATAAAACAAACATACCTCTTCGAAGGTCCGCTGGTGTTCGTGGTACTTTTCCGCTTCAATGCCTCGCCTGACGCGGGCGCCGTCCTCTGGGTTTGCGATCTACGTGCAGCTCGGCGTGCGGAGCACCGTCCCTGTTTAAGTATGATATAATACAGTGGGTAAATGCGCACTAGAAATCTTCTCGTTGGTGAGATATGCTCTAAATTACTTACACAGGAAGAAGGAATGAGGCTTGATAGAAGACTCCCTCTTCTAACTCTATGCCTATATCCGGATCTTCTTCATATCCAGGGCCTGTTTTTTGGAATAGGTCCTCTGGCTGCGGGATGGGAGTGGGACTATCAATTCCCTCGATAACCTTCCTCCACGCCTATTGGGAGAAACCAAACACAAGTCGGTCAATACATCATAGCAAAGAAAAATTAAGCGGTCAAAGAGAGGGACTTACCCAGTCGGGAAGGTTGTACATAGAAAAGCCCTCCCGGCATGTTAAACGGATGAAGTCCTGCTTCTCTCCTTTATAGAGGCCTTCCAGGACAGCGCCTAGAATGGCAAGGTCATCTAGATCCAGGCGTAGGCAGCGCGAGGCATCGTTCTGACCATTGTAATGCCACATCGGAAAACCTCTGGCTTGAAGCGGCTGTACAAGTCGCTTCATTGAAATGGCCATCACATCGATTATAGTTTATCCTGATAGAGGCAAAGGTGTCCCGTCTTTCGATGAGATGGTGGCTATCGTTTTCGGTGGAGTAGACTTTGACGATCCGACTACGAACGTGCGAGGACGTCGCGCCTTAGCAATCGCTAAACCAACTCCGAGAGGTTATTGACCATGTCGCAGCATGATCAACCTGACCACGAGGGTCTATTTCCTGCAAGCAAACGAAGAACAAGCAAGAAACTAAGATTGCAATCCGGATATTGCAAATATAAGAGGAAATCTTTATAGCTTAAGGTGGGGTTATGTGACGTCTTTGTCTAGTCGTTGAACACAAACGAAGTACGCGAAGTTCCAGCTATGGCGAACTTTAATCAAAACAAAACCCAAAGTCTAAACGATGCCCTAAGGGATGTATATATGGGGGAAGAGGGGGCATTTCGTGGCCCTTCTAGGAAGGATCCGAAACCAACCTTATGCGGAGCATCCCAAGGTCATCCCCATGGACCTACCATCGTCTCACCAAGTGCCAAGTGGACCCATGACACGCGCTCGAGCACGAGCTCTCGAGACCGAGGTGACTTGACTCCTCTCGCAATGTCATTTCGATTCACATGAGATATGGCTGCTACCCTCATCCGAAACTCTATGCATACTCAGGTACCTCGGGAGCAACCATGGAGAAGCCAAGGAACAAGAGGAATCGAAGAAGGAAGACAGAGAAGAAAACGGCCAAGCCTGAGTGATAGAGGCAAAGGTGTCCCCTCTTTCGATGAGATGGTGGCTATCGTTTTCGGTGGAGTAGACTTTGATGATCCGACTACGAACGTGCGAGGACATCACGCCTTAGCAATCGCTAAACCAACTCCGAGAGGTTATTGACCACGCCGGAGCACGATCAACCTGACCACAAGGGTCTATTTCCTGCAAGCAAACGAAGAACAAGCAAGAAACTAAGACTGCAATCTGGATATTGCGAATATAAGAGGAAAGCTTTATTGATCAAGGTGGGGTTCTGTGACGTCTTTGTCTGGTCGTTGAACACAAATGAAGTACGCGATGTTGCAGCTATGGCGAACTTTAATCTAAACAAAAACCCCAGAGTCTAAACAACGCCCTAAGGGCTGTATATATGGGGAAAGAGGGGGGAATTTCGTGGCCCTTGGAGGAGGGGTCTGAAACCAACCCTAACTCTTGTTTCCCCACACATACGGACTCTAAAAACAGCCTATACTCAAGTAATTCGAAATTACATGGGCTTGGCCCAATAATAAGGTGACGCAGCACCTATAATAGCCTCTGGACGAAATTTATGAAGTGGCATCTTGTATATTTCGTCCAAGGCTTCACGCACTCATTATGGTGGCTTCAAAGTCCTGAAATCATCACTTGTAACTCCGTTCTTGTTCCCCTTGAGCATGCCATCATCTCCATGCTTGATCTTGCTCCAATGTTCATCCTTCTTGTCCAAGCTAGGCCCTTCATTTGTAAGCAAGACAAGCGTATCCAATTTAGGCAGCATCATATTCTCATGAACATTAGAATCATTACCAAGAAACGAAAGTACCTGGTAACTTAATTGGCATGCGCGAGCTCTAGTAATTGGTCATGTATATTTGTCAGTTGGGGCTGTGGGTGTAACCTTGTTAGTGATGTCCTCATCATCCTCCCCTTCTAGTCGTCCTCTGCGGAAGCTCATCTTCCTCACCCAAGTAAGGCTTCAAATATGCAATGTTATATGTGGGACTAACCCCAAAATCTGCAGGCAACTCAAGTTTATATGCATTGTCATTTATTTTCTCTAACACCTTGAAAGGACCATCAGCATGTGGCATTAGCTTTGACTTGCGCAAATTAGGAAACCTATCCTTACGCAAATGTAACCATACAATATCTCCAGGTGCAAAGACAACATGTTTTCTACCCTTATCTCCAACAAGTTTATATTTAGCATTCATGCACTCAATATTTTCCTTAGTTAACTCATGCATTTTTAAGATCAATTCAGCACATTGTTTAGCATCAAAATTAACCTTCTCCGAAGATGGAAGAGGCAACAAATCAATAGGTGCACGAGGTAGGGAACCATAGACAATTTCAAAAGGGCTCATCTTAGTAGTAGAATACAACGAACGGTTATAAGAAAATTCAATATGAGGCAAGCATTCTTCCCACATTTTCTTGTTATTCTTCAAAACAGCCCACATAGTTCTATTGACTACTTCAGTTTGTCCTTCAGTTTGGGGGTGACAAGTAGTACTAAAAAGCATTTTAGTCCCCAACTTAGCCCATAAACATCTCCAAAAGTGGCTAAGAAATTTAGTATCACGGTCTGAAACAATAGTATTTGGCACACCATGCAAGCGAATAATTTCACGAAAGAACAAATCAGCAACATTAGCAACATCATCGCTTTTATGACATGGTATAAAGTGTGCCATCTTTGAGAACCTATCAAAAACAACAAAAATGCTATCCCTCCCCTTCTTTGTTTGAGGTAAACCCAAAACAAAGTGACGAGGACATCACTAACAAGGTTACACCCACATCCCCAACTGATACATATACATGACCAATTACTAGAGCTCGCGCACGCCAATTAAATTAACAGGTACTTTTGTTTCTTGGTAATGATTCTAATGTTCATGAGAATATGATGCTGCCTAAATTGGATACATTGTCTTGCTTACAAATGAAGGGCCTAGCTTGGACAAGAAGGATGAACATTGGAGCAAGATCAAGCATGGAGATGATGGCATGTGCAAGGGGAATAAGAACAGAGTTACAAGTGATGATTTCAGGACTTTGAAGCCACCATAATGAGTGCGTGAAGCCTTGGACGAAATATACAAGATGTCACTTCATAAATTTCATCCAGAGGCTATTATAGGTGTTGCATCACCTTATTATTGGGCCAGGCACATGTAATTTCAAAGTAGTAAAGTATAGACTGTTTTTAGAGTCTGTATGTGTGGGGAAACAAGAGTTAGGGTTGGTTTCGGACCCCTCCTCCAAGGGCCACGAAATTCCCCCCTCTTCCCCCATATATACAACCCTTAGGGCGTCGTTTAGACTTTGGTTTTTGTTTAGATTAAAGTTCGCCATAGCTGCAACTTCGCGTACTTCGTTTGTGCTCAACGACCAGACAAAGACATCACAGAACCCCACCTTGATCAATAAAGCTTTCCTCTTATATTCGCAATATCCAGATTGCAATCTTAGTTTCTTGCTTGTTCTTCGTTTGCTTGCAGGAAATAGACCCTCGTGGTCAGGTTGATCGTGCTCCGGCGTGGTCAATAACCTCTCGGAGTTGGTTTCGCGATTGCTAAGGCGCGACATCCCCGCACGTTCGTAGTCGGATCGTCAAAGTCTACTCCACCGAAAAGGATAGCCACCATCTGATCGGAAGACGGGACACCTTTGCCTCTGTCAAGTGGTATCAGATTTTTAGGTTGCTCGGTGAGATTTTACAGTTTTTCGTAGATTAGATCGAGTCTGTTCTTCATACCTACAGTCCACGAAAAAGCCAAAAACAAATTAGGGTTAGTTCATCATATCCGAACCAGTCTGAGCCATTGCATAATCTTTTCCGTGTTTGCTTTGTTTAATTTGCCGTTGCATCGTCGTGTCCAGTTGATGGTCTTAGCGTCTAGTCTTTTAGAGTTTCGAGTTCTGGTCATAAGTTGTCACGCCGCCGCCGCAACATCTTCATCGTTATTGCCACATACCACCACCGATCCGTATCCATATACCACCACCGCTGCCATATACCACCACCGCTACCATATTACACCACCAATCCGAGTTCTTTTCGTTTTAGATTGGCTTTCGAGATCCATCTAGTTTAGGTTTCGTGTTTCCTTGCCTGAGTAGGTCTAGGCAAAAAAAAGGAGCGCAAAATTTCGACAGGTGAAAAATATTTTTTCCCTATCCTATTTTTAGGCTTTTCTGAGTCTTTTGAGACACATGCCATCACACTGTTTTTTTACCGCACTTTTTCGTCGTCGCTGCCCTGATTCCGAAAAAAAAAATTAGTCAAAAAAATTTCGTGCCTATCATCTTAGTTTGACTTGGGAAGAGTTTTGAGACACTCGCCATTATAGTGATTTTCGGTAAAAAAAAAGGTGCGAAAAAAAAGAGCGCAAAAAAAGAGGCGAAAACAAAATTCAGAGTGTGCTTTTCCCTTGTTTACGTGCAGTACCGTGATTTTGTTAGTGTTCTTGGCTCGCGTCTCTAGTATGGTCTAGCCTAGGACCAGCACAGTACCGTCGTTGAGCGTTTATTCAACTTTGCATCTCTGAATTGATTATTGCTGACCCTTTTTGCTACCATCTTATAAGCCTTCCCAGCTCCACATACATCTACATCGTGCGTTTGACTCTCTCTCGTAATCGCTTTATCCAAGCTTTGAGAGTTTTGACTACCACGGTTGCCGATCACCACCTGCTGCTGGGTAGGAACTGGTAAGAATTTGATATTTGCTTGACGGATTTGTGATGCCTTACTACCACCATTTTCTAGTAGTCTGTAGGATCATATTTTTGTGTGTTTCTATTGCTACTAACCATGCCAGGATCACAAGTCGACAAGACTGACTGGGAGAACATGACAAACAAGGAGTTGCATGATAAATTTTAGCAAATGATGGGTTAACAGGTAGAAGATGTGATGACGAGTTTTGACAACGCACCAGCGAGGATGGATGGCATTGAGAAGTCAATTGACACCAAGTTGGATGCCAAATTCGTAGAAGTGCTTGCGCGTCTACCTCCACCTGCTTCACCGTTGCAACAACAACAACCACCTTCACGTCGCGAAATCACCCTCCGCAAAGCGAGCCGTGTCGCTCTTCAGCCTGGCCAAACTATTTGTGCTGCTGTTGATACTTCTGTGGCTCCTGCTGCTGCTGCTGATGAGGAGGAGGTTGATCAAAATCATAACTACGTGCAACAGCCAGCACCACAACCACCAGGTCGTCCACATGCAAATAATCGCTATGGTAGGGCTGCACCACACCCTCAGGTACGCGATCATGGCCATCTCCCTAAAGTAAAATTGAATAGTCCACCATTTGAGGGTAGATATGTTCCTGATATATATATCATATTTGGGAGTTAGAAATCGAACAACATTTTACATGTTTAAAATAACCCGAGGAGAGACATGTTGCTGTTGCTCTTTGTGCTTTCACTAGTTTTGCTTGTGTGTGGTTGTCTGAATATTGTAGATTACATCCGGATAATATTCCAACTACTTGGGCTGCTTTGAAAACTGCTATGCGTACTCGTTGGGTTCCACCATATTATCAACGTGAATTATTTCAGAAATTGCAGCGTTTAAGACAAGGAAAAAATCCTGTAGAGGAATATTATCAGGAATTACAAACTGGCCTGATTAGATGTGGTATTGTTGAGGATAATGAGGCTATGCTTGCACGTTTTATGGGTGGCTTAAATAGAGAGATTCAGACAATTCTAGAGTATAATGAGTATAATAATATCACTCGTTTATTCCATCTTGCTTCCAAAGCTGAACGTGAAATGCAGGATCGACAGGCCTTGGCACGAACTAATTTTTTTGCAGGTTGACCTTCATCATGGACACCGCGTGCATCATCTACTTCAACACGTCCGGCTGCACGCCGCCTACTTCATCTGTCACTTCTAGCCGTGATAAAAGCAAACAGGCACCACCACCATCAACTAGGAGTACACCTTCCGGTCATGCGAGAGCTCTTCTTCATCCATGGCATCCAATGGGCCAACACATGATGTTATATGTCGTTGTTGCACTGGTCGTGGTCACTATGCGAGCAAATGCCCATCGCAGCGTGTCATGATTGTTACTGAGGATGGTGGTTATGAGTCCGCTAGTGACTATGATGAGGAGATTTTGGCTCTTATTACCCGTGAAGAACACGGTGGAGATGATTCTGAAAATGAGATGCAATACATGGCTCCTGAACACGCTGACAGGTATGAATGTTTAGTTGCTCAACGTGTTTTGAGTGTGCAGGTCACACAAGCGGAGCAAAATGAGAGGCATAATTTCTTCCATACAAAGGGAGTTGTGAATTAACATTCTGTTCGCGTCATCATAGATGGAGGGAGCTGCAACAACTTGGCTAGCATGGAGATGGTAGAGAAGCTATCTCTCACCACAAGACCACATCCACATCCTTACTACATCCAATTGTTCAACAACATCGGCAAGGTTAAGGTAACACGTACAGTTCGTGTGCATTTTAGTATCTCCACATATGCTGATTATGTTGATTGTGATGTGGTACCCATGCAAGCATGTTCCTTATTACTTGGTAGACCATGGCAATTTGATAAAAATTATGTACACCATGGTAGAAACAATTAGTATACTCTTGTTCATAAGGATAAACGTATTACTTTGCTTCCTATGTCTCCTGATTCCATTTTGAAAGATGATATTAATAGAGCTAATAAAGCAAAACAGGAGCAAAAAAAAGAGTGAAAATCAGATTGTGGCAAAAGAATTTGAGCAACAAATGAAGCCTAATAACACACCATCATCTCATGTTGCATCTAAAATTAAATTAAAAAGTGGATGTTTACTTGCCACCAAATCCGATATTGATGATCTAGATTTATGCAAATCTATTTGCTATGCTTTTGTGTGCAAAGAGGCATTATTTTCATTCGAGGACGTGCCTTCCTCTTTGCCTCATGCTGTCACTAACATTTTGCAGGAGTTCGCTGACGTCTTTCCACAAGACGTGCCACCGGGATTACCACCTATTCGAGGGATTGAGCATCAGATTGACTTAATTCCCGGTGCATCCCTACCCAACTGCGCACCATACCGTACCAATCCATAGGAGACGAAGGAGATTATGCGTCAAGTATAGGAGCTACTCGACAAAGGTTATATACACGAATCCCTTAGTCCTTGTGATGTTCCTATTATTCTAGTGCCGAAAAAGGATGGTACATCGCGTGTGTGTGTTGATTGTAGAGGCATTAATAATATTACTATTCGTTATCGTCATCCTATTCCTAGGCTAGATGATAAACTTGATGAATTGAGTGGCTCTACAATATTCTCCAAAGTTGATTTGCGTAGTGGATACCATCAAATTCGTATGAAATTGGGAGATGAATGAAAAACATCTTTTAAAACTAAGTTTGGATTATATGAGTGGTTAGTCATGCCTTTTGGGTTAACTAATGCACCTAGTACTTTCATGAGATTAATGAATGAAGTTTTACGTGCTTTCATTGGACGATTTGTGGTAGTATACTTTGATGATATATTGATTTATAACGGATCTTTGGAGGAACATTTGGAACATTTACGTGCTGTTTTTATTGCTCTACGTGATGCACGTTTGTTTGGTAACCTTGGAAAGTGCACCTTTTGCACCGACCGAGTATCTTTTCTTGGCTATGTTGTTACTCCACAGGGAATTGAGGCTGATAAAGCCAAGATTGAAGCTATTGAGAGTTAGCCGCAGCGCAAAACGGTCACACACGTGAGGAGTTTCCTTGGCCTTGCTGGATTCTATCGGCATTTTGTGAGAGATTTCAGCACCATTGCTGCACCTCTCAATGAACTTACAAAGAAGGATGTACCCTTTGTTTGGGGTATTGAAAGATAAGTTGACACATGCTCCTTTACTCCAACTTCCTGATTTTAATAAGACTTTTGAGCTTGAATGTGATGCTAGTGGAATAGGGTTAGGAGGTGTGTTATTACAAGATGGTAAACCTGTTGCATACATTTCTGAAAAATTGAGCGGGCCTAGTCTGAATTATTCTAAGGAATTATATGCTCTTGTTCGGACTTTGGAAACATGGCAACATTATTTATGGCCCAAAGAATTTGTTTTACATTCTGATCATGAATCTTTGAAGCACATTAAAAGTCAAGCAAAACTGAACCGTAGACATGCTAAATGGGTTGAATCCATAGAGACTTTCCCTTATGTTACTAAACACAAGAAGGGAAAAGAAAATGTTATTGGTGATGCATTATCTCGTCGTTATACTATGCTTTCACAACTTGACTTTAAAATATTTGGTTTGGAGACCATCAAAGATCAATATGTGCATGACGCTCAATTTAAAGATGTATTGCAGAATTGTAAAGAAGGTAGAACATGGAACAAGTTCGTCATTAATGATGGATTTCTGTTTCGTGCTAACAAGCTATGCATTCGAGCTAGCTTTGTTCATCTTTTGTTGTTCCAGGAGGCGCACGGAGGAGGATTAATGGGACACTTTAGCGTGAAGAAGACGGAGGACATACTTGCTACACATTTCTTTTGGCCAAAGATGAGACGGGATGTTGAGCATTTTTTTGGTCGCTGCACTACATGTCAAAAAGCTAAGTCACGACTCAATCCTCATGGTCTATATATGCCTTTGCCTGTCCCTAGTGTTCCTTGGGAAGATACATCTATGGACTTTGTGATAGAGGCAAAGGTGTCCCGTCTTTCATAACTGTCAGCGTCTTCAGGAGCCATGTATTGCATCACATTTTCAGAATCATCTCCACCGTGTTCTTCACGTGTAATAAGAGCCAAAATCTCCTCATCATTGTCACTAGCGGACTCATAACCACCATCCTCGGTAGCAATCATTACACGTTGTGATGGGCATTTGCTCGCATAGTGACCACGACCAGTGCAACGATGACATATAACATCATGTGTTTGCCCATTGGATGCCATGTATGAAGAAGAGCTCTGCGCAGGACCGAAAGTAGGCAGTGGTGCCTGTTTGCTTTTATCATGGCTAGAAGTGACGGATAAAGTAGGCGGTGGTGCAGCCGGACGTGTCAAAGTAGATGATGCACGCGGTGTCCATGATGAAGGTCGACCTGTAGAAAATTTAGTTCGTGCCAAGGCCTGTCGATCCTGCACTTCACGTTCAGCTTTGGAAGCAAGATGGAATAAACGAGTGATATTATTATACTCCTTATACTCTAGAATTGTCTGAATCTCTCTATTTAAGCCACCCATAAAATGTGCAAGCATAGCCTCATTATCCTCAACAATACCACATCTAATCAGGCCAGTTTGTAATTCCTGATAATATTCCTCTACAGAATTTTTTCCTTGTCTTAAACGCTGCAATTTCTAAAGTAATTCGCATTAATAATATGGTGGAACCCAAGGAGTACACATATCAGTTTTCAAAGCAGCCCAAGTAGTTGGAATATTATCCGTATGTAATCTACAATATTCAGAACACCACACACAAGCAAAACTAGTGAAAGCACAAAGAGCAGCAGCAACACGTCTCTCCTCGGGATAGTTTAAACATGTAAAACGTTGTTCGGTTTCTAACTCCCAAGTAAGATATATATCAGGAACATATCTACCCTCAAATGGTGGAATATTCAATTTTAGTTTAGGGAGATGGTCATGATCGCGTACCTGAGGGTGTGGTGCAGCCCTACCATTGCGATTATATGCATGTGGATGACCTGGTGGTTGTGGTGCTGGTTGTTGCACGTAGTTCTGATTTTGATCAACCTCTTCCCTGTAATCCCCCGGTTAATCGTCCTCAGCAGCAGCAGGAGCCACAGAAGTATCAACAGCAGCACCAACAGTTTGACCAGGCTGAAGAGCGACACGACTCGCTTTGCGGAGGGCAGCTTCACGACGTGAAGGTGGTTGTTGTTGTTGGAATGGTGCAGCAGGTGGAGGTAGACACGCAAACACTTCAGCGAATTTGGCATCCAACTTGGTGTCAATTGACTTCTCAATGCCATCCATCCTCGCTAGTGCGTTGTCAAAACTGGTCATCACATCTTCTACCTGTTGACCCATCATGTGTTGAAATTTATCATGCAACTCCTTGTTCGTCATGTTCTCCCAGTCAGTCTCATCGACTTGTGATCCTGGCATGGTTAGCAGCAATAGAAACACACAAAAATATGATCCTACAGACTACTAGAAAATGGTGGTGGTGGGGCATCACAAATCCGTCAAGCAAATCTCAAATTCTTACCAGTTCTTACCCAGCAGCAGGTGGTGATCGACAACCGTGGTAGTCAAAACTCTCAAAGCTTGGATAAAGCGATTACTAGAGAGAGTCAAACGCACGACGTAGATGTATGTGGAGCTGGGAAGGCTTATAAGATGGTAGCAAAAAGGGTCAGCAATAATCAATTCAGAGATGCAAAGTTGAATAAACGCTCAACGACGGTACTGTGCTGGTCCTAGGCTAGACCGTACTAGAGACACGAGCCTAGAACACTAACAAAATCACGGCGCTGCATGTAATCAAGAGGAAACCACACTCTGGTTTTTTTCGCCTCTTTTTTTTGCGCTACTTTTTTTTGCGGAAAATCACTATAATGGCGAGTGTCTCAAAATTCTTCCCAAGTCAAACTAAGATGATAGGAACGAAATTTTTTTTGACAATTTTTTTTTCGGAATCAGGGTAGCGACGACGAAAAAGTGCAGTAAAAAATAGTATGATGCCACGTGTCTCAAAAGACTCAAAAAACCCAAAAATAGGATAGGGAAAAAATATTTTCACCTGCCGAAGGCCTAAAAACTGCCCGAGGGTCTCGAGAACGTGTCTCAATTTTTTTTTCCGAGACCTACGCAGGCAAGGAAACACGAATCCGAATCTAGATGGATCTCGAGAACAAACCTAATATGAAAAGAACTCGGATTGGTGGTGGATATATGGTGAAAGGATATGGCAGCGGTTGTGGGTTATGGCAGCGGTGGTGGTATGTGGCAGCGGTGGTGGTATGTGGTAGCGGTGGTGGTATTGCAGCAGCGATGAATATGGTGCGGCGGCGGCGTGACAAACTGTGAACAAAACTCGAAACTCTAAAGAACTAGACACTAAGACCAGCAACTCGACACGATGATGCAACCGCAAATTCAACTAAGCAAACGCGGAAAAGATTATGCAATGGCTCAGACTGGTTCGGATATGATGAACTAACCCTAATTTTTTTGGCTTTTTTTGTAGACTATAGGTATGAAGAACAAACTCGATCTAATCTACGAAAAACTGTAAAAATCTCACCGACCAACCTGGAAATCTGATACCACTTGATAGAGGCAAAGGTGTCCCGTCTTTTGAAGAGATGGTGGCTATCGTTTTCGGTGGAGTAGACTTTGACGATCCGACTACGAACGTGCGAGGACGTCGCGCCTTAGCAATCTCTAAACCAACTCCGAGAGGTTATTGACCACGCCGGAGCACGATCAACCTGACCACGAGGGTCTATTTCCTGCAAGCAGACGAAGAACAAGCAAGAAACTAAGATTGCAATCTGGATATTACGAATATAAGAGGAAAGCTTTATTGATCAAGGTGGGGTTCTGTGACGTCTTTGTTTGGTCATTGAACACAAACGAAGTACGCGAAGTTGCAGCTATGGCGAACTTTAATCTAAACAAAACCCCCAAAGTCTAAACGACGCCCTAAGGGCTGTATATATGGGGGAAGAGGGGGGAATTTCGTGGCCCTTGGAGGAGGGGTCCAAAACCAACCCTAACTGTTGTTTCCCCACACATACGGACTCTAAAAATAGCCTATACTCAAGTATTTCAAAATTACATGGGCCTGGCCCAATAATAAGGTGACGCAGCACCTATAATAGCCTCTGGATGAAATTTATGAAGTGGCATCTTGTATATTTCGTCCAAGGCTTCACACACTCATTATGGTGGCTTCAAAGTCCTGAAATCATCACTTGTAACTCCGTTCTTGTTCCCCTTGCGCATGCCATCATCTCCATGCTTGATCTTGCTCCAATGTTCATCCTTCTTGTCCAAGCTAGGCCCTTCATTTGTAAGCAAGACAAGTGTATCCAATTTAGGCAGCATCATATTCTCATGAACATTAGAATCATTATGAAGAAACGAAAGTACCTGGTATCTTAATTGGCGTGCGCGAGCTCTAGTAATTGGTCATGTATATGTGTCAGTTAGGGCTGTGGGTGTAACCTTGTTAGTGATGTCCTCATCACTCAGACTGGCCGGACGATCCGGGCAGAGCCCGGATGATCCGGACCCCCGCCCGGGCGATCCGGGTAATGTGTACGCGGACAACCGAGAGCTCCTCACTGAAGCCGGATCATCCGGACCCCAGCTCGGATCATCTGGCCACACCCGGACGTCCGGAACAGGACCCGGACATCCTGACCCTCCGGTGCAGAGACGATACGTCCGAATCATCCGGACGCCGCCCCGGATCATCCGGACACCCGAAGGCCTGATCATCCGGACGGTGCCTGCGTGCATGACTCTGGGCCGAGGCCCATGTAACCCTTCGCCCCTCCTAGCCTATATATGTCACGCCACCCATACCTTCTAGGGTTAGCTTTGTGTTAGCTCATCCAAAAACCTTAGTGGTTCCTCTCCTACAAGACCGCGGCCTCCTCGGAGAAGATCCACCCGGATTCAAGACCTCCTTCACGGAGAAGAACATCAAGACCTCCTCACGAAGATGACTACTGCCACTTGTATCGTCCTTAGTTGATCGTGTATCATGTATCGCACTTTGTGTACACGGATCTAGCATTTGAGTGAACTAAACTTGTTGATTTGAGTGCTTTCTCCTTGTCCCTCTTGTGTTTTTCCTCGTGCCCATCATGTTCTTCCTCGGGATCCCTCCTTTTCGTGAAAGATCGGCCACGTTGGTGATGTAGAACATCCCAAGGTCATCCCCATGGACCCTCCTTCGCCTCACCAAGGGCATCAAGGACCAATGACACGTGCTCGTGCTAGAGCTCTCTAGACCGAGGTGACATCTCTCCTAGTACAACTTCCATATGAATCTTGCGAGACATGGCTACTACCTCAGACGGAGTGTTTTGTGTGCTCAGGTATCAAGAAGACCCCATCGGAGAAGTCCATGAAGATGGACAAGCCCCCAAGCTCATGGACGAAGCATGGCATCAAGAGAAGCTGAAGAAGGCTCCAGGCCCCGGACATCCGGCCCCCTGGCCCGGACATCCGACCCCTGGGAAACCAACTACAGAAGAGCACCAGCAACCGAAGCTACAGGACCCGGACATCTGGCCCGGCAGGCCCCGGACATCCGGCCTTGTGCCTGGAAATCCGGCGCGCCCACCACATAAGCATACCCATCGCTGGCCCCGTTAGCCTAGACATCCGGCGCCAAGCCCGGACATCCGGCACCTCCCGATAGCCCGGACATCCGGGCTAACGCCCGGACATTCGGCCCTTGATGGCCTAGGCGCATCTCCTTCGGGCCGTGACCCATGTACCCCTTCGCCCCGTACAATATATATATTCCTCCCCTACATCTTTTTAGGATTAGCTTTGGGATAGCTCATCATAGACCCTAGTGGTCCCTCTCCTACGAGACCGCGGCCTCTTCGGAGAAGATCCACCGGATTCAAGACCTCCTTCACGGAGAAGAACATCAAGACCTCCTCACGGAGATGACTCCCGCCACTTGTATCGTCCTTAGTTGATCGTGCATCATGTATCGCACTTTGTGTACCCGGATCTAGCATTTGTGTGACCTAAACTTGTTGATTTGAGTGTTTTCTTCTTGTCCCTCTTGTGTTTTCCCTCGTGTACCACGTGTTCATCCTTGGGATCCCTCCTTTTCTTGAAAGATCGGCCATCTAGGGTTCCACCCTACATCATTATGGTATCAAGAGCCACGGTTTCTCACGAAATTGGAGCCTCTACCCGTGTTTTCTAGCTTGTTTTTGTTGTGTTCTTCCCAATTTCAAAAATTCCCCACAAAAATAGCCCCCAATTTTTTTTACCTGTTGATTTGGCGAGATTTTGTTGAATTTGTTCCATAGATTTGCTTTGCCACGAGTGGATCTAGCTTTTTCCCACCTTTTCCCCAATTTTAGCCGCCAAATCCGATGAATTTTGGCCCCGGAAGTCACCGTGTGCAAGGAGTTCATCAGGGCCGTAGGCACCCCGGACATCCGGCCGTGCCCCGGACATCCGGCCTGGCGCGGACATCCGGCCCCTAGCCCGGACATCCGGCCTCCCGCAGCCAAAAATCCCCCATCCACACCACCTTGCACTTAACCCCGCCATTTTCGTTCAGTATACCACCAAACCTTCCGCATACCACCACCACTTCCTCAACCAACATCGTCTCACCGATACGATTTTGACAATTTTGGTCTCACTTTGCCTTGGATAATTGAGTTGTGGGTGCACCGTTTCCTTGGATGTTTCGGCTACCTTCGAACGGAACGACTACGACAACACCATCGCTTACCCTCGGCAAGGACGGTAACATCGATGACACCTTGTTCATTCTACCTTGCAATTGCATTGTCACCCTATAGACCATTTTTGCGTAGCTTTCCCTTCGAGACTAGCCATTTGAGTATTACCGGGCCATGACACTTGTGCACATTAGTGATAGTCATAGATATTGCATACTACATCATCATATCTTCGTGTGACACAAAAGTGTCCCGCATACACAATAGCTACCTTGATCCGAGAAGCATGCATATGTGGCCAAAGAAAGAGCTCACAAGCTTCTAAGCAAAAGAGCCACCCAAAGCTTATAAGGAAAAGAAAAATAGCATCATACGCCTTGCATCAAAAGAGATCATATGAAATAGCAATACATCATCTTGTGCTCAAGCATCGGCACATCATACACTCATAGCATACTTGTGATAGGAAGTCGTTACGTTTGCCTCTTATAGGTCGTGAATAAGTGTGTATCCGCCTATTAAGCAATCTGTTAGTGCCTCTCTAGCGTTGTACAACACAAGCATTTCCCGTGGATCTACTTGTTGCATGAGCAAATTTTGAACCATTTTCAACATCATTGAGTCACTTTGACAATTGCATTGAATTTGTGCCACCATCCTAACCAAGATCCTCTCAAAGCTTTACTTGGGTAGGTGTGAGAATCAACAAGAAGTAGTACCGATAGTGCTATTTCCGGGTTACATTATTGAGTGATCATTGATCCATTATCAACTTCGGTCAAGGTACAATTGGTATTGTCTTCTCCTTTCTCCCACTCACACTCTTGCTTGCAATGATGGATAGGCCAAGTACTTCCTCGAATCTGATCTTCGATGATCCTCAAGAACCGAACAACTACGTCACCAAACTACATCTCTTCGGTGTCCAACGAGCTCTACATAAAGAAAGTGAAGCTATGCGAGAGCACATTGAGCAAGTCGCCGCCGATGCGCGAAAATTTGAAGCAAGAACAAGAGAGCAATTCGACATCATCAACACCAACATGTCTACCCAATTCAATGATCTACGGACTTTGATAGTCAACCGACGTTCTTCTTCCACATCTTCTCAAAGACGAAGCCGCTCAAGTCGCCACACCGACTCCACAGACGGCTCAAGTACCCCTACATCAAACACTCTTCGTCAAGCCGCACGTCAAGCTCGGCATGACAACCGGAATCCACTTCATGACAAGAGTTCACAAGAGCTATTTGAAGAGCAAGAAAGTCGACATTGTCAAAACCAAGCCACACTTGAGCAAGCACAAGAACGGCAACGACTACGCCAACAACAACAAGAGCGAGCACGTCAATACCAAGAAGAACAAGATGCCGAGGCTAATCGTCAAGTGCAACAATGCCGAGAAGCTCAAGCTCTTGAGGCGCAACGAGCATTATGTGATTCTCATCGCAATGTGTGAACTCACAATCACCATACTCGTCAAGAAGAAGAGTTCCTTCGTGATGAGATACAAGAGAGGCGCCACCAAGCACAAATGCAAGAAGAAGTTCCTCCTCAAGCGCAACAAGAGCAACAAGCCCAACAAGAACCACAAGCTCGGCAAGTACACCATGACAATGGACATCTACTACGCCAAGAGCAACATGAGATTGTCAATCGTCCCAATCAATGAAGAGCATCACTATGGCAAGCTTAAGTTCACCATGCCAAAGTTTTCCTGAAGCATTGATCCCGAAGACTACCTATCATGGGCATTGAAGGTTGATAAGATATTCCGCTTACACAACTTTGATGAAGAGAAGAAAATTGCTATGGCCACCCTTGAGTTCCAAGACTATGTTCTCATTTGATGGGAGAAAATAATAGAGAGAAGAGAAGCAAAAGGCGAACCTCCTATCACTACTTGGGCTCAAATGAAGGAAGTCATGAGAGCACGTTTCGTGCCAACACACTACAATCGTGACTTGTTCAAGAAGCTACAACTCCTCAAGCAAGGTACCAAGTCCGTTGAAGAGTACTACAAGGAGATAGAGATTGCCATGATAAGAGCCAACATCACGGAAGATGAAGAGCAAATGATGGCGATATTCTTGAATGGACTCAACTATCCTATCTAGAATATTGCGGACTTTCAACCCTACACCACCCTCCTTGAACAAGTACACCAAGCAACCAACGCAGAGCGACAAGTTTAGGAGGACTACAAGTACTCCAAGTTCACCTCCAAGAACTTCGGCTCCTACAACCAAGGTTCAACGACTTCGGCTCCTCCTACCTCTACCAAGCCATCTACAAACTTCGATGACAAGTCAAGCTACAAGAATGCGACTACATTGAGTCGTCCACCTTCTACGAACAACTTCAAGCCAAGAACTTCATCATCTACAACTCCAACCGAGGACAACTCCAAGACGAGTTCCATCAAATGTTTCAAGTGCCAAGGGTGAGGCCACAAGTCCGTTGAGTGCAAGACCGTTCGTACCATGATCATCAATGATGACGGATCTTATGACTCAATGAGCGACGATGAGATGGAAGCCCTTGAGCATGTAGCTATACATCGCCAAGTGAATGAAGAAGAAGACCATCAAGTGTTTTGCGACAATGACTCAAGTCCCAATCTTGTTGTCTCGAAGGTCTTGACACTCCAACATAACCAAGATGACGACCAACGATGTCACATTTTCCATACAATGGACGGCAGCAATGGACGCTCCGTCAAGGTTATCATCGATGGAGGAAGTTGTCATAACTTGGCAAGTGACGAGCTATGTGACAAGCTCCAATTGGTCAAGATGAAGCACCCTCACCCTTACAAGGTCCAATGGCTTAACGATGCCGGAATTCTTCGAGTCGAGCATACCGTGCAAGTCTCCTTCAAGATAGGTGCCTACGAGGACACACTTGAGTGTGATGTGGTCCCTATGTCCGTGTGCCACCTTCTACTTGGACGACCATGGCAATATGATCGTGGAGTCACACACAATGGACGGACCAACCACTATAGCTTCAAGATGAAGGGCAAGGAAATCGTGCTACGTCCAATGTCACCAAGTCAAGTTGCCGCCGACAAACACTTACCTACCAACCATCATGGAGAGAATGGTGAGAGAGTGAGCCACCAAAAGGAGGGTGAGAGCCTCAAGCCAAATATGAGCGACTCCACGATGAGCGACAAGAAGCAACTAGTGCTATTTGTCACCAAAAGTGAGATGAGAGAAGTGTGTGAGCACCCATCGAGTGTCTTTCACCTTGTGCTATTATGCAAAGGGGAAGCCAAACCTACTAACACTTCACCACCGCTACCTTTAGTCTTGTCTCAATTGTTGCAGGAATTCTCGGACGTCTTTCGCGATGAGCTACCTCCGGGTCTACCTCCACTTCGCGGAATTGAACACCGCATCGACCTTACCCGGCGCACCACTTCCAAACAAGGCTCCTTACCGCGTCAACCCCAAGGAAACCAAGGATATACAACGGCAAGTGCAACAACTCATCGACAATGGTCATGTACGTGAAAGCTTAAGCCCTTGTGCCGTTCTGGTTATTATCGTGCCTAAGAAAGATGGAAGTTTTCGCATGTGCTCCGATTGTCGCCCGATAAATGCTATCATCGTTAGATACCGTTATCCTATCCCACTCATAGATGACATGCTTGATGACATGCTGGATGTGTTTTTCTACATCGAACACTATTCATCAAGCCGCACGTCAAGCTCGACATGACAACCGGAATCCACTTCATGACAAGAGCTCCCAAGACCTACGTGACGAGCAAGAAAGTCGACATTGTCAAAACCAAGCTACACTTGAGCAAGCCCAAGAACGGCAAAGACTACGCCAACAACAACAAGAGCGAGCACGTCGACACTAAGAAGAACAAAATGCAGCGGCTCATTGTGAAGCATAACAACGCCGAGAAGCTCAAGCTCTTGAGGTGCAACGACCATTACGTGATTCACATCGCAATGTGGCAACTCGCAATCGACAAAGTCGCCATGAAGAGGATTTCTTTTGCGATGAGATGCAAGAGAGGCGCCACCAAGCACGAATGCAAGAAGAAGTTCCCTGTCAAGCGCGACAAGAGCAACAACTTCAACAAGAACCACAAGCTCGGCAAGTATACCATGACAATGAACATCTACTCCGCCAAGAGCAACATGAGATTGACAACCGTCCAAATCAAGAACGCCCTACCAATAGGCAAGCAAACAATGAAGAGCATCGCTATGCAAGCTTAAGTTCACCATGCCAAAGTTTTCCGGAAGTATTGATCCTGAAGACTATCTCTCATGGGCATTGAAGGTTGAAAAAATCTTTCGCCTCCACAACTTTGATGAAGAAAATAAAATTGCAATGGCATCCCTTAAGTTCCAAGACTATGTTCTCATTTGGTGGGAGCAAATCATTGAGAGAAGAGAAGCAAAAGGCGAACCTCCTATCACTACTTGGGCTCAAATGAAGGAAGTCATGAGAGCACGCTTCATGTCAACACACTACAACCGTGACTTGTTTAAGAAGCTACAACTCCTCAAGCAAGGTACCAAGTCCGTTGAAGAGTACTACAAGGAGATGGAGATTGCCATGATACGAGCAACCATCATGGAAGATGAAGAACAAACGAGGGCGAGATTCTTGAATGGACTCAACTATCCTATCAAGAAGATTGCGGACTTTCAACCATACGCCAATCTCCTCGAGTTAGTACATCAAGCCACCAAAGCGGAGCGATAAGTTCAAGAGGACTACAAGTACTCCAAGTTCACCCCCATAAACTTTGGCTCCTACAACCAAGCTTCAACAACTTCAGCTCCTCCTACCACTACCAAGCCATCTAGAAACTTCGGCGACAAGTCAAGCTACAAGAATGCGACTACATCAAGTCGTTCACCTTCTACAAACAACTTCAAGCCAAGAGCTTCATCATCTAAAACTCCAACCGAGGACAACTCCAAGACGAGTTCCATCAAATGTTTCAAGTGCCAAGGGCGAGGCCACAAGTCATTTGAGTGCAAGACCATTTGTACCATGATCATCAATGATGACGGATCTTATGACTCAATGAGCGACGATGAGATGGAAGCCCTTGAACATGTAGCTATGCATCGACAAGTGAATGAAGATGAAGACAATCAAGTATTTTGCGACAATGATTCGAGTCCCAATCTAGTGGTCTCCAAGGTCTTGACACTCCAACATCAACAAGATGACGATCAAAGATGCCACATCTTTCATACCAAGGCCGGCATCAATGGACGCTCTGTCAAGGTTATCATCGATGGAGGAAGTTGTCATAACTTGGCAAGCGAAGAGCTATGCGACAATCTACAATTGGTGAAGTCGAAGCATCCTCATCCCTACAAGGTCCAATGGATTAACGACGCCGGAACTCTTCGAGTCGAACATACCGTGCAAGTTTCCTTCAAGATAGGCGCCTACGAGGACACACTTGAGTGTAATGTGGTCACTATGTCCGTGTGACACCTTCTCCTTGGACGGCCATGGCAATACGATCGTGGAGTCACACACAATGGACGGACCAACCATTATAGCTTCAAGATGAAGGGTAAAGAGTTTGTGCTACGCCCAATGTCACCAAGTTAAGTAGCCGCCGACAAACACATACCTACAAACCATCATGGAGAGAGTGGTGAGAGAGTGAGCCACCAAAAGGAGAGTGAAAGCCACAAGCCAAACATGAGCGACTCCACCATGAGTGACCAGAAACAACTTGTGCTATTCGCCACCAAAAGTGAGATGACAGAAGTGTGTGGAACCCCTCGAGTGTCTTTCACCTTGTGCTTTTATGCAAAGGGGAAGCCAAACCTACTAACACTTCACCACCTCCACCTTTAGTGTTGTCTCACTTGTTGCAGGAATTCTCGGACGTCTTTCCCGATGAGCTACCTCCGGGTCTACCTCCACTTCGCGGAATCGAACACCGCATCGACCTCATACCCGGCGTGCCACTTCTGAACAAGGCTCCTTACCGCGTCAACCCCGAAGAAACCAAGGAGATACAACGGCAAGTCCAACAACTCATCGACAATTGTCATGTACGTGAAAGCTTGAGCCCTTGTGCCGTTCCGGTTATTCTCGTGCCTAAGAAAGATGGAAGTTTTTGCATGTGATCCGATTGTCGCCTGATAAATGCTATAACCGTTAGATACCGTCACCCTATCCAATGCTTAGACGACATGCTTGATGAATTATGTGGTGCCAATATCTTTTCGAAAATTGATCTTAAAAGTGGTTACTACCAAATTCGTATTCAAGAGGGTGATGAGTAGAAAACGGCTTTCAAAACCAAGTTTGGGTTATATGAGTGGCTTGCCATGCCAATGGGTTTATCGGAAGCGCCCAATTCATTTATGCGTCTCATGCATTTTGTTCTCCGACCCTACATAGGCGTCTTTGTAGTGGTTTACTTTGATGACATCCTCGTTTTTAGCAAGTCGCTTGAGGACCATGTGACACACATCCGTATGGTTTTGCAAACCCTTCAGAAAGAGCGCTTATATGCTAACATGGAAAAATGCACTTTTGGCGTTGACAAGGTCGTTTTCTTAGGTTCTGTCATTTCTTCACAAGGTGTTCACGTTGATGAAACTAAAATTGAAGCAATTAAAACTTGGCCTCAACCAACGAACCTCGAACAAGTGCGTAGCTTTCTTGGTTTAGCAGGTTTCTAGCGACGTTTTGTGAAGGACTTTAGCACAATTGCTATGCCTCTACACGCCTTGAGCAACAAGAACGCACCCTTTGTTTGGGGTCCTTCGCAAGACACCACGCTCATTAAGCTCAAAGACTTGCTCACCCACGCACCACTTCTTGCCCTACCAAACTTTGATAAACCTTTCGATATTCATTGTGACGCTAGTGGTACCGGCATAGGTTGCGTGCTCATGCAAGAAAAGCACCCAATTGTGTACTTTAGCGAAAACCTATCCGGAGCGCAACTTAACTACCCCATCTATGATAAAGAGTTATATGCCTTGGTGAGAGTTTTGCGTGTTTGTGAACATTACCTTAGACCTCATGAATACATTCTTCAAACGGACCATGAGACGCTCAAGTATCTCAAGGGTCAAACTAAGTTGAACAAGCATCATGCTAAGTGGAGTGAGTTCATCGAGTCTTTTCCCTACGTCATCAAGTACATCAAAGGCAAAGAAAATGTTGTGGCGGATGTGCTTTCCCGCAAATGCATGATTGTCACAAAACTTGAGTTAAATGTTATTGGCTTTGAGCACATTAAAGACTTATATGAGCATGATCATTTCTTTGCAAATCCTTATGCTAAGTATTTGACTCACACTTCTTGGGAACATTACTACATCAAGGATGGATATCTTATGAGAGCTAACAAACTTTGCATTCCCGAGTCTTTGCTTCGTTTGCTCCTTTTGCAGAAATCTCATGGAGCAGGACTCATGGGACACTTTGGTCGCGACAAGACATTTGCTGCGCTCTCCAAGAACTATTTTGGCCCAAGATGCTCTGTGACGTCTCACGCCTCATCAACCGATGCTCTACATGTTACAAAGCTAAGTAAAAAGCTCAATCGCATGGTCTTTAAATGCCACTTCCTATTCCATACCATCCATGGGAAGACATAAGCATGGACTTTATGCTTGGATTGCCTAGGACTCAAAATGGAAAAGATTCCGTGTTTTTTGTCGTGGATAGATTCTCTAAAATGGCTCATTTCATTCCTTGTAACAAGATCGATGATGCTTCACATGTGGCGAATCTCTTTTGTAGGGAAATCATCCGTCTACATGGAGTGCCCAAGATAATCGTGTCGGACTAGGACGTCATGTTTTTGAGCTACTTTTGGAAGACTCTATGCGCCAAACTCGGCATCAAGCTCCTCTTCTATTCAGCATATCATCCACAAACCGACGGCCAAACGGAGGTGACGAACCGCACACTTTTGACGCTTCTTCGCGTGTTGATCAAGAAGAACAACAAGGAATGGGAGCAATGCTTGCCCATCGCCGAGTACGCCTATAACTGCGCAAGACATTCGACTACCGGTAAGTCCCCTTTCGAGGTCATCTACGGCTTCAACCCGTTGTCCCCATTGGACATCCTACCTCTACCTCTACAAGAACGCATCAACTTGGACGCAAGTGCTCGAGCAAGCTATCTCAAGTAGGTGCATGAAGATACAAGGGCAACGATCAAGCGGCAAGTACATCGACTAGCGTCGAAGCTCAATGCTAACAAGAAACCTATGGTGTTCCAACCGGGAGATCTTGTATGGCTACATCTTCGTAAGGACCGTTTCCCCAACGAACACAAGTCCAAACTACTACCTCAGGCCGACGGACCCTTCAAGGTGCTAGCACGCTACAACAACAATGCCTACAAGATCGACATTCCACGCGACAAGTACAACGTGAGAGTTGTCTTCAACGTCAAGGATCTCTCCACTTTCCATGGTGATGAAGATTTCGGTTCAAGTTCGGATCTTTCCCAAGGGAGGGGAGATGATGCGGAGCATCCCAAGGTCATCCCCATGGACCTACCATGGTCTCACCAAGTGCCAACTAGACCCATGACACGCGCTCGAGCACGACCTCTCGAGACCGAGGTGACTTCACTCCTCTCGCAAGGTCATTTTGATTCACATGAGATATCGCTGCTACCTCATCCGAAACTCTATGCATACTCAGGTACCTGGGGAGCAACCATGGAGAAGCCAAGGAACAATAGGAATCGAAGAAGGAAGCCGGAGAAGAAAACGACCAAGCCTCACACTTGTCGGACGATCCGGACGAAGGCCCGGATGGTCTGGGCAGAGCCCGGACGATCCGGACCGCCGCCCGGACGATCCGGGTAATGTGTCTGCGGACACCCGAGAGCTCCTCACTGAAGCCGGATCATCTGGACCCCAGCCCAGATCATCCGGCCACACCCGAACGTCCGGACCAGGACCCGGACATCCGGAACCTCCGCTGCAGAGACGACACGTCCGGATCATCCGGACGCCGCCCCGGATCATCCGGACACCCGAAGCCCGGATCATCCGGACCAACATCCGGATCATCCGGACAGTGACTGCGTGCATGACTCTGGGCCGAGGCCCATGTACCCCTTCGCCCCTCCTAGCCTATATATGTAACATCCCAAATTTTCAATTTGGAATGTTATACATAGATCATATTTGCATTTCATGTTTTTGCATTTTGTTCGTGGAGTTCCTCGAAATTCTAAGCAACTCAAGGACCTACGGAGAGAGTTGGGGATTTTATCGTTTTCGTATTTGAGTTCGCTCGAATACCGGAACGAGGAAAGTGTGATTCTAATTATTTTTCTCTCCTAAAAAAATTACTAAATAAAATAAATCAGCGGAGATAATATTACTTCTCCAAAATAACAGAAATATTGGAGGAAAAATATTAAAATCACTTTTGGAATTTTTCTGGGTTTATTTTCGGATTTATTTGCATAGGAAAAATACGCGTTTTTAAAAATTGCATTTAGGTCCGGGAAAAATGTTCACTTTGTCCTAAATATTATTAG
This sequence comes from Secale cereale, assembly GCA_902687465.1. Taxonomy (NCBI): domain Eukaryota; kingdom Viridiplantae; phylum Streptophyta; class Magnoliopsida; order Poales; family Poaceae; genus Secale; species Secale cereale. The sequence continues at coordinate 345,712,757 of LR738712.1, forward strand.
AGGACGGTGAAAATTTATTTCGGGAATTTTGGAGTCCGTTTGGTATTTCTTTCGTTAGTTTTACTGTGCCGGACTCTATTTAAAAAAAACCGACTAGGAGTCTTATACACCCAGGACTCCTGAGCTTTATAAGCTGCCCAGGCCGGCCCGAGACGCCGCCAGCCCGCCTCGCCCTAGCGCCAGAACCATAGCCACGCCCCGCCGCCTGCCGCGCCCGCCGCCGCCCGCCGGCGCCGCCGCCCGGCGCTGCCCCGCAGCCGTGCCGCTGCCGCCCCGCCGCGCAGCCGCCGCCGCCGCCCCTCGCCGAAAGTTCACCGGAGTGAGGTAGTTTTTTTTCGGTTTTTAGATCGATTCGTTTAGGAAAACCTAGATCTGTTTTTTTTAGATAGATCGGTTCGTTTTTTTGCCGGTTTAGTTAAATAGCAGACGTTCGTCCGTACGTTCGTTTTAACGGACGGTTTTCGTTAGTTAACCGCAGACAGCGAACGTTCGTTCGTTAGCCTGTTCGTCGTTTTTCTTTTTCGGGGTATTTATCCGCGATTTTTCCGATCGCGATTTCTGCCCTGATCTTGTTTTTCGTTTTTCTTTTCGCTCGAGAGTTAGAATCAGGTGATTCAAAATCCCAGATCTTCGTCTCGAAGCCCTCTTTATGTTAGATCAACTGGAACAAGATTTTGGCTACTGTAAAATTCGACTTTAGGCCAACTAGTAATTCGGATTTCGTTTCTTTTGCAGTTTGAGTTTCGTTGTTTCTTTTGAGTTGATTCTTTTTGGAAACCGGAGTTCTTAAGTTGAACTTTCTGGTTAGATCTCTTATTTGAGTTTTACCTGTGCATTAGCTAAAGTATTTATTGTATGCTTGTTTGTTTGATTGCGATAGAGTACCCGGAGTGCGCCGCTTGCTACTTTGAGTCTCTAGGTTTTGCGGATCATCAGCAAGGCAAGTAACACTTTGATCATGCTTTCCAATTACCCAGTTTTTATTGCATTAGTCCAACCGTCACACATTGCATGAGTAGGATCAATTAACTTGTGGGATTGGGAAGTATATTGAGGTAGTACCTATTACCTGCATTACATTCAAACCTTTGGGAGTTACTTCTACGTTTGCTGTTAGGGCATGCTATGCTCGTAGACGTGGATTGGGTGAGTGAAATCCATGACAGATGTGAGATTGTTTAATTAATGGTTCAACTTAAGGTGGCAACATTAATACACATCTGGGTGGACTGAGGCATCTGGGAAATCCAGGATTGCCTGTTTTTCTTTTGGACCGCCACCTAGGCTCAAAGGGATCATGAGATTATTCATACTAGAAACTTCCGTGTGCAACCACAATGCTATTATGGGCTCTAGCATAGTATGAGTAAGTTGTACGAACTCTTACAGTGGTGGACTAGCATATGTAGGGGATGTAGGTTGGTACGGTCCGCCCGATCGTAAGGTGCTAGCGCTTCTGAAAGACTATGTCTCGGTCATCCGTTTCTCAAATACCATGTAGTGCGAGAAACCAAACGGAGGCGATCGAGTCTTGTGGGAAAAGTGCACAAACCTCTGCAGAGTGTACAAACTGATCATGATTAGCCGTGTCCCCGGTTACGGACGTCTTGAGTATCTAGTACTTGGATTATCATGTGCATCCCATCATGTTACTCTAATTTAATTTTGTTGGGTTTAATGATTACTTTAATTGGGGTTGAGAGGATGTCTATCTTCTCAACGATGTTTCAACTACCATGATAGTTAATTTAAAATACATTCCTTTGAAGTAGGGAAAAATTGGCTTTACGCAAAAACTTAACCATAGAGCTTTCCACCAGCCATATTGCATATAGTATAGCTTTAGTTTTATCGCATCTCTTGTGTTACCTTGCCAGCATATTCCATGTGCTGACCCGTTTTTCGGGCTACAACGTTTCATGTTGCAGACTTTTCAGACGACGAGTAAGATGCCCTTTTAGGTCGTGGTTCTATACTCAGTGATGCCGCTGGAGTTGATGGACTCACTTATCTGCCAAGCCTTCCGCTGTTATCGTGTTAGATGGCCTTCAACCATATTATTTGTAGTAAATTCATTGTTGGACTATCGATGTAATAAGTGTGTGATTGCTACTCTGCTATAAATCCTTCAAGTACCGTGCGTGTCAGCATTACTGATCCAGGGATGACACTGATGCACGGAGATCAGACTGTTTGAGGTCTGGTCGCTACAAGATGGTATCAGAGCACACGCTGACTGTAGGACACGACCACTAAGACAAGCCCTAGAACACAACTCACTCTTCTCTCTTCTGACTCCTTATCTTTTCTATTCTTTAGGATGGTGGAAGCAAAGCACAAGTTCATGCGACCGGATGATGACACGCCATTTGGACGACACCTGAAGGAAGTCACCAGATATCTACACATTGGATTACCAAGTTTCACTGGAACCTACAATGCCACTCTACCAAAGGAGGAGCGTTGGTTGATTCAAGCTCAAGTTCCAGGAAGGACGTTCGCACCCGTCACCCCACTCATAGCATTTTCCTTTAATGCACCTACATGGAGCCTAGGGAGGAGTATGGCAGCCCACATTGCTATGGGAAGGATTGGAGAAGCCTACCAGCAGGAGCTAAAGGACACCATCTACCAGATTTGTGGACGCCGAGATGAGAATTGGGATATGATCGCACTCAGAAGGGTATATCCATTGCAGCATTCATCCAAGAGTTAAACCACCACATTCATCGCCAGGAGCACCAGATGTGTGCTAGGATGATAGATTTGAAGAAGGCCCTAAATAGGAATTTGGATCTAGAAGAAGAACTCAAGTCTACACGCGACGGATATGAGGAGGAGATGAAGATACTTGTGGAGAAGAATGATGATTTGACCCGGAAGTTAGGGATACTCGTGGGAGAAGAAGACGAGGAAGAAGAACCCAAGGAGATTCCACCGGAGGACTATATCATCATAGATGACACGGATTCGGAAGCTGAGGATAGCAAGGATGAAGACTATGAAGATGAAGCTGGAGCCGATATTATGGAATCCTCTGCCGATCAATATTTTTAGATGACCACCCTGTGACTAGTAGTTTACCACCAAGTATTAGATTTAGAGCACGTTGTAACGATCGTTAGATTTGTAAGACCTTGTTTGAAATGATTGGTGTGATATGATTGTATGTTTGTTTCATGTGCATATGGGTAGTGATTTTCCCTTAGACCTCTTTTCTATTCTAATCTCTTCCCTCTACACCCATCAGATGCCTCCAAGACGTGAATTTGAGTTTCCCCCTTAGCTCACCCAGTTGATCCAGCAGCAGAACACCCAAATGCAACTTCTTGTCCAGAACACCTAGAACAACCAGAACAACAACAACAACCTTCCACCACCACCACCTGTGGACAATCTGACACGTTTCTTAAGGTTGCAACCACCCGTGTTTGCTAGCAGCATCGAACCAATTATGGCTGATGACTGGCTACGCAAGATTGGAAGGGATTTGACCACCGCCAATTTCTCGGATGCTGAGAAGGTGCAATTTGCCGCACACCAGTTGTCTGGACCAGCCGCAGCATGGTGGGAGAATTACATGGCCACTTACCTCGTAGCCAATGTGACATGGGATCAGTTTCAGCAAGCTCTTCGTACCGCCCATGTCTCAACTGGATCCATGAGTATGAAGAAGCAGGAGTTTCGCAACTTGCGCCAAGGAAACCGTACTGTGGCCCAGTACGTGGATGAGTTTAGTACCCTATCTCGTTATGCCCCAGATGATGTGGCCACAGATGCCAAGAAGCAGGAGAGATTTATGGAAGGGCTGAATGATGAGATGAGTGTACAGTTGATGGTGGCAACTTTCAATAACTATCAGGAGTTGGTTGACCGCGCCCTGATGATTGAAAGGAAGCATCAACAGATTGAGAGTCACAAGAGGAAGTATGGGCAAGGAAAGTATAACTCTGGAGCTCAGCAAAAGCCTCGCTTTACCCCTAAAGCGGTAGGACAGCTTCAGCATACCCATGGAGGAAGTAGCTCACACACCCACAATGGCACCAAGAATAGAAATGGGAATGGAAAAGGAAATGGAGCCAATGGAAACCAGAACTGCCCTACACCGTCCACACCCACCAAGCGGGATTTTAGCCATGTCACTTGTTACAAGTGTGGGAAGACTGGACATTATGCTAATGAATGCCCAGAAGTTAAGAATGGGAACGGCAATGGAAGCGCCGGGAAGAAGCCCAACCCGTTCAACAAAGGACAAGTGAACCACGTGACCGTGAAGGAGGTAGAAGAGCAACCAGATGCTGTTGTCGGTAAGTTTTTGGTTAAGACATTTACCGCAATAGTTCTTTTCGATACTGGTGCATCGCATTCATATATTTCAAGGGGATTCGTGGATAAGTATAAACTGTCGACCCAAGCCCTTAGATCGCCCATGTTAGTGACCTCACCAGGAGCAGAGTATATGGCTAAGTCATGGTGTGATCAGTTGCCCTTAAGGATTGGTAATTACATTTTCCCTTCGGACCTAATAGTATTGGAATCTCAAGGACTGGATGTGATATTAGGCATGGATTGGTTATCTAAGTATGAAGGGAATATTGAATGTGCTAGTAAGACCATTTTGCTTACTACGCCGGAAGGAAGAAGGATCAAGTATGTATCCCGGCATAAGTCAAAGAGGAGTAGATTAAACTCCCTGTCAGGAGTTGTTCAGGAGGAAGTGCCAGTAGTAAAGGATTATCCGGATGTGTTTCCAGAGGAGTTACCTGGCATCCACCGGATAGAGATATAGAGTTTTTGATTGAACTTTTGCCAGGCACTGGGCCAATTTCTAAGAGACCATATAGGATGCCCGCAAAGGATTTGGAGGAAATTAAGAAGCAGATTAAGGAGTTACTGTACAAAGGATTCATACGCCCAAGTTCTTCACCTTGGGGTTCGCCAGTACTATTATTGGAGAAGAAAGATGGATCGTTAAGAATGGTTGTTGATTACCGAGGATTGAATGAAGTAACGATCAAGAACAAGTACCCATTGCCAATGATCAATGATCTGTTCGATAGATTGCAAGGAGCTAAGGTATTTTCTAAGATCGATCTGAGATCAGGGTACCACCAATTGAAGATTCGAGAGCAAGATATCCCTAAGACGGCCTTTACCACTAGGTATGGGTTGTATGAGTATACCGTTATGTCGTTTGGTCTGACAAACGCACCGGCCAACTTTATGAACCTGATGAACAAAGTGTTTATGGAGTATTTGGATAAGTTCGTCGTAGTGTTCATAGACGATATTTTGATCTTCTCGAAAGATGAAGAGGAGCATGAAGAGCATTTGCGCTTGGTATTGGAGAAGCTTAGGGAACATCAGTTATATGCCAAGTTTAGCAAATGTGAGTTTTGGTTGAAGGAAGTCGGATTCCTCGGACATGTTATATCCGGAGAAGGAATAGCAGTAGATCCCGCCAAGGTGGAGACTGTGACCAATTGGGAAGCACCGACGACCGTTGGAGAGATCCGGAGTTTTCTTGGACTCGCAGGATACTACCGGAGATTTATCGAGAATTTCTCGAAGATTGCAAAGCCAATGACGGAGTTGTTGAAGAAGGACACCAAGTTCAGTTGGACCGAAGAATGTGAGACTAGTTTCCAGGAGTTGAAGAAAAGGTTGGTCTCATCCCCTGTGTTGATTTTGCCAGATCAACATAAGGATTATGAGGTGTACTGCGACGCTTCACGTCGAGGACTTGGAGCAGTTCTTATGCAGGAAGGAAGAGTTGATTCGTATGCTTCACGACAACTAAAACCTCATGAGATGAACTATGCCACCCACGATTTGGAGTTAGCAGCCGTAGTGCATGCGTTGAAGACGTGGAGACATTTTCTCATTGGAAACCACTGTGAAGTATATACGGATCATAAGAGTTTGAAGTATATATTCACTCAGAAGGAGTTGAATCTTAGGCAAAGGAGATGGCTGGAACTCATTAAGGATTATGACATGAGATTGCATTATCATCCCGGAAAGGCTAACGTAGTAGCTGATGCGCTAAGCCGTAAAAGCCATGTCAATACCCTAATGATGGAGGAGTTTCCAAAGGAGTTAGCCGAGGACCTACGAGAACTACGGTTGGAGATAGTTCCAAGAGGCTATGTATCAACGTTAGAAATCCAGTCTACCCTGATGGATAAAATCAGAGAAGCTCAAAAAGTGGACAAAGAGATTATCACTATAAAGGAGAGGATGGGCGAAGGAAAAGCTAAGGGGTTTCGTGAGGATGAACACGACACCTTATGGTTTGAGGATCGAATCTATGTGCCCAATGACCCGGAGATTAGGAAGTTGATTTTACAGGAGGCCCATGATTCACCATACTCGATTCACCCAGGAAATACTAAGATGTATTTGGATTTGAAGGATATTTTCTAGTGGACCGGTATGAAGAAGGATATTGCGGAGTATGTAGCAGTTTGTGATGTATGCCAAAGAGTGAAGGCAGAACATCAGAAGCCAGCCGGATTGTTACAACCTATGCCAATACCCGAATGGAAGTAGGAGAAGCTTGGCATGGATTTTATCACCGGATTGCCCAGGACCAAAGCAGGATATGATTCAATCTGGTAGTAGTAGACCGATTGACGGAGGTAGCCCACTTTATTCATGTGAAAACCACCTATACCAGTGCGAAGTTGGCTAAGATATACATGACTAGAATTGTATGTCTGCATGGATTTCCGAGAAGTATTATATCAGTTAGAGGAACCCAGTTTACCTCAAAGTTCTGGAATCAGTTACATGAAACTTTGGGTACCAGGCTAGAGTTTAGTACAGCGTTTCATCCGCAGACAGATGGACAGATGGAGAGAGTCAGTCAGATTCTGGAGGATATGCTGAGAGCCTGTGCATTAGATTACGGATCTAGTTGAGATGACAACTTGCCCTACGCGGAGTTCTCATACAACAACAGCTACCAGGCCAGTTTGAAGATGGCACCGTTCGAGGCATTGTATGGAAGGAGATGCCGAACACCGTTGTCGTGGGTTGAAGTTGGAGACCGACAATTGTTTGGACCAGACTTAATCAAAGAGTCTGAGGAGAAGGTGAAGTTGATTCGAGATAGACTAAAGGTAGCCCAGTCCAGGAAGAAGAGTTATGCCGACTCGAAGTGCAAGGAGATAACCTATGAGATCGGAGACAGAGCATACTTGAGAGTATCGCCTCTGCGAGGAGTTAAACGTTTCGAAGTTAAAGGGAAGTTAGCCCCGAGATTTGTGGGACCTTACCGTGTTTTGGAACGCATGGGAGAGGTTGCCTATAAGTTGGAGTTGCCGGAAGGATTGTCAGGAGTGCACGACTTGTTTCACGTTTCGTAGCTTAAGAAGTGTCACGCGGAGATGGCCGATATACCGCTTAGAGACACAGTACCCCTGGAAGCAATTCAGTTGGATAGTGATCTGACCTACGAGGAGAAGCCCGTTAAGATTATCGAGTTTTCGAGCAGAGTTACTCGCAACAAGGTTATCAAGTTTTGCAAAGTTCAGTAGAGTCACCACACCGAGGAAGAAGCCACATGGGAACGAGAAGATGATCTACGCAAGGACCACCCACACCTGTTCTCTAGCCAAGTCGAATCTCGAGGGCGAGATTCATTCTAAGGGGGGTAGGTTTATAACATCCCAAATTTTCAATTTGGAATGTTATACATAGATCATATTTGCATTTCATGTTTTTTCATTTTGTTCGTGGAGTTCCTCGAAATTCTAAGCAACTCAAGGACCTACAGAGAGAGTTGGGGATTTTACCGTTTTCGTATTTGAGTTCGCTCGAATAACGGAACGAGCACAGTGTGATTCTAATTATTTTTCTCTCCTAAAAATATTTCTAAATAAAATAAATGAGCGGAGATAATATGACTTCTCCAAAATAACAGAAATATTGGAGGAAAAATATTAAAATCACTTTTGGAATTTTTCTGGATTTATTTTCGGATTTATTTGCATAGGAAAAATACGCGTTTTTCAAAATTGCATTTAGGTCCGGGAAAAATGTTCACTTTGTCCTAATTATTTTTAGAGGACAGTGAAAATTTATTTCGGGAATTTTAGAGTCCGTTTGGTATTTCTTTCGTTAGTTTTACTACGCCGGGACTCTATTTAAAAAAAGAAAAAAAGAAACCGACTAGGAGTCTTATACGCCCAGGACTCCTGGGCTTTATAAGCTGCCCAGGCCGGCCCGAGACGCCACCAGCCCGCCTCACCCTAGCGCCCGAACCCTAGCCACGCGCCGCCGCCGCCGCGCCGCCACCCGCCGTGCCGCCGCCACCCGCCGCGGCGCCGCCGCCCGCCGCCGCCGCGCGGCCCGCCGCCCTGCCACGTAGCCGCCGCCGCCGCCCCTCGCCGGAAGTTCGCCGGAGTGAGGTAGTTTTTTTTTCGGTTTTTAGATCGGTTCGTTTAGGAAAACCTAGATCTATTTTTTTAGATAGATCGGTTCGGTTTTTTTTTTGCCGGTTTAGTTAAATAGCGGACATTCGTCCGTATGTTCGTTTTAATGGACGGTTTTCGTTAGTTAACCGCAGACAGCGAACATTCGTTCGTTAGCCTGTTCGTCGTTTTTCTTTTTCGGGGTATTTATCCGCTATTTTTCCGATCGAGATTTCTACCCTGATCTTGTTTTTCGTTTTTCTTTTCGTTCGAGAGTCGGAATCAGGTGATTCAAAATCCCAGATCTTCATCCCGAAGCCCTCTTTACGTTAGATCAACTGGAACAAGATTTTGGCTACTATAAAATTTGACTTTAGGCCAACTAGTAATTCGGAGTTCATTTCTTTTGTAGTTTGAGTTTCGTTGTTTCTTTCGAGTTGATTCTTTTTGCAAACCGGAGTTCTTAAGTTGAACTTTCTGGTTAGATCTCTTACTTGAGTTTTACCCATGCATTAGTTAAAGTACTTATTGTATGCTTGTTTGTTTGATTGCGATAGAGTACCCGAAGTGCGCCGCTTGCTACTTTGAGTCTCTAGGTTTTGCGGATCATCAGCAAGGCAAGTAACACTTTGATCATGCTTTCCAATTACCCAGTTTTTATTGCATTAGTCCAACCGTCACACATTGCATGAGTAGGATCAATTAACTTGTGGGATTGGGAAGTAGATTGAGGTAGTACCTATTACCTGCATTACATTCAAACCTTTGGGAGTTACTTCTACGTTTGCTGTTAGGGCATGCTATGCTCGTAGACGTGGATTGGGTGAGTGAAATCCATGACAGATGTGAGATTGTTTAATTAATGGTTCAACTTAAGGTGGCAACATTAATACACATCTGGGTGGATTGAGGCATCTGGGTAATCCAGGATTGCCTGTTTTTCTTTTGGACCGCCACCCAGGCTCAAAGGGATCATGATATTATTCATACTAGAAACTTCCGGGTGCAACCACAATGCTATTATGGGCTCTAGCATAGTATGAGTAAGTTGTGCGAACTCTTACAGTGGTGGACTAGCAGATGTAGGGGATGTAGGTTGGTACGGTCCGCCCGATCGTAAGGTGCTAGCGCTTCTGAAAGACTGTCTCGGTCATCCGTTTCTCAAACACCATGCAGTGCGAGAAACCAAACGGAGGCGATCGAGTCTTGTGGGAAAAGTGCACAAACCTCTGCAGAGTGTACAAACTGATCATGATTAGCCGTGTCCCCGGTTACGGACGTCTTGAGTATCTAGTACTTGGATTATCATGTGCTTCTCATCATGTTACTCTAATTTAATTTTGTTGGGTTTAATGATTACTTTAATTGGGGTTGAGAGGATGTCTATCTTCTCAACGATGTTTCAACTACCATGATAGTTAATTTAAAATACATTCCTTTGAAGTAGGGAAAATTTGGCTTTACGCAAAAACTTAACCATAGAGCTTTCCACCAGCCATATTGCATATAGTATAGCTTTAGTTTTATCGCATCTTTTGTGTTACCTTGCCAGCATATTCCATGTGCTGACCCGTTTTTCGGGCTGCAACGTTTCATGTTGCAGACTTTTCAGACGACGAGTAAGATGCTCACTTATCTTCCAAGCCTTCCGCTGTTATCGTGTTAGATTGCCTTCGGCCATATTATTTGTAATAAATTATTGTTGGACTATCGATGTAATAAGTGTGTGATTACTACTCTGTTATAAATCCTTCAAGTACCGTGCGTGTCAGCATTACTGATCCAGGGATGACACTGATGCACGGAGATCAGACTGTTTGAGGTCTGGTCGCTACAATATATGTCACTCCACCCATACCTTCTAGGGTTAGCTTTGTGTTAGCTCATCCAAAAACCTTAGTGGTTCCTCTCCTACAAGACCGCGGCCTCCTCGGAGAAGATCCACCCGGATTCAAGACCTCCTTCATGGAGAAGAACATCAAAACCTCCTCACGGAGATGACTACCGCCACTTCTATCGTCCTTAGTTGATCGTGTATCGTGTATCGCACTTTGTGTACCCGGATCTAGCATTTGTGTGACCTAAACTTGTTGATTTGAGTGCTTTCTCCTTGTCCCTCTTTTGTTTTTCCTCGTGCCCCTCGTGTTCTTCCTCGGGATCCCTCCTTTCCGTGAAAGATAGGCCACGTAGGGTTCCACCCTACATCACAACCCTAACTCTTGTTTCCCCACACATACAGACTCTAAAACAGCCTATACTCAAGTATTTCGAAATTACATGGGCCTCGCCCAATAATAAGGTGTCGTAACCCCTATAATAGCCTCTGGACGAAATTTATGAAGTGGCATCTTGTATATTTCATCCAAGGCTTCACACACTCATTATGGTGGCTTCAAAGTCCTGAAATCATCACTTGTAAGTCCGTTCTTGTTCCCCTTGCACATGCCATCATATCCATGCTTGATCTTGCTCCAATGTTCATCCTTCTTGTCGAGGCTAGGCCCTTCATTTGTAAGCAAGACAAATGTATCCAATTTAGGCAGCATCATATTCTCATAAACATTAGAATCATTACCAAGAAACGAAAGTACCTCGTAATTTAATTGGCGTGCGCGAGCTCTATTAATTGGTCCTGTATATGTGTCAGTTGGGGCTGTGGGTGTAACCTTGTTAGTGATGTCCTCATCATCCTCCCCTTCTTGAATTGAAGTCGTCCTCGACGGAAGCTCATATTCCTCAACCAAGTAAGGCTTTAAATCTGCAATGTTAAATGTGGGACTAACCCCAAAATCTACAGGCAACTCAAGTTTATACGCATTATCATTTATCTAATCTAACACCTTGAAACGACCATCAGCATGTGGCATTAGCTTTGACTTGCGCAAATTAGGAAACCTATACTTACGCAAATGTAACCAAACAAGATCTCCAGGTGCAAAGATAACACGTTTTCTACCCTTATCTCCAACAAGTTTATATTTAGCATTCATGCGCTCAATATTTTCCTTAGTTAACTCATGCATTTTTAGGATCAATTCAGCACGTTGTTTAGCATCAAAATTAACCTTCTCCGAAGATGGAAGAGGCAACAAATCAATAGGTGCAAGAGGTAGGAAACCATAGACAATTTCAAAAGGGCACATCTTAGTAGTAGAATGCAACGAACGATTATAAGCAAATTCAATATGAGGCAAGCATTCTTCCCAAATTTTCTTGTTATTCTTCAAAACAGCCCTAAGCATAGTAGACAAAGTTCTATTGACTACTTCAGTTTGTCCATTAGTTTGGGGGTGACAAGTAGTACTAAAAAGCAGTTTAGTCCTCAACTTGGCCCATAAACATCTCCAAAAGTGGCTAAGAAATTTAGTATCACGATCTGAAACAATAGTATTTGGCACACCATGCAAGCGATTAATTTTAGAAAGAACAAATAAGCAACATTAGCAGCATCATCGCTTTTATGACATGGTATAAAGTGTGCCATCTTCGAGAACCTATCCACGACAACAAAAATGCTATCCCTCCCCTTCTTTGTTCAAGGTAAACTGATGCGGGGTCAACCCGTTCTAGGCCGATCTTTCACAAAATGGAGAGGGATCCCATGATGAACATGAAGAACACAAAGGAATCACGGAGGGAAACACAAGAGGAACACTCAAATCAACACAAAGATGGTCACACAGGTGCTAGATTCACGATACATATCAAGACACATGATCCATAGTCAACAACGACGGTACAAAGATAGTCTTCTCCCGGAGGAGGTCTTGGGGGTATCCCTGGGGATCTTCTCCGTAGCGGAGGTCTTGAATCCGTGTGGATCTTCTCCGAAGAGGGCCGCAGTCACTCTCGAGGAGATGAACCACAAGAAGGAATCAAATGAGCTATCCAAAAGCTGCCCTAGGAAGGCGGAAGTCAACGGGTATATATTCTCTGGACGAGGGGAGGGGTACATGGGATTCGGCCCTGTCACTGCACGCAGGCATACGTGACAGACGTCCGCTGGGTCTTCGGACGTCTGGTGGCTCGGGAGGGACCGGACGTCTGGTAACCCTCGGATTTCCGCTAATTACGTTTTGTAGTCGAAGTCATGGACGTCCGGTGGCCTCCGGTCGTCCGGGCGCCTGGGAGTCGTCGGTCGTCCGGTGATCGTCGGACGTCCGGTGCCTGGGGGTGACCGGTAGTCCGGTAGGGGTCGGACATTCGGTGCGTGTAGCGTCTTCAGCAGCACTTCTTCTTGTTCCCAGCGCTTGTCGATCCCGCCTCCTTGTCCACTGTGCAGAGCTGTCACGTGGCCTTCATCCAAGTTCCTGATTATGCATAGAGTTTCTGATGACGGTAGAAGCCATGTCCCATGTAAATTGAGAGGAAATTGATAAAGGAGCGAGTTCACCTCGGCTTCGAGAGCTCTTGCACGGGCTCGTGTCATTGGTCCTTTGGGCTCTTGGTGAGTCGATGGTAGGTCCATGGGAATGACCTTGGGACGCTCCGCATTATCTCCCCTACCTTGGGAAAGATCCGACCTCAGATCGAAATCTTCATCACCATGGAAAGGAGATAGGTCCTTGATGTTGAAGGTATTGCTCACGTTGTACTTGTCTCGTGGAAGGTTGATCTTGTAGGCATTGTTGTTGTAGCATTCTAGCACCTTGAAAGCTCTGTCGGCTTGAGGTAGGAGTTTGGACTTGCGTTCGTTGGGGAATCGGTCCTTTCGAAGATGAAGCCATACGAGATCTCCCGGTTAGAATACAATAGGTGTCTTATTGACGTTGTGCTTGGTGGCTATGCATTGCACTTGTCGCTCGATCGTTGCCCTTGTATCTTCATGCACCTTCTTGAGATAGCTTGCTCATGCACTTGCGTCCATGTTGATGCGTTCTTGTAGAGGTAGAGGTAGGATGTCCAATGGGGACAACGGGTTGAAGCCATAGACGACCTCGAAGGGGGACTTGCCGGTAGTCGAATGTCTTGCGCGGTTGTAGGCGTACTTGGCGATGGGCAAGCATTGCTCCCATACCTTGATGTTCTTCTTGATCAACACGCGAAGAAGCGTCGAAAGTGTGCGGTTTGTCACCTCCGTTTGGCCGTCGGTTTGTGGATGATATGCCGAAGAGAAGAGGAGCTTGATGCCGAGTTTGGTGCATAGAGTCTTCCGAAAGTAGCTCAAGAACTTGACGTCCCGGTCCGACACGATCATCTTTGGTACTCCATGTAGACGAATGATTTCCCTACAAAAGAGATTTGCAACATGTGAAGCATCGTCGATCTTGTTACAAGGAATGAAATGAGCCATTTTAGAGAATCTATCCACGACAACAAACACGGAATCTTTGCCATGTTGAGTCCTAGGCAATCCAAGTATAAAGTCCATGCTTATGTCTTCCCATGGATGGTATGGAATAGGAAGTGGCATGTAAAGACCATGAGATTGAGCTTTTGACTTAGCTTTGCGACATGTAGAGCATCGGTTGGTGAGGCGTGAGACGTCACGGAGCATCTTGGCCCAAAAGTAGTTCTTGGAGAGCGTAGCAAATGTCTTTTCGCGTCTGAAGTGTCCCATGAGTCCTCCTCCATGAGATTCTTGCAAAAGGAGAAAACGAAGCGAAGACTTGGGAATGCAAAGTTTGTTAGCTCTCATTAGATATCCATCCTTTATGTAGTAACGTTCCCAAGAAGTGTGAGTCAAACACTTAGCATACGGATTTGCAAAGAAAGGATCATGCTCATATAAATTTTTTATGTGCTCAAAGCCAATAACATTCAACTCAAGTTGTGTAACAAGCATGCATTTGCGGGAAAGCGCATCCGCCACAACATTCTCTTTGCCTTTGATGTATTTGATGACATAGGGAAAAGACTCAATGAACTCACTGCACTTAGCATGACGCTTGTTTAGCTTAGTTTGACCCTTAAGATATTTGAGGGTCTCATGGTCCGCATGAAGAATGAATTCATGAGGTCTGAGATAATGTTCCCAAACACACAAAACACTTACCAAGGCATAGAGCTCTTTATCATATATGGGGTAGTTGAGTTGCGCTCCCGATAGCTTCTCGCTAAAGTACGCAATTGGGCGTTTTTCTTGCATTAGCATGCCACCTATGCCGGTACCACTAGCGTCATAATGAATTTCAAAAGGTTTGTCAAAGTTTGGTAGGTCAAGAAGTGGTGCGTGTGTAAGCAAACTTTTTAGCTCATTGAACGCGGTGTCTTGCGAAGGACCCCAAGTGAAGGGTGCATTCTTCTTGCTCAAGGCGTGTAGAGGCATAGCAATTGTGCTAAAGTCCTTCACAAAACGTCGATAGAAATCGGCTAAACCAAGAAAGCTACGCACTTGTTAGAGATTCGTTGGTTGTGGCCAAGTTTTAATTGCGTCAATTTTAGTTTCATCAACGTGAACACCTTGGAAAGAAACGACAAATCCTAGGAAAACGACCTTGTCAACACCAAAAGTGCATTTATCCATGTTAGCATATAAGCGCTCTCTCCGAAGGGTTTGTAAAACCACACAGATGTGTGTCACATGGTCCTCAAGCGACTTGCTAAAAAAAAGGATGTCGTCAAAATAAACCACTACAAAGACGCCTATGTAGGGTCGGAGGACGGAATGCATGAGACGCATAAATGAACCGGGCGCTTCCGATAAACCCATTGGCAAGACCAACCACTCATATAACCCAAACTTGGTTTTGAAAGCCGTTTTCCACTCATCACCCTCTTGAATGCGAATTTGGTAGTAGCCACTTTTAAGATCAATTTTAGAAAATATGGTAGCACCACATAATTCATCAAGCATGTCGTCTAAGCGCGGAATAGGGTGACGGTATCTAATGGTGATAGTATTGATCGGGCGACAATCGGAGCACATGCGAAAACTTTGAACTTTCATAGGCACGAGAATAACCGGAACGGCACAAGGGCTCAAGCTTTCACGTACATGACCTTTGTCGATGAGTTGTTGCACTTGCCGTTGTATCTCCTTCATTCCCTCCGGGTTGACGCGGTAAGGAGCCCTGTTCGGAAGAGGTGTGCCGGGTATGAGGTCGATGCGATGTTCGATTCCGCGAAGTGGAGGTAGACCCGGTGGTAGCTCATCGGGAAAGACGTCTGAGAATTCCTGTAACAACTGAGACAACACTAAAGGCAGAGGTGGTGAAGTGTTAGTAGGTTTGGCTTCCCCTTTGCATAAAAGCACAACGTGAAAGACACTCGAGGGGTTCTCACACACTTCTCTCGTCTCACTTTTGGTGACGAATAGCACTAGTTGTTTCTTGTCACTCATCGTGGAGTTGCTCATATTTGGCTTGTGGCTCTCACTCTCCTTTTGGTGGCTCACTCTCTCACCACTCTCTCCATGATGGTTGGTAGGTATGTGTTTGTCGGCGGCTACTTGACTTGGTCACATTGGGCGTAGCACGAACTCTTTTCCCTTCATCTTGAAGCTATAATGGTTGGTCCGTACATTGTGTGTGACTCCACAATCGTATTGCCAAGTTCGTCCAAGGAGAAGGTGGCATACGGACATAGCGACCACATCACACTCAAGTGTGTCCTCGTAAGCGCCTATCTTGAAGGAAACTTGCACGGTATGCTCGACACGAAGAATTCCGGCGTCGTTAAGCCATTGGACCTTGTAGGGATGAGGGTGCTTCGTCTTGACCAATTGGAGCCTGTCACATAGCTCTTCGCTTGCCAAGTTATGACAACTTTCTCCATCGATGATAACCTTGACGGAGCGTCCATTGATGTCGGCCTTGGTATGGAAAATGTGACATCGTTGATCGTCATCTTGTTGATGTTGGAGTGTCAAGACCTTGGAGGCAACGAGATTGGGACTCGAGTCATTGTCGCAAAACACTTGATGGTCTTCATCTTCATTCACTTGGCGATGCATAGCTACATGCTCGAGGGCTTCAATCTCATGGTCGCTCATTGAGTCATAAGATCCGTCATCATTGATGATCATGGTACGAACGGTCTTGCACTCAAATGACTTGTGGCCTCGCCCTTGGCACTTGAAACATTTGATGGAACTCGTCTTGCAATTGTCCTCGGTTGGAGTTGGAGTTGATGAAGCTCTTGGCTTGAAGTTGTTCGTAGAAGCTGGACGACTAGATGTAGTCGCATTCTTGTAGCTTGGCTTGTCACCAAAGTTTGTAGATGGTTTGGTAGAGGTAGGAGGAGCCGAAGTCGTTGAAGGTTGGTTGTAGGAGCCGAAGTTCTTGGAGGTGAACTTGGAGTACTTGTAGTCCTCTAGAACTTGTCGCTCCGCTTTGGTTGGTTGGTGTACTAGCTCGAGGAGGGTCGTGTAGGGTTGAAAGTCCGCAATCTTCTTGATAGGATAGTTGAGTCCATTCAAGAATCTCGCCATCGTTTGTTCTTCATCTTCCGTGATGTTTGCTCGTATCATGGCAATCTCCATCTCCTTGTAGTACTCTTCAACGGACTTGGTACCTTGCTTGAGGAGTTGTAGCTTCTTGAATAAGTCACAGTTGTAGTGTGTTGGCACGAAGCGTGCTCTCATGACTTCCTTCATTTGAGCCCAACTAGTGATAGGAGGTTCACCTTTTGCTTCTCTTCGTTCTATGATTTGCTCCCACCAAATGATAACATAGACTTGGAACTCAAGGGAGGCCATCGCAATCTTCTTTTCTTCATCAAAGTTGTGTAGGTGAAAGATCTTGTCAACCTTCAATGCCCATGAGAGGTAGTCTTCGGGATCAATGCCTCCAGAAAACTTTGGCATGGTGAACTTAAGCTTGCCATAGCGATGCACTTCATTGTTTGCTTGCCTATTGTGAGGGCGTTCTTGATTTGGACGATTGTCAATCTCATGTTGCTCTTGGCGGAGTAGATGGTCATTGTCATGGGTACTTGTCGAGCTTGAGGTTCTTGTTGAGGTTGTTGCTCTTGTCGCGCTTGAGTAGGAACTTCTTCTCGCATTAGTGCTTGTTGGCGCCTCTCTTGCATCTCATCGCGAAGGAAATCCTCTTCTTGCCGAGTGTGTCGATTGCGAGTTGCCGCATTGCGATGTGAATCACGTAATGCTCATTGCACCTCAAGAGCTTGAGCTTGTCGACATTGTTGTGCTTGACGATGAGCCGCGACATCTTGTTCTTCTTGGTGCTGACGTTCTCGCTCTTGTTGTTGTTGGCGTAGTCATTGTCGTTCTTGCGTTTGCTCAAGTGTAGCTTGGTTTTGACGATGTCGACTTTCTTGCTCTTGAAATAGCTCTTGGGAGCTCTTGTCATGAAGTGGATTTCGGTTGTCATGTCGAGCTTGACGTGCGGTTTGACGAAGAGTGTTTGATGTAGGTGTACTTGAGCCGGACGTGTAGTCGGTATGACGACTTGAGCGGCTTCATCTTTGAGAAGATGTGGATGAGGAGCGTCGGTTGACTATCAAATTCCGTAGCTCATCGAATTGAGTAGACATGTTGGTATTAACGATGTTGAATTGCTCTCTTGTTTGTGCTTAAAATTGTCGCGCGTAGGTGGCGACTTGCTCAATTCGCTCTTGCATAGCTTCACTTTCTTGGTGTAGAGCTCGTTGGACACCGAAGAGATGTAGTTTGGTGACGTAGTTGTTCGATTCTTGAGGATCATCAAAGAGCGGGTTCGTAGATGTACTTGGCCTATCCATCAATGCAAGCAAGAATGTGAGTGGGAGAAAGGAGAAGACAAAACCAAAGTACCTTAACCGAAGTTGACAACGGATCAATGATCACTCAATAATGTAACCCGAAAATAGCACTATTGGTACCACATCGTGTCGATTCTCACACCTACACAATTAAAGCTTTGAAAGGTACTTGCTTATGATGGTGGCACAAAATCAATGCAATTTGTCAAAGTGACTCAATGATGTTGAAAATGATTCACAATTTGCTCATGCAACAAGTAGATCACAAACAATAGTGATGTAGGGTGGAACCCTAGGTGGTCGATCTTTCACGAAAAGGAGGGATCCCTAGGATGAACACGAGGTACACGAGGGAAAACACGAGAGAGACAAGAAGAAAACACTCAAATCAACAAGTTTATGTCACACAAATGCTAGATGCAGGAACACAAAGAGTGATACACGATACACGATCAACTAAGGACGATACAAGTAGTGGTAGTCATCTCCGTGAGGAGGTATTGATGTTCTTCTCCGTGATGGAGGTCTTGAATCCGGTGGATCTTCTCCGAGGAGGCCGCGGTCTCGTAGGAGAGAAACCACTAAGGTTTTAGGTGAGCTAACACAAAGCTAACCCTACAAAGTATGGGTTGAGTTCTTTATATAAGCTAGGAGGGGCGAAGGGGTACATGGGGCTCGGCCCAAGGTCGTGCACGCGGGCATGGTCCGGATGATCCGGGTGTTGGTCCGGATGAATCGGGCTTCGGGGGTCCGGATGATCTGAGGCGACATCCGGATGATCCGGCCGTGTCGTCCCTACAGCGGGAGGTCCGGATGTCCGTGTCCTGGTCCGGACGTCCGGGTGTGGCCGGATGATCAGGGTCGGGGTCCGAATGATCCGGATTCGGCGAGGTAGCTTCGGGTGTCGGGGCGCACATTATCCGGATCGTCCGGGCGGGGGTCCGGATCGTCCGGGCTCTGCCCGGATCATCCGGGTCTTCGTCCGGATCGTCCGACCAGTCTGTGACTTGGCGGATTTCTCCTCCATCTTCCTTCTTCGATCCCTCTTGTTTATTGGCTTCTTCATGGTTGCTCTTGAGGTACCTGAGTATGCATAGAGTTTCTGATGAGGGTAGCAGCAATGTCTCGTGTGAATCAAAACGACGTAGAGAGAGGAGTGAAGTCACCTCGTTCTCAAGAGCTCGTGCTCGAGCGCGTGTCATGGGTCCACTTGGCACTTGGTGAGACGATGGTAGGTCCATGGGGATGACCTTGGGATGCTCCGCATCAGCTCCCCTCCCTTGGGAAAGATCCGACCTCGAATCGAAATCTTCATCACCATGGAAAGTGGAGAGATCCTTGACGTTGAAGACATCGCTCACGTTGTACTTGTCGTGTGGAATATCGATCTTGTAGGCATTGTTGTTGTAGCGTGCTAGCACCTTGAAGGGTCCGTCGGCCTGAGGTAGTAGTTTGGACTTACGCTTGTCGGGGAAGTGGTCCTTGCGAAGATGTATCCATACGAGTTCTCCCGGGTAGAACACCATTGGCTTCTTGTTGGCGTTGAGCTTGGAGGCTAGTCGATGTACTTGCCGCTCGATCGTTGCTCTTGTATCTTCATGCACCTTCTTGAGATAGCTTGCTCGAGCACTCGCGTCCAAGTTGATGCGCTCTTGTAGAAGTAGAGGTAGGATGTCCAATGGGGACAACGAGTTGAACCCGTAGAGGACCTCGAAAGGGGACTTGCCGGTAGTCGAATGTCTTGCACGGTTGTAGGCGTATTCGGCGATGGGAAAGCATTGCTCCCATTCCTTGATATTCTTCTTGATCAACACGCGAAGAAGCGTCGAAAGTGTGCGGTTTGTCACCTCCATTTGGCCGTCGGTTTGTGGATGATATGCCGAAGAGAAGAGGAGCTTGATGCCGAGTTTGGCGCATAGGGTCTTCCAAAAGTAGCTCAAGAACTTGACGTCCCGATCCGACACGATAGTCTTGGGTACTCCATGTAGACGAATGATTTCCCTACAAAAGAGATTTGCCACATGTGAAGCATCATCGATCTTGTTACAAGGAATGAAATGAGCCATTTTAGAAAATCTATCCACGACAATAAACACAGAATCCTTTCCATTTTTAGTCCTAGGCAATCCAAGTATAAAATCCATTCTTATGTCTTCCCATGGATGGTATGGAATAGGAAGTGGCATGTAAAGACCATGAGATTGAGCTTTTGACTTAGCTTTGCGACATGTAGAGCAACAGTTGGTGAGGCGTGAGACGTCACGGAGCATCTTGGGCCAAAAATAGTTCTTGGAGAGTGTAGCAAATGTCTTGTCGCGTCCAAAGTGACCCATGAGTCCTCCTCCATGATATTCCTGCAAAAGGAGCAAACGAAGCGAAGACTCGGGAATGCAAAGTTTATTAGCTCTCATAAGATATCCATCCTTTATGTAGTAACGTTCCCAAGAAGTGTGAGTCAAACACTTAGTAGAAGGATTTGCAAAGAAAGGATCATGCTCATATAACTCTTTTATGTGCTCAAAGCCAATAACATTCAACTCAAGTTTTGTGACAAGCTTGTATTTGCGGGAAAGCGCATCCGCCACAACATTCTCTTTGCGTTTGATGTACATGATGACATAGGGAAAAGACTCTATGAACTCACTCCACTTAGCATGACGCTTGTTCAACTTAGTTTGACCCTTGAGATACTTGAGCGTCTCATGGTCCGTATGAAGAATGAATTCATGAGGTCTAAGGTAATGTTCCCAAACACGCAAAACTCGCACCAAGGCATAGAGCTCTTTATCATAGATGGGGTAGTTAAGTTGTGCTCCGGATAGTTTCTTGCTAAAGTATGCAATTGGGCGCTTTTCTTGCATGAGCACGCCACCTATGCCGGTACCACTAGCGTCACAATGAATCTCAAAAGGTTTATCAAAGTTTGGTAGGGCAAGAAGGGGTGCGTGGGTGAGCAAGTCTTTGAGCTTAATGAACGCGGTGTCTTGGGAAGGACCCCAAACAATGGGTGCGTTCTTCTTGCTCAAGGCGTGTAGAGGCATAGCAATTGTGCTAAAGTTCTTCACAAAACGTTGATAGAAACTGGCTAAACCAAGAAAGTTACGCACTTGTTAGAGGTTCTTTGGTTGAGGCCAAGTTTTAATTGCTTCAATTTTAGTTTCATCAATATGAACACCTTGGGAAGAAACGACAAATCCTAAGAAAACGACCTTGTCAATGCCAAAAGTGCATTTTTCCATGTTAGCATATAAGCGCTCTTTCCGAAGGGTTTGTAAAACCATACGGATGTATGTCACATGGTCATCAAAATAAACCACTACAAAGACGCCTATGTAGGTTCGGAGAACGAAATGCATGAGACGCATAAATGAGCCGGGCGCTTCCGATAAACCCATTGGCATGACAAGCCACTCATATAACCGAAACTTGGTTTTGAAAGCCGTTTCCACCCATCACCCTCTTGAATGCGAATTTGGTAGTAGCCACTTTTAAGGTCAATTGTCGAAAAGATGGTGGCACCACATAATTCATCAAGCATGTCGTCTAAGCGTGGGATAGGGTGACGGTATCTAACGGTGATAGCAATTATCGGGCGACAATCGGAGCACATGCGAAAACTTCCATCTTTCTTAGGCACGAAAATAACCGGAACGGCACAAGGGCTCAAGCTTTCATGTACATGACCTTTGTCAATGAGTTGTTGTACTTGCCGTTGTATATCCTTGGTTTCCTCAGGGTTTACGCGGTAAGGAGCCTTGTTCGAAAGTGGTGCGGCGGGTATGAGGTCGATGCGGTGTTCGATTCCACGAAGTGGAGGTAAACCCGGTGGTAGCTCATCGGGAAAGACATCCGAGAATTCCTGCAACAATTGAGACAACACTAAAGGTGGAGGTGGTTAAGTGTTAGTAGGTTTGGCTTCCCCTTTGCATAAAATCAAAAGGTGTAAGACACTCGAGGGGTTCTCACACAATTCTATCATCTCACTTTTGGTGGCAAATAGCACTAGTTGTTTCTTGTCACTCATCGTGGAGTCGCTCATATTTGGCTTGTGGCTCTCACTCTCCTTTTGGTGGTTCACTCTCTCACAATTCTCTCCATGATGGTTGGTAGGTAAGGTTTTGTCGGCGGCTACTTGACTTGGTGACATTGGGCGTACTACAAACTCTTTACCCTTCATCTTGAAGCTATAGTGGTTGGTCCATCCAGTGTGTGTGACTCCACGATCATATTGCCATGGTCGTCCAAGGAGAAGGTGGCACACGGACATAGGGACCACATCACACTCAAGTGTGTCCTCGTAGGCACCTATCTTGAAGGAAACTTGCACGGTGTGCTCGACTCGAAGAGTTCCGGCGTTGCTAAGCCATTGGACCTTGTAGGGATGAGGGTGCTTCGACTTCATCAATTGTAGCTTGTCGCATAGCTCTTCGCTTGCCAAGTTATGATAACTTCCACCATCGATGATAACCTTGACGGAGCGTCCATTGATGCCGGCCTTGGTATGGAAAATGTGACATCGTTGATCGTTATCTTGATGATGTTGGAGTGTCAAGACCTTGGAGACAACGAGATTTGGACTCGAGTCATTGTCGCAAAACACTTGATGGTCTTCATCTTCATTCACTTGGCGATGCATAGCCACATGTTCAAGGGCTTCCATTTCATCATCGCTCATTGAGTCATAAGAACTGTCATCATTGATGATCATGGTACGAATGTTCTTGCACTCAAATGACTTGTGGGCTCGCCCTTGGCATTTGAAACACTTGATGGAACTTGGCTTGGAGGTGTCCTCGGTTGTAGTTGTAGATGATGAAGCTCTTGGCTTGAAGTTGTTTGTAGGAGGTAGACGACTAGATGTAGTCGCATTCTTATAGCTTGACTTGTCACTGAAGCTTGTAGATCTCTTGGTAGATGTAGGAGGAGCCGAAGTCGTTGAAGCCTGGTTGTAAGAGCCGAAGTTCTTGGAGGTGAACTTGGAGTACTTGTAGTCCTCTTGAACTTGTCACTCCGCTCTGGTTGCTTGGTGTACTAGCTCGAGGAGATTTGTGTATGGTTGAAAGTCCGCAATCTTCTTGATAGGATAGTTGAGTCCATTCAAGAATCTCGCCATCGTTTGTTCTTCATCTTCCGTGATGTTGGCTCTTATCATGGAAATCTCCCTTTCCTTGTAGTACTTTTCAACGGACTTGGTACCTTGCTTGAGGAGTTGTAGCTTCTTGAACAAGTCACAATTGTAGTGTGTTGGCACGAAGCGTGCTCTCATGACTTCCTTCATTTGAGCCCAAGTAGTGATAGGAGGTTTGCCTTTTTCTTCTCTTCTCTCAATGATTTGCTCCCACCAAATGAGAACATAGTCATGGAACTCAAGGGACGCCATTGCAATTTTCTTGTCTTCATCAAAGTTGTGCAGGCGAATGATCTTGTCAACCTTCAATGCCCATGAGAGGTAGTCTTCGTGATCAATGCTTTCGGAAAACTTTGGCATGGTGAACTTAAGCTTGCCATAGTGATGCCCTTCATTGTTTGCTTGCATATTGGGAGGGCGTTCTTGATTTGGACGGTTGTCAATCTCATGTTGCGCTTGGCGTAGTGGATGTTCATTGTCATGGTGTACTTGCCGAGCTTGTGGTTCTTGTTGAGGTTGTTGCTCTTGTCGCGCTTGAGGAGGAACTTCTTCTTGGATTCGTGCTTGGTGGCGCCTCTTTTGCATCTCACCGTGAAGGAAATCCTCTTCTTGATGAGTGTGTTGATTGCGAGTTGCCACATTGCGATGTGAATCACGTAATGCTTGTTGTGCCTCAAGAGCTTGAGATTCTTGGCGGTGTTGTGCTTGGTGATGAGCCGCGGCATCTTCTTCTTCTTGGTGTTGACGTGCTCGCACTTGTTGTTGTTGGCGTAGTCGTTGCTGTTCTTGTGCTTGCTCAAGTGTAGCTTGGTTTTGACGATGTCGACTTTCTTACTTGTCACGTAGCTCTTGGGATCTCTTGTCATGAAGTGGATTCCGGTTGTCATGTCGAGCTTGACATGTGGCTTGACGAAGAGTGTTTGATGTAGGGGTACTTGAGCCGTCCGTGGAGTCGGTGTGGCGACTGGAGCGGCTTCGTCTTTGAGAAGATGTGGATAAAGATCGTCGGTTGACTATCAAAGTGCGTAGCGCATTGAATTGAGTAGACATGTTGGTGTTGATGATGTTGAATTGCTCTCTTGTTCTTGCTTCAAATTGTTGCGCGTCGGCGGCGACTTGCTCAATGTGCTCTCGCATAGCTTCACTTTCTTGATGTAGAGCTCATTGGACGCCGAAGAGATGTAGTTTGGTGACGTAGTTGGTCGATTCTTGAGGATCATCGAAGAGCGGGTTCGTAGATGTACTTGGCCTATCCATCGTCACAAGCAAGTATGTGAGTGGGAGAAAGGAGAAGACAATACCAAATGTACCTTGACCGAAGTTGACATTGGATCAATGATCACTCAATAATGTAACCCGGAAATAGCACTATCGGTACCAATTCTTGTCGATTCCCACACCTACACAAGTAAGGCTTTGAGAGGAGCTTGGTTAGGATGGTGGCAAAATTCAATGCAAAAAGTGAGTAAGATTCAATGATGTTGAAAATGATTCACAATTGGCTTATGCAACAAGTAGATCACAAGCAATAAGTAGCACACGGAACACACGCATGGATAGATAAATGTGGTTGTGCAACCAAAAGTGAGCTAAAATGTGGAATCCACGGAAAATGCTTGTGTTGCACAACGCTAGAGAGACGCTAACCGATTGCATAATAGGAAGATACGCACTTGTGCAGGACCTATAAAGGCAATGTAACGACTTCCTATCACAAGTATGCTATGAGTGTATGATGTGCCGATGCTTTAGCACAAGATGATGTATTGCTATCTCATATGCTCTCTTTTGATGCAAGGCGTTTGATGCTAGTGTTCTTTTTCTTATAAGCTTTGGATGGCTCTTTTTCTTAAAAGCTTGTGAGCTCTTTCTTTGGCCACTTATGCATGCTTCTCGGACCAAGATAGCTATTGTGTATGCGGAACACTCTTGTGTCACACAGAGATATGATGATATTGTATGCAATATCTCTGACTATCACTAATGTGCACAAGTGTCATGGCCCGGCAATACTCAAATGGCTAGTCTCGGTGGGAAAGCTACGCAAAATGGTCGATGAGGGTTTGACAATTGTCGGTGTATTTGGATCGACACCTATGGGATCACAAGAATCCCTACTACGGTTGCGGGGCGCGGGGTTGAGAGAAGAGCGGATCTAACAGTCAGGA
Organism: Secale cereale; assembly: GCA_902687465.1. Classification (NCBI taxonomy): domain Eukaryota; kingdom Viridiplantae; phylum Streptophyta; class Magnoliopsida; order Poales; family Poaceae; genus Secale; species Secale cereale. The sequence goes on from LR738712.1 coordinate 345,738,112, forward strand.
CACGGTTCCTTTACCCAGGTTCGTGCCGCAAAGATGCGTAAAACCCTACTCCTACTTTGGTGGATTATATGTTTGTGTTCTTCAGCTAGTGAGGAGCTCCAGGAGAGTCGTGAGGAGTTCTAAAAAGCCGAATCCTCCTCCTGGTCGCCTCGGGCCTCCTTTTATAGGAAAATGGGGTTGCCACAGTGGCACACAGGAGGTGGAAAGGGTACAGTGATGCGAGGTTATCCCTCGCATTACAGGACAAGGCGCATTTAATGCGCTTAGCTTAGGTGTCCTTGCTTTATCGGGGACGAGGTGAGACGTCCGTCTTGTCCGTCGCCGCTCCTCCTCGTGTTGACACGCGCCCTGGCCAGCGGTGCCTGAGGTGCCATGTAGGCAGGCAGGCAGCTGAGGTGGCGCAAGGGCGGGTCTCCACAAAGATCTGCGAGTTGCCACGCAGGAGCCTGTCCAGCTGGTTGGGTAGGCAGCTGCGTGGGGCGGTGGAAATACAGTTGGTGCGGGCCTGATGGTAGCCCTGCGGGTGTCCTCGGCAAGGGCCTTGCCGGGGCCCCGGCAAGTGTCTTGCCGCGGCGCCTGCTGTCATCCCCTGCAAGGTGCTTGCCGGAGGCCTTGTGGTCCTCCTTGGCTGGGATCCCGCCAAGGGTCGTCGTCTTCTTAGCTTGTATCTGATCTTGGATGTCTTCACAAAGATCTGCATGCCACCACGGGGATATCTCCCGAATCCTCGCCCCATGGGGGCGGTGGACTCAAGGGTGATCCGCTCCGTAGGTGTGGGGCGAGCCGCCGCGGCAAGGGTCTTGTCGGGGCTGCCAGAGCCGCCCCCGGCAAGGATCTTGCCAGGGCTGCTGAAATTGGCTCCCGGCAAGGATCTTGCCGCCGAAAGCCGCTTCGTCCCTTTGCTCTTTGTGGTCTTGTTTTTGGCGTTGTTCTAGTCTCCATCAAGCTTCGGTCTTACCCCGGCTCACCTCCCTTGCCATGCTTGGTGTGGTGGTGCTCGTGGCTCGGACTGCCCGTGCACAGTCATAGGGGTACAAAAAGTGTACCCCTCTTTTTGTACACCAACAGGAGCCCCCGGGCCTGGGCCACACATAAGCGCGACACGTTGTTGGGCCAGGCCCAGAACGGTGCGCGGGCAGGCGGGGCGGTTTTCACCATGGTAAAATTTTCCGCGCGCTGTGCCTCCCACGACCCACGCGCACGGCGCGGGGTGGAGGGGCGTGCGTGACGTGGGCGGCATCCGTGGGGTGGTTTCCGCACGCATGCGTCACGTTGCAGTAAATGCAAAAGGGGGGCAGCTTCGCGCCTTCCCCGTAAACGGGGGAGGCGTGGAGGCGCGGCCCATTTACTGAACGGGGCCGAGGCGCGGTCGTCAAGGCGTCCACTCCCCACGATCACGGGGTGGGTGAGGTTGCCTCACCCGTCCCCTCGGTTCTGCACGTCCGCCACATGCCCTTCATGCGCTTGAGGTGTTGAACGATGGAGGCGGGAAACCGAGCCGTCGCTGGTTGGGGCGGCAGGTCAGTCCCGGCTCCCTCACCTTCTGCGTCTTGATTGGCTGAGCAGGGCGGTCGAGCCCCAGCCCCTCCCCTTTATAAAGAGCGGGAGGGAAGGGACAGCGCCCCGCACTCCTCCATCTTCTTTCTCCTTCTGCTTCTGCTCCTCTCTTTTGTTCGCCATGAAGAGAGGAAATCCCGGCTCTTCAACGGTGGTGGCGAGGGTCGCTGCTCGACAACGCGTCCCTCCTTCTCCTACACCTGTAGTGGCCGAACCAGCCACGAGGGGAAGAGGGAGGGGGCGAGGCCGTGGGCAAGGCCGGGGCGCTCGGGGAAGAGGAGGACGGGGCGGCCCGCCGGCCCCGCCCCCGCCAGCAGCTCCTCCTCCAATGGAAGGTCATATTGGGGATGACCCTTGTGAGTTCTTCGTTAGGATGCGGGGGGAGCCGCGCCGTCGTCTTCGTCTCCCGACTCCATTTGCACGGGAGATGGAGGTGGATCCGCCGGAGTGGCTGCGGCTGCACATGAGGGGCTGCGGGAGCAGTGGCACGCGGGTCCGTGTTGACTTCCCTACCCCTCATGTGATGTATCTTCATCAAGGATGGAAGACGTTCGCTCGCATCCACAGCCTGACGGATGGGCTCACCCTCCATTTCAAGTTGATGGAGGATGGCCACCTCTCCGTCAAGGTCTTCGGGCACCTCGGGACTCATGCGAGGTGCTGCGTGGAGAGCTCCTCCGATGACGAAGACTCCTCCTCGAACAAGGGTGACGAGGAGGACAGCGGCAGCGACGACGAGGGCGGTGGACGGCAGGATGACGGGTCCGACTAGGTGTCGGGCGCAGCTCCTGGTGGCACGGGCGACCCCATCATCCGTGTCGCCGGCGTCTTGAACTTCTCGGGGCCATTTTGTGACGCCCGAGACCGACGTCCCAGAAGATTCCAGAAGCTTCCAGAAGATTCCAGATGTTCCGGGTTGCCCGTGTGTTATTTGTGCTTGTGTTATTATTTTTTTTTTTTTGCATTGCATCATGTCATCATGCCATCATGTCATATTTTATTTTTGCATCTCAACCTAAATAATTCGTGTGGACCTTCGGTCCATTTAAATCGAGGGAAGATGTCTTCTCTTTATAACATATAAAAGTCTCTCATTATTTTAGGGGGCTATATTATAATATTCCATTTGTTTGGAATTACCCGCAACACACGTGCATTTTTTTCCCCATGCCTTTTCCCTTCTCAATCCCTTGCCAAGACCTCCTCCTCCTTTTTTTTCATGTCTTTTGGAAGTGCTTGGTTGGCCTAAAGATTTATGCAAGTTTGAGTTATTTCCGAACTCGCATAAATTTGTAGTCTCTAAAAATTGCCAAAGCACTTTATTAAAATAGCCCACAATTCCAGGGTTGTAGGGATATTTTTATCTCAGTCAAAATCATCTCCAAACTCTCTGGACTTTTCTTTTCCTTTGCTCTTTTTCTTTTAATGAGATAAGAGCTGCAGAAAAGGAGCAGCCCAGCCTGCCTTCCCAGGCCTCTCCAACCAGCCTAGGCCCATCTGGACCTCCCCCTTTCCCTCTCTCTCTGGCCCAAGTCTCCTCCCTCTCCCTTTTGGCCCAAACCGGCCCAGCTTCTCCTAACCAACCCTAGGCTCCCAGCCTCGCTCCTCCCAACTCCCTCAGCCGCCGCCGCACTCACTTCCATCGACCGAGCCTCTCCCTCTCGATCCTCTCGACCGCAGCCAACGCCGTCGCCCCATCCCTTCGTACCCCTCTCGAACCCCATCGCCAGGAGCCGCCGTCCCTCGCCCGCGGTTCCTGCTCCCTGGCCCGAGCGTCGCCCCATTCCCCTCGGCCCCGTCCCTCTGGCCATGGCGCCGCCCGGTCGGCTGCCGCCGCGTCGCGCTCGCTCCTCCGGCCGGCGAGGCCCCGCTTCCTCGTCTCTGGCCCTCCAGCCAGGCCGCGCGGCCGTCCTCCGCCGCCCCTCTTCTCTCCCTAGCGCCAAGGCCAGGAGCCCGACGCGACCCCGAGACGCCCTCCTGCCTCGCCTCGACGCCGTCCCTCGAGCGACCCCGAGCGCTGCACCCTGGCCGCCCGTCCCTCGTCCAGCCGGCGGCTCCTCGTCCTCCCGTCGCCGCGGGGTTCCAGCGCGCGCCCGCGCCCAAGCTCTCCAGCCCCGGGCCCTTCCTCGTCTCCAGGAGCCGCGAGCCGGCCGCCCCTTCCTCCAGCTACCGCAGGTCGCCGCGGGAGTCCAGCACCGGATCCAGCGCGGCCTCAAACAGCTCCGCTCCGGTGACCACGCCCCTGCCTGGCGCCCCTCCAGCAGCTCTCAGTCTCTGACCTCGCCGCTGTCCCGTTTTTGCTGTAGTTTTGGGTTTTGTTGTATTTTGCTGTGTTGTTAATCTCAGATAACCAGGAAAACAACAAGTCTATCTTCTTTTGGGACCGAACGTCTACCGGCGACCCGACCAAGTACCTCTTCGAGACAAGTACCTCGACGACCCGTTCATCTACGAAAAAAACGACAAGTTCGAGACCACAACCTTTTGTCAAGTACCTCGACGCCCGAACAAGAACCGAGACCGGACCGTCAAGTACATCTACACGATGACTCGCCAAGTACCACGACATGACGGATGAACATCTACAAACGTGTACCACGACGACCGAGTACATCGACGACCCGAACGACTACCGTCGCCGTGTACCTCTACCGTCGCCCGAACGGCTACCGTCGACATGTACATCTACGACTCGAGACGAGACCGGCAAGACCGAACGGCTACGGAACAAGTACCACGACGACCGAACGGCTACGGAAACGTGAACAACTACCGTCTCGGAGACGCACCAAGTACCACTACCGTCGCCCCGTGTACCACGACTCGTGTACCACTACTTCCACTACTTCCTCTCCGACCGCGAGTACCACTACTTCCTCTACGATCTCGAACCGCCCCGAAACGCACGCTTCGAAGGTATACCGAAACGACCCCGTGGATGACCCGTGAGATGCATGCTTGTTGTGTTGTATGTAATGTCCCCTTGTGTGCTTCGTGCCCGTTCCACCTTTGTCATGTTCCTCGGTTGCCTCGCCACCGACTCGTGGGAACCCGGCAACGGGATCACCCCATCATCTTGTTCAACTCGTTCACTCCACCTTTTGTTTTGCACCGGTCCCTCACCGAGTTACCGGTACCGATATGTTGCCGCAGCATCATTTTCGGATCGTTGCCGTGGCACCTTTCCATTCCACCACGGTGACAAATGCTTCATATCTTGTTAATTGTCAACCTTTTAATAAAAACTTGCATAAGCTTGTTCATGTCATCCGCATCATGTTAACAACACTAAATGTTAATTGTTGTTTGCTTATAATTATTAAACATGCTCATGAGGATTTTTCCGGACATGTTGTTGTTATTCTCCGGCCTCATTTAAATTGCCTAATTAGTGTAGTTTTATTATGCCTCACCTCTTGCCTTGTTAAAAACAATTAATCTTGTCTTGTTAATAATAAGAGTCAACTAAATAATTAAATGTGGTGTTTCGTCAATATGCAACTCGTTGCATATTGATCTCCACTTAACTTGTAGTATTTGTTTGTGCACTTGCCATGCCATGCATATTTAAACCGGACATGCATCATACTTGTTTGTGCATCGTATGCCATGTTGATGCTTGTGTGTTTACCGTGTTGTTCTTTCTTTCCGGTTGCTTCTCTTGTTAGCTTCGGTTTCGTTCCGGAGTTGTGAGGATCCGCTCGACTGTTGCTCCGTCTTCTTCTTGGATCCGTTCTTCTCCCTTGTGGAATCCCAGGCAAGATGACCGAACCCGGATACCATTACTATCTTTGCCTATTGCTAGTAGTTCCGCTCTATAGTTTTGCCTCGATGCCCATGTTTTCTTGTCAGCCTCCTACTTGTAACCAATTGCCATGTTTAACCACCCTACCTACGCAAACCGTTGCTTGGCTAAGTACGCTTCGCTCAACCCTCTTATAGCATTGTTAGTTGCAGGTGAAGATTGAAGATGCTTGCTTCATGATGAAGTGGTTGGGTTATATCACACTATATAAATGCTTAAAAAAATGAAATCATCTATATACTGGCAGGGTGGAAGGCTAAGCCTTTTGCTTGGTGATTTGTTCCACTCATGCCGTTAGGAACCGTATAAACCGGTGTTATGTTCCTTGATTATGCGTTCCTAACACGGTTGGGGTGTATGGGACCCCCTTGATAAACCGCTAAGTGCTAAGTCTTTTCCAGCAAGTCCCAACATTTGGTACTATTTGCCTCATAATAACAACTTAATTAATTAATTAAATTTGCATAGAGGGTCGCTCCCTCGAGGATCCTTTATTTCTACATAGCAGGGGGGGCAGTGTCGCTGGTGTTGGTCCCAAACGGGGGTCCTGCGGGAACCACCACGGGGAAACTCGAGGTTTGGGTCCTGTAGCATCACCCATCCGGTCGTGTCCTGAGACCTAGATACGCGCGGCTACTATCAGGGTGTCGACACGCCGGGAGGATTTGCTGGATTAGCCTTACCTTAGTTCGGTTTAACTTGAGCACGGGATTCCGAGAATACTCGGGTCTTCCCAACTATGGAGTTGCGACTCCGCGGATCGTGGGCTTGTGATGGGCCAAGTTGGAACACCCCTGCAGGGTTTGAACTTTCGAAAGCCGTGCCCGCGGTTATGTGGCAGATGGGAGCTTGTTAATTCCGGTTGTAGATAACTTGACACAATGTTTCAATACACTACCAGCGTGTGTACCGTGACTGTCAATTTCCGAATAGGGATTCGGGAGTTGAACACGGTGGGGTTATGTTTGACCGGCTTTAGTTTGGATCACTTCATGATCATCTTTCGACCGATGCTCTTCTCTTCTCGCTCTCTTTTACGTAAGTTAGTGCTAGTTGCTGCTGCAGACTCTCGTTTGTTTCCTTCACCTCTCGTTCTTTCTCCAGCCTTGTTCCTCACCCAAGGCTTAAATAGTCTTGTTACCCGGGAACGGGATTGCTGAGTCCTCTGTGGCTCACAGTTACTTCACCACACCAGTTGCAGGTTCAGCCGTGTACGATGCAGGAGCTGGTTCAGTGCTTCACCAGGAGCTTGTTGAAGAGTTTGACCGTTTGCTTGTGACGCTTCGATGTTCAGTAGTGGTTTCTACTAGGATTCGATCCTGACCTGTGGCTTTTGTTGTTTTGGTATCTTTCTTTTGGTTCTTACCCGTAGTCGGGCTGTGATGTTTTGAATGATGATTTGTTTATGTAATGTATTGTGTGAAGTGGCGAGTGTAAGCCAACTATCTCCTTTTGCAATTTAATCCCTCTTTTACATGAGTCGTGCAAAGATACCAAACTTGAGATCATTCTAGGATGGACTTATGCCTTTAAGTCGTGCCTCGACACGTAGGAGGTATAACTCCATCCTGGGCATTACACATTTCCTTGGCGGCCGGCGTAGGGAGGCTGTGGAAGAGGAAGAGGAAGAAGGCGGGCGGCTAGGTCATCATGTCGGAGTACGCGGGCACCGACGCCTTCGACGCGTACTGAAGTCCCGCCGCCTCGTCTTCGAGCTCTGCCTCCGGCGCCGTCATCACCGTCCAGCCCTTAGGCGGCTACCGAGATGTCCTCTTGGTGTCTTCTGCCTCCCGTAGCTCGCCTAGGCGCCCCTTTTGCCCTTCTCGCCTCCTTGACCTACCTCCTGAGGAGAGGGACAAGAAAGGCATTACGGGCATCTTATCTCTTTTTAGTCTGTAAGCCTTCGGGCATCTGTTAAGTTTAAAACTTGTAATCTCCTTGTTCATGTTTTTCATTCCCTATGGACTGCATCTGACGGAATGTTTTTAATGAAAAAGGAATGTTTGCCGGGTCACTTGTTCACAGGTAAAACCCACAACAGGGAATAAATCCCTGATATCTCTAAGATAAACATTTCCTTGCCCGGCAACAGGCCTTGCCGTTTCTCTACTTCGCTCGACCTTTCTCACGCCTTTGGCGGAGGCAGGGATGAAGTGGGCTCAGGCTCCTCGTTTCATCCTTTCGCTGCCGCGACTACGACCAAACTTAGTCCCAGGAATAAACCCTAGGGCCTAGAGTTATGGGAGCATGGTAGCTTAAGGAAAAGAACAAGGTTTCACATACCTCAGTCCATAGTGGAATGCATGATAAGGGATAAAGAACTTATCTGAAGCTGCAGCCCCCGGCAACCCTGGTCTGTCGTGGGCAAATCTTTGCCCTTGTAGCCCCTGGCAACACTGGCTCGCCGGGGCATAGGTGTTAGTCTGTTCCTCTTTCTTTTCCCAAGTGGCTTCGGCAAGGATGTATGTGCGTCCTGTGAACCAAAGAAGATAGAGGAAAGACAAAGACTCCACCTCTAAGCTAGGGGTTAGCCGCCGCTAAGCACTATCAATCCTAACCAAGGACGAGACTCGACTCAGCATGCATGCTATGACTTAGGGCGCCAGCGCTTCATTTATTTATGCTCAGGGTCTGCGCCTGGCTTTGTACAAAGGGTTACATGCCTTGCCGGCAAGGATTGTACAAAAGGGTGGCTTGCCGGGGGGGGGGGGCCGGCAAGCCGCGCCTTATGGGTAAAACTTGCGAAGATGCTCAATGTTCCAGGAATTGCTCACCGGAATGGCATTTTCGGTCTCCAGGCGGACTGCGCCGGGCCTGGTCACTCGTATTACCCGATAAGGGCCTTCCCACTTCGGCGTCAACTTGTTCGTATTCCAGGCTGATTGAACATGTCGGAGAACAAGGTCGCCTTCCTCAAAGCTTCGGGCACGGACCTTGCGGCTATGGTAGCGGCGCAAGGCTTGCTGGTAGCGTGCTGCTCTCACAGCCGCCCGAAGATGATCTTACTCTTGCCGCAGTTGCTCTTGCTCAAGCTCATCATAAGCGAGCACTCGAGGTGACCCGTATATGACTTCAATGGGGAGAACTGCTTCTGCCCCGTATATCAGGGCAAAGGGCGTCTGGCCGGTGGCTCGATTTGGCATCGTTCTGATCGACCAAAGAACCGCCGGCAACTCATCAATCCAGCGCCTCCCGCTCTTGCGCAGCCTGTAAAAGGTCTTTGTCCTTAATCCTCGCAACACTTTACCATTTGCCCTCTCAGCTTGACCATTGCTCCGGGGGTGAGCAACGGAAGCGAAACAGACTTTGCTGCCGAGGTCTTGGGTATATTGCATGTAGGTGCGGCTTGTGAACTGCGTGCCGTTGTTGGTGATGATCTTGTTGGGTACACAAAAACGGCACACCAGTCCCTTGAAGAACTTGACGGCCGACTGAGCTGTGACCTTCCTCACCGTCTCCACTTCTGGCCACTTTGTGAACTTGTCGATTGCAATGTACAAGTACTCAAAGCCCCCGGCAGCGCGGGGAAAAGGGCCCAGTATGTCGAGCCCCTAGACCGAGAAGGGCCAGGAGAGAGGAATGGTTTGAAGGGCTTGAGCTGGTTGATGAAGTTTCTTTGAATGGAACTGGCATGCTTCACACCTGGTGACCAGTGCCGTCGCATCCCGGAGGGCAGTGGGCCAGAATAAGCCTTGCCGGAATGCCTTGCCGGCAAGGGCTCTCGACCCTATGTGGGATCCACATATGCCTCCATGTATCTCTGCCAACAGCTCCAATCCTTCCTCTCGAGGGATGCACTTCAATTTCACGCCGTTCGGTCTCCTTCTATACAGGACGTCATCAACGAACTGGTACATAGCAGACCGGCGGGCTACTTGCTCCGCTTCTTCCTGCTCATCAGGAAGTTCCCCAGTCTGGAGGAATCGGACGGTATGCTGCGCCCACGCTGGAGCCTGGGGCTCGACGACGAGGACCAAAGGCATTTCCTCCGCCAAGGGAGTGGTTGTCTCAACGGCAAAAGCTTGATGCTCTGCCGGAGCTAGCCGTCCTGTGGCGGGCTCAGTGTCTCCGGCAACATCCTTGCCGGCGGCTCCGGGGAGCTCGGCGGGAAAGTACTTGCCGGGCCCTGATTTCCTTCTCTTGTTCTGCTCTGTTGATGGATCAATGGATGGCTGAGAAAGCTGAAGCACAAAGGTACCTGGTTCCACAGGTAGCTTGGGGGCAGCGCGCTTCAACAGGTAATCGGCGATGTCATTCTCCAATCGGGGAACGTGCTCCGCCTGTATACCATCAAAGCGCTCTTCCAACTTTCTCACTTCATCGATGTAGGCCTTCATCAATGGGCTCTGGTAATCCTTGTTGACTTGTTTTACGACAAGCTGCGAGTCGCCCCTGACAATGAGCTTCTTGATTCCGAGGTCTGCCGCGATCCTAAGACCGGCAAGCAGCCCCTCGTACTCAGCAGTGTTGTTTGTTGATACCTCCCTGGGGAAGTGCATCAACCACGACATGGCGTTAGGTTTAAGAGCCAACGGAAAGTAATTCGCAAGAACCTTATCGTCGCGGGCCCCGGCAGCTTGCATCGCGATGGTGTAGATGCTGAGGAACTCCGACGGGTGGGTCTTGCCGTTGTACTTCTCGCCAACATCAGGCTTGAAGTGCGGTGAGAGGGCCACTGGAACTGCCGCAGCTCACGGGTAAAAGCCGGACAGCCTACCTCATAAGGTAGACCTCCAGGGCTCTCCGGTGCTGGGCGGTCCGTAGCAGGCCCCGCTCGCCTGTCTGACTGGTGGCGTGCTCCGCGCCGGCGCTCGATGGTGGTTCGAGCGTCTTCATGAGCTCGCTCCTGAAGAACTTGACGCTGGCCGCCATGGGTCCACGGGTCGGACGACGCGATGGAGATGGTGTCGCCCGCGTCGTCTTGATGAGTTGACACACGCGGTACCGGGCGAGGGGGAGGTGAATGCACCGTAGCCACGGCGCTGTCGGTCCTCCCGCCACCGGTGCGTGGGACTCCATCGGAGCGTCGTCCCGGGAGCTCCGCTGGACTTGGTTCATCCTTGTTGGCGACTACGACAAGGCTTCAGATGGTGGCTCTCCATTCGTCGAGTTTCCCCGTAACGGGAGGAAAGTCAAGGAGCAACTGCGCGCGCGCCAGGGCTTCGGCTGGGGTCAATGGTAGTAAAACCTGCGCGGATCGCGACGCGCTTCGACCCCTGAACATGTCAGGAGGATCTCCATCACGATCCCGTGGTCGCATACCATCTCCACCAGTGCTGCGGCGGGCGGGCAGGTCTTCTACGTCCCGGGAGTGGCGCTCGGGGCTCTTCCCATGGCGATGCCCGGGATCTTCGGGGTGACGACACCATTCATCGCGCGCTGCTTGAGAAGAGCGCGCTGTTGGCGCCGGCGTGGGAGTTCTGGAGATCCTTGCGTCGCCTGCGGGTGATGCGGCAGTGACCTTGGAAGGCCCCATGGAAAGTGCAACTAATCCCCGGGTGGTTTTGGTAATTAATAACAACATATATATCATTGAACTAATAGTTACTTGAGAATCATTTCAGAGAAGTTCAGTGATAAGGGTATGGAAATGTCTGAAGAAGTGGACCCCTCAAAATGCTAAGACAAGCATTGGCAAAAGCTCAAGACTCCATTTTTGGTTTAGTGATCAAAGATCACATTGAGTCCATAGGAAAAGCCAATACTATTAAAAGGGGATGAGGTTGTGTTGATGATCTGGTTGCTCAAGTGCTTAGTGATTTAGCTCCTTCAACTATCAGCAACTTTCACTACTAAACACACTCATAAGTAATCTCGGACAAACCGATTCTTCCAACTCAGTCCCACCGAGATGAACCACCTCAGCTATTTTCCAAACCCTAGATATTTCGGTCCATCCGATTTTGAGTTCGGTCTCACCGAAACTGGACTGCCAACCTTCTGTAACCGTTTGTCATCATTTCGGAATATCCGAGTTGTTGATTTCGGTCCCACCGATTCTGGCAAGTTCCTACCTTTGACTCATATCGGACACACCGAGATGGTATTTTCGGTCCCACCGAAAACCCCAACGTTCACTATATTTGAACTTTCGGTCTGACCGAGTTTTCACTTCGGTCTCACCGAGATTGCTCAATTATGTGTGTAACGGTTGGATTTTGTGTGGAGGCTATATATACCCCTCCACCCCTTCTTCATTCGTGAAGAGAGCCATCAGAAAGTACTACCACTCCTATCTTACACTTTCTGAGAAGAGAACCACCTACCCTTGTGTTGAGATCAAGTCATTCCATTCCTACCATATGAAACTTGATTTCTAACCTTCCCAAGTTGCTTTCCACTCAAACCTTTCTTCCACCACAGCCATATCAGTGAGGAGAGTTGAGTGTTGGGGAGATTATCATTTGAAGCACAAGAGCAAGGAGTTCATCATCATCAACCACATCTATTACCTTTTGGAGGGTGGTGCCTCCTAGATTGGTTAGGTGTCGCTTGGGAGCCTCCGTCTTCGAGATGTGGAGTTGAACCAAGAAGTTTGTAAGGGCAAGGAGATCGCCTACTTCGTGAAGATCTACCCCGAGTAAGGCTAGTCCTCCGTGGGCGTAGGCCATGATGGAATAGACAAGGTTGCTTCTTCGTGGACCCTTCGTGGGTGGAGCCCTCCGTGGACTCGCGCAGCCGTTACCCTCTGTGGGTTGAAGTCTCCATCAACGTGGATGTACGATAGCACCACCTATCGGAACCACGAGAAAAATCTCCGTGTCTCCAAATTGCGTTTGATCTTCTCCACCTCTCTTTACTACATGTGCAATTTACTTTCCGCTGCTTATACTCTAGAATTGCATGTGTAGGGTGATACTTGAATTGATCATAATTGTGAAACTGCCAAAAACTGTTCATGATCAAAAGGCAGAATTTTTATATTGTCAAGTAGTCTAATCACCCCCCCCTCTAGACATACTTTCGATCCTACACCCATGCCACCCGCGGAGGGCCGGGTTCCATCCTTGGAACTGGCGGTGTGTGGCCCGTTACTAGGCGCACAAACATCGCCACCTCCCAAACTCCGGCTGCTGGGACGGCGTTGGTGTTCGCGAGCAGCGCCCCGAGACCTTTCCGCGACTGGTCTGCTACTCGCCCGCGTCGGGACGGGATGTCCGGCTTCCGACTGGCAAACCGGCATCGTCGTCTTCTTCTTGGACGCCATGACGACGAAGAAGTGTCGAACTGACTGCCAATGCCGATTCTCACAACTGCGCCCCCTACCTGGGGCGCCAAAGATGTCGGTGTATTTGGATCGACACCTATGGGATCACAAGAATCCCTACTACGGTTGCGGGGCGCGGGGTTGAGAGAAGAGCGGATCTAACAGTCAGGACACGGTTCCTTTACCCAGGTTCGGGCCGCAAAGATGCGTAAAACCCTACTCCTGCTTTGGTGGATTATATGTTTGTGTTCTTCAGCTAGTGAGGAGCTCCAAGAGAGTCGTGAGGAGTTCTAAAAAGCCGAATCCTCCTCCTGGTCGCCTCGGGTCTCCTTTTATAGGAAAAAGGGGTTGCCACAGTGGCACACAGGAGGTGGAAAGGGTACAGTGATGCGAGGTTATCCCTCGCATTACAGGACAAGGCGCATTTAATGCGCTTAGCTTAGGTGTCCTTGCTTTATCGGGGACGAGGGGAGACGTCCGTCTTGTCCGTCGCCGCTCCTCCCTGTGTTGACACGCGCCCTGGCTAGCGGTGCCTGATGTGCCATGTAGGCAGGCAGGCAGCTGAGGTGGCACAACGGCGGGTCTCCACGAAGATCTGTGAGTTGCCACGCAGGAGCCTGTCCAGCTGGTTGGGTCGGCAGCTGCGTGGGGCGGTGGAAATACAGTTGGTGCGGGCCTGATGGTGGCCCTGCGGGTGTCCTCGGCAAGGGCCTTGCCGGGGGCCCGGCAAGGGTCCTTCCGCGGCGCCTGCTGTCATCCCTGGCAAGGTGCTTGCCGGAGGCCTTGTGGTCCTCCTTGGCTGGGATCCCGCCAAGGGTCGTCGTCTTCTTAGCTTGTATCTAATCTTGGATGTCTTCACAAAGATCTGCATGCCACCACGGGGATATCTCCCGAATCCTGGCCCCATGGGGGCGGTGGACTCAAGGGTGATCCGCTCCGTAGGTGTGGGGCGAGCCGCCACGGCAAGGTCTTGCCGGGGCTGCCAGAGCCGCCCCCGGCAAGGATCTTGCCAGGGCTGCTGAAACTATCTCCCGGCAAGGATCTTGCCGGGGAAAGCCACTTCGTCCCTTTGCTCTTCGTGGTCTTGTTCTTGGCGTTGTTCTAGTCTCCATCAAGCTTCGGTCTTACCCCGGCTCACCTCCCTTGCCATGCTTGGTGTGGTGGTGCCCGTGGCTCGGACCGTGCACAGTCATAGGGGTGCAGAAAGTGTACCCCTCTTTTTGTACACCGACAACAATGCAATTGCAAGGTACTATACCAAATGTTGTCGATGTTACCATCCTTAACGAGGTTGAGAGGTGGTCTTGTCGATGTCGTACCGCTCCGGGATAGCCGAAACACACACGGAAATGGAGAAACCACAACTCAAACGTGTCCAAGACAAAATGAGGCAAATTAGTATGGGAGACGGGTAAGCAATGAAGGTTGATGTAGGGTGGAACCCCAGGTGGCCGATCTTTCACGAAAAGGAGGGATCCCAAGGATGAACACGTGAGGCACGAGGTGAAAACACAAGAGGGACAAGATGAAAACACTCAAATAACATGTTTAGGTCACACAAATGCTAGATCCGGGTACACAAAGTGAGATACACGATACACGATCAACTAAGGACGATACAAGTGGCGGTAGTCATCTCCATGAAGAGGTCTTGATGTTCTTCACCGTGAAGGAGGTCTTGAATCCGGTGGATCTTCTCCGAATAGGCCGCGGTCTCATAGGAGAGGAACCACTAAGGTCAAAATGAGCTATTCCAAAAGCTGCCTAGGAAGGAGGAGCTCAATGAGTATATATTACATGGGGCGACACAGTCGGGTCGGACGTCCGCTGGGTCACCGGACGTCTGGTGGCTAGGGAGGGATCGGACATCCCGTAACCCTCGGATTTCCGCTAATTACGCTCTGTAGTCGGTATCACGGACGTCTGGTGGCCTCCGGTCGTCCGGTCATCTGGGAGTCGCCGGTCGTGCTGTGGTCGTCAGACGTCCGGTGCCTGGAGATGACCGGTCGTCCGGAAAAGGTCGGACGTCCGGTGCTTGTAGCATCTTTAGCCGCGCTTCTTCTTGTTCCAAGCACTTGTCGATCCCGCCGCCTTGTCCGTTGTGCACAGCTGTCGCGTGTCCTTCACCCAAGTACATGAGTATGCACAGAGTTTCTGATGTGGAGCATCCCAAGGTCATCCCCATGGACATACCGTCGACTCACCAAGTGCCCAAAGGACCAATGACACAAGCCCGTACAAGAGCTCTCGAAGCCGAGGTGAACTCGCTCCTTTACCAATTTCCTCTCAGTTCACATGGAACATGGCTTCTACCCTCATCGGAAACTCTATGCATACTCAGGTACGTGGATGAAGGCCACGGGACAGCTCTGCATAGTGGACAAGGCGGCGGGATCGACAAGTGCTTGGAGCAAGAAGAAGGGCGGCTGAAGACGCTATAGGCACCGGACGTCCGACCCCTACCGGACGACCGGTCACTCCCAAGCACCGGACGTCCGATGTTCACCGGACGACCGGCGACTCCCAGACGACCGGACGACCGGAAGCCACCGGACGTCCGTGACACCGACTACAGAACGGAATTAGCGGAAATCCGAGGATTACCGGACGTCCGGTCCCTCCCGAGCCACCGGACGTCCAATGACCCAGCGGACGTCCGACCCGATGGCTCGCCCCATGTAATATATACTCGTTGACTTCCTTCGTGTTAGGCAGCTTTGTGATAGCTCATCTAGACCTTAGTGGTTCCTCTCCTACGAGAACGCGGCCTCCTTGGAGAAGATCCACCGGATTCAAGACCTCCTTTACGGAGAAGAACATCAAGACCTCCTCACGGAGATGACTACCGCCACTTGTATCGTCCTTAGTTGATCGTGCATCGTGTATCGCACTTTTTGTTCCCGGATCTAGCATTTGTGTGACCTGAACGTGTTGATTTGAGTGTTTTCCCCTTAACCCTCTTGTGTTTTCCCTCGTGCCTCACGTGTTCATCCTTGGGATCCCTCCTTTTCATGAAAGATCGGCCACCTAGGGTTCCACCCTACATCATTTATGGTATCAAGAGCCACGGTTTCTCATGAAATTGGAGCCCCTACCTGTGTTTTCTAGCTTGTTTTTGTTGTGTTCTTCCTAATTTCGAAAATTCCCCACCAAAAATAGCCCCAATTCTTTTTTTTGTGATATGTTGCTTTGGCGAGATTTTGTTGGATTTTTTCCATGGATTTGCTGTGTCACGCGTGGATCTAGAGTTTCCCCACCTTTTCTCCAATTTTCTTCCGCAAATTCGGCCAAGTTTGACCAATTTGTCCACGGTTACATCGAACCCTAACCTAGACCTACCGGACGACCGGCGATTTACCGGACGTCCGGAACCCCGCGAAGCACCGGACGTGTGTCAGCCACCGGACGACCGGCACATCCCATACAGAAGTTTTCACCGGATTTCCGAGACTTACCGGACGTCCGACGACCGGACGACCGGCGACCTACCAGATGTCCGACGAGCCCTAACGAAACTGAACTCCCTCAGTTTTGTGCCATCTTCCACAACCACCTACCCTTTCATACACTCACATCTCCCATACCACCACCACCATTGCCTACCAAAATCAATACAGTCTTACCTCTTTGTGTCTTGGACCATTTGAGTTGTGGTTTTCCTGTTTCCTTGTGTGTTTCTGCTATCTTGGAACGGAGCGACATCGACAAGACCACCTCTCAACCTCGAGAAGGACGGTAACATCGACGACGTTTAGTCATTCTACCTTGCCATTGCATTGTCACCCTATAGACCATTTTGCGGAGCTTTCCCATCGAGACTAGCCATTTGAGGATTGCCAGGCCACGACTGTCAGGACCCCGATCCTAAGCCACACCGATCTAGCTGTAACACGTCATATCACTTTGCGGCCTCACGCACGGTAACCCCACGGGTGCCACCTTACCTGGCCCGGGACCGTTTGCGCATTTTGGCACACGTATATGACAGTGTCGCTAGCATCCGTATGACAGAGAACCCGGGCCGACATGGCTAGTTATAAACCAAAAGTGGCACTACATTACAGAGACAGGCATCCATGACCCAGCAACGAACGTGTCGGTCATCAATGTATGAACCCAAGTCGTAGCAAGCTACATGGACTTAAAGGAACAACGCGTGACATTTCCCCTAAGGGACAGACACAGGAACGAAGAAGGACACATGCCGGCCAGCCTACGTGTTCCGAGCAGTAGCAAGCTACCAAGGCTCATTGGAATCACTAGGAGGCATTTCCCTGTAAGATAGGCTACCAAAGGAAAACAACTAGGTGTCGGATCCCACACATACCAAGCATTTCAATCATACACGCAATATGCTCAATATGTGCAAATACAACATTGCATCACAACAGAACTCTATGACTCAAAGTACTTTATTTAAAAGGCTCCAGGAGCCATACATAACATATTCATACAGGTAGGGGTCACATGACCCAACACTCAAGTCATACAGTCATACAAGCACAAGCGGAAGCTACATGTCTGAGTACAGACAACTTAGAAAAATAAAACAGGCTTGGTGTAGCCTGACTATCTACAAGGCCCTTCACAAGCTCCAGATCACCGTCTGGGTGACAAGCTACTCGTCGACGTCAACGTCTATGTAGAACCCATCAGCAGGGGCAGGGTTCTCCTCTGCAACAGTTATTAAGCAAACATGAGTACAAAGGTACTCAGCAAGTCTTACCACAGAACCTATCATACATGCAACATTATCAAAGGGGGATAGTGGAGTTTATAGCAGAATGCCAGCTTTGACCTTGGCTAACCTATACTACAACTATCAACGGATTGCAAGTTATTGTTACGAACACGAGTCCACTACTCACCACATCAATACACTACCGAGGATCCTCTTCCGTCATCCTACGGAAGGGCCATCCACGGCACTCACGCTTATCTTGAGGCTTTTAGTAGTATCCATCAACTTGTCTATGAACTGTAAGAGTAACCAAGTAGTTCGTACCGCGAACAACGGCTATTCGAATAGTTTGATAACCCTGCAGGGGTGTACCTCTTCACACACGCTTCCACCACTTATCGCCGTTTACTCGGCGTGTACTCGGCAACCTTCAAGCGGAAGCCCAGCGAGGGTGTCGGCCACGACCTGACTAACTACTCAAGTCTCTCGTCCAGGTTTATCGCCTATTTGGGTTCCATCCGTGGGGAGATCCGGCCGGGGTGTCGCTCACGGCCCCAAACGATGTGTACAGGGTTCCCGAGTCACCAAACGGGCAGCCGGTACACCGTGCCACGTACCTGTCGCATCACAACCCACTCCGAGGGTCAGCGTTGTGCACGACCTCCAGTAAGCTATAAACACCAGAAACTAGTTGCAACTCCTGGACAGAGATCAAGGGTAATTAATAAGCCGAGAGGGTCCATTGGTTTCGGGCCCAATGCATGGTAGTAACTGCAACTTGAACCACACATACAGATCTCGGGTCCTATGTACGGTTCCAATG
The DNA here is from genome assembly GCA_902687465.1 of Secale cereale. NCBI lineage: Eukaryota > Viridiplantae > Streptophyta > Magnoliopsida > Poales > Poaceae > Secale > Secale cereale. The sequence goes on from LR738712.1 coordinate 345,756,185, forward strand.
AAACAACCCACCACGTACTCCTACATGGCCTTTCATCGATACCTTTACCAAGCGTATTCCACACTTCCTTCTCTTTATCGAAAGATTGTTTCACTCTGATCCATCACCCAGATGAATCAGACCAGACACAACTCTAAGCATAGCAGGCAACATAAACAATAGCATGGTGGATCACACATCACATGGCTCAATCAACTCCTACACATGCTAGTGGGTTTCAACTATTTACTGTGGCAATGACAGGTCATGCAAGGGAATAGGGTTCAACTACTGCAGCAAGTAGCAGTTCACGCGCTGTTGCCATAATGCAGTAAAAGAGAGCAGGAGCGAGAAGATTGGGTTTGTATCGGAATGATCAATGATTGCTTGCCTGACAAGGTAGTTGTCGGGTACTGCTCTTCAACTGGATACGCAGCAGTATCCTCGGGAGCAGGACCTAACACAGGAAATATCGACGATACAATCATTAACAAACAAATGCAACAATATGATGCATGTTTATGACATGGCAAGATGCATCTATGTTGGCTAATGCAACTAAAACCAGAAGGGTTTGAACCTGTTTGAATCAAGGATTCAAATTGAAGTTCAAACTATTATTTAAATAAGGGCATTATCATGTTTTTGATATATATACAGCAAGTTAACTTGTTCAAACATGCATGAAACCAGTGCCATTAGATAGATTGGATTTTTCTGCTCATTTTTCATATATAAATCTTTTCCATCTGAGCTATGGTTGATTTTATATGATTTTTAGAAGTTTTTGGTATTTTCTGGAATTTCCTGAATTATTTTAAATCTAAAAATCCCAGAAAAACCTTTACTGCGTCAGCATGACATCGTGCTGACGTCAGCCAGTCAACAGGACCAGTCTAGGTCAAACCTGACCAGTGGGTCCCTCATGTCAGTGTCACAGCTAATTAACTGAGTTAATTAGAGTTAAACTAAAACTAATTAACTGTTAGTGGGGCCAGGGCCCACATGTCAGTGACTAAACTAATTAACTAATTAATATTAAATTAACACCTAAACTAAGTTTGACTTGTGGGCAGGGCCCACATGTCATTGACCCAGGGGGTCAAACCCGTGGTCAAAACAGGTCCAACTCGCCGGCGTTTAGCCGCCGGCGAGGCCAAACGCGGCGGCGTGCTTCGGAAAACGTCTACGGTTCACGGCTCGAGCTGCGGCTGGGTGCGTTGGAGAGCTCTTGCTCTTCCGCATCGGATGGTGGTGGTCGCCGGACCTGGGGTGGCCGGAGACGACGGCAACGAGCTCGACGGCGGCGACCGGCGTCGGGCATGTGTGGAGATGCGGCTGCAGGTGTCTAGGCGATGCGTGCGTAGCACCGTTCGCATCTACGTGCTGTGGTGAGTGCGTTGGACGGGTGCCGGTGACCAAATGGTCACCGGAGCATCACCGGCGACGAGCACGGCGGCGGTGCGTGCGGGCGAGCTATGTGCAGTGTGTTATAGGGCAAAAGGGAGCCAACGGAGAGGGGGAGGAGGTAGCTAGGCTCACAGCGGTTGCAGCAAGCACCGAAGCGAGCTCGGGGGTGGTCGGAGCTGAGCAACACGACGAGGGGGATCTCCGCGGCCGGAGTTGGGGAAGAAGAGGTCGGGGGCATCTCTAGGGCGGGCGAGCGCTCGGGGCTCGGCCTGTCGAAGCAGTCGAGGACGGCGGAGACGAGGGACAACACGGCGGAGCTCGGGGACGACGGTGGACGCGGTTTCTACGACGGTGCGATCACGGCGGCGTCGGCCATGGCGCGGGGAGAGCGGAGGAGAGGAGCTGGGGGGAGGCGGAGGTGTCTGGGGGGTAGAGGGGGACGTGGACTTTCGATCCATGCCTCCAGAACGGCGAGGGGGCGAAGCAGGGCGGCGCGCAGCTGCGTGGCGCGCCGTGCGGTCGCGGTCGAGCACCTGCCTGCCTGCCTGGCCGAGCCAAGCAGCTCGCTGGAGCGGCAGCTGGGCTGGGCCGGCAGGTGGGCCGGGTGGGCGCCAGGTAAGTGTTTTGTCTCCCTTTTTTTCTATTTTCTTTTCTGTTTCATTTCTTTTGCAGCTTTGTTTAATTAATAAAAATGCCTAAACATTTTTATAACTCATGACACTTGTCATACCTGCTGTATATAATATGAACAGTAGGAAACATTATAGTTCATGATTATTTGAGCATTTAAAATATTTTATAGCATTTAAATGCCCAAATTCAAATACCATATGATTTAATCCAAAACCCTAGATTGTCCTAGAAAATTGTGCACCATTTTTGGCAGAGGTTTAAGACCAAGGCAGAAATGATGAACATTTTGAAGGGCACTTTGGGTACATTGGAAAATATTTTAGTAAACCCTAGTTGTTAGGGGAGGGGTGCTGGGGTTTCTGTTAATCCCATTTCAAGTTTCTTTGAAAGTAAACATGATGCACACTCTAGTCAGATCCTAATGCAAGAGCTAGCTAGGGATGTGACAACTCACCCCCACTTAAAAGAATCGCGTCCCGAGATTCGGGTTCCTCCGGAAAGAGGGTGGGGTACTCAAGTCAAAGACGATCCTCCCTTTCCCAAGTAGCTTCACTCTCGGAATGTTGTGACCATTGAACCTTGAGAAACTTGATATTGTGGCGTCGAGTGGTGCGCTCGGTTTGATCAAGAATACGAACGGGGTATTCTCGATATGTGAGATTGTCTTGGAGATCAAGCGTTTCGTGGTCCACTCCGCGGATAGGATCCGAGAAGCAACGCCTGAGTTGAGAAACGTGGAAAACATCATGAACTCTGGAGAGGTGCGGAGGTAGTTCCAATTGGTAGGCAACTTCTCCTCGTTTGGCAAGAATGCGAAAAGGACCGATATAACGAGGGGCCAATTTGCCTTTGATACCGAAGCGATGGGTTCCCTTAAGAGGAGTAACCCGAAGGTAAGCCTTATCGCCGACTTCAAAAGTCACAGCCTTATGATGACTATCATATTGGCTCTTTTAGCGAGACTGGGCTGTTTTCAATCTCTCATGAACAATGCGAACTTGTTCCTCTGCTTCCTGGATCATATCCGGGCCAAAGAATTGTCTTTCCCCGGTCTCTGACCAGTTAAGAGGTGTTCGACACCTTCGTCCATATAGAACTTCGAAGGGAGCTTTACCCAAGCTGGCTTGATAACTATTGTTATAAGCGAATTCGGCAAATGGAAGACACTTTTCCCATTCCATACCGAAAGAAATGACAGAGGCTCGAAGCATGTCTTCCAGAATTTGATTGACTCGTTCCAGTTGACCACTTGATTGCGGATGGAAGGCATTACTGAAAGAGAGATGAGTTCACATAGCATTCTAGAAACTTTCCCAAAATCGTGAAGTGAAAAGACTTCCACGGTCTGAGTTAATCTCCAAAGGCACACCATGAAGTGATACTATTCGTGAGATATATAAGTCTGCTAGCTGGCTAGCGGTAATGCTCTCTCGAACAGGCAAGAAATGAGCTACTTTAGAGAGGCGGTCGATAACGACGAAGATAGCATTATTCCCTTTCCTGGACCTGGGAAACCCGGTAATGAAATCCATACCGACTTTATCCCATTTCCATTCAGGAATAGCTAAAGGTTGAAGGGTGCCAGCAGGCCGTTGATGCTCTGCTTTGACTCGACGACAAACGTCGCAGTTAGCAATGAATTGAGCGATTTCTCTCTTCATCCTAGTCCACCAGAATCTTTGACGTAGGTCTTGATACATTTTGGTGCTACCGGGATGAATCGTGAGAGGGGATTCATTAGCCTCCTTGAGGATCAAACGTCTTAGGTTTCGCACTTTAGGAACCACTAAACGGTTGCTAAAGAATACAACTCCTTGATCATCAATTGAGAAACATCCTGCAACTCATTTCTTGATGTTCCTCTTAATACGGGAAATTCCGGGATCAACCTTCTGTGCTTTGATGACCTGATCCAAAAGGGTAGGTTTTGCCACCAAGGTGGAAAGGAATCCTCGAGGAACAATGTGAAGGTTAAGCTTACGAAATTCCTCGTGGAGAAGTGGTTGACTTTGTTGTAACATTAAATTGTTACAATATGACTTACGACTCAGTGCATCAGCCATGACATTGGCCTTTCCAGGAGTGTAAGTGATTCCTAAGTCGTAGTCGGTGAGCAACTCAACCCAACGTATTTGCCTGAGATTCAAATCCGGTTGGGTGAAGATATACTTCAAACTTTGGTGATCAGTGAAGATTTCACAGCGATTACCAAGAAGGTAATGTTGCCATGTTTTGAGTGCATGGACTACAGCTGCAAGCTCTAGATCATGAGTAGGATAGTTATCCTCATGTGGACGCAACTGTCGGGATGCGTATGCAATCACTTGACGATCTTGCATGAGAATGCAACCTAGTCCTTGTCGCGAGGCGTCGCAATAGATTATAAAATCCTTGGAAAAGTCTGGTGGTACCAGTACAGGTGCAGATGTCAGGCGTCTTTTCAGTTCCTGAAAACTGGACTCGCACTGTGGGGTCCACTCAAACTTTTTATCTTTCTTGAGGAGTTCGGTTAGAGATTTAGCAACCTTGGAGAAATTCTCGACGAAACGTCGGCAATAGCTCGCTAAGCCAAGAAAACTCCTAACTTGCTTGACTGATTCAGGGGGAGTCCAATCAAGGACGGCTTGAACTCGCTCGGGATTGACAGTAATACCCTTGCCAGAGATCACATGACCTAGATAGGTTACTTCTGGCAACCAAAATTCACATTTAGAGAATTTGGCATAAAGGCGGTGCTCTCGAAGTTTCGTCAATACCAGCCTTAAATGCTCGGCATGATCTTCCTTGTTCTTGGAGAAAATGAGTATATCATCGAGGTATACCACGACGAATTTATCCAAATACTCCATGAATATAGAATTCATTAACCGAGAAAAGGTAGCTGGGGCATTGGTTAATCCGAAGGACATGACGGTGTACTCATATTGGCCATAACGAGTAACGAAAGCCGTTTTAGGAATGTCCCCGTTCTTGATTTTGATTTGATGGTAGCCCAACCTCAAATCCATCTTAGAGAAGACTGAGGATCCAGCGAGCTGATCATACAGGTCGTTGATCCTGGGAAGCGGATACTTATTCTTTATGGTGACCAGATTGACAGGTCGGTAATCTACAACCATCCGCTCCGTTCCATCCTTCTTCTTGACGAAGAGGACGGGGCAAGCCCAAGGGGAAGAACTAGGACGGATGAAACCTTTTTGCAAAGACTCATCGAGTTGTTTCTTTAGCTCAGCTAATTCTAGTGGTGCCATCTTATAAGGTCTCCTAGAGATTGGGACAGTTCCAGGAATAAGATCTATTACGAACTCGACATCTCTGTCAGGTGGAACTCCTGGCAGTTCTTTTGGAAAAACATCCGGAAAGTCACGGACTACCGGGATATCTTCGAGTTCTGGTAGAGGGCTGGCACTAAGAGAGTAGAGCTGACGTTCAGCCATTCGAGTCAAGACATTGACTATCTTGCCGGATGGATGTGTAAGTTGAACGGTCCTAGTAAAGCAATCAATTTTGGCGTAATGGGTTGTCATCCAATCCATACCCAAAATGATATTTATGTCCGAGGACTTGAGAGCGATTAAAGATGCAAGGAAAACAAGTCTATCGACAAGGATTTCATTTCCATGGCTTACCCTAGAGGTTTGCCACTTTGAACCAGGAGTTTGAATAACCATGGAAGTAGGCATGTCACAAAAAGTCATGTTGTGCAATCGAGCATAGCTCTCAGATATGAACGAATGGGATGATCCAGTATCGAAAAGAACAGATGCCGGATGGCAGTTTACGAGAAGCGTACCAAGGACGACGTTAGGATCCTCATAAGCTTCTTCGGCAGAAACATAGTTGACATGACCACGTGCAGTGGGGATTGGCTTGACATAGTTCACCTTGCCGGTTGGCTTGCCACGGCCAACGGGTTTTCCTGGCTGATTCTGGGGACAATCACGCATGTAGTGTCCCGGTTCTCCACACTTGAAACATGTCACAGTGGTGGGGCGTGGAGCAAAGTTGGAGGGTGGACCTCCATAGGTCTTGGCAGGTGCAAACTGTTGAGTTGGACGAGGCGCCTCATAGGATGGCCTCGGTGTATACTTGGGTGGCAGAGCAGTGTTGGGAACCCACACACGGCGCTTGTGAGAGCCAGAGCCGGATGAGGAACCAAGGTCTCGAGTATGCTTGCGGGTGGCCTCGAAGTCGGTCTGGCCTGTCTCAGCACTGATAGCCTTGTTAACCAACTTCTAGAAGGAGGTGCACTCGTGCAGACGTAGATCTCGACGAAGTTCAGGGCTGAGTCCCTTGCGGAACCTCGCCTGTTTCTTGGCATCGGTGGATACTTCCTCAGGTGCATAGCGTGCCAGATTACCAAACTCACGACTGTAGCCATCCACAGTCAAACGGCCCTGGGTGAAATTGCAGAATTCTTCCCGCTTGCGATCCATGAGACCTTCCGGAATATGGTGTTCACGGAATGCCTCACTGAACTCAACCCAGGTAGTGACTTGGCCAGCAGGACGCATAGCTTCAAAGTTTTCCCACCAAAGACTGGCAGGGCCCTCAAGATGGTAGGCGGCGTAGATAACCTTGTCAGCTTCGGCCACACGGGCAGAGTGTAGCTTGTGGGTGATACTACGTAGCCAGTCATCAGCATCCAGAGGTTCAGTGGAGTGATGGAACTTCGGTGGACACATCTTGATAAAATCGTGGATTGACACCACGTCATTCCTCTGACGGAACCCAGTGTTCTGCTCTATGTGTTCCAGCAGACGGTTGGTCTCTCTCTTGTTCCGTTCTGCTTCAAGCATAACTTCCGCCAAAGAGGGTGGCTGGGGCAGATTTCCATCTCTAGCCCCACTAGCCTCACCCTGCTCCTGAGCAGCAGGAGTGTTGCGAGTGTTGACCATCCTAGGAAAACAAAACAACGGTTTGGACAAGGATGGCAAAAATTTGACATAGAAGTGCAGAATGTAATGGATGACACAGAATGCAGAGATGTTCATCCGTACGACATGGTAATATAGGAACTGCTATATATACACCAGTGGTCATACACACCATACAAAGTTTAGTACAAGCCAAGGCTAAAGTACAACTGCGGTGAAAGACGATACATCCCATCAGAGGCATTCCAAGCTCCTATACATTACTTAACTACACCTCCGGAACTCAGTACACACTAAGTCATATTCCACAAGACGCGCAGGACTGTGGAAATACAACTACTACAATACTACTGCTACTACGGACTAGCTCAGACATTCGCGTAGTAATCCTCGTAAAGATTACCACTGTAGCCTGGAAGTGGTACAGACGGATCTTGGAACTCGCGAGCACTCGAAGGCTGTGGACCATAGGGGCATGGGTGTGGTCTCGGTCCCGATGCTGGTGGTAACCGACGCCCACGTGGAGGTGTAATACCCCCAACGTCACGCCAATCCATGCGATCAGGCAGACGAGTCCGTACAGGATACAAATCCCGCATGTCCAGATATCCGGCGTGCACAGCAGGTGCAAGCCGTGTCAAAGTAGTCCAGTGAGTGGCTCGAGTGTTATACAGCTCCATTCGGAGGGCACGGACCTCACGGTCCCTATCCTCCAACATCTGAACAGTAGTCTGAAGCAGTGGCTCTTCATGAGCAGCATCAGTATACAGACCAGTGTAGTAGCCTTCCTCTCCGGGGAGTGAAGCTGGCATGTAACAGAACTCAGTGTTCAGCAACAGGGCATGCCTAGCACGGAGAATGGTCATCATCGAATAAGCGGCATCCTGTACTGCCATCTCGATGGTAATCCCGGGTCCATAAGACCAATGGATGGGATCATTTGCTCCGGGATATGAGGGGTATATCCGGACTGTGCAGAAATACTGACTTTGATTGAAATCCCGATACTGTTCCTCCACAGTGTATTCAGGATACCAGCGATAACCGGTCTCAGTCATCACACGGACTAGCATGGCCGTGTGACCGGGCACATTAATGCACCGAGTCAAACGAACCACTTGGTGAGGGATGCGGCCAGACATCTGAAACACGAAATAATGCAAAGGCATTAGTGTTTCTCGAAGAAATCGGGCAGCATAACAACTGTAAATGATCAAACAAAGATTTGAGACATCATACAAATGATAGCATAGCCACTCAACAATTCCATATCAAGGTTCCGGTTCAATAATCATCATACTCAAAAGGATAGAAACTGAATTGAGGCTTGAAACCAACAATCCTAAGAGTCTACGGATTGGTAACACGTGAACCTAGTAAGGATAAGAGGCCTAATCCTAAATCCCCGTAGAAAGAATAGACTAACTCAGATCAGAAGGGCATAAGGTAAAGGAGTAAAAAGAGCCTTACGTTCCCTTCCACAATCAATTCCCCTACATATAACTAAGAATTTTTCTAGACTCAACATCGACCAGTTTGGCTTGAGAAACCTACAGGCAGTCCAGCTCTGATGCCAACGCTGTCAGGACCCCGATCCTAAGCCACACCGATCTAGCTGTAACACGTCATATCACTTTGCGGGCTCACGCACGGTAACCCCACGGGTGCCACCTTACCTGGCCCGGGACCGTTTGCGCATTTTGGCACACGTATATGACAGTGTCGCTAGCATCCGTATGACAGAGAACCCGGGCCGACATGGCTAGTTATAAACCAAAAGTGGCACTACATTACAGAGACAGGCATCCATGACCCAGCAACGAACGTGTCGGTCATCAACGTATGAACCCAAGTCGTAGCAAGCTACATGGACTTAAAGGAACAACGCATGACATTTCCCCTAAGGGACAGACACAGGAACGAAGAAGGACACATGCCGGCCAGCCTACGTGTTCCGAGCAGTAGCAAGCTACCAAGGCTCATTGGAATCACTAGGAGGCATTTCCCTGTAAGATAGGCTACCAAAGGAAAACAACTAGGTGTCGGATCCCACACATACCAAGCATTTCAATCATACACGCAATATGCTCAATATGTGCAAATACAACATTCCATCACAACAGAACTCTATGACTCAAAGTACTTTATTTAAAAGGCTCCAGGAGCCATACATAACATATTCATACAGGTAGGGGTCACATGACCCAACACTCAAGTCATACAGTCATACAAGCACAAGCGGAAGCTACATGTCTGAGTACAGACAACTTAGAAAAATAAAACAGGCTTGGTGTAGCCTGACTATCTACAAGGCCCTTCACAAGCTCCAGATCACCGTCTGGGTGACAAGCTACTCGTCGACGTCAACGTCTATGTAGAACCCATCAGCAGGGGCAGGGTTCTCCTCTGCAACAGTTATTAAGCAAACATGAGTACAAAGGTACTCAGCAAGTCTTACCACAGAACCTATCATACATGCAACATTATCAAAGGGGGATAGTGGAGTTTATAGCAGAATGCCAGCTTAGACCTTGGCTAACCTATACTATAACTATCAACGGATTGCAAGTTATTGTTACGAACACGAGTCCACTACTCACCACTTCAATACACTACCAAGGATCCTCTTCCGTCATCCTACGGAAGGGCCATCCACGGCACTCACGCTTATCTTGAGGCTTTTAGTAGTATCCATCAACTTTTCTATGAACTGTAAGAGTAACCAAGTAGTTCGTACCGCGAACAACGGCTATTCGAATAGTTTGATAACCCTGCAGGGGTGTACCTCTTCACACACGCTTCCACCACTTATCGCCGTTTACTCGGCGTGTACTCGACAACCTTCAAGCGGAAGCCCAGCGAGGGTGTCGGCCACGACCTGACTAACTACTCAAGTCTCTCGTCCAGGTTTATCGCCTATTTGGGTTCCATCCGTGGGGAGATCCGGCCGGGGTGTCGCTCACGGCCCCAAACGATGTGTACAGGGTTCCCGAGTCACCAAACGGGCAACCGGTACACCGTGCCACGTACCTGTCGCATCAGAACCCACCCCGAGGGTCAGCGTTGTGCACGACCTCCAGTAAGCTATAAACACCAGAAACTAGTTGCAACTCCTGGATAGAGATCAAGGGTAATTAATAAGCCGAGAGGGTCCATTGGTTTCGGGCCCAATGCATGGTAGTAACTGCAACTTGAACCACACATACAGATCTCGGGTCCTATGTACGGTTCCAATGAAACAACCCACCACGTACTCCTACATGGCCTTTCATCGATACCTTTACCAAGCGTATTCCACACTTCCTTCTCTTTATCGAAAGATTGTTTCACTCTGATCCATCACCCAGATGAATCAGACCAGACACAACTCTAAGCATAGCAGGCAACATAAACAATAGCATGGTGGATCACACATCACATGGCTCAATCAACTCCTACACATGCTAGTGGGTTTCAACTATTTACTGTGGCAATGACAGGTCATGCAAGGGAATAGGGTTCAACTACCGCAGCAAGTAGCAGTTCACGCGCTGTTGCCTTAATGCAGTAAAAGAGAGCAGGAGCGAGAAGATTGGGTTTGTATCGGAATGATCAATGATTGCTTGCCTGACAAGGTAGTTGTCGGGTACTGCTCTTCAACTGGATACGCAGCAGTATCCTCGGGAGCAGGACCTAACACAGGAAATATCGACGATACAATCATTAACAAACAAATGCAACAATATGATGCATGTTTATGACATGGCAAGATGCATGTGTGTTGGCTAATGCAACTAAAACCAGAAGGGTTTGAACCTGTTTGAATCAAGGATTCAAATTGAAGTTCAAACTATTATTTAAATAAGGGCATTATCATGTTTTTGATATATATACAGCAAGTTAACTTGTTCAAACATGCATGAAACCAGTGCCATTAGATAGATTGGATTTTTCTGATCATTTTTCATATATAAATCTTTTGCATCTGAGCTATGGTTGATTTTATATGATTTTTAGAAGTTTTGGGTATTTTCTGGAATTTCCTGAATTATTTTAAATCTAAAAATCCCAGAAAAACCTTTACTGCGTCAGCATGACATCATGCTGACGTCAGCCAGTCAACAGGACCAGTCCAGGTCAAACCTGACCAGTGGGTCCCTCATGTCAGTGTCACAGCTAATTAACTGAGTTAATAAGAGTTAAACTAAAACTAATTAACTGTCAGTGGGGCCAGGGCCCACATGTCAGTGACTAAACTAATTAACTAATTAATATTAAATTAACACCTAAACTAAGTTTGACTTGCGGGCAGGGCCCACATGTCATTGACCCAGGGGGTCAAACCCGTGGTCAAAACAGGTCCAACTCGCCGGCGTTTAGCCGCCGACGAGGCCAAACGCGGCGGCGTGCTTCGGAAAACGTCTACGGTGCACGGCTCGAGCTGCGGCTGGGTGCGTTGGAGAGCTCTTGCTCTTCCGCATCGGATGGTGGTGGTCGCCGGACCTGGGGTGGCCGGAGACGACGGCAACGAGCTCGACGGCGGCGACCGGCGTCGGGCGTGTGTGGAGATGCGGCTGCAGTTGTCTAGGCGATGCGTGCGTATCACCGTTCGCATTTACGTGCTGTGGTGAGTGCGTTGGACGGGTGCCGGTGACCAAATGGTCACCGGAGCATCACCGGCGACGAGCACGGCGGCGGTGCGTGCGGGCAAGCTACGTGCAGTGTGTTACAGGGCAAGAGGGAGCCAACGGAGAGGGGGAGGAGGTAGCTAGGCTCACAGCGGTTGCAGCAAGCACCGAAGCGAGCTCGGGGGTGGTCGGAGCTGAGCAGCACGGCGAGGGGGATCTCCGCGGCCGGAGTTGGGGAAGAAGAGGTCGGGGGCGTCTCCAGGGTGGGCGAGCGCTCGGGGCTCGGCCTGTCGAAGCAGTCGAGGACGGCGGAGACGAGGGACAACACGGCGGAGCTCGGGGACGATGGTGGACGCGGTTTCTACGACGGTGCGATCACGGCGGCGTCGGCCATGGCGCGGGGAGAGCGGAGGAGAGGAGCTGGGGGGAGGCGGAGGTGTCTTGGGGGTCGAGGGGGACGTGGACGTTCGATCCATGCCTCCAGAACGGCGAGGGGGCGAAGCAGGGCGGCGGGCAGCTGCGTGGCGCGCCGTGCGGTCGAGCACCTGCCTGCCTGCCTGGCCGAGCCAAGCAGCTCGCTGGAGCGGCAGGTGGGCTGGGCCGGCAGGTGGGCCGGGTGGGCGCCAGGTAAGTGTTTTGTCTCCCTTTTTTTCTATTTTCTTTTCTGTTTCATTTCTTTTGCAGCTTTGTTTAATTAATAAAAATGCCTAAACATTTTTATAACTCATGACACTTGTCATACCTGCTGTATATAATATGAACAGTAGGAAACATTATAGTTCATGATTATTTGAGCATTTAAAATATTTTATAGCATTTAAATGCCCAAATTCAAATACCATATGATTTAATCCAAAACCCTAGATTGTCCTAGAAAATTGTGCACCATTTTTGGCAGAGGTTTAAGACCAAGGCAGAAATGATGAACATTTTGAAGGGCATTTTGGGTACATTGGAAAATATTTTAGTAAACCCTAGTTGTTAGGGGAGGGGTGCTGGGGTTTCTGTTAATCCCATTTCAAGTTTCTTTGAAAGTAAACATGATGCACACTCTAGTCAGATCCTAATGCAAGAGCTAGCTAGGGATGTGACAACGACACTTGTGCACATTAGAGATAGTCATAGATATTGCATACTACATTATCATATCTCCGTGTGACACAAGAGTGATCCACATACACAATAGCTACCTTGATCCGAGAAGCATGCATAAGTGACCACAGAAAGAGCTCACAAGCTTTTAAGCAAAAGAGCCAACCAAAGCTTATAAGCAAAAGAAAAATAGCATCATACGCCTTGCATTAAAAGAGATCATATGAGATAGCAATACATCATCTTGTGCTTAAGCATCGGCACATCATACACTCAAAGCATACTTGTGAAAGGAAGTCGTTACGTTTGCCTCTTATAGGTTGTGCACAAGTGCATATCCGCCAATTAAGCAATCGTTTAGCGTCTCTCTAGTGTTGTGCAACACGAGCATTTTCCATGGATTCCACATTTTCGCTCACCCTTGGTTGCACAACCACATTTATCTATCCGTGCGTGTGTTCCGTGTGCTACTTCTTGCTTGTGATCTACTTGTTGCATGAGCAAATCGTGAATCATTTTCAACATCTTTGAGTAAATTTGACAATTGCATTGAATTTTGTGTCGCCATCCTAACCAACTCCTCTCAAAGCTTTACTTGTGTAGGTGTGAGAATCGACACGAAATGGTACCAATAGTGTTATTTCCGGGTTATATTATTGAGTGATCATTGATCCATTTTCAACTTCGGTCAAGGTACAATTGGTATTTGCTTCTCCTTTCTCCCACTCACACTCTTTCTTGCAATGATGGATAGGCCAAGTACATCCTCGAACCCGATCTTCGATGATCCTCAAGAATCGAACAACTACGTCACCAAACTACATCTCTTCGGCGTCCAACGAGCTCTACATCAAGAAAGTGAATCTATGCGAGAGCACATTGAGCAAGTCACCGCCGACGCAAGACAATTTGAAGCAAGAACAAGAGAGCAATTTGAAATCATCAACACCAACATGTCTAATCAATTTGACGAGCTACGGACTTCGATAGTCAACCGACGTTCTTCTTCCACATCTTCTCAAAGACGAAGCCGCTCAAGTCGCCACACCGACTCCATGGAAGGATCAAGTACCATTACATCAACGGCAATGACTACGCCAACAACAACAGGAGAGAGCACGTCGACACCAAGAAGAACAAGATGACGAGGCTAATCGTCAAGCACAACAACGTCGAGAAGCTCAAGCTCTTGAGGCGCAACGAGCATTACGTGATTCACATCGCAATGTGGCAACTCGCAATCGACATACTTGTCAAGAAGAGGATTTCCTTCGTGATGAGATGCAAGAGAGGTGCCATCAAGCACGAACGCAAGAATAAGTTCCTCCTCAAGCGTGACAAGAGCAACAAGCTCAACAAGAACCATAAGCTCGGCAAGTACACAATGACAACGGACATTTACTCTGCCAAGAGCAACATGAGATTGCCAATCGTCCCAATCAAGAACGCCCTCCCAATAGACAAGAAAACAATGAAGAGCATCGCTATGGCAAGCTTAAGTTCACCATGCCAAAGTTTTCTGGAAGCATTGATCCCGAAGACTACCGATCATGGGCATTGAAGGTTGACAAGATCTTCCGCTTACACAACTTTGATGAAGAGAAGAAAATTGCTATGGCCTCCCTTGAGTTCCAAGACTATGTTCTCATTTGGTGGGAGCAAATCATTGAGAGAAGAGAAGCAAAAGGCGAACCTCCTATCACTACTTGGGCTCAATTGAAGGAAATCATGAGAGCACGCTTTGTGCCAACACACTACGATCGTGACTTATTCAAGAAGTTGCAACTACTCAAGCAAGGTACCAAGTCCGTTGAAGAGTACTACAAGGAGATGGAGATTGCCATGATAAGAGCCAACATCACGGAAGATGAAGAGCAAACGATGGCAAGATTCTTGAATGGACTCAACTATCCTATCAAGAAGATTGTGGACTTTCAACCCTACACGACCCTCCTTGTGCTAGTACACCAAGCAACCAAAGCGGAGTGACAAGTTCAAGAGGACTACAAGTACTCCAAGTTCACCTCCAAGAACTTTGGCCCCTACAACCAAGCTTCAACGACTCTGGCTACTCCTACCTCTACCAAGCCATCTACAAACTTCGGTGACAAGCCAAGCTACAAGAATGCGACTACATCAAGTCGTCCACCTTCTACAAACAACTTCAAGCCAAGAACTTCATCATCTACAATTCCAACCGAGGACAACTCCAAGACGAGTTCCATCAAGTGATTCAAGTGCCAAGGACGAGGCCACAAGTCATTTGAGTGCAAGACTGTTCGTACCATGATCATCAATGATGACGGATCCTATGACTAAATGAGCGACGATGAGATGGAAGACCTTGAGCATGTAGCTATGCATCGCCAAGTGAATGAACATGAAGACCATCAAGTGCTTTGCGACAATGATTCGACTCCCAATCTTGTTGTCTCTAAGGTCTTGACACTCCAACATCAACAAGATGATGACCAACGATGTCACATTTTCCATACCAAGGCCGGCATCAATGGATCCTCCGTCAAGGTTATCATCGATGGAGGAAGTTGTCATAACTTGGCAAGCGAAGAGTTATGCAACAAGCTACATTTGGTCAAGACGAAGCACCCTCACCCCTACAAGGTCCAATGGCTTAACGACGCCGGAATTCTTCGAGTCGAGCATACGATACAAGTCTCCTTCAAGATAGGCGCCTATGAGGACACACTTGAGTGTGATGTGGTCCGTATGTCCGCGTGCCACCTTCTACTTGGACGACCATGGCAATAAGATCGTGGAGTCACGCACAATGGACGGACCAACCACTATAGCTTCAAGATGAAGGGCAAGGAATTCGTGCTACATCCAATGTCACCAAGTCAAGTAGCCGCCGACAAACACTTACCTACCAACCATCATGGAGAGAATGGTGAGAGAGTGAGCCACCAAAAGGAGAGTGAGAGCTACAAGCCAAATATGAGCGATTCCACGATGAGCAACAAGAAGCAACTAGTCCTATTTGCCACCAAAAGTGAGATGAGAGAAGTGTGTGAGAACCCATCGAGTGTCTTTCACCTTGTGCTTTTATGCAAAGAGGAAGCCAAACCTACTAACACTTCACCACCTCTCCCTTTAGTGTTGTCTCAATTGTTGCAGGAATTCTCGGACGTCTTTCCCGATGAGCTACCTCCGGGTCTACCTCCACTTCAGGAAATACACCGCATCGACCTCATTCCTGGCACACCACTTCCAAACAAGGCTCCTTACCGCGTCTACCCTGAGGAAACCAATGAGATACAACAGAAAGTACAACAACTCATCGACAAAGGTCATGTACGTGAAAGCTTGAGCCCTTGTGCCGTTCCGGTTATTCTCGTGCCTAAGAAAGATGGAAGTTTTTGCATGTGCTCCGATTGTCGACCAATAAATGCTATCACCGTTAGATACCGTCACCCTATCCCACGCTTAGACGACATGCTTGATGAATTGTGTGGTGCCACCATCTTTTCGAAAATTGATCTTAAAAGTGGTTATTACCAAATTCGTATTCAAGAGTGTGATGAGTGGAAAGCGGCTTTCAAAACCAAGTTTGGGTTATATGAGTGGCTTGTCATGCCTATGGGTTTGTCGGAAGCACCCGGTTCATTTATGCGTCTCATGCATTTCGTTCTCCGACCCTACATAGGCGTCTTCGTAGTGGTTTATTTTGATGACATCCTCGTTTTTAGCAAGTCGCTTGAGGACCATGTGACACACAACCGTATGGTTTTACAAACCCTTCGGAAAGAGAGCTTATATGCTAACATGGATAAATGCACTTTTGGCATTGACAAGGTCGTTTTCCTAGGATTTGTCATTTCTTCCTAAGGTGTTCACGTTGATGAAACTAAAATTGAAGCAATTAAAACTTGGCCACAACCAACGAATCTCCAACAAGTGAGTAGCTTTCTCGGTTTAGCCGGTTTCTATCAAATGTTTTGTGAAGGACTTTAGCACCATTGCTATGCCTCTACACGCCTTGAGCAAGAAGAACGCACCCTTCATTTGGGGTCCTTTGCACGACACCGCGTTCAATGAGCTAAAAAGCTTGCTTACGCACGCACCACTTCTTGCCCTACCTAACTTTGACAAACCTTTTGAGATTCATTGTGATGCTAGCGGTACCGGCATAGGTGGCGTGCTAATGCAAGAAAAACGCCCAATTGCGTACTTTAGCGAGAATCTATCCGGAGCGCAACTTAACTACCCCATATATAATAAAGAGCTCTATGCCTTGGTGAGAGTTTTGCGTGTTTGGGAGCATTACCTTAGGCCTCATGAATTCATTCTTCATACGGACCATGAGACACTCAAGTATCTCAAGGGTCAAACTAAGTTGAACAAGCGTCATGCTAAGTGGAGTGAGTTCATCGAGTCTTTTCCCTATGTCATCAAGTACATCAAAGGCAAAGAGAATGTTGTGGCAGATGCGCTTTCCCGCAAATGCATGCTTGTTACACAACTTGAGTGGAATGTCATTGGCTTTGAGCACATCAAAGATTTATATGAGCATGATCCTTTCTTTCCACATCCTTATGCTAAGTGTTTGACTCACACTTCTTGGGAACGCTACTACATAAAGGATGGATATCTTATGATTGCTAACAAACTTTGCATTCCCGAGTCTTCGCTTCGTTTGCTCCTTTTGCAGGAATCTCATGGAGGAGGACTCATGGGACACTTTGGACGCGACAAGACATTTGCTACGCTCTCCAAGAACTACTTTTGGCCCAAGATGCTCCGTGACGTCTCCCGCCTCACCAACCGATATTCGACATGTCGCAAAGCTAAGTCAAAAGCTCAATCTCATTGCCTTTACATGCCATTTCCTATTCCATACCATCCATGAGAAGACATAAGCATGGACTTTATACTAGGATTGCCTAGGAGTCAAAATGGCATAGATTCTGTGTTTGTTGTTGTGGATAGATTTTCTAAAATGGCTCATTTCATTCCTTGTAACAAGATCGACGATGCTTCACATGTGGCAAATCTCTTTTGTAGGGAAATCATTCGTCTACATGGAGTGCCCAAGACTATCGTGTCGGATCGGGACATCAAGTTCTTGAGCTACTTTTGGAAGACTCTATGCGCCAACCTCGGCATCTAGCTCCTCTTCTCTTCGGCATATCATCCACAAACCGACGGCCAAACGGAGGTGACGAACCGCACGCTTTCGACGCTTCTTCGCGTGTTGATCAAGAAGAACATCAAGGAATGGGAGCAATGCTTGCCCATCGCCGAGTACACCTACAACCGTGCAAGACATTCGAGATCAAGAAGAACATCAAGGAATGGGAGCAATGCTTGCCCATCACCGAGTACGCCTACAACCGCGCAAGACATTCAACTACCAACAAGTCCCCTTTCGAGGTCTTCTACGACTTCAACCCGTTGTCCCCATTGGACATCATACCTCTACCTCTACAAGAGCGCGTCAACATGGACACAAGTGCACGAGCAAGCTATCTCATTAAGGTGCATGAAGATACAAGGGCAACGATCGAGTGATAAGTCCATCGCCTCACCACCAAGCTCAACGTCAACAAGGCACCAATGGTGTTCCAACCGGGAGATCTCGTATGGTTTCATCTTCGAAAGGACCGCTTCCCCAACGAACGCAAGTCCAAACTACTACCTCGAGCCGACGGACCTTTCAAGGTGCTAGCACGCTACAACAACAATGCCTACAAGATCGACATTCCACGAGACAATTACAACGTGAGTAATACCTTCAACATCAAGGACCTATCTCCTTTCCATGGTGATGAAGATTTCGATCCGAGGTCAGATCTTTCCAAAGGGAGGGGAGATGATGCGGAGCATCCCAAGGTCATCCCCATGGACATATCGTCGACTCACCAAGTGCATAAAGGACCAATGACACGAGCCCGTACAAGAGCTCTCGAAGCCGAGGTGAACTCGCTCCTTTACCAATTTCCTCTCGATTCACATGAAACATGGCTTCTACCCTCATCGGAAACTCTATGCATACTCAGGTACGTGGATGAAGGCCACGGGACAGCTCTACACAGTGGACAAGGCGGCGAGATCGACAAGTGCTTGGAACAAGAAGAAGGGCGGCTGAAGTCGCTACAGGCACCGGACGTCCAACCCCTACCAGACGATCGGTCACTCCTAGGCACCGGACGCCCGACGTTCGCCGGACGACCGGCGACTCCCAGACGACCGGACGACCGGAAGCCACCGGACGTCCGTGACACCGACTACAAAACGTAATTGGCGGAAATCCGAGGATTACCGGACGTCTGGTCCCTCCCGAGCCACCGGACGTCCGGAGACCCAGCGGACGTCCGACCCGACGGCGTCGCCCAATGTAATATATACTCATTGACTTCCTTCGTGTTAGGCAGCTTTGTGATAGCTCATCTAGACCTTAGTGGTTCCTCTCCTACGAGACCGCGGCCTCCTTGGAGAAGATCCACCGGATTCAAGACCTCCTTTACGGAGAAGAACATCAAGACCTCCTCACGGAGATGACTACCGCCACTTGTATCGTCCTTAGTTGATCGTGCATTGTGTATCGCACTTTGTGTACCCGGATCTAGCATTTGTGTCACCTGAACGTGTTGATTTTAGTGTTTTTCCCCTTGTCCCTCTTGTGTTTTCCCTCGCGCCTCACATGTTCATCCTTGGGATCCCTCCTTTTCGTGAAAGATCGGCCACCTAGGGTTCCACCCTACATCAGTTTCTGATGAGGGTAGAATCCATGTCCCATGTGCATCGAGGGAAAATTGACAAAGGAGCGAGTTCACCTCGGCTTCGAGAGCTCTTGTACGGGCTCGTGTCATTGGTCCTTTGGGCGCTTGGCGAGTCAACGGTAGGTCGATGGGGATGACCTTGGGATGCTCCGCATCGTCTCCCCTCCCTTGGGAAAGATGCGACCTCAGATCGAAATCTTCATCACCATGGAAAGGAGATAGGTCCTTGATGTCGATCTTGTAGGCATTGTTGTTGTAGCGTGCTAGCACCTTGAAAGGTCCATCGGCTCTATGTAGTAGTTTGGACTTGTGTTGATAGAGGCAAAGGTGTCCTGTCTTTCGATGAGATGGTGGCTATTGTTTTGGAGAAAGTCGACTTTGACGATCCGACTACGAACGTGCGAGGACGTCACACCTTAGAAATCGCTAAACCAACTCCGAGAGGTTATTGACCAAGCCAAACCACGATCAACCTAACCACGAAGGTCTGTTACCTGCAGGCAAACAAAGAACAAGCAAGAAACTGAGATTGCAATCTGGATATTGCGAATTCAAGAGGAAAGCTTTATTGATCAAGTGGGGTTCTGTGACGTCTTTGTCTGGTCGTTGAACACAAATGAAGTATGCGAAGTTGCAGCTATGGCGAACTTTAATCTAAACAAAACCCAAAGTCTAAACGATGCCCTAAGGGCTGTATATATGGGGGAAGAGGGGGGAATTTAGTGGCCCTTGGAGGAGGGGTCGAAAACCAACCCTAACTCTAGTTTCCCCACACATACGGACTCTAAAAACAACCTATACTCAAGTATTTCGAAATTACATGGGCCTGGCCCAATAATAAGGTGACGCAACACCTATAATAGCCTCTGGACGAAATTTATGAAGTGGCATCTTGTATATTTCGTCCAAGGCTTCACACACTCATTATGGTGGCTTCAAAGTCCTGAAATCATCACTTGTAACTCCGTTCTCGTTCCCCTTGCGCATGCCATTATCGCCATGCTTGATCTTGCTCCAATGTTCGTCCTTCTTGTCCAAGATAGGCCCTTCATTTGTAAGCAAGACAAATGTATCCAATTTAGGCAGCATCATATTATCATGAACATTAGAATCATTACCAAGAAACGAAAGTACCTGGTAATTTAATTGGCGTGCGCTAGCTCTAGTAATTGGTCCTGTATATGTGTCAGTTGGGGCTGTGGGTGTAACCTTGTTAGTGATGTCCTCATCATCCTCCCCTTCTTGAATTGAAGTCGTCCTCGACGGAAGCTCATCTTCCTCACCCAAGTAAGGCTTCAAATCTGCAAGGTTAAATGTGGGACTAACCCCAAAATCTGCAGGCAGCTCAAGTTTATGTGCATTATCATTTATTTTATCTAATACCTTGAAAGGACCATCAGCACGTGGCATTAGCTTTGACTTGCGCAAATTAGGAAACCTATCCTTACGCAAATCTAACCAAACAAGATCTCCAGGTGCAAAGACAACGCGTTTTCTACCCTTATCTCCAACAAGTTTATATTTAGCATTCATGCTCTCAATATTTTCCTTAGTTAACTCATGCATTTTTAAGATCAATTCAGCACGTTGTTTGGCATCAAAATTAACCTTCTCCGAAGATGGAACATGCAACAAATCAATAGGTGCACGAGGTAGGAAACCATAGACAATTTCAAAGGGGCACATCTTAGTAGTAGAATGCAACGAACGATTATAAGCAAATTCAATATGAGGCAAGCATTCTTCCCACATTTTCTTATTATTCTTCAAAACAGCCCTAAGCATAGTAGACAAAGTTCTATTGACTACTTCAGTTTGTCCATCAGTTTGGGGGTGACAAGTAGTACTAAAAAGCAGTGTAGTCCCCAACTTAGCCCATAGACATCTCCAAAAGTGGCTAAGAAATTTAGTATCACGATCTGAAACAATAGTATTTGGCACACCATGCAAGAGAATAATTTCACGAAAGAACAAATCAGCAATATTAGCAGCATCGTCGCTTTTATGACATTGTACAAAGTGTGCCATCTTCGAGAACCTATCCACGACAACAAATATGCTATCCCTCCCCTTCTTTGTTCAAGGTAAACCCAAAAAAAAGTCCATAGATATATCTTTCCAAGGAACACTAGGGACAGGCAAAGGCATATATAAACCATGAGGATTGAGTCATGACTTAGCTTTTTGACATGTAGTGCAGCGAGCAACAAAACGCTCAACATCCCATCTCATCTTTGGCCAAAAGAAATGTGTAGCAAGTACGTCCTCCGTCTTCTTCACGCCAAAGTGTCCCATTAATCCTCCTCCATGCGCCTCCTGCAACAACAAAAGACGAACAGAGCTAGCTGGAATGCATAGCTTGTTAGCACGAAACACAAATCCATCATTAACAACGAACTTGTTCCATGTTCTCCCTTCTTTACAATTCTGCAATACATATTTAAATTCAGCATCATGCACATATTGATCTTTGATGGTCTCCAAACCAAATATTTTAAAGTCAAGTTGTGAAAGCATAGTATAATGACGAGACAATGCATCAGCAATAACATTTTCTTTGCCCTTCTTGTGTTTAATAACATAAGGGAAAGTCTTTATGAATTCAACCCATTTAGCATGTCTACGGTTCAGTTTTGCTTGACTTTTAATGTGCTTCAAAGATTCATGATCAGAATGTATAACAAATTCTTTGGGCCATAAATAATGTTGCCATGTTTCCAAAGTCCGAACAAGAGCATATAATTCCTTATCATAAGTAGAATAATTCAGACTAGGCCCACTAAATTTTTCAGAAAAGTATGCAACAGGTTTACCATCTTGTAATAACACACCTCCTAACCCAATTCCACTAGCATCACATTCAAGCTCAAAAGTCTTATTAAAATCAGGAAGCTGGAGTAAAGGAGCATGTGTCAACTTATCTTTCAATACCGTGAATGCTTCTTCCTGTGCAGTACCCCAAACAAAAGGCACATCCTTCTTTGTAAGATCATTGAGAGGTGCAGCAATGGTGCTGAAATCTCTCACAAAACGCCGATAGAATCCAGCAAGGCCAAGGAAACTCCTCACGTGTGTGACCGTTTTGGGCTGCGGCCAACTCTCAATAGCTTCAATCTTGGCTTTATCAACCTCAATTTCTTGTGGAGTAACAACATAGCCAAGAAAAGATACTCGGTCGGTGCAAAAGGTGCACTTTCCAAGGTTACCAAACAAACGTGCATCATGTAGAGCAATAAAAATAGCACGTAAATGTCCCAAATGTTCCTCCAAAGATCTGCTATAAATCAATATATCATCAAAGTATACTACCACAAATCGTCCAGTGAAAACACGTAAAACTTCATTCATTAATCTCATGAAAGTACTAGGTGCATTAGTTAACCCAAAAGGCATGACTAACCACTCATATAAACCAAACTTAGTTTTAAATGCTGTTTTCCATTCATCTCCCAATTTCATACGAATTTGATGGTATCCACTACGCAAATCAACTTTGGAGAATATTGTAGAGCCACTCAATTCATCAAGCATATCATCTAGCCTAGGAATAGGATGACGATAACGAATAGTAATATTATTAATGCCTCTACAATCAACATACATACGCGATGTACCATCCTTTTTTGGCACTAGAATAATAGGAACATCACAAGGACTAAGGGATTCCCGTATATAACCTTTCTCGAGTAGCTCATGTACTTGACGCATAATCTCCTTCGTTTCCTCTGGATTGGTACGGTATGGTGCGCGGTTGGGTAGCGATGCACCGGGAATTAAGTCAATCTGATGCTCAATCCCTCGAATAGGTGGTAATCCCGGTGGCACGTGTTGTGGAAAGACGTCCGCGAAGTCCTGCAAAATTTTAGTGACAGCAGGAGGCAAAGAGGAAGGCACGTCCTCGAATGAAAATAATGCCTCTTTGCACACAAAAGCATAGCAAACAGATTTGCTTAAATCTAGATCATCAATATCAGATTTGGTGGCAAGTAAACATCTACTTTTTAATTTAGTTTCAGATGCAACATGAGATGATGGTGTGTTATTAGGCTTCATTTGTTGCTCAAATTCTTTTGACACAATCTGATTTTCACTCTTATTTTGCTCCTGTTTTGCTTTATTTGCTCTACTAATATCATCTTTCAAAATGGAATCAGGAGACATTGGAAGCAAAGTAATACGTTTATCCTTATGAACAAGAGTATACTGATTGTTTGTACCATGGTGTACATATTTTTTGTCAAATTGCCATGGTCTACCAAGTAATAAGGAACATGCTTGCATGGGTACCACATCACAATCAACATAATCAGCATATGTGGAGATACTAAAATGCACACGAACAGTGCGTGTTACCTTAACCTTGTCGCTGTTGTTGAACCATTGGATGTAGTAAGGATGTGGATGTGGTCTTGTGGTGAGAAATAGCTTCTCCACCATCTCCATGCTAGCCAAGTTGTTGCAGCTCCCTCCATCTATCATCACGCGAACAGAACGTTTCTTCACAACTCCCTTTGTATGGAACAAATTATGCATCTGATTTTGCTCCGCTTGTGTGACCTGCACACTCAAAACACGTTGAGCAACTAAACATTCATACCTGTCAGCGTCTTTAGGAGCCATGTATTGCGTCTCATGTTCCTCGTCATAGTCACTAGCGGACTCATAACCACCATCCTCAGTAGCAATCATGACACGCTGCGATGGGCATTTGCTCGCAGAGTGACCACGACCAGTGCAACGACGACATATAACATCATCTGTTGGCCCATTGGATGCCATGGATGAAGAAGAGCTCTGCGCAGGACCGGAAGGTGTACTCCTGCTTGATGGTGGTGGTGCATGTTTGCTCTTATCACGGCTAGAAGTGATGGATGAAGTAGGCGATGGTGCAGCTGGACGTGTCGAAGTAGATGATGCACGCGGTGTCCATGATGAAGGTCAACCTGCAGAAAAATTAGTTCGTGCCAAGGCCTGTCCATCCTGCACTTCACGTTCAGCTTTAGAAGCAAGATGGAATAAACGAGTGATATTATTATACTCCTTATACTCTAGAATTGTCTGAATCTCTCTATTTAAGCCACCCATAAAATGTGCAAGCATAGCCTCATTGTCCTCAACAATACCACATCTAATCAGGCCAGTTTGTAATTCCTGATAATATTCCTCTACCGAATTTTTTCCTTGTCTTAAACGCTGCAATTTCTGAAGTATTTCGCGTTGATAATATGGTGGAACCCAACGAGTACGCATAGCAGTTTTCAAAGCAGCCCGAGTAGTTGGAATATTATTCGGATGTAATCTACAATATTCAGACCACCACACACAAGCAAAACTAGTGAAACATTGTTCAGTTTCTAACTCCCAAGTAAGATATATATCAGGAACATATCTACCCTCAAATGGTGGAATATTCAATTTCAGTTTAGGGAGATGGTCATGATCTCGTACCTGAGGGTATGGTGCAGCCCTACGATTGCGATTTTTGCATGTGGACGACCTGGTGGGTGTGGTGCTGGTTGTTGCACGTAGTTCTGATTTTGATCAACCTCATCCATGTAATCCCCCGCATAATCGTCCTCCTCCTCAGCAGCTGCAGGAGCCACAGAAGTATCAACAACAGCACCAACAGATTGGCCAGGCTGAAGAGCGACACGGCTCGCTTTGCGGAGGGCTATTTCTGGACGTGAAGGTGGTGGTTGTTGTTGTTGCAATGGTGCAGCAGGGGGAGGTAGACGCGCAAGCACTTCAGCGAATTTGGCATCTAACTTGGTGTCAAATGACTTCTCAATGCCATCCATCCTCGCTAGTGCGTTATCAAAACTGGTCATCACATCTTCTACCTGTTGACCCATCATTTGCTGAAATTTATCATGCAACTCCTTCTTCGTCATGTTCTCCCAGTCAGTCTCGTCGACTTGTGATCTTGGCATGGTTAGCAGCAATAGAAACACACAAAAATATTATCCTACACACTACTAGAAAATGGTGGTGGTGGGGCGTCACAAATCTGTCAAGCAAATCTCAAATTCTTACCAGTTCTTACCCAACAGCAGGTGGTGATCGGCAACCGTGGTAGTCAAAACTCTCAAAGCTTGGATAAAGCGATTACCAGGGAGAGTCAAACGCACGACGTAGATGTATGTGGAGCTGGGAAGGTGATGAGGACATCAATAACAAGGTTACACCCACAGCCCCAACTGACACATATACATGACCAATTACTAGAGCTCGCGCACGCCAATTAAATTACCAGGTACTTTCGTTTCTTGGTAATGATTCTAATGTTCATGAGAATATGATGCTGCCTAAATTGGATACATTTGTCTTGCTTACAAATGAAGGGCCTAGCTTGGACAAGAAGGATGAACATTGGAGCAAGATCAAGCATGGAGATGATGGCATGCGCAATGGGAACAAGAACGAAGTTACAAGTGATGATTTCAGGACTTTGAAGCCACCATAATGAGTGCGTTAAGCTTTGGACGAAATATACCAGATGCCATTTCATAAATTTTGTCCAGAGGCTATTAGAGGTGCTGCGTCACCTTATTATTGGGCCAGGCCCATGTAATTTCCTAATACTTGAGTATAGGCTGTTTTTAGAGTCTGTATGTGTGGGGAAACAAGAGTTCGGGTTGGTTTCGGACCCCTCCTCCAAGGGCCACGAAATTCTTCCCCTCGTCCCCCATATATACAGCCCTTAGGGCGTCGTTTAGACGGTGGGTTTTGTTTAGATTAAAGTTCGCCATAGCTGCAACTTCGCGTACTTCATTTGTGTTCAACGACCAGACAAGGATGTCACAGAACCCCACCTTGATCAATAAAGCTTTCCTCTTATATTCGCAATATCCAGATTGCAATCTTAGTTTCTTGCTTGTTCTTCATTTGCCTGCAGGAAACAGACCTTCGTGGTCAGGTTGATCGTGCTCCGGTGTGGTCAATAACCTCTTGGGGTTGGATTAGCGATTGCAAAGGCGCGACGTCCTCGCACGTTCGTAGTCGGATCGTCAAAGTCGACTTCCTCCAAAGCGATAGCCACCATCTCATCGAAAGATGGGACACCTTTGCCTCTATCAAGTGGTATCAGATTTCCAGGTTCCTTGGTGAGAATTTACAGTTTTTCGTAGTTTAGATCGAGTCTGTTCTTCATACCTATAGTCCACGAAAAAGCCAAAAACAATTAGGGTTAGTTCATCCCATCCGAACCACATATCTGCCGCCCTCACGCAAGTCCGGGTTCCACCAGATTCATCTCCGCCACCAGTCCTATTCCGAGTCCTGTATTTTGTAACTCTGTTTTGGATTTCTAGATCACGCCATACTCCGAGTCGTGACAGAGAAGGACTCCCAAACATCTGTTCTACCCGCAGTAGAAAAATAGTTCCAAACTAAAAAAAAGAGGGAAAAAAGTGCAAAAAAAAGAGAGAAAAAATTCAGAGTGTGCTCCTCCCTTGTTTACGTGCCGCGCGTGATTTTGTTAGTGTTCTAGGCTCGCGTCTCTAGCACGGTCTAGCCTAGGACCAGCACAGTACCGTCGTTGAGCTTTTATTCATCTTTGCATCTCTGAATTGATTATTGCTGACCCTTTTTGCTACCATATTATAAGCCTTCCCAGCTCCACATACATCTACATCGTGTGTTTGACTCTCCCTGGTAATTGCTCTATCCAAGCTTTGAGAGTTTTGACTACATCGATTGTCGATCACCGCCTGTTGCTGGGTAAGAACTTGTAAGAATTTGAGATTTGCTTGACGGATTTGTGGCACCCGCCACCACCACCACTTGTTAGTAGTCTGTAGGATCATATTCTTGTGTGTTTCTATTGCTGCTAACCATGCCAAGATCACAAGCCGACGAGACTCACTGGGAGAACTTGACGAACAAGGAGCTTCATGATAAGTTTCAGCAAATGATGAGTGGACAGGTGCAAGATGTGCTAAACAGATTTGAAGAGGCCATGGAGAAGATAGATGGCATGGAGAAGACGTTTGAAACAAAGCTCGATAACAAGTTTGCTGAATTGCTTTCGAGTTTTCAACAACCACCGGCCGTTGCAGCTGTCGCACCTCTACAACAACAACAACAACATCACCTTCCAAATCAACTGGGACGAGCACAGCGCGTTCACCTTGAGCCTGGTCAAACTTCTAGTGCCGCTGTTGATGCTTCTGTATCTCCTGCTGCTACTGCAGAGGTGGAGGACCATTACGAGGATGAGGTTGACCAAACTCAGAACTACGTGCAACCACCAGCACCACCACCACCAGGTCGTCCTCATACATATCATCGCAACGGTAGGGCTGCAGCACAACCTGAGGTACATGCCCATCTTCCTAAACTGAACTTGAATATTCCACCATTTGAGGGTAGATATGTTCCTGATATATATCTTACTTGGGAGTTAGAAACTGAACAACGTTTTACATGTTTACAATATCCCGAGGACATACGTGTTCCTACTGCTGTTTGTGCTTTCACTAGCTTTGCATGTGTTTGGTGGTCTAAACATTGTAGATTATATCCTATTCCAGCTACATGGGATGCTTTGAAAATGGCTATGCGTACTCATTGGGTTCCACCATATTATCAACGTGAATTACTTCAAAAATTGCAGCGCTTAAGACAAGGAAAAAATTATGTAGAAGAATATTATCAGGAATTACAAACTGGCATGATTAGATGTGGTATTATTGAGGAGAATGAAGCTATGCTTGCACGTTTTATGGGTATAATAAAAGGTGGAAATAGAGAGATTCAGACCATTCTAGAGTATAAGGATTATAATAATATCACTCGTTTATTCCATCTTGCTTGTAAAGCTGAACGTGAAGTGCAGGATCGACAGGCATTGGCGCGGACTAACTTTTCTGCAGGTCGACCTTCATCATGGACACCGCGTGCATCCTCTACTTCCACACATTCTACTGCAATGACACCTCCATCAGCTCTTACCTCCAGCCGTGATACAACGAAGCAGGCACAACCACCATTATCTTCCAAGAGCACACCTATCGGGCCTGCACAGAGTTCTTCTTCTTCCATGGCATCAGCAGGGCACACCAGTGATATTATTTGTCGTCGTTGTTAGGGAAGAGGACATTTTGCGAAAGAATGCAAATCTCAGCGTGTGATGATTGCTACTGAGGATGGTATGTATGAGTCTGCTAGTGACTATGATGAGGAGACTTTGGCTCTTATTACACGTGAAGAACACGGTGGAGACGACTCTGATCATGAGATGCAATACATGGCTCCTGAAGATGCTGACAGGTATGAATGTTTAGTTGCTCAACGTGTTTTGAGTGTGCAGGTTACACAAGCTGAGCAAAATCAGAGGCATACTTTGTTCCATACAAAGGGAGTTGTGAAGGAACGTTCTGTTTACGTGATCATAGATGGAGGGAGTTGCAACAACTTGGCTAGCACGGAGATGGTGGAGAAGCTATCTCTCACCACAAGAGCACATCCACATCCTTACTACATCCAATGGTTCAACAACAGCGGCAAGGTTAAGGTAACACGTACTGTTCGTGTGCATTTTAGTATCTCTACATATGTTGATTATGTTGATTGTGATGTGGTACCTATGCAAGCATGTTCCTTATTACTTGGTAGACCATGGCAATTTGGTAAAAAATCTGTACACCATGGTAGAAACAATCAGTATACTCTTGTTCATATGGATACAAATATTACTTTGCTTCCTATGACTCCTGATTCCATTTTGAAAGATAATATTAATAGAGCTAATACAGCAAAACAGGAGAAAAATAAGAGTGAAAATCAGATTGTGGCAAAAGAATTTGAGCAACAAATAGAGCCTCATAATAAACCATCTACTGTTGCTTCCGAAATTAAATTGAAAAGTGCATGTTTACTTGCCACCAAATCTGATATTGATGAGTTAGATTTTAGCAAATCCATTTGCTATGCTTTTGATGCAGAGCATCCCACGATCATCCCCATGTTCACTTCGACAGGACCTCAAGTACCCACCATTGGACACAAGGTTGACTCGCTCCTCTCCGAACCTTCACTTTCCACTTGTGAGACATGGCTACTACCTCAAACATATGTGCTATGCATGACCAGGAACCAAGAGGAAGACCATGGAGCAGCTAAGGAGCAAGTACGATCGAAGGAGAGAAGCCTACACGAAGACAGAGAAGAATTGGAGCAAGACTAGACTTGCCCGGATCATCCGGACCCCAAGCAGGACGATCCGGACCAAGCCCGGATGATCCGGACCAACACCCGGACGATCCGGGTAATATGCCCCGAGGCACCAGAAGCTTGCCCACGAAGCCGGTCGATCCGGACCAGGCCCCGGATCATCCGGACGGAGCCGGACATCCGGACCAGGCCCCGGATCATCCGGGCCATCTGCTGCGCGTCGACACCTCCGGACGATCCGGACGGTCACCCAGATCATCCGGACCCCACACATCGGATCATCCGGGCCACCTTCCGGATCATCCGGACCCCCACCTGCGTGTGCGAGTTGGGTCGAGGCCCATGTACCCCTTCGCCCCCTAGCCTATATATATGACTCCTCCTCCTCCATTTGAGGGTTAGCTTAGGTTTAACTCATTTGAGACAGAGCTTTGCTAATCCACTAATGGTTCATCTCCTTGTGAGTGACTGCGGCCCCTCCACGGAGAAGATCCACACGGATTCAAGACCCCTCATGGGAAGATCCTTCACGGATTCAAGACCTCCTCACAGAGATGAACTAGTTACATTTGTATCTTTCCTTAGTTGTATTTGGACCGTGTATCTCGTTGTGTTGAGGATCTAGAACATGTGTGACCATCTCTTGTTGATTTGAGTGTTTTCTCCCATTTCCCCTCGTGTTTCCCCTTTGTGTTCTTCGTGTTCATCGTGGGTTTCCCTCCTCTTTGTGAAAGATCGGCCTAGAACGGGTTGACCCCGCATAATATGGTATCATGAGCCTTGGTTTCTCACGAATTTGGAGCCCCCTCACCGTTTTCTAGACTTGTTTTGTTGTGTTCTTCCCCAAATTCGAAAATTCCCCACCAAAAATAGCCCCAAAATTTTTTGTGATCTGTTGGTTTGATGAGATTTTGTTGATTTTGATCCATGGATTCGCTTGGTTTCAAGTGGATCTAGCTTTCCCACAAGTTTCCCCACTTTCCATCCACGAAATCCTCGCAATTTTCACCCCGAAATCATCATTTTTCCGCCCAAAGTTCATCCCCGAGAGGAAATCCCGAGCAGAGTTGACTCGCCCGGATCATCCGGATGAAGTCCCGGATCATCCAGACACCTCCCGGATGAGCTGGAAACTCTCCCAGACGTCCGTGTAATCCGCGCACCCAAATACCCGTACCGGAGCTCACGAACTCGGATCATCCGGACGTTCTCCCGGATCATCCGGACATAGCCCGGATGAGCTAGACATTCTCCCGGATGTCCGGGTAACCCTGAAACTGACGCGTCTGAAAATTTGTTTTGGCCATAACTAATTCATCTGGAGTCCGTTTTTTACGTTCTTTAGCTTGTTTTGAAGCTCTTGACATCCCGCATCGCACAAAAATACTACCATCATCATTTGACTCCATCAAAATTTGTCAAATTTGGCAAGTTTGCCTAGGCCTTCCACCATATCATCCGCATAGCCACCATAGCCTTCCACAACCTAACCCATTTTGTCCACCATAGCATTTGTGGTTGCTTGAGTAGTGATTTGAGTCTCCTAAGGTGTTTAGGCTACTTAGGGACAATTGCTTCTTCATCAACCACCACCACCACTTCCGCATACCTATTGCCCACTATATATTTCCACCCAACTTAAACCAATTTTGTTGAGCTTGTTTGAGTTGTGGCTTGTGTCTCCTAAGGTGTTTCGGGGACCGTGACTTCAACTCCGACATCGTGTATAGCCCATCATTACACTTCCGCAACCACCACGGCATTGTCGCTACTACCATTTGTCCGTGAGATTTTGAGTTGTGGTTTTTCCGTTTCCTAAGGTGTTTCGGCTAATTAGGAACGGGTCTACATCAAGAACACCGCATCTCATCATCGCCACGGACGGTAACCTCGACGACATCATTGTATATCCCCCTTGCAATTGCATTGTTAATCCCTAGCCCATTTTGTGTCACTTGCCTATCGAGACTAGCCTTTGAGTATTGCCGGCAACGTTACTTGTGCACATTAGTGATCATCGATACACGCTTCCATTGCATACATACCATATCAGCTTGGTATTCTCATATCATCTCTTGTGTCACGAGATTGTTCCCACATATACACAATTGCTATCTTGGTTTGTGCATTTCGCATTGTGGCTATAAAATAATAATAATAAGCTTTTAAGAAAAAGAGCCACAAAGAAGCTTGTAAGCAAGAGACATAGCATCCCAAAATAACATATCATACTTGATCATCTTGGATCATCTTGTGCTAAAAGCACCGGAACATCATACACATAGCATAATTGTGATAGGAAGTCGCTACATTTTGTCTCATATAGGTAGTGCACATGTTCGTATCCGCCTATTGAGCAATCGGCTAGCGTCTCTCTAGTGTTGTGCGACAAGAGAATTTTCCGTGGTTTGCACATTTTCCGCTCAATCCTTGGTTGCACAACCACATTTATCTATCCGTGCGTGTGTTTCCGTGTACCACCCCTTGCTATTGGTCTACTTGTTTCACTTGCGAATTTGTGAATCTCTTTCAACTTTATTGACTCTTGCTAACATTTTGCATCAAATTGTTGTGCCACTATCATCACCGAGCTCCACCATAAGCTTTACTTGTGTAGGTGTAAGAAACCGACAAGAATTGGTACCAATTGTGTTATTTCCTTGTTCCACATTTGAATGATCATTGATCCATCTTCAACATCGGTCAAGGTACATTTGGTCTAGGTCTTCTCTTTCTCCCACTCACCACTACTTGAGTATTGTGATTGATAGGCAAGCCAAAGATGATGAACATTTTTAAGGGCATTTCAGGTTCATAGAAAAATATTTTATTTTGACCCTATTTGAATTTATTTAGTGCTAGGGTTAGAACATCCCCAGTTCAAGTTTCAAAAATTTAACCATGATGCATGGATGCTTATGCAAAGACAATAGGGGTTGATCTAGGGCTATGACATCGCGAACGGGTACGCACATAATGGTCGATCGGTCTGTTTGCAGGCTGCTTCGATGAACTGTGCACAAGAATTCACACCCCGTGTAACTCAACACTCCAATCAACAAGTCTCTGCGGCACCGAGATGTAGGGATGTTACTACCGTGGTACTAAGCCTGATAGTGAGAGTAGGGGGTACGTAGGAGGAGGCAAGGTCCTAGCTACGACGAGATTGTACACACAAGTTTTACGAGTTCAGGCCCCTCTCGGAGGAGGTAAAAGCCCTGTGTCTCGGTGCCTGGAGGCTGTCGACTGGAATATGGGTGTGTGTGTTATAGGGGGTGCAAACCCTTGTACCGGAGGAGGGGGGTAGTTTATATAGAGTGCATCAGGACCCCAGCCATCCCATGTTACAGAGGGTTCAATGTACATAAAGACAGGACGTTACTGATAATGCCTGTAATAAAGAGTTATAAATGGCTTTTAAGACTACGGAGTGAATGTCCGACCGTTGCCATCTGGACTGACCTTAGATCTCCTATGCTCCGAGTGGTTTCTTGTTCGGTCGAGTGACTTCATCCTGGTCGATTGGAATTGGGGTATCCAAGTGAAACACATGGTCGAGTGGATTGCACTCTTCGGTTACTTCATTCGGTATCTTTTGCCATCCTTTGAATGTCCTTGACTCTAGGGTAGTGACCTAGGGTAGGGCATCTAGGTTAGGCCTATGACCCTATCCTAGGTCTATGATATCGTCAGTAGCCCCCGTATGGATTGAGGTCTGAGTGAAAAAGAGAGTTGAAGTTGATTCCGACCCGATTCCTATGCTTTCGAGGCATTTTTCTTGAACCTGGGAATCAGGCTGATCCTTCAACCTTATTTCAGTCACCTTGATCGATTCATAAATCGTTGAGTGAACTATGCGGTAATCTTCGAGTGTTGATGAGGTGCGAGATCTTCGGCGTGATTGGTTGTTCTGCGGTTCCCGGATTTCGCGGGATTTGAATATTCAGGGAAGCGCGCGGGATGGAGCGTGCCGCAGTAAACAGACTGGATAGACCGGGGCGCCTCGATTCTTGCGCCACCTTTTCCGCCACATACCAAGCGCACGACTGTTGCGGGATTTGACAGGATTGTTCGGGCCCACAAGTCAGCCACTCGGAAGCAGGCCCATAAAAGGGCGTCGAGGCCGATGCGTTGGTACTGTGTGCTTTGTTCTTCTTCTTCCTCCTATGCTTGTCCACCGCATCCCCCGCCACTCTCGATGCCGCCGTTCCGCCCGTGCATAGTCCGCCACCATGGGAAGAGACAAGGGGGCGGCCCTGGAGCGCGCGAAGAAGGCGCCGGCGATAGGGAAGGGCAAGAAGATGAGCCGGGGTCGACGTCGAGATCCGGACTGCCGCCTGGTTGGATCCAGGGGGACTAGATTCGGTCCACGATGCGGCAAGAAGACATGGAGGAGCTGGTCGATGGGGGCTTGATTGCCTAGTAGTCCTGGAGGCTGCCGGGGAACGAGATCGAGCCTCAGCTGCAGGAGGGTAAGTGTGTCCTCCGTGCGACCTGTGTCGACCATGGTTTCTCCCTACCTCCGCATCCTTTTTTCCGGGGTTTCTTGAACTTCTACGGTGCTCAACTTCACCACTTCTCTCGCAACACAATTACATATCTCGCTGCATTTATCTCTCTGTGTGATAATTCCTTGGGTTGTTGATCGCACTAGGGCCTGTTCAAGCACATTTTTACTTGTCGCTCCCAAGCTGTGAAGAAGGCGAATCCGACTGACGAGAAGATGCACGTGTCCAAATGTGCGGGGGTTTAGGGATTCAGATGAGGGGTAGGAGCACCATTCCCACTATGACCCTTCCTGAGTCGGTCAGAGGGTGGCAGTCGACCTGGTTCTACTGCAAAGATATTCTGACTCCGGGTCAGTCGATCGTTCTTCCTCCCTTCACCTTAGATCGGGTCAGCCAGCCTCCTTCATTGATCGTAACTCCGATAGAGAAAGTAGAGGTGAACATGTTAGTCGAGCGAGTAGTCCATGATGGTGTGACAGGCATGGATTTGCTGGAGGTATTTCTCAGTCGGTGGATCCAGCCTCTCCAAGCCCGTGATCACCCAATGTGGATGTACACGGGCACCAATGACATCGTTCGGGTCCACCCGGAGGAGGTCACCGAGAATACGGTGGAACAGTGTTTGCGGAGGATCACAAGGAACAAGGACAACCCTAGGGGGACCATGAGAGTTCGTCCATTCGACGCAACTCATGAGCCAGACAAGGTTTGACCTTGGTTACTGAGTGGTTTTTCGGTTCTTCTTTGTAGCTGTCTTTGAACCTGATTGATGTTTGTTCAACTCTTTGCCTTGCAGACTTATACTGAGATGTACTCCATGCCTAATGGAGAGCAAGCCCAGTTAACGACTGGAGATCTGATGATGAAACCGAGGAGGAAAGCGAGGACTCAAGCAGTGGTGAGGAGGTCGAATCTCCACCTCGCATCGAGAGGTGTTCCAAGCTGACTCATGATCCAGAAGGCCCACATGGCCAAGCGGCTCTGTCAAGCACGCAGGTGCCGAAGCGCACTCGGACATCTTCACCTAATCCAACTGAGAAGGCCCCAAAGCAGTTTAAGGTTGCGGCATTAAAGCCTCGGAAGGCCCTGCCTAAGATCAAGGTGGACGTTCCGATTGCTTCCACGTGAGTGTTACTCTTTTCTGCACTTCCCTTGTTCGAGAAATTCTATGCATCTTGTCAATTCATCTTCCTGTTTGACCGAGTGAGTTCCGAAACTTCTAGTGGTGCTGCTTATGGGACCTCCATGGAGATTGACAAGGGCCGCAATGACGAGGAGACTGCAGATGCGGTCACCTCTAGCGTAGGTATAGCTCTACAGCCATGCATCCACTTTGTTGATCGCTCTGTCAGTCGACTGAATGTTCTTTTGGTCAAATGTTTTGTAGCACCGCCCAACATCATCGAACTGACGGATGATGATGATGAGTACGAAGAAGTGCCTCGGAGGAGCACAGGAAGGAGGGACGGGAAGGTGCCTGCTGCTTCACACGCTCGGCAATGGGGTGACACAGTTTGGGCTACTGTTTCTTTTGTTGTTCCTGTCTCGATTGATCGTCCTTCGGCGTCGACTGCACAAGTCCTTGCCTCGTCCGTGCGACTCCACGCTTCAAATCCCCTGGTTTCTTCGACTGTTCCATCAACTTCTCTCTTCGCTACCCACCATGTCCCAGAGGACCCAGTGAGTGCGCCTAAGGAGGCTCTACGCCAAGTAGGTCTGATGATGGACCAAATGAAGGTGGAACACGAGGCTAGTATGGCTGCCTACAATGCCAGCTCTGCCCTTCAAATCAATGTCCAGGTGAGTTCTTTTCTGACTGATCGTTGCTTTGATAGGATATTCTACCTGAAAATTGCTGCTTTGTTCGTAAGATGATGTCCATGGATGGGCGTTTGAAACCTTTACTGGGCATCTATCATGAGTCAGCTCTTTGTTCCATTCACCCAGTGGGCGTTCTAGCTTTTGCTGTATAGTTCTTGTATTTCATTCGACCATGCCGTGCCGAATGTATCCTTGAATCGGTGGGGGAACGCAGAGTGTACCCACTGGGTGTAGTCCCTGAGGCCATGGTCGACTGTGGGCAGTGGACTGTGGTCTAAGAACGAATGATGTTGTTGTTGTTTCTTGTACCGGTGGGGGCACGCCGAGTGCACCCACTAGGTGTAGTCCTCGAGACCATGGTCGACTACGGGCAGTCGGCTGTGGTCTAAGAATAGGGCCAGTTTTTGCTCCTTCCACTCGTACGGAACAGATCGCATCGAGTGGGAACGAGTGGGGGCACGCCAAGTGCACCCACTGGGTGTAGTCCCCGAGACTACTATTGAATGGTTAATTCGGTAGTAGTCTTAGAACTCTTTTGACGTAATAATTCAAACTCTACACCTTATCACTCGGAAGCGACTGTCTCTTGGTCTTGTCGACTGACTTGCCTTATTTGTTGACTTAATAAATCTTGTGAGTTCGGAGCTCAGTTTGCTGAATTTGAGAAGAAGTAGATCCAAGTCAACCTCGACTTGAAGCTGGCCAAGGAGAATTTGTAGAAGGTTAAGGATGAAGCATCTGGTATGAAAGGTATAGAACTTGTCGACTATCTTTGCATAGTGAAAACCGATAACTCCAAGCTTGTCTGACAAGCGCTATTTCTTGTAGATCAAATGAAGCAAGCTCTAGAGCAGAAGGACCTCGACTTGGTGGCGGCGCAATAGAAGGCGCGGGAGAAAACTGAGCTTGCCGACCAGAAGCTGGCTTCAGTCTGCAAGTTAGAGGAAGAAAATGTTAAGCTGAAGACTGCCCTCGAGGAAGCCAACAAAGAAGTGACGCGGCTGAAGAAGGACAAGCTGGCTTGGGATGGCAACGTTGGAGATCCCACCCAGAATAGGTACGAGATGGAGACTTATGTGGGAGGACTCGCCAAGAAGATGTTCCTTATGATTGAAGGTATTTTCCTTTGTCCGACTGATTTGTAAATGTCGACTCGCCATCCAACTATCGACTCACTATATCTCCGTATGTGGAGAATTCTATCAAAACTTCGAAGAACAGACTGGACAGATCAAGATGGGTCTGGATCCCATCAATTCCCCTGTCAAGGATGAGGTCGCGATGAACGTGCTGCGACTAGAATCTCGCCTTGCCAGCGTCACGGGCTATCTTGCACGACTGAAGGTGGCGGTGTCGCGGATCGACACGACGCTATGGCGGGAGTGGTGCTCCAGAATGACCTCGAGTCCCTGATGACTCGACTTAATGAGATCCCTGGTCGAGTGCAGGAATGGAAGAAGTCGTCTGCTCAGTGCGGTGCTGACGTGGCTTTGTCTTTGGTCCGTGTCCATTGCAAGGAGGCCAAGCAAGAGAAACTGGCAGCTCTCAATGTTGCCAAAACAATGAAGCTTCAATTCTAGTCATTCATGGAGACGTTCATCGATGCTGCCACCCTAATTGCTAACGGGATAGACTTGGATGAATTTGTTGAGCCTGCAAGCCCTCCTCCCGTGGACTGAACAAACTTTATGCCTTGATTCAATTTGCCTCGAAATGCCGACTGATTTTGTAACCATTAAACTCTTTCGGGCCTGATGCTCGAGTACATTAGCCCAAACCT
The DNA here is from genome assembly GCA_902687465.1 of Secale cereale. NCBI lineage: Eukaryota > Viridiplantae > Streptophyta > Magnoliopsida > Poales > Poaceae > Secale > Secale cereale. Next base: position 345,793,805 of record LR738712.1, read on the forward strand.
TGCGGGATTTATCTGAACTTGGTTTCCCTTGGAGTATGATTGCTTTGTTTTCACCATTTTCAGACCTTTTAATTCCGAGTGAACCTTGGTACTGCACTCGGGACAGACGTTGGACTTGTGGTGCAGCTCGGAGTGCAACCATACGTTGTACTTGTGGTGCAGCTCGGAGTACAACCGTACATTGTACTTGTGGTGCAGCTCGGAGTGCAATTGTATGTTGTACTTATAGCGCAGCACGGAGTGCGACCATACGTTGTACTTATGGCACGGCTCGGAGTGCGACCATACGTTGTCCTTGTGGCGTAGCTCGAAGTGCAACCAAGGCCCCCAGTGAGAGGGTTGCTCTTCACTCAGAGTGTTTTTGAAACTTAGACGAGTACGGGGTCGCAGCTAAGCCTCCGAGTGAGAGGGTTGCTCTTCAATCAGAGTGTTTTTGAAACTTAGGCGAGTACGAGGTCGGAGCTGAGCATTCGAGTGTGAGGGTTGCTCTTTACTCAGAGTGTTT
>LR738712.1:345794462-345844195 GCA_902687465.1 Secale cereale
TTAGAAACTTAGGCAGGTATGGGGTCGCAGCTAAGCCCCTGAGTGAGAGGGTTGCTCTTTAGTCTAAGTGTTTTTGAAAGTTAGGCGAGTACGGGGTTGCAGCTAAGCCCGCGAGTGAGAGGGTTGTTCTTCACTCGGAGTATTTTTGAAACTTAGGCGAGTACGGGGTTGCAGCTAAGCCCCCGAGTGAGAGGGTTGCTCTTCACTCGGAGTGTCTTTGAAACTTAGACGAGTACGGGGTCGCAGCTAAGCCCCCGAGTGAGAGGGTTGCTCTTCACTCGTAGTGTTTTTGAAACATAGACGAATAGGATTCACGGCTAAGCCACCCACTAGGGGATTTGAACACATGTTTATTTGGAACAACAAGCATTAGGATTCTTCCAAAAACTTGTCTTTGATAAGCAAAATGAAGGATTCTTATTACAACTTGTCCGTTCGAGTGTTTTAGATATAGAAACGGCAGAGCAGATCTGCATTCCACGAGTGTGGCATGTCTATTTTCTTGGCCACGTTGTAGAGGTGATACACCCCGTTGTGGAGCACTTTGGTGATGATGAAGGGGCCTTACCAGGCCGGAGCAAGCTTGTGAGGTCGTTTCTGATGCACTCGGAGTACAAGGTCTCCTTGAAATGCTCGATCTCTGACATTACGGGCATGGAACCGGCGCAAGTCTTGTTGATAGATGGTTGACCGGACCAAGGCCATCTAGCGTTTTTCCTCCAGGAGATCAACTGCGTCTTGGCGTGCATGTTCTGCCTCGGCTTCTGAGAAGAGCTCCACTCGGGGAGAGTTGTGTAGTAAGTCACTCAGAAGCACAGCCTCAGCGCCATACACCATAAAGAAAGGAGTTTAGTCAGTCGACCGGTTTGGAGTTGTTCTCAGTACCCACAAGACAGATGAGAATTCAATCACCCAAGCTCCAGGAGCGTGCTTGAGATCGCGCATCAGTCCTGGCTTCAGTACTTGAAGGATCAAGCCATTCACCCTTTCTGCCCGCCCATTCGGCTGCGGATGTGTGATGGATGCGTAGTCGACTCGAGTGCCCTGGGAGGCGTAGACCGCCCTGAACTCATCAGAATCAAAGTTGGAGCCATTATCTGTGATAATACTGTGAGGGACTCCATATCTGAGTATCAGCTCTCTGATGAAACTGATGGCAGTGCTTGAATCAAGATTTTTTATAGGCTTGGCTTTGATCCACTTGGTGAACTTGTCGACTGCCACAAGCAAATGAGTGAAACCGCTTCTAGCAGTCTTGAAGGGCCCGACCATGTCCAACCCCCAAACAAGAAACGACCAGAACCATGGAATAGTCTTCAAGGTAGACGCAGGCTTGTGAGACATGTTTGAATAGAACTCACAACCTTCACACTTGTTGACTATTTCTTTCACCATCTCATTTGCTCGCGGCCAGTAGAATCTGGCTCGGTATGCTTTGGCAACAATGGTCCGAGAGGACGCGTGATGACCACAGGTCCTCGAGTGGATCTCATTCAAAATCATTCAACCTTCCTCCGAGGAAATGCAACGTTGAGCGACTCCTGTGACGCTTTCCCTGTAAAGCCGCCCTCTTATCACGGTAAAGGCTTTGGATCGAAGAACAATTTGGCGAGCCTCATCTTTGTCCTTCGGGAGTTCCTGCCTCAGCAGGTATGTGATATACGGCACCGTCCAGTCGGGGGTGATCACTAAAACCTCCATGACCAAGTCGACTACAGCTGGGACTTCGATCTCAGTTGGATTGGTTGAACTTATCGGTTGCGGGGGCTCTTCTGCGAAGGGATCTTTCTTGACTGACAGGGTGTGGAGATGTTCCAGGAACATTTATTGGGAATAGGTTTCCGAGTGGAACCTATCTTTGCCAAATCATTAGCAAGTTGATTCTTGACTCTAGGTACGTGGTGGAGCTCCAACCCTTCAAACTTCTTCTCTAACTTTCTCACTGCATTGCAATAACCAGTCATTGCTGGGCTCCTGACAGCCCACTCCTTCATTACTTGATTGACCACTAAGTCTGAGCCGCCGTATACCATCAAGCAACGGACGCCGAGTGAGATACCCATACGCAACCCATACAAAAGTGCCACATATTCGGCTTCATTGTTTGAAGAATCAAAGTGAATTTGGAGGACATAATTGAGCTTGTCGCCTCTGGGGGACACCAAAGCCACACCTACACCAGATCCATTCAGCATCTTGGATCCATCAAAAAACATAGTCCAATGATCCACTCAGCGTCCAATCCACTCGGCAACGAAATCTGCTATTGCCTGAGACTTGATTGCTTTCTTTGCTTCAAACTTGATATCCAAAGGAAGGAGTACAATCGCCCATTTAGCCACTGGACCGGTTGCGTCTCGGTTGCTCAGAATTTCAGATAGCGGAACATCGCTGACGACTGAAATTGAGTGGTGTTGTAGGGTGGAACCCTAGGTGGAGATCTTTCATGAATTGGAGGGGAATCCCTAAGAACAAGAAGAACACAAGGGGGAAACTCTCAAGAACAAGCCCAAATCACACATCCACTAGACTCACAAACACATAAGATCCACAAGGTACAAGAACAATCAAAGGGAAATAAGGTACATGGTAGAGTTCATCCCAATCCTATGAGGAGAGAGGTCTTGATAATCCATAAGGATTCTTCTCCCTTGGGAGGTCTTCAATCCACTAGGGATCTTCTCCAAGGTGGAGGTCTTGGCCTCCAATGGAGTAGTATCTCTCTCTCTCAAGAGGAGAAGGTAGGAGCAAAGCTCACATACAAATGAGCTATCATTTTGCTAAACCTAGAAAGGAGGTGGAGGTGGTCTATTTATAGTCTAAGCCATGAAGGGGTAAGTGGCGAGGGTTACAAGGCCAAAGGCCGACGGTTGCGCACAGGCAGGGCGGTAGTACCGGAACATCGGGCGGTAGTACCGCTTGGGAGCGGTACTACCGCCCGTTCCGGACTGGATAGGCCATTATTCTTCCGTCTTCGCTCCCACGCTTCCCTCGCGGATGGTGTAGGCGTTCCTTGGCGCTTGCGCTCCTCCTCGTCGTCCGTGAAGCTCCGACAATACCTATGCATGCACACGAGTGGAGTGTCAAGTAGTATACCATCCTCGAAGGGGTCAAGTGAACACGTGTAAAGGAGAAGATTCACCTTTTTGTATGAGAAGTAGATGGCGCACGTGTCGCTTGCCAAATGGGCTCTTGACATGGTGATGTCCGTAGGATGCTCCGCATCATCCCCTCCCCCTTGGAAAGATCCGACCTCGGATCGAGAACCAAATCACCATGGGAAAGAGATGGCATCGCCGTGTAGAAGTGGACGATCACCAAGTACTCATCATCTTGATGCTCAAAGTTGTCACTCTCCAATGTCGCACCGTCTAGTGATTCCTTCAAAAGGAGCAAGAACAACAAGCACATGGAAAAACAAATGTGGGTAGCATTAGTGCAAAACCAAGCATTCAAGAGGTGATTCACCCAACAAGTGTTGTCATCAAGCATAGCATAGGGTGTGACAAAGGGTTGTGGCATGGCATTTAAGAACATCAATTGAGCACAATCAAGGTCATCATGGAAACAAGCATGTAAATGTGAGGTAGAGATGCACATATGTGTGACAAGAGAATAAACATCTAGCTCAAAGTCATAGCAAGCATGCATAAAGCGCTCAATGAAGGATCTATGGTAGGCATACAAATCATTCACAACACCAAAGAAAATGAAGTGTCTAAACACAAGGGTCAAGTGCAAGACAATCCGAGCATAATGTGCATAGGGTGTAGTGAAAATCGAGTGGCACTCAACACAATAGAAGTAGCAATTGTTCAACATGTGCGAGGCAATCAAGTCAATCATGTGAAAAGCAATGGGACATGGCATATGTGAAGAGATGATATTGTTGCAACCAAGCATATGATAGGGACAAGTAATCCACAAGTCGGATGCAACACACAAGGCATATATAACATGAAGCATGGCAATGTGGCAATGGCAAGTCGAAGAAAGATCGCTAGCATGTGTGCAAAGAGTCATGGTGCAAGCAACACAACTAGTATGATCCACAATGTTCATGCGCATGGATTGTGGTTTCTCGAAAGAGAAGGAAATCACCTCGAAAGTGTGTCCTTGTGCATCCTTCACAATGCCGAAGCACAAGCAAGTGCGATGTAGAAGCGTCGTGGTAGAAAGTGGTGCGCTCTCAAGAGCTCGAATGGTCAACTCACGTGAAGTGGAAGTCGACACGAAGTCCAAGTATCCTACACATGCACATAACAAGACAAAGAATGTATGCGCATGGTAGATAAACACATCATCCATCATGATGGTTCTCTTCTCTTGCACATAACCATTAGGAGCAAAAGTGCATGAATAAGATGATGCAACAATGGCTATATTCATGGCACTAGGCATATGGTGCAAAGAGGTAAGACAAGCATGCTTCACAAGAATTATGTCAAAATCTCCAAATAAATGCGAGAATGCTATGGGGGCAATCTCATTGGCAAGACTAAAATCATGGTTGCGCTCAATGCATGGACAATCATATAGCATGAGAAAGGCAACATGTGGAGACATATGACAACAAGCAATATCAATCATGTGCAAAGCATGGCAATGGTTGATATCAACCGCATGAAAGGAGCATGTATGAATCATGGGTGATGCACTACATGCAGCAAGCATGGTGATCAAGTTGTGCAAACTAGTGGAGCAAAGATGCAACACACTAGGAGAAGGCATGGCAATTATGTCATGTGAGAAAATAGTGGGTATAGGTAATACACATGACATATCGCAAGCACGAACACAAAGCAAGATCAAAGCATCATAATAGGCATGGGGTACAAAGGCATCATGGCAAGAACAAGCAATATCTCCACCAAGCTTGCAAATATACATACACGTATGAGAATCAATCATCATGTGTAATGCAAAGCATGGGTCACAAATGCATGGAAAAGGCATAGGAATGATCATATCATGCAAAGTGAACATGGCAAGATGGGTGTAAGAGATATAATGGACAATAACCCATAACCATGTGAGTGCCATGAAGAAGGAATGTGCGAAGTCCTTGCGCGAAGGGAGCGGTTGGAAGGATAACACATGGAGTCCCAAGTCGATGTTGCTCTCTAGAGCTCGTTTCGTCAACTCGTGCTCTTGCGAGGTTGACGAGTAAGAATGGGTACCTACACAAAAGAGACACAAGCCAAAGAAAGTGTGTGCGTGGTAAATGTACACATCATCTATCATGATGTGTATGTGTAAGTGTTGGTTAGCACAAAATAGCCAACGCTCAAAGAAATGAGATGCGTGATATAGAAACATGTCATCCATCATGAATGAATAGTTGTTATGTATAACACGATGGGGATGAAAATTGAGCATACAATTATATGGCACATGAATAGCATTTTCATTCATGGGGAACATATTGTGCAAATGATTATGAGAATCATGCAATGGGTGGGATGGCTCAAAATCTCCTAAAATGTATGAGGAAACTATGGGGGTCTCCTCATGAGAAATATTTGAAACATCATATGGAGAAAATTGACAACATCCAAAACAATGCATATTTGGAACAATGTGTTCATGGCATGGCATAAGAGATGAATTGCGCAAATCATGTAAAGGGAGCATGGCAATATCATCGCATGAAAAACAAAAGCCAATGACCGTGGGCTTGTCATCTATGCCATAAGTGCAAATTGGGTTTATCTTAATGGCATATGCATAGTTACTACGATGAGATTGCAAATATGACATACGAGTGATCTCATGCATAGCATATGACAAGTTTAGAGGGTTCTCGAACATGATGTGACCAAAAGAATTTTTACTTGATATCCTATGGAGCATAGCATCACAACTAGGCAACTCAACATGATCATCATCATATTCATCATATATAGGTGGCATGTCTAAGCATGGATAAGACCTAGTATGTGGTGAATCCATAAGGTGATCATCATCATGGGAGCAATCAATGTCAAGGGAGTCCACTAGTGGGACAAGAGAAGCACCATCACCTATGTTACCTTGTTCATTCCACTCAAGTGTAGGTGAGGTGGCAACGACCAAATGGTGGTCATCATCATCATCTTGATGGAACCATGTGGGGGGCGCATCATATTCCACCATGGCCATCGTCTTGTCCATAGGAAGGACGAAGTGGTCACGAATCGACGCGTCATCATAAATGGGACCTAGCACCAAATGAGAAGACACAATAGAGGTGGAGGTTAAGTTGTTAGAAATCGAAATGGCCTCACATGCCCTATCAACTTCCTCACTCTCTCTATGTGGTTTTGGCTCACTCACTCCCTCGAGGTAGGTGCACTCAATGTCACATATGGCGGAGTCACTCAAATCACTCAAGTGGTGGTGATGGTAACTCTCCTCACATGGGAATTGTGGCAACTCATCATATATGAGGCTAGTGGTGAAGTCACTCTCACTCTCGATATGGTGGCAACAGTCACTCAAGTCATCATACGTCGCCGTGGTCGAAGGGAAAATCCCATGCTCAACCATCTCGTCACCGTCGCCGTGGATGAAGGCCGAAGATGGCACATCATCACTCTCACCTCCAAAGATGGAAGCATCATCCTCGCTCGTTGTAATGTCGTTCGTCTCCAAAGCTTGGTCTTCGAATGGCTCTGTAGTCGTAGTCGGCGCCGCACCATCTTGAAAAAGAGTCGAAGTAGACTCGGCATCATCAATGCCACAAAGAGGGATGGCTGTGGAGTCGAACTTGGGAGCATCATCTTGGAGCTCGTTGGGCTTGGACATCGTGGTGGTACTAGCCTCATGCGCGCCATCTTGGAGCTTGGTCTTCGAGAAGTGTGCTTGCGGTGGAGAAGCCTTGGCATTAATGAGTTCTTGTTCCGCCTTGAGAGCACCAATGTAGTTGTCGTCGAGGGACTTGTAGTTCTCGAGGAAGATAGTCTTGGAGATGTCATTGTTCAATCCCATCATGAAGTAAAACTTCATCCAAATGGGGTCGTCCACACCGGCACGTCGCAAGGCCTTCTTCATCTCCTTGAAGTACGCATCGATGGACTTGGATCCTTGTATGGTGTTCTCCAATTGGCGAAGAAGATGTTCCGTGTAAGTAGGAGGCACGAACTCTTGCCTCATAGCTCTCTTCGTCTTGGGCCAATTCACATTGATCCTCGTTGAAGTTGTGTGAAGCCACCATGTTGACGCGTTGTCGTGGAAGTTTCTTGTGGCGCACTTCACTTGATCTTCGTAGGGAACTTGATGTAGCTTGAGGTAGTCGTCCATCTTGCGGTCCCACTCAAGATACTCCTCGGGGTCTTGAGTCCCATAGAAAGGAATCTCGTGGTCGTTGACGAGGTCGTAGTAGCTCGTGGAAGTCACGGACTTGAGCTTGGGAAGCTTCTCTTGAGGTGCGGGTCGGCGAAGATGCCGCAAGTCCGAAGGCGAAGATGCCTTGAATCCACTTGGCGAAGATGCCAAGGTAGATGGTGAAGTCGTTGAGCGGTTGTTGATGTTGAGCTCGTGACCTTCACGTTCTTGTCGGTGATGGTGTCGATGCCGATGTGATCTAGTCATGGCACCGAACTCGTCGTTGTTGTTGTAGACCGAAGTAGACGTGATTTGCCTATCCATCAGAAGACTCGAGTAGAGGGTGAGTAGGAAATGAGATAAACAATACCAAGATACCATTTCCCAAAGTTGAGGATGTATCCCGTTTCACTCAAAGTGAAATGAAAGAATAGTGGAATTGGTATCGGACTTGTTCACTCACACCTACCAATTAAAGCTTATGGTGGAGCTCGGTGAGGCTAGTGGCAAAAAAATGATGCAAAATGTTAGCAAGAGTCAATAATGTTGAAAGAGATTCTCAAATTCGCAAATGTAACAAGTAGACCAATAGCAATATGTGGCACACAGAAACACACACACAGATAGATAAATGGGGTTGTGCAACCAAGGAATGAGCACAAAATGTGGAATCCACAGAAAATGCTCGTATTGCACAACTCAAGAGAGACACTAGCACGATTGCTCAATAGGCGGATACGACACTTGTGCACAACCTATAAGATGCAAAATGTATGAACTTGTTATCCCAAGTATGCTATGTGTATGATGTTCCGGTGTTTCGCACACGATGATCCAAGATGGTCAATTTGGTAGTATGATATGCAATGTGGCGATGCTATGGCTATTGCTTACAAGCTCTTTGCTCTCTTTTTGCTTAAAAGCTTATTCTTTTTTTATATGGCCACTATGCGAGATGCACAAACCAAGATAGCAATTGTGTATATGCGGGAGCAATGTTGTGACACAAGGGATGATATGATGATACCAAGATATGGTATGTATGCAATGGAAGGGCGGATCGCTAATGTGCACAAGTAACGTTGCCGGCAATACTCAAATGGCTAGTCTCGATGGGCAAGTGACGCAAAATGGGCTAGGGGTTAACAATGCAATTGCAAGGGGAATATACAAAGATGTCATCGAGGTTACCGTCCGATGATGATGATGAGAGGCGGTGTTGTTGATGGCGACCCGTTCCTAATTAGCCGAAACACCTTAGGAAACGGAAAAACCACAACTCAAAATCTCAAAGGCCAAAGTCAAATGGTGGTAGCGGAAAGCGATGGTGGTGCTGTCGAAGATGGCAATGTGGAAGTGGTGGTGGTGTTTGATGAATAAGCACTCGTCCCTAAGTAGCCGAAACACCTTAGGAGACTTAAGCCACTACTCAAGCAACCACAAATGATATGGGTCGAAATGGGGTTAGGTTGCGGAAAACTATGGTGGTATGGTGGATGATATGGTGGAGGGCCTAGGCAAACATGTCAAATTTGACAAAAATTGATGGAGTCAAATGATGGTAAAACCAAGATGAGCAGCTCGGTCACGTCGCTAGCTTTCCAACGAGCCAAAGAACACTCAAATCGGAGTTCCGATGAATTAGTTATGGTCAAAACGGTGAAACTCGGAAGGCTGAAAATGTGTGGGGCGGTAGTACCGCTTGTAGGCGGTAGTACCGCTTGTGGTTATAGGCGGTAGTACCTCTTGGAGGGGCGGTAGTACCGCTGGTGTCGGGAAAAGTTCGCAGATCGGGATCGGGGTGAATTTGGGGCGGAAATGGATGATTTCGGGGGCAAAATTGGATGGATTTCATGGATGGAAAGTGGTGAAACTTGGGGAGATGCTAGATCCACTCAAAACCAAGCAAATCCATGGATCAAATCCAACAAAACCTCATCAAACCAACAAATCACAAAAAAAATAAGGCTATTTTTGGTGGGGATTTTCGAAATTGGGCAAGAACACAACAAAATTAGGCTAGAAAACAAGAAGGGGGCTCCAAATTTGTGATAAACCAAGGCTCTAGATACCATGATGTTGTAGGGTGGAACCCTAGGTGGAGATCTTTCACGAATTGGAGGGAAATCCCTAAGAACAAGAAGAACACAAGGGGGAAACTCTCAAGAACAAGCCCAAATCACACATCCACTAGACTCACAAACACATAAGATCCACAAGGTACAAGAACAATCAAAGGGAAATAAGATACATGGTAGAGTTCATCCCAATCCTATGAGGAGAGAGGTCTTGATAATCCATAAGGATTCTTCTCCCTTGGGAGGTCTTGCATCCACTAGGGATCTTCTCCAAGGTGGAGGTCTTGGCCTCCAATGGAGTAGTATCTCTCTCTCAAGAGGAGAAGGTAAGAGCAAAGCTCACATACAAATGAGCTATCATATTTGCTAACCCTAGAAAGGAGGTAGAGGTGGTCTATTTATAGTCTAAGCCATGAAGGGGTAAGTGGCGAGGGTTACAAGTCCAAAGGCCGACGGTTGCGCATAGGCAGGGCGGTAGTACCGGAATATCGGGCGGTAGTACCGCTTGTAAGCGGTAGTACCGCCTGTTCCGGACTGGACAGGCCATTCTTCTTCCGTCTTCGCTTCCACGCTTCCCTCGCAGATGGTGTAGGCGTTCCTTGGCACTTGCGCTCCTCCTCGTCGTCCGTGAAGCTCCAACAATACCTATGCATGCACACGAGTGGAGTGTCAAGTAGTATACCATCCTCGAAGGGGTCAAGTCAACACGTGTAAACGAGAAGATTCACCTTTATGTATGAGAAGTAGATGGCGCACGTGTCGCTTGCCAAATGGGCTCTTGACATGGTGATGTCCGTAGGATGCTCCGCATCAAGTGGTTTGAAAAGTAATGCGCAACTTTCTTCGCAGTCAAGTAAATTCCATGCACAAGCTTCTGATAATGTGGATATCTCTTCTTGGATGGAGTCAAGAACTCAGAAATGTAGTAGACTGGGCTTTGAACTTTATAGGCCTTGCCTTCTTCTTCCCGCTCGACCATGAGCACTATGTTGACAACTTGTCCAGTGGATGCGATATATAATAACAGAGGCTCTTTGCTGACTGGGGCATCGCGCACCTGCCGGGTGGAAAGCAGGGGTTTGAGCTCTTCAAATGCTGCTTTAGCTTCAGGATTCCACTCGAACTTGTTAGACTTCTTCATCAGTCAATAAAGAGGTAATGCCTTTTCACCGAGACGCGAGATGAATCGACTCAATGCAGCCAAACAACCAGTAAGCTTTTGAACATCGTGCACACGCACGGGGCGTTTCATTTGGAGGGTTGTGTTGACCTTCTCTGGGTTTGCGTCGATCCCTCGTTCAGAGACGAGGCCGAGTAACTTTCCTCCTGGGACTCCGAATGTGCACTTTGACGGGTTAAGCTTGATATCATAACTTCTCAAGTTTGCAAATGTTTCAACGAGATCAGTTAGTAGGTCGGAACCTTTATGTTACTTGACCATGATGTCATCCATGTATGCTTCCACATTCTGACTGATCTGTTTGAGTAGACACTTCTGAATCATGTGCATGAATGTGGCGCCAACATTCTTGAGGCCAAAAGGCATGGTAACATAACAAAAACACCCGGACGGGGTCATGAGGGCTGATTTTATTTCGTTGGGCCCATACAGTTGGATCTGATGGTACCCGGAATACACATCCATAAAGGACAAACGCTCACACCCTGCAGTCGAGTCGACAATTTGATCGATGCCGGGGAGAGTAAAATGATCTTTCGTGCATGCCAGATTGATATGTTTGAAATCAATGCACATGCGGAGTGACTTGTCCTTCTTGGGGACCATGACAACATTGGCGAGCCACTTGAAGTGGTATATCTCGCGGATGAAACCAGCTGCCAGGAGCCGAGCCACCTCCTCGCCAATCGCTTTTCTCTTCTCCGCGGCGGACTGACGAAGATGCTCTTTAATGGGTTTTTGTAGGATTGAAAGTATGTCTAGAGGGGGGGGGGATTAGACTACTTGACAATATAAAAATTCTGCCTTTTGATCATGAACAGTTTTTGGCAGTTTCACAATTATGATCAATTCAAGTATCACCCTACACATGCAATTCTAGAGTATAAGCAGCGGAAAATAAATTGCACATGTAGTAAAGAGAGGTGGAGAAGATCAAACGCAATTTGGAGACACGGAGATTTTTCTCGTGGTTCCGATAGGTGGTGCTATCGTACATCCACGTTGATGGAGACTTCAACCCACGGAGGGTAACGGCTGCGCGAGTCCACGGAGGGCTCCACCCACGAAGGGTCCACGAAGAAGCAACCTTGTCTATTCCATCATGGCCTACGCCCACGGAGGACTAGCCTTACTCGGGGTAGATCTTCACGAAGTAGGCGATCTCCTTGCCCTTACAAACTTCTTGGTTCAACTCCACATCTCGAAGACGAAGGCTCCCAAGCGACACCTAACCAATCTAGGAGGCACCACCCTCCAAAAGGTAATAGATGTTGTTGATTATGATGAACTCCTTGCTCTTGTGCTTCAAATGATAATCTCCCCAACACTCAACTCTCCTCACTGATATGGCTGTTGTGGAAGAAAGGATTGAGTGGAAAGCATCTTGGGAAGGTTAGAAATCAAGTTTCATATGGTAGGAATGGAATGACTTGATCTCAACACAAGGGTAGGTGGTTCTCTTCTCAGATGGTGTAAGGTAGGAGTGGTAGTACTTTCTGATGGCTCTCTCCACGAATGAAGAGGGGGTGGAGGGGTATATATAGCCTCCACACAAAATCCAACCGTTACACACATAATTGAGCAATCTCGGTGAGACCGAAGTGAAAACTCGGTCAGACCGAAAGTTCAAATATAGTGAACGTTGGGGTTTTCGGTGGGACCGAAAATACCATCTCGGTGTGTCCGATATGAGTCAAAGATAGGAACTTGCCAGAATCGGTGAGACCGAAATTATCATCTCGGATATTCCGATATGATGTCAAATGGTTACAGAAGGTTGGCAGTCCAGTTTCGGTGAGACCGAACTCAAAATCCGATTGACCGAAATATCTAGGGTTTGGAAGATAGCTGAGGTGGTTCATCTCGGTGGGACTGAGTTGGAAGAATCGGTTTGTCCGAGATTACTTATGAGTGTGTTAAGTAGTGAAAATTGCTGATAGTTGAAGGAGCTAAATCACTAAGCACTTGAGCAACCAGATCATCAACACAACCTCATCCCCTTTTAATAGTATTGGCTTTTCCTATGGACTCAATGTGATCTTTGATCACTAAACCAAAAATGGAGTCTTGAGCTTTTGCCAATGCTTGCCTTAGCATTTTGAGGGGTCCACTTCTTCAGACATTTCCATACCCATATCATCGAACTTCTCTGAAATGATTCTCAAGTAACTATTAGTTCAATGATATATATGTTGTTATTAATTACCAAAACCACCCGGGATTAGTTGACTTTCAATCTCCCCCTTTTTGGTAATTGATGACAACATATAGATCAAAGCTTCGACAAAAGATATAATCAATGAATAATATCATCGCTTTGAGAAGTATGTGATAAACAAGAGCTCCCCCTAAATTTGTGCATTATTTAAAATTTGCGTTTGAATGCAAATGCACAATCGATTAGGATTATGGGTCACTCTTCCATGTCACATACATCTTGGTGGAGCGCACAAAATGATAAGAATGAATAACATGCACTCAATCACCAAGACAAGAGTAAATAGTCATACAATAAGGAATAGCATATGATAAGCATTAAGCACACATTAAAGCATAGTATGACCAAGCACTCATTAAGGTAGCATCAAACGTAGTAGCAAGCACACTGAAAGTTTCAAGAACCAAAAGAACCAAATGTATCTCAAAGAAAACCGGCAAAAGAACGAAAGAGCACTCTCTCTCTCGAAGCCCTATGATCTATACAATTTCTCCCCCTTTGGCAACAAGTTACCAAAAAGTTTGAAAAAGCATAGAGCTAAGCGTCACTGTGGGCTCTGCTGGCGGCTCCCGTCTGGGTAGATGTCGGAGTAGAAATGACGGCATCGGCGATTACTTCAGCTGATGTCTGCGCTGGAGGAGTGGATGCTGGAGCTGGAGCTGGAGTAACTGCTGGAGCTGTAGGAGGTGCTGAAGTGGTAGCCCTGGAGTCAGTCACTGGGATAGCTGCTGATCGGGATCCTCTGGGAACCTGAGCAGTCTGGCGATGAGAGTCCTGGACTAGATCATCCTGCATGAGCTCTGCTCTCTCCTGCCTTGCTTCCTCCATGTCCGCCTCAAGCTTGTTGACGGTCACCTGAAACTCTGTTAGCTTCACGTCCAGAGCGTGGATCTTGTCTTCAACAATCCTCTCTAGGCTTTCCTGAGATTGTTCAATGCTGGCCAGGCGTTGTTCAATTCTCGGTGTAGCTTCAAGAATCTGCTCTCCGAAGCTCTTTGGTTTAGCTGCTGCTGCTGCTGCCTCTTTATCAGCTTTAGCTTTCTTCGCAGCTTCAATCTTGGCTTGACCTTCAACTGAGGTTGGATCCTCCTCATCCATCAGAACAACGTTATCTTCATGCTCTGGCTGCAGTGGCAAGTGCTTCCTATCCAACATGAATTTGCCCGTGCCAAACTTGGCATTGATGAGCATCTGAATCTGCAGGGCAAATCCACACGACCTCTTCTGGTCAGCTGCAGTCCTCTTAATGGTTTCTACCATTAAGTCCATCACCTTGAAAGGTGCCTTCTCATCAAGAATGTGCAGCATGTTGATAGAATAGCCTCGAATCATGCGGTGGTCTCCAGACTTGGGCATCAATGTATGCCTCAGAATGGTGTTTGTGGTGGTCAGACCTGCCTGGAGATAGTACACTGAGCCAAGCTTCCACCCTTCCAAATCAGCTGCGGGGATCTCCTTGTACATGTTCTTCATGGAATCATGGTTCTTCTTAGGAATCCCATAGACATCAATGTCGTCTTCTCTCTGCACTGGAGCATTCAGAAGTTCTGCCCATTCTTCAACAGACGAAGAAAACCTTTGACCTTCAGTCATCCAGGTGATCTTCCCATCAGGATAAAAGTGGGCTGTGGCGTAGAACTGCATGATCATCTCGTCATTCCAATCTGTCAGCTTCTGACCCACGAACTCATCAACTCCACATGCAGTGAAGCTCTCATGCACATGGGGAAAGAAGTCTCGGTGCTCTTCACTGTCAATGTACTTCCAGTCAACATACCTGGTGTCTGCAACAATAGGCTTCTTATCCATCAACACGGTCTCATAGAAGTCCTGCTGCTCTCTGGTGTGGAATCTAGGGTCCACAGCAGTCCTTCTCCTCACGGCATATGGATCAGACTGTCTCCATAGCCTGAGACCTCTATCCTTCCTTGCCTTCATATCCTCGGCTTGAGGATGAGCATCGTTGTGGAGTGGAAATTTAGGACGGAGCTTAAGCAACACATGTTCTTCATCTGACTCAGACGGTGGCATCTCACCTTTGTTCTTCTCAGAGGCTGGAATGTTCCTGGTTGTCCTCTTGGGCTTTGCTGGAGCTGCCTTGGCTTGAGCAGGCTTCTTGGGCTTAGAAGTGGCTTGAGCCCTAATAGCATCACCCATGAACTTAGCCTTCTGAGGAGGAGGCTGGGGTGCATCTTCTTCTTCTTCCTCAACTGCTGCATCAATATGAGGTTCAGCATACACAACTCTCTTCCTCTTGGAAGTTTTCTTCACCTTACTTGGAGCTGGCTCTTTCAAGTTCAGCTTCTTTGCAACAGCTGACTGCTTGACCTTGCTTGTGCCTTTCCTCGACTGAAGCCCTTGGTGCTCTTTGGCAACAACTTTTCTCTTGGGCTTGGAGGTTACTTCCTCAGCAACGAAGTCAGAGTCCTCATCATCAGAATTTCTCTGCTTTCTGGTCCTGGTGGCTGCAGGAGGCAAACCACTAGGAGTACTCCTCTCACCATCATCACTAGGACTACTAGCCTCAGGACTAGTATCTGCCTCAGGGATCTCTGCAAAAGGTGACTCAGACCTGTTCTGGCTGTCACTGGCATCTGACATGGCTGACAACCTGTGAATAGATAAGGTATAGGCAGAGTAGAAGAGTTATCACAACTGCAGAGGTTTTTGCAAAAAAATGAGTTCAAATCTTAGTTTTGAGTTTTCACAGAATGCATTTCGGTCAAACCGATATTCACTTTCGGTGAATCCGAGTGTATAGCAGAAACCTACACACCACTTTCGGTCAGACCGAGATGGGTTTCGGTCCTGCCGATAAACTAGGGTTTCACTAAAACTGAGTTTCGGTCACACCGATTTGCACAACTCGGTTAGACCGAAAGTGCAGTGCAATGGCCAGAGGCCAAATCGGTCATTCCGAGTTTTCAAAATCGGTTTCACCCAGATGTGTTCCGTGGAAACCTAAACCTAAGAATTTCGCTCGAAACTAAAACGATCTGATCTGATGTTAAGGAGTTTTCCAATCGTGGCTAGATACATGGCAAACCAATCGTGCAAGAATCAGATGGGGAGCACGAGAGGGATCGAGACTCACCCTAACTTGGTGGAGTCCCTCTACGGCGGCAACGGCGCGGAGGAGAAGGCCGTTGCCGGCGACGGAGACCTGCGGCGAGGGCGCACAGGCGACGACGGCGACGATTCGAAGACCAGGGTGACGGCAGCAGGGGACTTGGGGGCGAAACGGTTTGAAGAAGTAATCGCGCGCAGCCCTGAGTATATATATCCCCTTGCTGTCGGTGGGACCGAGTTGAAAAACTCGGTGACACCGAAATGTATAACTGCTGTGCAGTTACGCATATCGGTCACGCCGAGATTTTGAACTCGGTTTCACCGAGATGAAACCTAGATCAGTCTAAGCGTTTCGGTTGGACCGAGTGGGAAAAGTTGGTCAGACCGAAATGGACTTAGAAGGTTTTGGAAGTCAGCCTTAGACGGATCGGTGGCTCCGAGTGCTCCTCACTCGGAGGGTCCGAAAATGACTTGTTCAAAGTTGTGATATGAGCATGAATAGAATTTGAGACAAGAAAGCATAGATAACTAGGGGAGGTGCTTAGGCATTCTTGTCCATCCATTTGGCCAGAAAAATCAAAACAACCAAAACAACAAATGGATGTCCTCGAATGGATAAAATCATGCATTCAACATGCTCACACAATAAGATAGCAAATGAAATATGTGTCAAACATGCACAACCAACACTCTAGCTACTAGCACACAATTTGTCGATGACTATGTCATCTATATATGAGTATATTGACTTAGGAGCCAAATGAGAACATTTGATCATAGGTCATACTCATCGTTTAAGCACAAGTGGGGTTACCACTTTTACATAAAGCATTGATGTGTTCACATCATTTGGAGATGCTTTAGCTCAATTTTTAGAGCAAAGCTCCCCTAGATGTGAGAACCCCTTTTAAAGGGTCAAACTAACCTTGGGTTGTCGTAGAAGACTTCATGTAGATGTTGAAGATGTGGATGCTCAATGTTGATGTAGATCATCAAGAGTTGGGAGCTATCCTTTGGATTATTCAATACCTACATGGGTTAGTCCCACAAGGAACAAACAAGGATATCCATAGACATAGATTGAAGTTCACAAAAGATGATGTCCATGAAAGCAATGATTACCTTGTCCCTTGACTTACCAACAAGAGGGTTTGTGACTCCATGAACTAGTGCATGATGTGGAAGTTGATTGCACAAGTTCTTGCCAAAATGAATATGAGTGAAGTATGTTGGCGGAGTCACCCTCAAGAACCTTCTAGTTCTTCTTCTTTGGGATCCACATCATCTTGATGGGAATCCTTGGAGTTGTAGTTGAGCTTGACGAAGTAGAACTTGACGTGTCCTTGGGAACCCACTTGACCATGGCTTGAGGTGCTTCAATGAATGTATCAATCTCCTCTTGAAGCTTGTCCTTGGCCTTTAGCTTGAGGTCTTGTGGTGGAAGGTCATCTTGAGCTTGTTCCACATTGGAAGAAGTAGGATCATACTTCTCCTTTTGAGAAACAAACTGTGGAGTAGGGTATTGACCTTCTTCCCAATCAACACCTTCGGCGTTGAACTTTCGCTCAAAACCAATCCCTTGATTCTTCCGGTGCCTTCCTTGTTTGCGAACAATTTCCTCAAAGTTCTTGCTTCCGGCAAGACTTTTGTAGACACCTTTCTCTATGATTTCCTTCAATAAGCTATTTTCTTGCTCAAGTGTAACTTGGCTTGAAACAATGTTAGTGGAATCAAGAGAACTACTAGAAGCAACAACATTAGATTTAACTTGGTTATTGTTACTACTAGAGGAAGAATTTTTCTTATGCTTGTCATGCTTAGTCTTAATAGGTGGCAAGAAATTAGACAAGAGAAGTCGTTTGGCAAGATATGAAGAACTCTTCTTTCAAAGATCGTCATTGATCGCTTTTAGAAACTCATGTTCTTGCTCTAGAGTGAGCTTCTCGAAGCGTAGCTTCTCATGAGATCTTAGAAGCTCTCTATGATCTTCTTGAGTTGTTTCATGAGCTAACTTAAGAGTGTTTAGTTCTTTAGTTAGACGCTCAATCTCCTTCATAGCATTGTCATTCGACTCTTCTCGACTATAAAGACTACTAGCATTTTCATCGTTACTAAGCTCACTAGATTTATCATGCAAGAGCTCATCTTCACCAAGCAAGTCATCCTCATCACTATCAAAGTCAATGAATTCAGGGTGTGTTACCTTGGGGCCTTTAGCCATGAAGCATCTTCCAATTCCCTCATTTGGTGAATCAAATAAGTCGTAGGAGTTGGAGTTGGAGGATACGAGTGCAAGTCCGGCAACACCTTCATCTTGACTGTAGTCGGAGTCGGAGTGATAGCTTCCATCGGATTGATTGTCGGAGTCGGAGTCGGAGACCCATTCACCTACATGAGCTTGATGTCTTCTTCTTGTGTAGCTCCTTGATGACTTGTCTTTCCTCTCCGAATCCTTGCTTCTCCGAGAGGGTCTTCGTTCATAACGATCATCTCTACTCCTTCTCTCTCTCCGAGGTGACTCATCTCTTGCTCTTCTTCTTGGAGATTCTTCTCTTCTCTTGTGGGGAGCCGTACACTCATTTGAGAAGTGTCCGGGTCTTCCACAATTGTAGCAGTTTCGATCACGACTAGAAGATCTCTTTTCATCATATGATCTAGACTTTGAGCTTCTTTCTTTGCCTCTATTCTTGTAGAACTTGTTGAAGTTCCTAACCATTAGGCTTATCTCTTCATTGGAAATTAACTTGTCACTTGAGGTTGTGGGAGCATCACTTGTAGCATTGTAAGCACCACTTGACTTGTTGTGAAGCTCTTCCTTATCCTTAAGTGTCATCTCATGAGCAACAATTCTTCCAATGACTTCAGTTGGCTTGAGAGTCTTGTAGTTTGGCATCATTTGGATCAAAGTGCACACGGTGTCATATTTTCCATCCAAAGCTCTTAGAATCTTCTTGATGATGAATCGGTCGGTCATCTCTTCGCTTCCTAAGCCGGCAATCTCATTTGTGATGAGAGCAAGACTAGAGTACATTTCAGCGACTCCTTCACCATCCTTCATCTTGAACTTGTCAAGTTGACCTTGAAGAATATCTAGCTTTGATTCCTTCACAGATTCAGTACCTTCGTGCATTTCAACCAAAGTATCCCAAATCTCTTTAGCATTCTCAAGACGACTGATTTTGTTGAACTCCTCGGGACACAAAGCATTGAAGAGAATGTCACAAGCTTGAGCATTGTTTTGCAACATCCGCAACTCTTCCGGTGTAGCTTCGCGATCCGGAACTTTTCCTTCCTCGAAGAATTCACCTTGCATACCAACACAAATAATGCCCCATGCGGCTGGGTTATGACCAAGAATATGCATTTTCATTTTATGCTTCCAACTAGCAAAATTTGTACCATCAAAGTAAGGACCTCTACGATAATTACCCTCACTAGACGCCATACTCTCCTAGGTTGTGAAACCAAGCTTATGGAGTCCAATGCAATGGAAACCAAAACAATGGAGACCAAAGCTCTGATACCACTTGTTGGATCGAAAGTATGTCTAGAGGGGGGGATTAGACTACTTGACAATATAAAAATTCTGCCTTTTGATCATGAACAGTTTTTGGCAGTTTCACAATTATGATCAATTCAAGTATCACCCTACACATGCAATTCTAGAGTATAAGCAGCGGAAAATAAATTGCACATGTAGTAAAGAGAGGTGGAGAAGATCAAACACAATTTGGAGACACGGAGATTTTTCTCGTGGTTCCGATAGGTGGTGCTATCGTACATCCACGTTGATGGAGACTTCAACCCACGGAGGGTAACGCCTGCGCGAGTCCACGGAGCGCTCCACCCACGAAGGGTCCACGCAGAAGCAACCTTGTCTATTCCATCATGGCCTACGCCCACGGAGGACTAGCCTTACTCGGGGTAGATCTTCACGAAGTAGGCGATCTCCTTGCCCTTACAAACTTCTTGGTTCAACTCCACATCTCGAAGACGGAGGCTCCCAAGCGACACCTAACCAATCTAGGAGGCACCACCCTCCAAAAGGTAATAGATGTTGTTGATGATGATGAACTCCTTGCTCTTGTGCTTCAAATGATAATCTCCCCAACACTCAACTCTCCTCACTGATATGGCTGTGGTGGAAGAAAGGATTGAGTGGAAAGCAACTTGGGAAGGTTAGAAATCAAGTTTCATATGGTAGGAATGGAATGACTTGATCTCAAGACAAGGGTAGGTGGTTCTCTTCTCAGAAAGTGTAAGGTAGGAGTGGTAGTACTTTCTGATGGCTCTCTCCACGAATGAAGAGGGGGTGGAGGGGTATATATAGCCTCCACACAAAATCCAACCGTTACACACATAATTGAGCAACCTCGGTGAGACCGAAGTGAAAACTCGGTCAGACCGAAAGTTCAAATATAGTGAACGTTGGGGTTTTCGGTGGGACCGAAAATACCATCTCGGTGTGTCCGATATGAGTCAAAGATAGGAACTTGCCAGAATCGGTGAGACCGAAATTATCATCTCGGATATTCCGATATGATGTCAAATGGTTACAGAAGGTTGGCAGTCCAGTTTCGGTGAGACCGAACTCAAAATCGGATTGACCGAAATATCTAGGGTTTGGAAGATAGCTGAGGTGGTTCATCTCGGTGGGACTGAGTTGGAAGAATCGGTTTGTCCGAGATTACTTATGAGTGTGTTAAGTAGTGAAAATTGCTGATAGTTGAAGGAGCTAAATCACTAAGCACTTGAGCAACCAGATCATCAACACAACCTCATCCCATTTTAATAGTATTGGCTTTTCCTATGGACTCAATGTGATCTTTGATCACTAAACCAAAAATGGAGTCTTGAGCTTTTGCCAATGCTTGCCTTAGCATTTTGAGGGGTCCACTTCTTCAGACATTTCCATACCCATATCATCGAACTTCTCTGAAATGATTCTCAAGTAACTATTAGTTCAATGATATATATGTTGTTATTAATTACCAAAACCACCCGGGGATTAGTTGCACTTTTAGTTTTGCTTTGGGGTCGACTCGCAAACGGTGCTCAGCCAGTTCCCTGGGTACACCCAGCATGCCAGATGGTTTCCATGCAAAGATGTCCCAGTTCTCACGGGGGAACTAGATGAATGCTTCTTCCTATTTGCTATCCAATGTTGTTGAGATGTGAGTCAGAGCAGCATTGGGATCAGACAGATGAATATGCACAGGCTTCGTCTCTCCGGCCGACTGAAATGCAGACTTGGAAGCAGGTTTCTTGGCTCGCAACAAATCACTCGGATCTTCGTTCTTTTGATATTCCTCCTTTCCCACTGCTGCCATCTATTCATTAGCAATCTTTGAGCCCTTCTGGAAGCACTCTTCTGCTTTCTGCCGATCTCCTGTGACTGTGATCACGCCTTTGGGACCTGGCATCTTTAACTTGAGGTACACGTAACATGGTCGAGCCATGAAACGAGCATATGCAGGCCTGCCCAGAAAAGCGTGGTATGCACTATGAAAATCCACGACCTCAAACATCAACTTTTCCTTGTGGTAATTGTTTGAATCACTGAAAACCACATCAAGAGCAATCTGACCGAGTGAGTCATCTTTCTTCGCACGGATGACACCGTGGAACCGCATGTTGCTCTCGCTCAGCTTGGAAATCGGCATGCCCATCCCATAGAGGGTCTCAACATACAAGATATTCAAACCACTGCAGCCATCTATCAAAACCTTGGTCAGTCGAGTGCCTTCAACAACTGGGTCGACCACCAACGCTTGTCATCCAGTGGTAGAAATGCACGCCAGATGGTCGGACTGGTCAAATGTAATGGGAGTCTTTGACCATTTCAGTTACGTTGTTGTTGCCGGAGCAACCATGTTCACTTCCCTGTTGATGACTTTCAGTCGACTCTTGCTCTCGATGTCAGCAAAAATCATCAAGGTGGAATTGATATTGGGGTAACCACCAGCGTCCTCTTTGTCTTCATCCTTATCAGATTCCTTCTCTTTCTCAATGGGTTGACCCTCTCGGAAGCTCTGAATCAGGAGTCGACACTGTAGAGTGGTATGCTTGGGGTAGATGAAATTCCCCTCTTCATCCTTCTTGGTGTGTATATGACATGGTAAATCAAGCACATCATTTCCCGCTTGATCCTTCACTTTCTTGGGGATCCACGGACCCTTAGGTTTTCCTTTGTTCTTCCCCTGGTTCACGACTGCAGCCTCTCTAGGAGCCGCAAGTTCGGCATTGCGCTTCAGTTTCCGACTGGAATTTCCTCATCTATCGTCCTGGGCGACTGGTTTGTTTTTGCCACTACGGAGCCGGTCCGCTTCCTCGCCGTTATCGTACCGACCAGCTATTTCCATCATCCGAGCCAGAGACATGTCTCCTGTTCACCGAATTTCAGGTTAAGCTCTCGGTACCAAACGCCCTCCTTGAAGGCGCAGACTGCCTGATGTTCTGATACATTCTCTACGGTGTGATGAAGAGTGGTCCACCTCTTAATATAGTCTCTCAAAGATTCATTCGGCTTTTGTACGCAATGCTGCAATTGCGCCAGCCGGCATGTCCTTTGCAAGTGCCTTCAAAGGTCCTGACAAACTAATTCAACCAAGCTCTGGCTAGGCCTTCCAGCATCAGAGGGAGGTGCTTCCTGGCTACATCATCATTGCCGCCACCAATCTTTACAGCCACTCGGTAATCCTCTAGCCAAGTATGTGGCTTAGACTCACCAGTGAACTTGCTCACCCCTGTTACCAACCTGAAGTTGGGAGGGATCTCAGCGGCCCTGATGGCTCTGCTGGAACATTCAGGCCCAGAAACATATACTCTGCCTCCACTCGGACAATCTTTGTCCTACTCTTCTGTGTGTGCCCTGTTTCCGCCGACCAGACCTTGCACAAGAATCGATCTTGCATCAAAGTCGGGCTCTCTAGGATCTACTGGGATCCTTCACTCGTCACCATGCGGGCGCCTGCCATCGTACTGCCGGGGCGCATACGTTCCCCGGAGGTGGTGTAGGCACTCAACGGCGGTCATCTCGGCCGAGTCGACGGTCATGCTGATCATAGTTCCGACCCATATGTTGCTCTTGACGGTGCCCACGACCCTCATGCCACGAGGACGATCTTGGGCTATGAGCCGACCAGACTGTTTCCGCCGCCACAGACCTGCTGTGAATTCTGTTGCGCGACTGGGAAACAGCTGAATTTTGCTCACCTGCTGCTCGGAGCAGCGCTCGAATCTGCAGCAAACCTCTTCCAGCTTTCGATTGGGATGGCTGGATCGATTCCGCTATATGGGCCGCAACTGTAAGATTTTGAATTGGAGTGCCTTATACCTGGGGCTCAGGAGGAAACAACTGTCACTATCGTTGACTGGATTCGGGGATTAATCGGCGGGCATGCTCGTCAAGTGAATGCTGAAGTTTCTTCAGACACGCACGCTCGGCCATGGTGGCTAGGCGTGCGGCCTCTAGGGCCCGAGCCTCGGAAATCTCTCCCAAGATGGGGGTCTGAAGCGCTTCGATGTTACGGTGATGCAACTCTTCCCTTTGCTTCGCAGTGAGGGCCTGAGGCACGTAATCATCGCGATCATACGACTGACCATCGTTGCTGCCGCCACCACCGCTGCAAGGGTACCCAGGTGGATTACGACGCGAGCCGACCTTGACGACCTTTGCCGCAGGGTCACTGCTCCCGCAATCTGAAAGTGTATCTACGGAACCAGTCGACAGATCGACCAACCCGTAGTGGTACTCGTCGGGCTCGATTGCCGTGACTTGGGGGGTGGCCGACTGGCGAGCCACCTCATGCTTCACCCATTGCTGGAGCCGTGATCGACCGGACTGCTTGCGACTGCGTGTAGCGGGGAGAGCGGATGACGAGGGAGCTGACCGATACTGGGTCGACGGCTGCCGGAGAAGGACGCCACAAGAACTCACGCGAAAGTGCGCCGCCCCGCGAATGGGAAGTGCCTCGACGTCGAGGGTGGCCTCTTGGAGCCAGGTGGAGTCATCAGCGATGAAGATGAGCGCATCGAGTCGGATCTCGCGGCCCAAAGCCAGATCACTGCCAGAAACCATATTAATGAAGATCGGAAAAAACTTGCAACCTCACCGAAAGTCAGTAAGACACATGCCCCACGGTGGGCGCCAACTATCGTGGTACTAAGCCTGATAGTGAGAGTAGGGGGTATGTACGAGGAGTCAAGGTCCTAGCTACGGAGAGAGTGTACACATGAGTTTTACGAGTTCAGGCCCCTCTCGTAGGAGGTAAAAGCCCTACATCTCAGTGCCCGGACGCTGTCGACTAGAATATGGGTGTGTGTGTGTGTGTGTTACAGGGGGTGCAGACCCTTGTACCAGAGGAGGGGGTGGCTTATATAGACTATGCCAGGACCCCAGCCATCCCACGTTACAGAGGGTTCAATGTACATAAAGACAGGACATTACTGATAACGCCTGTAATAAAGATTTATAAATGGCCTTTAAGTCTATAGAGTGAATGTCCGGCCATTGCCATCTGGAGTGACCTTAGATCTCCTATGCTCCGAGTGGTTTCTTGTTCAGTCGAGTGACTTCATCCTGGTCGAATGGAATTGGGGTATCCGAGTGAGACACATGGTCGAGTGGATTGCACTCTTCGGTTACTTCAGTCGGTATCTTTTGCCATCCTTTGAATGTCCTTGACTCTAGGGTAGTGACCTTGGGCAGGGCATCTAGGTCAGGCCTATGACCCTATCCTATGTCTATGGTATTGTTACTTACCTCCTCTGAGAGGGGCCTGAACTCATAAATACCAAGTGTACAACCTTGTTGTAGCTAGACTCTACCCTCTCTTACGTACCACCATCTCTACTGACAGATCGGATCCCATTATAGTTGGCACCCACCATGGGGCAGGTGTCTAAGCGACTTCCGACGAGGTTGCGGTCTTTGATCTTCATCAACATGGTTTCTAGGGGTGGATTGTTTCTAGGCCACGAGATCCGTCTTGGTGCACTCACCTTCATCGTCGATGATTCGGCCTAGCTCTTGGAGGCCCCCCTCAACGTCGAGGCGCTCCCCGTTCATGGGTCGGTGCACTTCCGTGTGAGTGCATGTGACGTCGTTCAACGACAGCCATCGACTCAGTATCGGTCGGTGCCGGTGGCACCTTCCCTCTCCGCTGCTCACCGTCACAAGCGATCCGGTCGCTCGC
Organism: Secale cereale; assembly: GCA_902687465.1. NCBI lineage: Eukaryota > Viridiplantae > Streptophyta > Magnoliopsida > Poales > Poaceae > Secale > Secale cereale. The sequence continues at coordinate 345,819,510 of LR738712.1, forward strand.
GGCTCCAGCGGTGGGTGAGACACGCGGTGAACAGTAAGTCGGCCACTCCTCAGATCGCGGCGATCGAGCTCGACGAGTCCCATCATGGCTTGTTCAATCTGTCGATTGGCCATTCGGATTCGATTTCCGAGTGTGAAAGCAATGATCCCGTAGCTGAGGTCCTCATGGTCGGCTCTTAGCGCAGTCCACCCGGATTTCCCCGCAATGGAGGACATAGAAGTGGTCCCTTGCATGGCAATGACGAGTACTACCCGCAAGCCCCCACGGCGGGGCATTGAAAAGAAATGTGGCATAGGGACGAGGCGGCTCTCCAGACCCCCATCGCTGGGAAGACCGCCAAGGCTCAGGCTTTGGAGGCTGCGTGCATAGCCACTCTGGCTGAACGCGTGGGCCTCGAGAATATCCAAAAGTCACTCAACGACCACACTCGCAGTGGACTCCCAAGGTCCAGTCGACGACAAAGACAGTTCTTTCTGACTGGATATCGAGACGAGTGCCAGGTATACTGCACTCCAATTTAGAATGTTGCGGCTTCTGCGCGTATTGCCGATTCGATTCAACCATCCCGTTCCGAGGCTGGGAGAGGCATGTAATAGATTCGGCGTTGCTCAGGGCGACTGGGGAGCAGAATTCTGCTATTTCTCAGTCGTGCAACAGGATAAACATCAGGTCCGTTAGAGCGGACATGGATCATTCAGCCCATAGTCCAAGATCGCCTCCGCGGCATGAATATTGTGGTTATCACCTGGTCCAGTACCTGGATCGAGGCCACGGGCAGTTTGACCCCCGATATTGCTGTGATGACCGCCGTCGAGTGCCCTGATAACCCACAAGTGTAGGGGATCACAAAGTTTTCGAGGGTAAAGTATTCAACCCAAATTCGACCCAAGGGGAGCCAAAGAATACTCTTAAGTATTAGAAGCCGAGTTTTCAGTTCAACCACACCTGGAAACTTAGTATCTGCAGCAAGGTAGTCTAGTAGCAAGGTCATATGGAAATAGTGGTAACAATAATAAAAGTAACGGTATTGTTTTTGTAGTTTTTGTAACAGTAGCAACTGAAAAGTAAATAAACAACAAGCAATATGTGAAAAGCTCGTAGGCATTGGATCGGTGATGGAGAATTACGTCGGATGTGATTCCTCATGTAATAGTTATAACCTAGGGTGACACAGAACTAGCTCCACTTCATCAATGTAATGTAGGCATGTATTCCGAATATAGTCATACGTGCTTGTGGAAAAGTACTTGCATGACATCTTTTGTCCTACTCTCCCGTGGCAGTGGGGTCCTAGTGGAAACTAAGGGATATTAAGGCCTGCTTTTAATAGAGTACCGGACCAAAGCATTAACACATAGTGAATACATGAACTCCTCAAACTATGGTCATCACCGGGAGTGGTCCCGATTATTGTCACTTCGGGGTTGCCGGATCATAACACATAGTAGGTGACTATTGACTTGCAAGATAGGATCCAGAACACACATATATTGATGAAAACATAATAGGTTCAGATCTGAAATCATGGCACTCGGGCTCTAGTGACAAGCATTAAGCATAGCAAAGTCATAGCAACATCAATCTTAGAACATAGTGGATACTAGAGATCAAACCCTAACAAAACTAACTCGATTACATGGTAAATCTCATCCAACCCATCACTGTCCAGCAAGCCTACCATGGGATTACTCACGCACGGCGGTGAGCATCATGAAATTGGTGATGGAGGAAGGTTGATGATGATGATGGCGATGATCCACTCTCCGGAGGCCCGAACGGACTCCAGATCAGCCCTCCCGAGAGAGATTAGGGCTAGGCAGCGGCTCCGTATCGTAAAACCCAATAATTCTTCCTCTCTAATTTTTTCTCCCCGAAAGTGAATATATGGAGTCCGGGGGTACGTCGGTGGAGCAACAAGGGGGCCCACGAGGCAGGGGGCGCGCCCCCCACCCTCGTGGACAGGGTGTGGTCCCCCTGGTCTAGATCTTTCCGCAGATATTTTTTATATTTTCCAAAATAATTCTCTGTTGATTTTCAGGTCATTCCGAGAACTTTTATTTCTGCACAAAAATAACACCATGGCAACTCCGTTGAAAACAGCGTCAGTCCGGGTTAGTTCCATTCAAACCATACAAGTTAGAGTCCAAAACAAGGGCAAAAGTGTTTGGAAAAGTAGATACGTTGGAGATGTATCATGCCCACACCCCCTCTGAGGGGTGGTTCGTACGCGCCCTGACAGAATGATAACAGGCGCCCGTACGGCGACGAGCAAAGGATTCCAATTGACCCCGTGAGCCCGGGTTCGATGCGAGGTCAGTCCTTGTACAAGGTGATGTTGGGCGGAACCCTAGATGGCCGATCTTTCACGAAACGGAGTGGATCCCATGAAGAACACGAAGAACAAGAGAGGGAACACGAGGGGAAACACGAGAGAATCACTCAAACCAACAAGAACAAGTCACACATATGCTAGATCCTCGAAACACAAAGAGATACAAGATCCATGATCAACAAGGGACGATACAAGTAGCGATAGTCTTCTCCGTGAGGAGGCCTTGGTATCCCGTAGGATCTTCTCCGCAGAGGTCTTGAATCCGTGTGGATCTTCTCCGTGGAGGGGCCGCAGTCACTCACAAGGAGATGAACCACTAGATGGTGCTTAGTAGTTCAGGTTTTCTTATGGTTAATCTCAGATAGCTGGGGGGTTCCCAATGTGTCATTGGAGTACCAACTTGGTTTGTTTGCCTATGATGTGGTATGGTTTAGTAATATCTTCCTTCGAGAATTTATTTTGATTGACTTGGCGTATGCTCACGCATATTCAAGACTGTAAAGAAAGTCTGTCAAGCCTTGATGATCTTTTGTTTCTAAGTAGCGATATAACTACCATGCCTGATTCAATATTGCTTTGTCGCTCTGCATGATTATGACCGTCATTGCTCTCTTAGTTGGTCGCTCCCAGTCTTTTGCTAACCTCCACCTGCACTAAGCAAACTAATCATGCAATACATAGCTCATGGGAAAGTAGCCTAAAAACTATTGTGGTAAAGAATATGTTGCTTATGTATCTTATTTCTTATGAGTTGCTTGCTGAGCGGTAACCATGTTTCTGGGGACGCCATCAACTGTCACACTTTTGTTGAATATCATGTGAGTTGCTATGCATGTTCGTCTTGTCTGAAGTAAGGGTGATTTACCGTGGGTTGAATTAATATGCATATTGTTAGAGAAGAACATTGGGCCGCCAACCAAAGCCATGCCTCATGGTGGAAGTTTTAGCTTGGACCTTAATCCTCAATCTCTCATGAGAATATGCTTATGCATTAAAGAGGAGTCCATCATCTATTTTCTATGTTGTCCCGGTATGGATGTCCTCAAGTTGAGATTTATCAAAAACGAGAAATCAAATGCGATCTATCTCCTTGGACCTTTGTACAGGTGGCATAGAGGTACCCCTTTGTGACACTTGGTAAAAACATATGCAATGCAATGATAACCCATGGGGATCCAAGCTAATTAGGACAAGGAGCGAGCACTATTGGTATTCGATGCATGAGGCTTGCAACTTATAAGATGTTTTATACATGACACATATGAAGTACTACTACCGTTGACACAATTGCTTCCATGTTTCATAATAAAAAGCTCTAGCACTTTAAGCACCAACTACTGAGAGCATGATTGTCATTCTGAGTTTAATGTGCATTGTCCCAAAGTAGCATTGTCTTTTGCATGATTGTGATATCGTTTATTCTGAAATGATTGTATCTAGTCATCACTTAAACCTTGAAGGTGCCCTTGCATTTATGTTTTGCATCACTAAAGGGGGCAAGCTAGATATCACTTGATCATATTTGTACATCATGTTCATTGCAAATCTTTTTGATGTTTCAGTTTCATATTGTAAATCTTTCAGTCATTTGTGATTTTCTCTTGAGACAACTTAGTTACTTTAGAATCATTGTCTCAGTAAGCTTTTGTCATATGACTATGAGAAAGTCTTATATGGTTAATAGCATGTCACCCCAGAAATTATTCTTGTTATCATTTACCTACTCGAGGACGAGCAGGAATTAAGCTTGGGGATGTTGATACGTCCAAAACGTATCTATAATTTCTGCTTGCTCCATGCCACTTTTGGGTGATATTGCTATGATATTCATACACTTCCATACACTTTTGATCATATTTGGACTAACTTACTAATCCAGTGCACCCCAGTGCCAGTTTCAGTTTTCGGCTGTTTTTGTATTTCAGGTTTTCATGTTTCGAGAACTGCCTAGAAAAATACAGAAAAATATATAAAAAATCAGCGTTCCGGGAACGACACTGCTTCCGAAGGGGAGCCTGGGGGGCCACAGGGGCCCCAGGCGCCCTGTGGGCGCCCCCCCTGGACCGCGCCGGGGGGGGGGCGCCTCGGCCCCCCGAGAGCCCCCCAATGCCCTACTTTGGCAGATATTTAAAGGGTCCCCCGTAACCCTTGAAAAAGGACTTCTTTTCGCGATCCCATCTCTGTTCCGCCGCCACCGCCGCTTCCAAGATCGGGAGCACCAGGAGAACTCTTCCCGGCACCCTGCCGGAGGGGAGGATCACCACCGGGAGCTTCTCCACCACCATGGACGCCTCCCGGATGACTCGTGAGTAGTCTCCCTTGGACCATGAGTCCATGACCAGTAGCTATGTGATGTTCTCCTCCCGTTCTTGTGCTTCACTAATTAGTCCTCGTGAGCTGCCCTACATGATCGAGGCACCTATGTAATCCTTATGCTGTTGCTATGTTGAGTTTGCTGGGATCCGATGGATTATGAGATTATGTTCAGATTGATCTTGAGTAATATATTTGATTCACCTCTTTTATATTTTAGTTCATAAGTAATTCTTGCATGTTCTCCGTTGTTATTTATTGCTTTGGCCAAGTAGTAGGTAGTGACTCCAAGAGGGAACGTTATGCTCGATTGTGGGTTCATGCCCCTCGATGACTAGCTTGAGTGACAGAAACATGAGTCTAGGGGATGTGCTGTTGCCACAAGGGGGAAAACAACGGTGCTTGTGCCCGCGGGTGCAAGGATTGTTTACTTTACGCAAAGTTCTTTTAATGCAGTTGTCTGTTGCATTGAGTTTACACTATGGGTGGGACTCGCAACTTAATACCAGCGAGATGTTCTGGATAGATATCTCAAGGTGGATGATTAGTAGTAGATATTGATGGATTTCGGTCTACTTACTTTGGTGTACCGCCCATGCTTTGAACCTCAACCTTTCTTGCAATGTAACCAGCATTGGTTTGCGCTCGTAGGTCCTATCAATTGCCCAGCTGTAATTTGTTACCTCACATAGCCGTTTTATCGTCTTTTGGGAGAGAGACATCACTAGTGAACATCATGTGACTCCGGTCCTTATTACCATCATTGATCACATACACTATTTACTTTTCCGCTATTTTACTTACTATTGCAAAACACTATCTATCACTACTATCATATTGCTTTTAACCCTTTGTGAACTACAAGGCCGGAGAGATTGACAACCTCTCTGTACTCGTTGGGAGCAAAGTTATTTGTATCTGTGTGCAGGTCCACATTGATTGCTAATTGCGCCGTTAGCAATTGACACCTACCTGTTGAACCTAGGAGTCTCTGGGGATTCGATCCTTGGCATCTTTGCTAAGGGAAAACACTTCTACTTACTGCATCTTACACCTTCCACTTGGGGTAATCCAACGAGGGGTTCGAGGCCCATCAACGGTGCTCAAGGTCCTGACGGGTGATCCGTCACCAGCTCGCCTATCGGAGGAGGGCTGCCTCATGTACTGTTGCTCAAACAGGGTGGAGTAAGTGAGGCAGATGCCCTCTTTTGACGAATGGGGGCTTCGCCCGCCCGGCCTCATTGGGTCTCGTGAGAACCCTTTCTGTGTGGCTCCCTTGCTTGATGTTGTTGAGGTAGTCATCTCGGAAGTGGACGCAGGGGGGCGACCGCTGCCGAGTGCTAGTGGTGCTGTCGCTCCTATGCCGGCACCTCCTGAAGTGCCGCCCTCCGGGGCTCAAGGGAGTCGCCCGGAAGGGGTGGCTGGAGTGGAAGTGCCGCCGTATGCTCCTGAGGCCAAAGCCCCCGTGGCCTCTTCACACCGTCCTGAGGAGGGTGCTGGCGCCTCCGAGGGCGCCTCGCTTGGAGATGCCCTGGTTGCGCCCGATGTTGCTGATTGTTTCCGGGGCTTCAGCCGGCTCCGACCAAACTTCGAAGTTCTCCGCAAGAGGAGGAGGGCCCCCGGTGGTGGTGACGCCGCCTCCAGATTGCTGAAGCTGAGGAAGTTCATCGCCATAGATGAGTGAGTAGCTTGCCCTTGTAACTTCTTGTGTGTTTCCTTCCTTCCTGACCATGATTCCTCAGGACCCTGCCTGCCAAGGCTACGACGCCCACCGAGGAGTGTGCCCCTGCGGCCCCGAGCTCTTTGCCTGCCCGGGGCGCTCTTGGTCGATGCGCCTCCGTGGTTGTGAGGCCGTCCACGAGGCCGGGCGCGCCAGCCTGGCGCCTCGACCCCGCGTTCTTGTCGTTCCTTCTCTGCGGCCCTGCCTGGGGGATGGGGAGCTTGCCAAGGGCTCCCCCCATGGTCGTTGAATACACCGGGGCTACTTCGGCCCTAGCGTCTTCTTCAGGCGGTGGGTCCTAGCCCCTCCGGGCCCCGGTCGAGGCCCGAGAGACGTCTGGGGTGGAGGAGACCCCGGTTCCGCCTCCGGGGGAAGACGGGTCTCCTCAGACTTCTTCAACTGCTCCTGGCTCCGAGGAGGGCCCTGGCCTCCTGCTCGAGTCAGTGCGCAGGCGCAGAGCCGCCCGCCGCGAGCTTGTCCCGGAGGCAACGAACGTGTTGGGCCGGCTTGGGAAAGAGCTTGATGGGGCCGACGCTTGTCTTGAGGCTGAGGGTCTTCAACTGCTGGACGAGTGGCGCCGACTAGGGGTGGCCACCAACCTCGGGCGCCTCCAACATGAGAGCGCTAGTGCGAAGGCAGATGCGTCCCTTGTTGCCTCGCAAGAGGCCTGCGCTCAAGCCATGGAAGAGGCCCGGGAAGCCGACGTCCGTCGTGAGGCTGCAGAGAGGCGCCTCCTGGAGCTTCAGGTCCTGAATGCCGACTTGGAGGACCGCGCTGAGGTGCGCAGGGCCGCCCTGGCGTTGATGCGGGGGATGCCCCTCGAGGAGGCGGAGGTCTTGAGGCACGAGGAGGTGATGATGCTGCAAGCCACGGAGCACAGCCTAGAGCTTGAGCGGCTGGAGGCGAGGGAGCGCCATGTGACCCTGGCCGAGGATGCCATCTCCGCTCGCGAGTCCAGGGTCCAGGAGGAAATCGAGCGGAGGGTGGCGGAGGCCCGTGCGGACCTCGCTGAGTGGTATAACTTGAAGTTGGAGTTCCAGCGAGCGGAGGCCGACGGGAGGACTGCTGCCCTCAGGACGAGGCTGAGAGAAGCAGAGCTGCGCGAGAGGGCTGCCGCGGCAGCCCAGTCTTCCGCCCAAGCCGAGTTGGCCTCCGCGCAGGCAGAGTTGGCCTCGCTCCCGGCGACAGGTTGATGAGGCCACGGCCCTTGCACGACAAAGCGAGGATGAGGCCGGCCGTCGACTCGTGCTGCACCACGAGCATGGCCCCATGCTGCGGACTCTTTGGGCGAGGGCGAACCGGGCGCTGGGAGCTATCTGTGAGGAGAACACCCCCGACCCCCACATGGAGGACTACGCCGGTCATCTTGTTTTCTTCACTGAGATCGTGACGTGCCTGGAGAACCGGGCCGTGAGGGCTCGCCGCCTTGTTGAGGAGAAAAGTTGGGGCCTCCTGGGTCGCGCGTTCTCCCGGTTCCTCAGCTACCTCCAGAGCATTGATCCTTACTTTGACTTCAACGCTGCCATCGCTCCCGTGCTCGGGGCTGTCCAAGACAACCTGGCGCACTGGGTAGATGACCACGTGGATGTCCTAGTCCAGGCCTTTGCCGTCGATGATGACGAGGCCTAGGTCGTGGCGGATGAAGGAGGTGTGGTTGAACATGATGGAGATGTGTCCAGCGACAGCGTTGGCGGCACATATGAAGGTGGCTCAAACGACTCATCGAGCGATATGTCTGGTTGAGCTTGCGTTCTCCCATCCTGATCCTGTACGTATAAACTCGCAAAGGGCCCCGTGGGGCATGAGAGCATTTTGACGGGGGGAGCCCCCTATGTTTGTAAATTGGTATTTCCCTTTGTTCCCTTTTGTTTGGCAATCGAATCAGTACCTGGGGCATGCGTCCTCAAGCCTTTCGAGCTTAGTTGTGGTAGTGCCTCACCCAGATCTTACCTGTCTTTGTCAGGGTCATGAGGTCGTGGGCTTGCCTCCCTCCTGGGGTGGATTGCTGGTGGTCCGCGCCATGAACCTCCTGAGTAATGCGTGGCCTACTCCGGGGAACAGGGTCAGTGGCGTTCCGCTGGCCGCGGAAGGATGCCTACGCGGCAAAGTTGCGGCGCGTAGGCTATTGCCCCGAGAGGGTCCTGCCGAGGTTACGATGGTACGCCAAGTGGGATTGGCCTTCCAGACCCCAAGCCCGAGGGCCCGGGGGAAGATCTTCGAGACAGCCAAAGGCGGCTAAATCTAGCAGAATCAAAGAAAACTTTTCCCCATTTTTGCAATGAGCAAGACTTCAAATTCAATTCAAAAGACATGGTGAATCCAATTACATAATGGAAGGTGAGGAAAGCAAATAGCCGCGTCCGGCTCCAATCTAGTCTTCAGTCTTCTCACTAGCGCAGAGCTAAGTGCTGACACTAGGACGTGGGAAGGAGCCCTCGAGGCCCGAGGGCGGCTCTCCAGAGACTCCGGGGCGTGTACAGCCCCACTCATTATTACGTGAGAGTGTCACGGGCGGAGAGCTTCACAGGCGTGAGCCTTACTTCATATCGCTAGACGAGGGCCCCACCTTGCGCCACCCTCGACCTCCGTTGGGGTGACCAGAAACCACGACAGGACCAAGGAGGCAGAAAGGTGACGCAAGCGGCGCTCTCGGCGACCACGGGCCCTCTGCCGGGGGGGGGAGGGGCGAAGCTTGGCGAGGCTCGCCCCGACAGAGGACCTACTTTCGCATACTTCCCTGTTCCTCGCGTCGCTGGTGTAGGATCGAAAGTAGGTCTAGAGGGGGGGTGATTAGACTACTTAACAATATAAAAAATCTGCCTTTAGGTCATGCAAAGTTTTTGGCAGTTTCACAATTAAGATCAATTCAAGTATCACCCTACACATGCAATTCTAGAGTATAAGCAGCGGAAAGTAAATTGCACATGTAAAAGAGAGGTGGAGAAGATCAAACGCAGTTTGGTGACACGAAGATTTTTGTCGTGGTTCCGATAGGTGGTGCTATCGTACATCCACGTTGATGGAGACTTCAACCCACGGAGGGTAACGGCTGCGCGAGTCCACGGAGGGCTCCACCCACGAAGGGTCCACGAAGAAGCAACCTTGTCTATTCCATCATGGCCTACGCCCACGGAGGATTAGCCTTACTCGGGGTAGATCTTCACGAAGTAGGCGATCTCCTTGCCCTTACAAACTTCTTGGTTCAACTCCACATCTCGAAGACGGAGGCTCCCAAGCGACACCTAACCAATCTAGGAGGCACCACCCTCCAAAAGGTAATAGACGGTGTTGATGATGATGAACTCCTTGCTCTTGTGCTTCAAATGATAATATCCCCAACACTCAACTCTCCTCACTGATATGGCTGTGGTGGAAGAAAGGTTTGAGTGGAAAGCAACTTGGGAAGGCTAGAAATCAAGTCTCATATGGTAGGAATGGAATGGCTTGATCTCAACACAAGGGTAGGTGGTTCACTTCTCAGAAAGTGTATGATAGAAGTGGTGGTACTTTCTGATGGCTCTCCTCACGAATGAAGAGGGGGTGGAGGGGTATATATAGCCTCCACACAAAATCCAACCGTTACACACACATTTGACCAATCTCGGTGAGACCGAAGTGAAAACTCGGTCAGACCGAAAGTTCAAATATAGTGAACGTTGGGATTTTCGGTGGGACCGAAAATACCGTCTCGGTGTGTCCGAAGTGAGTCAAAGGTTGGAGCTTGCCATCTCGGTGGGACCGAAAACAACAACTCGGATATTCCGAAGTGATGTCAATTGGTTACAGAAGGTTGGCAGTCCATTTTCGGTGAGACCGAAACTCAAAATCGGATGGACCGAGAAATTAGGGTTTGGAGGAATAACTGAGGTGGTTCATCTCGGTGGGACTGAGTTTGCAGAATCGGTTTGTCCGAGATTACTTATGAGTGTGTTGAGTAGTGAAGAGTGCTGATAGTTGAGGGAGCTAGATCACCAAGCACTTGAGCAACTAGATCATTAACACAACCTCATCCCCTTTTAATAGTATTGGCTTTTCCTATGGACTCAATGTGATCTTTGATCACTAAACCAAAAATAGAGTCTTGAGCTTTTGCCAATGCTTGTCTTAGCATTTTGAGGGGTCCACTTCTTCAGACATTTCCATACCCATATCATCGAACTTTTCTGAAATGATTCTCAAGTAAATATTAGTTCAATGATATATATGTTGTTATTAATTACCAAAACCACCCGGGGATTAGTTGCACTTTCAATCTCCCCCATTTTGGTAATTGATGACAACATATAGATCAAAGCTTCGACAAAAGATATAATCAATGAATGATATCGTCGCTTTGAGAAGTATGTGATAAACAAGAGCTCCCCCTAAATTTGTGCATTATTTAAAATTTGCGTTTGAATGCAAATGCACAATCGATTAGGATTATGGGTCACTCTTCCATGTCACATACATCTTGGTGGAGCGCACAAAATGATAAGAATGAGTAACATGCACTCAATCACCAAGACAAGAGTGAATAGCCATACAATAAGGAATAGCATAGGATAAGCAATAAGCACACATTAAGGTAGCATCAAACTTAGTAGCAAGCACACTTAAAGTTTCAGGAACCAAAAGAAATCACTGTATCTCAAAGAAAACCGGCAAAAGAACGAAAGACGAAAGAGCACTCTCTCTCTTGAAGCCCTATGATCTATAACAATTTCTCCCCCTTTGGCAACAAGTTACCAAAAAGTTCGAAAAGGTATAGAGCTAAGCGTCACTGCGGGCTCTGCTGGCGGCTCCCGTCTGGGTAGATGTCGGTGTAGAGATAGCTGTAGATCTGAATCCTCTGGGAACCTGAGCAGTCTGGCGATGAGAGTCCTGGACTAGATCATCCTGCATAAGCTCTGCTCTCTCCTGCCTTGTCTCCTCCATGTCTGCCTCAAGCTTGTTGACAGACACCTGAATCTCAGTCAGCTTCACGTCCAGAGCGTGGATCTTGTCCTCGACAATCCTCTCTAGGCTCTCCTGAGATTGTTCAATGTTGGCCAGGCGTTGTTCAATCCTTTGGGTAGCTTCAAGAATTTGTTCTCCAAAGCTCTTTGGCTTAGCTGCTGCTGCTGCTGCCTCTTTGTCAGCTTTAGCCTTCTTCGCAGCTTCGATTTTGGCCTGTCCTTCAACTGAGGTAGGATCCTCTTCATCCATCACAACTACGTTGTCCTCATGCTCTAGCTACAGTGGCAAGTGCTTCCTATCCAACATGAATTTGCCCGTGCCAAACTTGGCGTTGATGAGCATCTGAATCTGCGGAGCAAACCCACACGACCTCTTCTGGTCAGCTGCAGTCCTCTTAATGGTCTCTACCATCAAGTCCATCACCTTGAAAGGTGCCTTCTCATCGAGAATGTGTAGCATGTTGATAGAATAGCCTCGAATCATCCGGTGGTCTCCAGACTTAGGCATCAATGTATGCCTCAGAATAGTGTTAGTGGTGGTCAGACCTGCCTGGAGATAGTACACTGAGCCAAGCTTCCATCCTTCCAAATCAGCAGCCGGGATCTCCTTGTACATGTTCTTCATGGAATCATGACTCTTCTTAGGAATCCCATAGACATCAATGTCGTCCTCTCTCTGCACTGGAGCGTTCAGAAGTTCTGCCCATTCTTCAACAGTCGAAGAAAACCTTTGACCTTCAGTCATCCAGGTGATCTTGCCATCAGGATAGAAGTGGGCTGTGGCATAGAACTGCATGATCATCTCGTCATTCCAAGCTGTCAGCTCTTGACCCACAAAATCAGCAACTCCACATGCAGTAAAGCTCTCATGCACATGGGGAAAGAAGTCCCGGTGCTCTTCACTATCAATATACTTCCAGTCAACATACCTGGTGTCAGCAACAATGGGCTTCTTATCCATCAGCACGGTCTCATAGAAATCCTGCTGCTCTCTGGTGTGGAATCTGGGGTCCACAGCAGTCCTTCTCCTTACAGCATATGGATCAGACTGTCTCCATAGCCTGAGACCTTTGTCCTTCCTTGCCTTCATGTCCTCAGCTTGAGGATGAGCATCATTGTGGAGTGGCAACTTGGGACGGAGCTTAAGCAACACATGCTCTTCATCTGATTCAGACGGTGGCATCTCACCTTTGTTCTTCTCAGAAGCTGGAATGCTTCTGGTTGTTCTCTTAGGCTTGGCTGGAGCTGCCTTGGCTTGAGCAGGCTTCTTGGGCTTAGAGGAGGCTTGAGCCCGAATAGCATCACCCATGAACTTAGCTTTCTGAGGAGGAGGCTGGGGTGCTTCTTCTTCTTCTTCTGCAGCATCATCTTGAGGTTCAGCATATACTACCCTCTTCCTTTTGGAAGTCTTCTTCACCTTGCTTGGAGCAGGCTCTTCCAAGTTGAGCTTCTTTGCAACTGCTGACTGCTTCACTTTGCTTGTGCCTTTCCTTGACTGCTGCCCTTGATGCTCTTTGGCAACCACATTCCTCTTTGGCTTGGAGGTAACTTCCTCAGCAACAAAGTCAGAGTCCTCATCATCAGAAGTTCTCTTCTTCCTGGTTCTGGTGGCTGCAGGAGGCAAACCACTAGGGGTGCTCCTCTCACCATCATCACTGGAGCTGCTAGCAGGACTTGTATCTGCCTCTGGAATTTCAGCAAACGGTGATTCAGACCTGTTCTGGCTGTCACTGACATCTGACATGGCTGAAAAACCTGTGAAAAGATAAGGTATAGGCAGAGTAGAAGAGTTATCACAACTGCAGAGGTTTTTGCAAAAAAAAATGAGTTCAAAACTTAGTTTTGAGTTTTCACAGAATGTATTTCGGTCAAACCGATTTCAAGTTTCGGTGCAACCGAAGTGCTCAACAGAAACCTACACACCACTTTTGGTCAGACCGAAATGGGTTTCGGTCCTACCGATAACTTAGGGTTTCACTGAAACTACGCTTCGGTCATTCCGATTGGCACAACTCGGTTAAACCGAATGATGCAGTGCAATGGCCAGAGGCCAAATCGGTCATTCCGAGTTTCAAAAATCGGCTTCACCGAGATGCATTCCGTGGAAACCTAAACCTAAGAATTTTGCTCGAAACTAGAAGATCTGAACTAATGTATAGGGAATATCTCAAACGTGGATTGAATCATGGCAAGCCTATCGTGCAAGAATCGGAAGGGGAGCACGAAAAGGGATCGGGACACACCCTAACTTGGTGGTGTCCCTCTACGGCGGCAACGGTGGAGATGATTACCGTTGACGGCGGCGGAGACCTGCGGCGAGGGCGCACAGGAGACGACGGCGACGATCCGTAGACCAGGGCGACGGCAGCAGGGGTATTGGGGGCGAACGGTTTGAAGAATTGAATCGCGCGCAGCCCTCAGGTATATATAACCCCATGCTGTCGGTGGGACCGAGTTGAAAAACTCGGTGTCACCGAGATGTATAACTGCTGTGCAGTTACGCATATCGGTCAGACCGAGAGTTTGAACTCGGTTTCACCGAGATGAAACCTAGATCAGTTTAAGCTTTTCGGTTGGACCGATATTGAGAAGCCGGTCAGACCGAAATGGACTTAGAAGGTTTTGGAAGTCAGCCTTAGACGAATCGGTGGTTCCGAGTGCTCCTCACTCGGACTGTCCGAAAAAGACTTTTTCAAAGTTGTGATATGAGCATGAATAGAATTTGAGACAAGAAAGCATAGATAGCCAGGGAAAGGTGCTTAGGCATTCTTGTCCATCCATTTGGCCAGAAAAAAAATCAAAAAAATCAAAACAACAAATGGATGTCCTTGAATGGATGAAATCATGCATTCAACATGCTCACACAATAAGATAGTAACTGAAATATGTGTCAAACATGCACAACCAATCACTCTAGCTACTAGCACACAATTTGTCGATGACTAGGTCATCTATATATGAGTATATTGACTTAGGAGCCAAATGAGAACATTTGATCATAGGTCATACTCATCGTTTAAGCACAAGTGGGGTTACCACTTTTACATAAAGCATTTATGTGTTCACATCATTTGGAGATGCTTTCGCTCAATTTTTAGAGCAAAGCTCCCCCTAGATGTGAGAACCCCTTTTAAAGGGTCAAACTAACCTTGGGTTGTCGTAGAAGACTTCATGTAGATGTTGAAGATGTGGATGCTCAATGTTGATGCAGATCATCAAGAGTTGGGAGCAATCCTTTGGATTAGGGCACTTTCAATACCTACATGGGTTAGTCCCACAAGGAACAAACAAAAATATCCATAGACATAGAGTGAAGTACATAAAAGATGATGTCCATGAAAGCAATGATTACCTTGTCCCTTGACATACCAACAAGAGGGTTTGTGACTCCATGAACTAGTGCATGATGTGGAAGTTGATTGCACAAGTTCTTGCCAAAATGAATATGAGTGAAGTTTGTTGGCGGAGTCACCCTCAAGAACCTACTAGTTCTTCTTCTTTGGGATCCACATCATCTTGATGGGAATCCTTGGTGTTGTATTAGAGCTTGACGAAGTAGAACTTGATGTGTCCTTGGGAACCCACTTGACCATGGCTTGAGGTGCTTCAATGAATGCATCAATCTCCTCTTGAAGCTTGTCCTTGGCCTTTAGCTTGTGGTCTTGTGGTGGAAGGTCATCTTGAGCTTGTTCCACATTGGAAGAAGTAGGATCATACTTCTCCTTTTGTGAAACAAACTGTGGAGTAGGGTATTGACCTTCTTCCCACTCAACACCTTTGGCGTTGAACTTTCGCTCAAAACCAATCCCTTGATTCTTCCGGTGTCTTCCTTGTTTGCGAACAATCTCCTCAAAGTTCTTGCTTCCGGCAAGACTCTTGTAGACACCTTCCTCTATGATTTCCTTCAATAAGCTATTTTCTTGCTCAAGTGTAACTTGGCTTGAAACATTGTTAGTGGAATCAAGAGAACTACTAGAAGTAACAACATTTGATTTAACATTGTCATTGTTACTACTAGAGGAAGAATTTTTCTTATGTTTGTCATGCTTAGTCTTAATAGGTGGCAAGAAATTAGACAAGAGAAGTCGTTTGGCAAGATATGAAGAACTCTTCTTTCGAAGATCGTCATTGATCGCTTTCAGAAACTCATGTTCTTGCTCTAGAGTGAGCTTCTCGAAGCGTAGCTTCTCATGAGATCTTAGGAGCTCTCTATGATCTTCTTGAGTTGTTTCATGAGCTAACTTAAGAGTGTTTAGTTCTTTACTTAGACGCTCAATCTCCTTCATAGCATTGTCATTCGACTCTTCTCGACTATAAAGACTACTAGCATTTTCATCATTACTAAGCTCACTAGATTTATCATGCAAGAGCTCATCTTCACCAAGCAAGTCATCCTCATCACTATCAAAGTCAATAAATTCAGGGTGTGTTACCTTGGGACCTTTAGCCATGAAGCATCTTCCAATTCCCTCATTTGGTGAATCAAATAAGTCGTAGGGGTTGGAGTTGGAGGATACGAGTGCAAGTCCGGCAACACCTTCATCTTGACTATAGTCGGAGTCGGAGTGATAGCTTCCATCGGATTGATTGTCAGAGTCGGAGCCGGAGACCCATTCACCAACATGAGCTTGATGTCTTATTCTTGTGTAGCTCCTTGATGACTTGTCTTTCCTCTCCGAATCCTTGCTTCTCCGAGAGGGTCTTCGTTCATAACGATCATCTCTGCTCCTTCTCTCTCTCCGAGGTGACTCATCTCTTGCTCTTCTTCTTGGAGATTCTTCTCTTCTCTTGTGGGGAGCCGTACACTCATTTGAGAAGTGTCCGGGTCTTCCACAATTGTAGCAGTTTCGATCACGACTAGAAGATCTCTTTTCATCATATGAGCTAGACTTTGAGCTTCTTTCTTTGCCTCTATTCTTGTAGAACTTGTTGAAGTTCTTGACCATTAGGCTTATCTCTTCATTGGAAATTAGCTTGTCACTTGAGGTAGTAGAAGCATCACTTGTAGCTTTGTAAGCACCACTTGACTTGTTGTGAAGCTCTTCCTTATCCTTAAGTGTCATCTCATGAGCAACAATTCTTCCAATGACTTCAGTTGGCTTGAGAGTCTTGTAGTTTGGCATCATTTGGATCAAGGTGCACACGGTGTCATACTTTCCATCCAAAGCTCTGAGAATCTTCTTGATGATGAATCGGTCGGTCATTTCTTCACTTCCTAAGACGGCAATCTCATTTGTGATGAGAGCAAGCCTGGAGTACATTTCAGCGACCCCTTCACCATCCTTCATCTTGAACTTGTCAAGTTGACCTTGAAGAATATCTAGCTTTGATTCCTTCACAGATTCAGTACCTTCGTGCATTTCAACCAAAGTATCCCAAATCTCTTTAGCATTCTCAAGACGGCTGATTTTGTTGAACTCTTCGGGACACAAAGCATTGAAGAGAATGTCACAAGCTTGAGCATTGTTTTGCAACATCCGCAACTCTTCCGGTGTACCTTCGCGATCCGGAACTTTTCCTTCCTCGAAGAATTCACCTTGCATACCAACACAAATAATGCCCCATGCGGCTGGGTTATGACCAAGAATATGCATTTTCATTTTATGCTTCCAACTAGCAAAATTTGTACCATCAAAGTAAGGACCTCTACGATAATTACCCTCACTAGACGCCATACTCTCCTAGGTTGTGAAACCAAGCTTATGGAGTCCAATGCAATGGAAACCAAAGCAATGGAGACCAAAGCTCTGATACCACTTGTAGGATCGAAAGTAGGTCTAGAGGGGGGTGATTAGACTACTTGACAATATAAAAAATCTGCCTTTAGGTCATGCAAAGTTTTTGGCAGTTTCACAATTAAGATCAATTCAAGTATCACCCTACACATGCAATTCTAGAGTATAAGCAGCGGAAAGTAAATTGCACATGTAAAAGAGAGGTGGAGAAGATCAAACGCAGTTTGGTGACACGAAGATTTTGTCGTGGTTCCGATAGGTGGTGCTATCGTACATCCACGTTGATGGAGACTTCAACCCACGGAGGGTAACGGCTGCGCGAGTCCACGGAGGGCTCCACCCACGAAGGGTCCACGAAGAAGCAACCTTGTCTATTCCATCATGGCCTACGCCCACGGAGGACTAGCCTTACTCGGGGTAGATCTTCACGAAGTAGGCGATCTCCTTGCCCTTACAAACTTCTTGGTTCAACTCCACATCTCGAAGACGGAGGCTCCCAAGCGACACCTAACCAATCTAGGAGGCACCACCCTCCAAAAGGTAATAGACGGTGTTGATGATGATGAACTCCTTGCTCTTGTGCTTCAAATGATAATCTCCCCAACACTCAAATCTCCTCACTGATATGGCTGTGGTGGAAGAAAGGTTTGAGTGGAAAGCAACTTGGGAAGGCTAGAAATCAAGTCTCATATGGTAGGAATGGAATGGCTTGATCTCAACACAAGGGTAGGTGGTTCACTTCTCAGAAAGTGTATGATAGAAGTGGTGGTACTTTCTGATGGCTCTCCTCACGAATGAAGAGGGGGTGGAGGGGTATATATAGCCTCCACACAAAATCCAACCGTTACACACACATTTGACCAATCTCGGTGAGACCGAAGTGAAAACTCGGTCAGACCGAAAGTTCAAATATAGTGAACGTTGGGATTTTCGGTGGGACCGAAAATACCGTCTCGGTGTGTCCGAAGTGAGTCAAAGGTTGGAGCTTGCCATCTCGGTGGGACCGAAAACAACAACTCGGATATTCCGAAGTGATGTCAATTGGTTACAGAAGGTTGGCAGTCCATTTTCGGTGAGACCGAAACTCAAAATCGGATGGACCGAGAAATTAGGGTTTGGAGGAATAACTGAGGTGGTTCATCTCGGTGGGACTGAGTTTGCAGAATCGGTTTGTCCGAGATTACTTATGAGTGTGTTGAGTAGTGAAGAGTGCTGATAGTTGAGGGAGCTAGATCACCAAGCACTTGAGCAACTAGATCATTAACACAACCTCATCCCCTTTTAATAGTATTGGCTTTTCCTATGGACTCAATGTGATCTTTGATCACTAAACCAAAAATAGAGTCTTGAGCTTTTGCCAATGCTTGTCTTAGCATTTTGAGGGGTCCACTTCTTCAGACATTTCCATACCCATATCATCGAACTTTTCTGAAATGATTCTCAAGTAAATATTAGTTCAATGATATATACGTTGTTATTAATTACCAAAACCACCCGGGGATTAGTTGCACTTTCAGCTGGGGAGGCCGCGGCTCTAGGCCTTCTACGGGCAGCCCCCAGTGTTTTGCTCCGGTTGAGGGTGGAGCGGTCACTCTCTGGTCTTCGACCATGGTCGCGGTCTGATTCACCTGCAGTCCATTGTTAGTGTACGCCTGCTGTTGTGATACCTGCTGTGCTCTGGAGTCGACGCTAAAGGGGTCCACGGCGTCCCCGGGTGACCCGTGGTAATCTTCTTCCTTGTGAGCCTCGCCGTTCCATCCCGGCCTGTGGAAAGCATTGGAGCCCTCCCCGAGCACGTACGCCAGGTCCACCATGCGGGGCATGTAGGCTTCATCGGCAGCCCCACCGAGGACACTGCCTGCGTGCCCCGTGCCTTGAGCCCCCGGCTGCAGCATCTGGCACTGGCGTCTGTTGAGTTGAACCCCGGCGTACCCTTGCGAGGGGCCGCCGGCGTATGCTCTTGCTGGTTACGAAGTTGTTGTAGTTGTAAGGAGGGCACGAGCGTGCCTGCTGGTGTAACCAGGTCTTCCAATCGCTCTAGAGGACGTCAATGCCGGTCGGGGCCTCACAAGCGCCCCACCCACGACCTAGGGCGGGGGTGAGGAGCAGAACGACGGAGCGCCTCCGCAAGAGCAACCCAGTAGTTTAGCGACGCGTTCTAGCAACACGTCACGGCCGCTCTCGGGCAGCCTGCATCGTAACAGTTCTCGCGCCACGATAAGAGCACCCCTCGTGTTTGCCTGCTCCCGTCGGGTGTAAGGTGATGTTGTCGTGGCGTAGTTTGCAGAGCGCGCGCGTCGGGACGCCGAGGCGGCGGCCGCCGACCCGCCCCGCCCGCAGCTGACGGGATCGGGTGGTGCTGGGGCAGCCTGGAGTGCGGGGTTGAGGTCTCCATGGTTGGGCGGTGCAGCCCGCGCAGGCCAGGTCACCCAACGGTTGGCATGAGCCCCCTGGTCATCGTCCATCGGAATCGTGGGGCTGTGACGGTGCGGGCGACGGAAGAACAGATCTAGCGCACCCCTACCTGGCACGCCAAATGTCGGATCTAGGGTTCCGGCAAAACCCTTAAGGTTCAAACTCTGGGGTGCGCACCAAGATCTATCCTTCTGCCCTAGCTCGTCAGATCCAAAGAACAAGGGACACAAAATTTATACTCGTTCGGGCCACCATTGTGGTGTAATACCCTAATCCAGTGTGGTGTGGTGGATTGCCTTGTATGTTGAGGAAGAACTAGTACATGGATGAACTGCCTCCTAAGGAGAGGTGTTCTTGAGCTCGGGTGAGCTTGTGGGTGTAAGAGGTCTTGATGATCTCCCCCCCTTCCTAAGGTGGTGGCTAGTGCTATTTATTATGGCCCGGGTCCTCTTCCCAAATATTGAGCGGGAAGGAATCCCACAATGGCCAAATTTGAAGGGGGACAACTAGTACAGGCTATCCTGACAAATAGGTGGTGTTCGCCTACCAAAGGCTCTGGTGGTGACGCAGCTGTAGGCTCCGCGATGACCTCCGTCCTGTCGTCCTGCTGGTCATGGTCTCGTTGCACCGATATGGAAACCCTGGCCTGACGCCTTGGGACTCTTTTTCTGCACCTGCTCCTTTAGCACCAAAGGGGAGACTGGCACTCTGCGCCCGCTGGCGCCCACCTGGCCTTGGTCATCACTGCTCACGTCACGAGGACCTCGCGAGGAGTCCCTCGCCTCGATATCTCCGATCCTCACGAGCTAGCCTGGTGAGGCCGCCCCAAGGGATGCCATGTGTCGTCCACCTCGCGAGGCTTGGCCCCTCGTGAGGGTCTTGAGTAGTCGACGAAGATGCTGGGCCGTACGAGGCCGCCCGGTGAGCCACGCCCTGGGCCGCAGGCAGGCAAGTCTAGGTACCCCCGTTCCCAGAATGCCGACAGAGACAACTATTACATCTTATCCTAACTAAAGGTGGTCTTCACCTGCAAAGCCTCTTATCCTGACGCCACGGTGGGCTCGGCGATGACCCCCGTCCTGCCGTCTTGGCGATATTAGTCTCATTGCATGGAAATGGAAACCTTTCGCAGATTCCTCGGGACTCTACGTCTGAGCCTTCTTCCTTACCACCAAAGAGGAAACTGATGTACTGCGCCCGCTGGCGCACGCCTAGCCTTTGTCATCATGGCTTGTGTCATACAAACCTCGTGAGGTGGGGGTTGCATATAGTTCTCCACTCCTTTGGAGCCATCCAGACGAGGCTGCCCCTTCTGAAGGTCTTGGCATTGTCCGCCCCGCGAGGGTCTTGAGTGTCGATGCTGAAGATGGGCCGTACCAGGCCTAAGAACGAGCCACTTCGCGGGCCGCAGACAGGCAAGGTTGGTTACCTTGGTTCCCACACCACGGACATTCATCAACCCTTTCAGGTGTTTTTGCTATATCACCATGCCGTTCGGTCTCAAATATGATGGCACCACGTTCATGCGCATGATCCAGAAGTGCGTGTTGACTCGGATCAGTCAGAATGTGGAGGCCTATATGGATGATAATGTGGTCAAGTCACGCAAAGGTTCTGACCTGCTGACTGATCTCGCTGAAACCTTTGCCAATTTGAGAAGGTATGCCACTAAGTTGAACCCGTCCAAGTGTCCATTCGGAGTACCCAGAGGGAAGTTACTCGGTTTCCTAGTTTCCGAACGAGGGATAGATGCCAATCCGGAGAAGATCCCTGCAATTCTCCGAATGAAATGCCCTGTGCATGTTCATGATGTTTAGAAGCTCATAGGTTGTCTTGTTGCACTGAGTCGGTTCATTCCTCGTCTCGGTGTAGAGGGGCTACCTCTTCACCGACTGATGAAGAAGTCCGATAAATTCGAGTGGACTACCAAAGCCGAAGCAGCCTTTGTAGATCCCAAAGCCCTGCTCTCCACCGAGCCGGTGCTTACTGCTCTGAAGAGCAAAGAGCCTTTACTCTTATACATTGCATCTACTGGCAGGTTGTCAGCAGAGTGCTTCAAGTGGAGCGAGAAGAAGAAGGCAAGACCTACAAAGTTCAACGGCCAGTGTACTATATCTCTGAAGTCTTGACTCCATTCAAACATAGGTATCCACATTACCAAAAGCTTGTTTATGGAATTTACCTGACTGCGAAGAAAGTTGCACATTATTTCCAAGACCACTCGGTTTCAGTCATCAGTGATGCTCCATTATCTAAAATCATGAATAATCGAGGTGCAACTGGTCGAGTGGCTAAGTGGGCAATTGAACTTCTCCCTTTTGACATGAAATTCGAAGCGAAGAAAGCAATCAAATCTCAAGCGCTAGCAGATTTCTTGGCCGAGTGGATCGAACATCAACAGCCGACTCAAGTACACTCGGAACACTGGACCATGTTGTTCGTTGGATCTAAAATGTTAAATGGTTCTATTGTCGGAGTAGTTCTGCTGTCCCCAAGGGGCGATAAACTCAGTTATGTCCTCCAGATTCACTTCGATTCCTCCAATAACGAAGCAGAGTATCAAGCACTCCTCTATGGTTTGAGTATGGCCAACTCACTCGGCGTCCATCACCTGATGGTTTACGGTGACTCAGATTTAGTGGTCAATCATGTATGACGAAGTGGGATGTCAGAACCCCTGCCATGACTGGATAGTGCAATGCAGTAAGGAAGTTAGAGAAAAAGTTTTAGAGACTGGAGCTTCACCATGTTCCCTGAATCAAGAATCAAGCAGCAGACGATCTAGCTAAAATAGGTTCCACTAGGAAGCCTATCCCCAGCAAAGTATTTCTTGAACATGTTCATTCCCCGTTGGTGCAAGAATACCCTTTCACTGAAGAACCTCCCCAACAAATGAGTCCTAATGAGCCGAATGAGATCGAGGTCCCAGCAATCATTGACCTAGTTATGGAGGTCCTAGTAATCCCCCCCTGATTGCATAGTGTCATATGTTGCATATTTGCTAAGGCAGGAGCTTCCAGAAGATGAAGTTTAGGCAAGACAAATTGTTCGCAGATCCAAAGCATTCAAAGTGATAAATGGACAACTTTACAAGGAGAGTGTCACTGGAGTGGCACAACGATGTATTTCCCAAGAAGAGGGCCGACTGATTCTGGATGAGATTCACTCGGGAACTAGTGGCCATCACGCGTCCTCCCAGACCATTGTTGCCAAAGCATTTTCAGTTGGTTTCTACTGGACACGAGCCAATGAAGCCGCCAAAGAGATCATCAAGCACTGCAATCACTGTCAGTTCTATGCCAACCTGTCTCACAAGCCTGCATCCGCCTTGAAGACCATTCCGCTCATCTGGCCTTTCGTTGTGTGGGGGTTAGACATGGTTGGACCTCTGCGAACAGGAAGAAGCGGTTTTACTCACTTGCTTGTGGAAATTGACACGTTCACGAAGTGGATTGAAGCCAAGCCAATCAAGAATTTAGACTCGCGCACAGCCATCAGCTTCATGAGGCAGTTGATTTACATATTCAGGGTCCCACATAACATCATCACAGATAACGACTCCAATTTCGATTCGGATGAATTCAAAAACTTTTGCGCCTCCTAAGGCAACCGGGTAGACTATGCATCTATTGTGCACCCACAATCGAATAGGCGACCTGAAAAAGCAAATGGACATATCCTTCAAGGATCAAAGGCCCGACTCATGTGCGACCTCGAACATGCAGTTGGCGCCTGGGTAACCGAGCTATCATCTGTTTTATGGGGTTGAAGGATGACTCCGAACCAGTCCACTGATCGCTCGCTTTTCTTCATGGTTTACGGAGTTGAATCCGTGTTGCTCAGTGATCTCCTCCACAATGCGCCTCGAGTGGAACTTTACTCAGTAGTGGAGGCAGAACAAAAGCGGCAGGACGCCATTGATCTCTTAGAGGAAGAGCGTGAGATGTCTCTGACTAGGTCGGCTGTTTATCCGCAAGATCTTCGATGATACAACACCAGGAGCGTCAGAGGTTGAGAATTTCAAGAGGTGGATCTTATGCTCCGAGTGGACCAGCAGCGGCCTCACAAACTGGCCCCGCAAGGGAAGGCCTTTTCATCGTAACCAAGGTTATATACAACGGGGCCTACCACCTCTATAACCTCGAGAAAAAGAGTGACAAGCCGCGTTCCTGGAATGTCGGTCTCCTTCATCATTTTAATACTTGACAGCCGGACTATCAGGATGTAATAAGAGTACTCTTTGGATTGTTTATCAAGACATGAGTCCCGTAGTCCCATAATGATTGTTCTTGCATAAGCATGTGCTCAAATCCCACAGTGGGTGACTGAGCGGCGGAATCTGTTTTTGCCTAAGTTAAAAAAAACTACACCAAGTGAGAGCATCCCTCACACCCGGTGGCTAAGCCGCGAGTCCGTTCTCACCTAAGTTAAAACACTATTCTGAGTGAGAGCACCCCTCTCACTCTGGGGCTTAGCCGCGAGCCTGTTCTCTCCTAAGTTAAAAAACAAATCCGAGTGAGAGCATCCCTCCCACTCGGGGGCTTAGCCGCAAGCCCGTTCTCGCCTAAGTTGAAAAACTACTCCAAGTGAGAGTATCCCTCCCACTCGGGCGTTTAGCCGTCAGACCGTTCTCGCCTAAGTTTAAAAACTACTCCAAGTGAGAGCATCCCTCCCAGTCGGGGGCATAGTTGCGTACCCGTTCTTGCCTAATTTGAAAAACTACTCTGACTGAGAGCATCCCTCCCACTCGCGGGCTTACCCGCGAGCCCGTTCTCGCCTAAATTAAAAAACTACTTTGAGTGAGAGCATCCCTCCCACTCGGGGACTAAGCCACGAGCCCATTATCCCCTAAATTAAAAACTACTCCCAGTGAGAGCATCCCTCACACTCGGGGACTTAACCGCGATCCTGTTCTCGCCTAAGTTAAAAGCTACTCTGAGTGACGGTATCCCTCCCATTCTGGGGCTTAGCCGTGAGCCCGTTCTCGCCTAAGTTTAAAAACTACTCTAAGTGAGAACATCCCTCCCACTCGGGGGCTTAGCCGTGAGCCCGTTCTCGTCTAAGTTAAAAAACTACTCGGAGTGAGAGCATCCCTACCACTCGGGGGATTAGCCGCGAGTCCGTTCTCACCTAAGTTTAAGAACTACTCCGAGTGAGAGTATCCCTCCCACTTGGGGACTTAGCAGTGAGCCCGTTCTCGCCTAAGTTAAAAACTACTCCAAGTGAGAGCATCC
>LR738712.1:345844205-345995854 GCA_902687465.1 Secale cereale
GCGGCACGCGATGGCGGAGGGAGAGGGCGGTGCACGGCGGGGGCGGCACGCTGGCGGGGAGGGGCAAGGAGGCGCACCGGCGGGGAGGGAGGGGACGGCGCACGACGGGGGAGGGAGAGGGCGACGCGCGGCAGGGGAGGGAGCGGGCGGCGCGCGATGGGGATGGAGGTGGGTGGGTTCGTGAGATTCTGTCGCCGTCGCTCCTATATAGGGGCGAGGGGTAACAAAATAATATTCTGTTGCTAGTAACAGAATAGTCCAGCCCTATATATATATATATATGCTCAGCCTCTATTTATTTTTTGATAATATTGCTGCGCCCACCCCAACATTATAATTTGAATCAGCCCAATAATATATATCCTCGGCCCATTCCCCCGAGCAATTGGGGGCTTTGAATTCTCGTTCGTTGCCATCGATAAGTTTACAAAGTGGTGTGAGGTGACTGCCATGAGAAAGATGACTTCTTAGTGAGCTATCAAGTTCTTAAAAGAATTGGTGTGTTCTTTTGGAGTTCCGCCAAGGATCATCATCGACAACGACACCCAGTTCACGAGCCACGCCTTCATGCAATATGTTCGTACCCTCGGATGCAAGATCTCATTCACCTCTGTGGCACACCCCCGGAGCAATGGACAAGCTGAGAGGGCGAACACTGAAGTGCTACGTGGACTCAAGACAAGTACTTTTGATACGCTGTAGAAACACGGCAGGCGGTGGATCGAGGAGCTGCCAGTAGTTCTCTGGTCCCTCAGAACGATACCTAACCGAGCTACTGGGCAGACTCCCTTCTCCCTGGTCTACGGGGCAGAAGTAGTTATCCTCACGGAACTCATTTATGGGTCTCCTCGAGCGCTTGCCTATGATAAAGTAGCGCAAGATCAGCACCAGCGGGACGATGCTGTGCTACTCGAGGAGAACCTCATGAGGACATCACTAACAAGGTTACACCCACAGCTCCAACTGACACATATACAGGACCAATTACTAGAGCTCGCGCACGCCAATTAAATTACCAGGTACTTTCGTTTCTTGGTAATGAATCTAATGTTCATGAGAATATGATGCTGCCTAAATTGGATACATTTGTCTTGCTTACAAATGAAGGGCCTAGCTTGGACAAGAAGGATGAACATTGGAGCAAGATCAAGCATGGAGATGATGGCATGCGCAAGGGGAACAAGAATGGAGTTTCAATTGATGATTTCAGGACTTTGAAGCCACCATAATGAGTGTGAGAAGCCTTGGACGAAATATACAAGATGCCCCTTCATAAATTTCGTCCATAGGCTATTATAGGTGTTGCGTCACCTTATTATTGGGCCAGGCCCATGTAATTTCGAAATACTTGAGTATAGGCTGTTTTTAGAGTCCGTATGTGTGGGGAAACAAGAGTTAGGGTTGGTTTCGGACCCCTCCACCAAGGGCCACGAAATTCCCCCCTCTTTCCCCCATTTATACAGCCCTTAGGGCGTCGTTTAGACTTTGGGTTTTGTTTAGATTAAAAGTTCGCCATGGCTGCAACTTCGCGTACTTCGTTTGTGTTCAACGACCAGACAAAGGCGTCACAGAACCCCACCTTGATCAATAAAGTTTTCCTCTTATATTCGCAATATCTAGATTGCAATCTTATTTTCTTGCTTGTTCTTCGTTTGCCTGTAGGAAACAGACCTTCGTGGTCAGGTTGATCGTGCTCCGGCGTGGTCGATAACCTCTCGGAGTTGGTTTAGCGATTGCTAAGGCGCGACGTCCACGCACGTTCGTAGTCGGATCGTCAAAGTCGACTTCATCCAAACGATAGCCACCATCTCATCGAAAGACGGGACACCTTTGCCTCTATCAAGTGGTATCAGATTTCCAGGTTGCTCGGTGAGATTTTACAGTTTTTCGTAGATCAGATCGAGTCTGTTCTTCATACCTACAGTCCACAAAAAAGCCAAAAAAAATTAGGGTTAGTTCATCCCATCCGAACCAATCTGAGCCTTTGCATAATCTTTTCTGTATTTGCTTTGTTGAATTTGCGGTTGCATCGTCGTGTCAAGTTGTTGGTCTTAGCGTCTAGTTCTTTAGAGTTTCGAGTTCTGTTCACAGTTTGTCACGTCGCCGCCGCACCATATTCATCGCCGCTGCCATACCACCACCGCTGCCATATCCCACCACCGCCACCACATACCACCACCGCTGCCATAACCTACCACCGCTGCCATATCCTACCACCATATATCCACCGCCAATCCGAGTTCTTTTCATATTAGGTTTGTTCTTGAGATCCATCTAGGTTTCGGATTTGTGTTTCCTTGCCTGCGTAGGTCTCGGAAAAAAAGAGTCTGGAGACCCCCGGGCAGTTTTTAGGCCAAAATTTCGAGAGGTGAAAATATTTTTTCCCTATCCTACTTTTGGGCTTTTCTGAGTCTTTTGAGACACGTGCCACCATACTATTTTTTTACCGCACTTTTTCGTCGTCGCTGCCCTGATTCCGAAAAAAAAAATTCGTCAAAAAAATTTCGTGCCTATCATCTTAGTTTGACTTGGGAAGTGTTTTGAGACACTCGCCATTATAGTGATTTTCGGCCAAAAAAAAAGAAGCAGCGCAAAAAAAAAAGAGCGCAAAAAAAAGAAGGCGAAAAAAATTCAGAGTGTGTTTTCCCCTTTATTACGTGCAGCGCCGTGATTTTGTTAGTGTTCTAGGCTCGCGTCTCTAGTACGGTCTAGCCTAGGACCAGCACAGTACCGTCGTTGAGCGTTTATTCAACTTTGCATCTCTGAATTGATTATTGCTGACCACTTTTGCTACCATCTTATAAGCCTTCCCAGCTCCACATACATCTACGTCGTGCGTTTGACTCTCCCTGGTAATCGCTTTATCCAAGCTTTGAGAGTTTTGACTACCACGGTTGCCGATCACCACCTGCTGCTGGGTAAGAACTGGTAAGAATTTGAGATTTGCTTGTCGGATTTGTGACACCCGCCACCATCACCACTTATTAGTAGTCTGTAGGATCATATTATTGTGTGTTTCTATTGCTGCTAACCATGCCAGGATCACAAGTCGACGAGACTGACTGGGAGAACTTGACGAACAAGGAGCTTCATGATAAGTTTCAGCAAATGATGAGTGTACAGGTGCAAGATGTGCTAAACACATTGGACGAGGCCATGGAGAAGATAGTTGGCATGGAGAAGACATTTGAAACAAAGCTCGAAAACAAGTTTGCTGAATTGCTTTCGTGTTTACCACCACCACCGGCTGCTGCAGCTGTCCCACCTCAACAACAACAACAACAACAACAACAACAACAACAACAACAACGTCGCCTTCCGAATCAAGTGGGACGAGCACAACGCGTTCCCCTTGAGACTGGTCAAGCTTCTGGTGCTGTTGTTGATGTTTCTGTAGCTCTTGCTGCTACTGCAGAGGTGGAGGACCATTACGAGGATGAGGTTGACCAAAATCAGAACTACATGCAACAACCAGCACCACCACCACCAGGTCGTCCTCATGCATATCATCGCAACGGTAGGGCTGCACCACCACCCGAGGTACATGACCATCTTCCGAAACTGAAATTGAATATTCCACCATTTGAGGGTAGATATGTTCCTGATATATATCTTACTTGGGAGTTAGAAACTGAACAACGTTTTACATGTTTACATTATCTCGAGGAGAGACGTGTTCCCGCTGCTGTTTGTGCTTTCACTAGTTTTGCATGTGTTTGGTGGTCTGAACATTGTAGATTATATCCTATTCCAGCTACTTGGGCTGCTTTGAAAACTGCTATGTGTACTCGATGGGTTCCACCATATTATCAACGTGAATTACTTCAAAAACTGCAGCGCTTAAGACAAGGAAAAAATTGTGTAGAAGAATATTATCAGCAATCACAAACTGGCCAGATTAGATGTGGTATTGTTGAGGAGAATGAAGCTATGCTTGCACGTTTTATGGGTGGATTAAATAAAGAGATTCAGACCATTCTAGAGTATAAGGATTATACTAATATCACTCGTTTATTCCATCTTGCTTGTAAAGCTGAACGTGAAGTGCAGGATCGACAGGCATTGGCGCGGACTAACTTTTCTGCAGGTCGACCTTCATCATGGACACCGCGTGCATCCTCTACTTCCACACATTATACTGCACCGACACCTCCATCAGCTGTTACCTCCAGCCGTGATACAAGGAAGCAGGCACAACCACCATTATCTGCCAAGAGCACACCTATTGGGCCTGCACAGAGTTCTTCTTCTTTCATGGCATCAACAGGGCACACCAGTGATATTATTTGTCGTCGTTGTAAGGGAAGAGGACATTTTGCGAGAGATTGCAAATCTCAGCGTGTGATGATTGCTACTGAGGATGGAGGATATGAATCCGCTAGTGACTATGATGAGGAGACTTTGGCTCTTATTACACGTGAAGAACACGACGGAGACGATTCTGATCATGAGACGCAATACATGACTCCTGAAGATGCTGACAGGTATGAATGTTTAGTTGCCCAACGTGTTTTGAGTGGGCAGGTTACACAAGCTGAGCAAAATCAGAGGCATAATTTGTTCCATACAAAGGGAGTTGTGAAGGAACGTTCTGTTTGCGTGATCATAGATGGAGGGAGTTGCAACAACTTGGCTAGCATGGAGATGGTGGAGAAGCTATCTCTCACCACAAGACCACATCCACATCCTTACTACATCCAATGGTTCAACAACAGCGGCAAGGTTAAGGTAACACGTACTGTTCGTGTGCATTTTAGTATCTCTACATATGCTGATTATGTTGATTGTGATGTGGTACCTATGCAAGCATGTTCCTTATTACTTGGTAGACCATGGCAATTTGATAAAAATTATGTACAACATGGTAGAAACAATCAGTATACTCGTGTTCATAAGGATAAAAATATTACTTTGCTTCCTATGACTCCTGATTCCATTTTGAAAGATGATATTAATAGAGCTAATAAAGCAAAACAGGAGAAAAATAAGAGTGAAAATCAGATTGTGGCAAAAGAATTTGAGCAACAAATGAAGCCTAATAATAAACCATCTACTGTTGCTTCTGAAATTAAATTGAAAAGTGCATGTTTATTTGCCACCAAATCTGATATTGATGAGCTAGATTTTAGCAAATCTGTTTGCTATGCTTTTGTGTGCAAAGAGGCATTATTTTCATTCTAGGACGTGCCTTCCTCTTTGCCTCCTGCTGTCACTAACATTTTGCAGGAGTTCGCCGACGTCTTTCCACAAGATGTGTCACCGGGATTACCACCTATTCGAGGGATTGAGCATCAGATTGACTTAATTCCCGGTGCATCGCTACCCAACCGCGCACCATACCGTACCAATCCAGAAGAGACGAAGGAGATTATGCGTCAAGTACAGGAGCTACTCGACAAAGGTTATATACGTGAATCCCTTAGTCCTTGTGTTGTTCCTATTATTCTAGTGCCGAAAAAGGATGGTACATTGCGTATGTGTGTTGATTGTAGAGGCATTAATAATATTACTATTCGTTATCGTCATCCTATTCCTAGGCTAGATGATATGCTTGATGAATTGAGTGGCTCTACAATTTTCTCCAAAGTTGATTTGCGTAGTGGATACCATCAAATTCGTATGAAATTGGGAGATGAATGGAAAACAGCATTTAAAAACAAGTTTGGATTATATGAGTGGTTAGTCATGCCTTTTGGGTTAACTAATGCACCTAGTACTTTCATGAGATTAATGAATGAAGTTTTACGTGCTTTCATTGGACGATTTGTGGTAGTATACTTTGATGATATATTAATTTTTAGCAGATCTTTGGAGGAACATTTGGAACATTTACGTGCTGTTTTTATTGCTCTACGTGATGCACGTTTGTTTGGTAACCTTGGAAAGTGCACCTTTTGCACCGACCGAGTCTCTTTTCTTGGCTATGTTGTTACTCCACAGGGAATTGAGGTTGATAAAGCCAAGATTGAAGCTATTGAGAGTTGGCCGCAGCCCAAAACGGTCACACACGTGAGGAGTTTCCTTGGCCTCGCTGGATTCTATCGGCGTTTTGTGAGAGATTTTAGCACCATTGCTGCACCTCTCAATGAGCTTACAAAGAAGGATGTGCCTTTTG
Organism: Secale cereale; assembly: GCA_902687465.1. Taxonomy (NCBI): domain Eukaryota; kingdom Viridiplantae; phylum Streptophyta; class Magnoliopsida; order Poales; family Poaceae; genus Secale; species Secale cereale. Next base: position 345,850,321 of record LR738712.1, read on the forward strand.
TTTGGGGTACTGCACAGGAAGAAGCATTCAAGGTATTGAAAGATAAGTTGACACATGCTCCTTTACTCCAACTTCCTGATTTTAATAAGACTTTTGAGCTTGAATGTGATGCTAGTGGAATTGGGTTAGGAGGTGTGTTATTACAAGATGGTAAACTTGTTGCATACTTTTCTGAAAAATTGAGTGGGCCTAGTCTGAATTATTCTACTTATGATAAGGAATTATATGCTCTTGTTCGGACTTTGGAAACATGGCAACATTATTTATGGCCCAAAGAATTTGTTATACATTCTGATCATGAATCTTTGAAGCACATTAAAAGTCAAGCAAAACTGCACCGTAGACATGCTAAATGGGTTGAATTCATAGAGACTTTCCCTTATGTTATTAAACACAAGAAGGGAAAAGAAAATGTTATTGCTGATGCATTGTCTCGTCGTTATACTATGCTTTCACAACTTGACTTTAAAATATTTGGTTTGGAGACCATCAAAGATCAATATGTGCATGATGCTGAATTTAAAGATGTATTGCAGAATTGCAAAGAAGGGAGAACATGGAACAAGTTCGTCGTTAATGATGGATTTGTGTTTCGTGCTAACAAGCTATGCATTCCAGCTAGCTCTGTTCGTATTTTGTTGTTGCAGGAGGCACATGGAGGAGGATTAATGGGACACTTTGGCGTGAAGAAGACGGAGGACGTACTTGCTACACATTTCTTTTGGCCAAAGATGGGACGGGATGTTGAGCGTTTTGTTGGTCGCTGCACTACATGTCAAAAAGCTAAGTCACGACTCAATCCTCATGGTTTATATATGCCTTTGCCTGTCCCTAGTGTTCCTTGGGAAGATATATCTATGGACTTTGTTTTGGGTTTACCTCGAACAAAGAACGGGAGGGATAGCATATTTGTTGTCGTGGATAGGTTCTCAAAGATGGCACACTTTATACCATGTCATAAAAGCGATGATGCTGCTAATGTTGCTGATTTGTTCTTTCGTGAAATTATTCGCTTGCATGGTGTGCCAAATACTATTGTTTCAGATCGTGATACTAAATTTCTTAGCCACTTTTGGAGATGTTTATGGGCTAAGTTGGGGACTAAACTGCTTTTTAGTACTACTTGTCACCCCCAAACTGATGGGCAAACTGAAGTAGTCAACAGAACTTTGTCTACTATGCTTAGGGCTGTTTTGAAGAATAATAAGAAAATTTGGGAAGAATGCTTGCCTTATATTGAATTTTCTTATAATCGTTCGTTGCATTCTACTACTAAGATGTGCCCTTTTGAAATTGTCTATGGTTTCCTACCTCGTGCACCTATTGATTTGTTGCCTCTTCCATCTTCGGAGAAGGTTAATTTTGATGCTAAACAACGTGCTGAATTGATCTTAAAAATGCATGAGTAAACTAAGGAAAATATTGAGCGCATGAATGCTAAATATAAAGTTGTTGGAGATAAGGGTAGAAAACGTGTTGTCTTTGCACCTGGAGATCTTGTTTGGTTACATTTGCGTAAGGATAGGTTTCCTAATTTGCGCAAGTCAAAGCTAATGCCACGTGCTGATGGTCCTTTCAAGGTGTTAGAGAAAATAAATGATAATGCATATAAACTTGAGCTGCCTGCAGATTTTGGGGTTAGTCCCACATTTAACATTGCAGATTTGAAGCCTTACTTGGGTGAGGAAGATGAGCTTCCGTCGAGGACGACTTCAATTCAAGAAGGGGAGGATGATGAGGACATCACTAACAAGGTTACACCCACAGCTCCAACTGACACATATACAGGACCAATTACTAGAGCTCGCGCACGCCAATTAAATTACCAGGTACTTCGTTTCTTGGTAATGAATCTAATGTTCATGAGAATATGATGCTGCCTAAATTGGATACATTTGTCTTGCTTACAAATGAAGGGCCTAGCTTGGACAAGAAGGATGAACATTGGAGCAAGATCAAGCATGGAGATGATGGCATGAGCAAGGGGAACAAGAATGGAGTTTCAATTGATGATTGTAGGACTTTGAAGCCACCATAATGAGTGCGAGAAGCCTTGGACGAAATATACAAGATGCCCCTTCATAAATTTCGTCCAGAGGCTATTATAGGTGATGCGTCACCTTATTATTGGGCCAGGCCCATGTAATTTTAAAATACTTGAGTATAGGCTGTTTTTAGAGTCCGTATGTGTGGGGAAACAAGAGTTAGGGTTGGTTTCGGACCCCTCCACCAAGGGCCACGAAATTCCCCCCTCTTTCCTCCATATATACAGCCCTTAGGGCGTCGTTTAGACTTTGGGTTTTGTTTAGATTAAAAGTTCGCCATAGCTGCAACTTCGCGTACTTCGTTTGTGTTCAACGACCAGACAAAGGCGTCACAGAACCCCACCTTGATCAATAAAGCTTTCCTCTTATATTCGCAATATCCAGATTGCAATCTTAGTTTCTTGCTTGTTCTTCGTTTGCCTGCAGGAAACAGACCTTCGTGGTCAGGTTGATCGTGCTCCGGCGTGGTCGATAACCTCTCGGAGTTGGTTTAGCGATTGCTAAGGCGCGACGTCCACGCACGTTCGTAGTCGGATCATTAAAGTCGACTTCATCCAAACGATAGCCACCATCTCATCGAAAGACGGGACACCTTTGCCTCTATCAGAACCATCTCTGGGCTGCTACGTGTGTTGCATGCTACGAGCAAGCCATGTGTCGCTATCACAGCTGCAGGGTTCATGCCCGGTGTTTTGAGGAAGGTGACCTTGTCCTTAGGCGTGTTAAGTCCGCCAAGGGTACATACAAGCTGTCACCGAAGTGGGAAGGCCCTTACCGGGTGGTACGAGTCACCAGACCTGGCACCGTCCATCTGGAGATCGGAGATGGCTCTCAGTTGCAAAACTCATGTAATATTGAGCATCTCTGCAAGTACTACCCATAAGGCGCGGCTGTCGGGCCCTGCCCGTCAGCCATCCTTTCGTACATGCCTTGCCTCAGCTGCATGTAAACCCTTGTACGGAGCCGGGGCAATGACCCCGTGCAAGAGAAAATAAAGAAGTGTTGTAGGGGGGCCCCAACTAAGATTGCATGCACGCACAAGCACACCAAGATCACTGCATAAGCATTTCATGAGCATTTTCATATGCATGTAGATAGGATTGCATCATGCATTCATTCTCATCTACATGAAGTTGCTGGTTCCTGCCGTGGACTTGGCTTCGACAAGGAGTTCAGAAGATTGCCCGACACTGCAATCCCCGGCAAGCCAAACAGATTAGTTATACCTCCTGTCCGTTAGTGTTCTGTAAAGATATAACTTTGCATGAGAAAGCCTCACTTCTCCTTTTGAGACATAGCTGCTCCCATCCTTGACTCGAACGTAGCTTCAGTTAGGATGGTCGTAGTAGCCTTTGGTAAAAAGGAGTTGGCGGGGGGCTGGCCCCTCTGCCCTGGCAGACGTAGTTCTCCGGCAGACAAAGAGGGTGCCGGCAGGATAAGCCAGCCGGGAAAAACTCATTTTATTACAGTAAAGAGGCATTCCACCTCTGCATGGACATACACATGCACGGGTTCCCGGCAAGGTTTATCCTTTTCATTCATATGCTAATACAAGTACAAGCATTACAAAACACAAAGATGGACTCGAAGGATTACATTATTTGAATTAAAATTTGGCAAATGCCCAAAGATTTAAGATTGAAACAATATTAGTGTGTCGTAATCCCTTTCTCTGTCCCTCCTTCCCCAGATACTCTAGCAGGAGAGGAAGGGGACAAAAGGAGTGCCCGGGTAACGGTGGCAGTGATGGGATCAGCAACAGTGGTTTCCTGATCACCGGCACTAGGGCCAGCAAGACATGGCAGGGTTGGATGAAGCCGTAATCCACGAGGAAGCTCGCCGGGGATCCCAGCGCAAAACTGCTGGAAGAGAAAAAAAGCGCCAAGGAGGAAGGGAAGAGTTGGAGCCAAGACGGCGGGCCACTAGCGCAAGTACAAGGTTGCTAGTGCCGTCATATCCCTGCTCCAGGGCCTGCCTCCTGCTCCGTCCATCCTCCTTTGTCTTACCGAAATCACCACGGTGGGGAGATGCACTGAAGGCTGAGCTCCCACTACGGCCTGCGGGTGGCGTGCACTCAGGAGCTACGCGGAGCAACGGGCGAAACCCGGCGCCTCCCTCGAAGAAGCAAGAAACGGTAGCGGCGGCGTCCGGAACACCTCCGGAACGCCGCTACATATGTCGGTGGGCAAGAAGAAGCTCCCTTCCTCTGCAACGGCCTCGGCTCCGCTGGAAGGAGCGGTGCTGGGGACGACAACATCCCCGAGCGTTGAACCCCGAGATGGCACATGCAACCCCGGGGATTTTATCGACGTGAAGATGAGCTCCGGCAGCCTATAGCCAAGACAGGTGCCCATCCTAAGGGGACCAGTTCGGGCAAAGGTGGCAGGTACGTGACCATACAGGTATTGTTCGTCACCTCCCATGCCCTGGACACACCGGCTGCTGCGCTGTGCCACAGCAAGGACCAGGCTCACTCCCTGAGCGCCAGCACCAGCGTGCGGCAACGTTAGCCCTAGCCAAGAGCCCGGGGCTGGCCCCAGGCTCTCTTCTTCGACATAACCCGCAATAGCAGAAGTCAGGAGAGGAGGAATGTAGGGATGGGTTACTCTGTCCTCCTCCACCCCTCCTTTTATAGGCAGGCCGAGGAGGGGAGCCTCCCCCTGAGCGGGCGATCACCGCCCTCCTCCGCCAACTCATGACAACCGGACCCTCGCCATGATGCTCTTCTGCGCCACGTGCCTTCATTACCTACCCCGCACAATGGATGCATCATACGTGGCTAGGGATAAGGGTGCGCTGTGGGAAGAGTAAATTGGCAGTTTCTACCCCACGTGTTAAAGTCATTCACGGGCCATCGATGGAGCGGCCCCACCACTATTGGCTTTACACCAAACATGGGGAAACCGGAAACTGGCCCGGAATCATGGTTGATAAAGCAGAAATGAAGACTCCAAAGAGACCAGCCTCTTCAGCAATCCTGCATGTGCACTTATTAGGCCCTACCCCGACGACGCTCAGCAGCGTGTTTGGGGCATGCCCGGGGGCTTCTGTCGGTGCAACAAACCCTGGGTCTGTTGCCCAGACTGTGCACACGCACAAGGACAAGATTGAAGCACCAGCCCAAGTCAGAGTACAAGAAACCAAGATATTCAAAGAACCAACATGCAGCCCACCGAGACCAAGATCGAGCCAGAGAAACATGATATCGCCAAGAGAAAAGCCTCCCTTGCCGAGCAGGCGAGCCCGGCAAGGGGCGAGGCCACCCCCAGAAACAGATAACAGAAACACCCCGACAGGGTCTGCCGGGGCTCATGGAGGCAAAACCACCTCACCAACCGCTCCTTCACGACTCACGTCGTCAATCAATGTAGAGTCAAGCCGCAGGATGATTAAGTGGCAACCATTTGCCACATGACAACCATTTCCTACAGGAGAAATCCACAAACGACACCCATCCTGCGATGTGTCAAGAGAACAGGCGCGGAGCTGGCAAGATAGCTTGGCAAGCCTTGCCGGGCAACCAGTGATGTGACACTAAGCGATGCATTTAATGCACCCTGTCAGCCCGCAGAGTTAGGTACGATAGCACTGTTTGCTATCATATCAGTGCATAATGACTACTTTGCCACTGTGGTAACCCCTTGATCTATAAAGGAGGTCCATGGCAATCGTAGAAAGGGTTGGAAAGTTGACGAACCCACACCCCCATACGCGCGTAGTCGCTGCTGCCCTAAGGCAACCCCTACCGGGCAAGTGTACTATGCTCCACCAGCTCCATTCCACCATCAATCCACCAAAGCAGGAGTAGGGTTTTACGCGTCGCGGCGGCCCGAACCTAGGTAAATTGCTTGTGTGGTCTCTGTCATGCTGCCGTGCGCTGGTCTACTCTTTGTGCAACGCGATGTCCCCCTGCCGAACCAGCAAGTGGCCTCCTGGTCCCATAGGTGGCCGCGGATATCCAACGACATACCCCATCTTTGAAAAAGAGCTATATGCTTTAGTGAGAGTCTTGCATGTTTGGGAGCATTATCTCCGCCCTCATGAGTTCATTCTTCATACACTTAAATACCTTAAGGGTCAAATTAAGTTGAACAAGCATCATGGGAGTGAATTCATTGAGTCATTTCCTTACGTCATCTAGTATATCAAGGCAAGGAGAATGTTGTGGTGGATGCGCTTTCTTACAAATACATGCTTGTTACTCAACTTGAATTGAATGTCATTGGCTTTGAGCACATAAAAGACTTGTATGCGCATGATCCAACTTTTGCTATTCCATATGCCAAATGTTTGACGCATACATCTTGGGAACGATATTACATCATATCTTATGAGAGCTAACAAACTATGTATTCCCGAGTCTTTTCTTCATTTGTTACTTTTGTAAGAAGCTCATGGTGCAGGACTTATGGATCACTTTGGACGCGACAAGACATTTGCTACACTCTCCAAGAACTACTTTTGGCCCAAGATGTTCCGCGACGTCTCATGTTTCACCTCCCGATGCTCAACATGTCGCAAAGATAAGTCTAAAGCTCAAACCCCTGGTCTATATATGCCACTTCCTATTCCATATCACCCATGGGAAGATATTAGTATGGACTTTGTGCTTGCCTTCCCTAGAACTCAAAATGAAAATGATTCCGTGTCTGCTGTTGTGGACCATTTCTATAAGATGGCACACTTTATCCCATGCAACAAGATATATGATGCTTCACATGTTGCAAATGTCTTTTGTAGGGAAATCTTGCGCCTACATGGAGTGCCCAAGACTATCGTGTCGGACCATGACGTCAAATTCCTTAGTTACTTTTGGAACATGCTTTGCGCTAAGCTCGGAATCAAGCTCCTCTTCTCTTCGGCATACCATCCACAAACTGACGGCCAAAAGGAGGTCAAGAACCGGACGCTGTCTAATCTTCTTCGCGTGTTGATCAAGAAGAACATCTAGGAGTGGTAGCACTGTTTACCCATCACCGAGTATGCCTACAACCGCGGAAGACATTCTACCACCGGAAAGTCCCCATTCGAGGTCGTCTACGGTTTCAACCCTTTGTCCTCCTTGGACATTCTACCTCTACCACTACAAGAGTGCATCAACATGGACGCAAGTGCCCAAGCAAGCTATCTCAAGAAGATGCATGAAGATACAAGGCACACAATCGAGCGTCAAGTTCAACGACTCGCGTCCAAGATCAACATCAACAAGCACCCCATGGTATTCAACATTGGAGATCTGGTGTGGCTACACCATCGCAAGGAACGTTTCCCCCACAAGCGTAAGTCCAAGGTACTACCATGAGCCGACAAACCTTTCAAGGTGCTCGCACGGTACAACAACAATGCCTACAAGATCGACATCCCACGCGACAAGTTCAATGTGAGCGATGTCTTATCCGTCAAGGATCACTCTCCCTTCCATGGTGATGTGGCTTTCGATCCGAAGTCAGATCTTTCCTTGGGGGGGGGGATAAAGAGGAGCATCCTATGGTCATCCCCATGGACCTACCTACATCTCCGAAAGCGCCAAGTGGACCCATGACAAGAGCTCATGCACGCGCTATCGAGACCGAGGTGAACGCGCTCCTTTTCCGAACTATCATTTGGTGCATGTGAGACATGGCTACTACCTAAGGCGGAGACTCTATGCATGATCAGGTATCGAGAGGACGAATGTGAAGATGCTACGCCAAGTGAACAAGACGGCGAGGACAAGTTCAAGGACCAAGAGAAGAAGCTGCCAGAAAAGCTACCGCCACCGGATGACCGGTACAAACCGGACGTCCGCCCCCTGAAGGCTGCACCAGCCATAAGAAGCCAGGCCGGCGAACGCTATAGCGGCCGGACGACCGCCTACGACCGGACTTCCGATGCCCTCCAGGGACTGGACGACCGAGACCCACCGGACGACCGAAGATTGGACGACCGGCGACGGACGACCGAGCACCTCCGGAAAACCGGTACCACGCAACAGAAGAAAAATACCGGAAGTCCAAGACATCCGGATGTCTAGACCCCCGCGAGCCACCGAACATCCGGTAGTTGCAGGACTTCTGACACCTGTCTGTGCACAACTTGTTGCGCCGAGGCCCATGTACCCTTTCGCCCACCTAGACTATATATCCTCCTCCACCTCCTCCTAGCTAGGGTTAGCATTGCAATAGCTCATTTTTTGAGATAGAGCAGTGCTCATCCACTTGTTACCTCCTCCACGAGAGACCATGGCCTCTACGAAGAAGATCCCCCAAGTGGATTCAAGACCCCTCATGGGAAGACCTTGAAGACCTCCTTCTAAGGGGATGAACTAGCTACCTTTTTATCTTTCCTTTGTTGTCTTTGGACCATGTGATCTCTATGTGTACTTGGGTCTAGCATATGTGTGATTTTTTCTTGTTGATTTGAGTGTTCCCTCTCGTCCCCCTCATGTTTCCCCTCGTGCTCTTCATGTTCTTCGTGGGACCCCCTCCAATCGTGAAAGATCAGCCTAGATTGGGTTAGCCACGCATCAGCAGGGACTCCAAATTCGTGATCAACCATGGCTCATGATACCAGGATGATGTACGGTGGAACCCTAGGGACCGATCTTTCACGATTTAGAGGGGGATTCCTGAAGAACACGAAGAACATGAGAGGGGAAGCCCTCAAATAGACAAGATCCAATCACACATATGCTAATTCCAAATACACACAGAGAGATACACGATAGAAATCCAACAAAGTATGATACAAACAGTAGCCAGTTCATCCCAATCTGTGAGGAGTTGAGGTCTTGAATCCGAGATGGATCTTCCCTAGATGAGGCCTTGAATCCACTAGGGATCTTCTCACATGGAGGTCTTGAACTCCATGGGAGTGGTCTCAATCTCAAGAGAAGAGTAGGTAGGAGGAAAGCTCACATCAAATGAGCTATCATATTTGCTAACCCCAATTCAGAGCTAGGAGACGAGTACTTATATTCCAAGACATGGGAGCGGTTGTACATGGGTCGAAACCCCTTTCTCTGCATGCACTCATGCCGGTTGTACCAGACATGGGAGCGGTTGTACCACTGGGAGCTCAGGTACCGACTCCTGGAGGTGTTTGCGGACGTATGGACCGATTGTACCAGTCATGCTACAGCTGGGGGAATAACTGGGGCGGTACCGGTCTTGCACCACTCGATAACAAAATGCAGAACGGTAGTTGGGTGGTAGTTGACCGGTTATATCGGTGAACCAGTTGTTGGGCGGTTGTACCTCTATATCTGCGCTGGGCACAAGTCCTATCCATGCTATTGGGGTCCATATTGCTCTTTTCCTTCTCCTTGTTGGTTCCTTGGTACCTAAGAAAACAAAGTGTCTTCGTTTGAGGTAGTAGCCATGTCTCATGTGGATCCTAGGGAAGTTCAACAAGGAGAGAGTTCACCTTATGTCCAATGACACATGCTTGAGCTCTCACTGTAGGTCCACTTGGGGCTTAGAGAGTAGTTGAAGTGATGCAGAGCATCCTATGGTCATCCCCATGTACACAACGACTACTCCCCAAGCACCAAGAGAAAATACAATGAGACCTCAAGCATACACCATTGGACACAAGGTTATCTCGCTCCTCTCCGAACCGTCACTTTCCACATATGAGACATGGCTATTACCTCATGCATGGACCTTGTGCTTACTCAGGAAAACCCAAGACGACCATGGAGAATCAAAGGACCAAGGCCAAGCATGCAAGAGGAGAAGGAAGAATAAGAACGAACAAGACAGGACTTCCCCGGATCATCCGGACCCCGAGCCGGATGATCCGGACCCCACCCCGGACGATCGGGGTAATGTGCTTCGAGGCACCCGAAGCCTGCTCGACGAAGCTGGACGATTCGGACCAGGTCCTGGATCATCTGGATGGAGCCGGACATTCGAACCAGGTCCCAGATCATCCGAACCAGCTGCTGCCGCTACGACACCTCCAAGACGATCCAGACGGTCGCCGGGATCGCCCGGACCACCGACGCATGAAACATCCAAGCCACCATCTGGATCATCCAAACCCCTCCTGTGTGCGCGTGTTGGGCCGAGGCCCATGCACCCCATCGTCCCCTAGCCTATATATATGACCCCTCCTCCACTTTTCTAGGTGTTGTGGAAGAACACGATCACCTATGGGGTCGTCGACCCCTTATGGTTCAGCAAGGGGGAAGTTGTTGGAGCTATGCCCTAGAGGCAATCGTGTATGATGATATTTCCTATGTGTTTATGAATAAAGATAGTCCTTGGTTGTAATCAATGATGCTTGTTGGCAAGTACGTGACTTGTCTGTGAGATCTTGTGTTGTATGATACATCCTATATGGTCCCTAGTCGTAAGTGATGTGTGGACACACGTCAGACTAGACTAGCATATGACATGGTGGATGGCTCGGTCTCACTAGCCATGTAGCATTGGATGCTAACTAGATAATATGGACTTGGAATGGTCTAGTCGGATTCAACGTGGTCGGATCCAAGTCGAGATAAGGTCCGAGTCGGACATACCCAACTATGAGACGCATCGATATGTCATCCGTGAGTCTCTAGTGCAACATACGTTCTATGTCCTAAGACTTGGGTAGACGCATGTACTCGGGATGGTGACATACTTGCTTTGGGCCGACCAAACGCTACTCCGTAACTGGGTAGTTACAAAGGTAGGTTTCGGGCTTGTCCAGACCCATGTTGCGAGACGTGGCCGGGCAAGATGGGATTTGCCCCTCCGATGAGGAGAGATATACTCTGGGCCCCTCGTGTGATCCAACCAGGATAAGCATGGCCATGCAACAAGGATTATGAGATAATCCGGTTTGGGTCGGAATAACTGGAACGAGAAAGAGGTCGGGCTAGCACAAGGATGACAGACTCGCCTTGAGCCCGACAACATATATTGTGTGGCAAAGGGAATGGAAGTGTGACACGTTGTACAGGTTCGCCTAACCAGCTTCATAGTCTGTTTGGTAGTTGGCATGCCTTGCTAGAGGCCGCTACCAACCATACAGGTTGGAGGTGATCCGAACTGTGACCAGGCCGACTTGAACCTAAGGGGTCGCATGCTTAAGGGAAGGAACCTGTGAGGTTGGATCCGACTCCACGAGTCAGACTTGGTCCTACTTGGACTCGGATACAGACCGAACAGACTTAGGCTTTAGGGTCCGTGCGAGGCCCAAGTGTTGAGCCCGCGACGAATGCCTATATATAGTGGAGGTGCGGCACACTCATTTGGTTGATCGTTCGGCGCCGTTACTAGGGTTTTGCATGTGTAGCAACTAGCCACCTCCACTTGTCGCCGGTTGTGTGATCAGACCTAGTAGTCCGCCACACGACGTTCCTTCTGCACGCGCGGATACCATTAGAGGCGGTGCACTTGCGCCGCTCCGGCAAACCTATTCGCGGAATCCGATCGGCTACATGGGAGATCGACAAGGAGGAGACGACTCCGGAGACGCGCTGCCTCAACTCTACTTCCGCTACACGGCACTATGCGTCTAGTGGTAATGATTTGTGATCCATCTCCCTAGCATGTTCCTGGATGTTCTACGCGTAGGAAAATTTTAATTTGCAGTCAATGCACCCTATGGTAGAACCCAACAGAAGCTCACGTTACACAAAGAGCGGAGGCCATGAAGCAACACGACGATGATGACACTAGTGGTTTTTACCCAGGTTTGGGCCGCCTTGAGGCGGAAAACCCTACTCCTGCTTTTGGGGATTGGATGGAAGGACGCCAAGAACACGCAGCGCTTAAGCCCGGCAAGATGGCCTCGGGGAGAGCACTACGCGCGTACAAGTGTATGACTGTCCGAATCCTTTGCTAGTTTGCCTTGGACCTCCTTTTATAGCTTAAGGGGTGACTACAGTGGCTCATGATTAGATGCCTAACAATGCTATCATGCCTAACTCTGGCAGTTACGACAAAGTGCATTAAATGCTCTACTAGGTGTCATGCTGGGGATGGAGCCCGCCAAGCCTGCCGTGCCGCTTAATTATCTTCTGCTTTTTTGCTTGACACGCCTCTGGACGAGTGTCATACGAGGGTAATCCGTCTTCCAAACGGCTGCCATGTGCTTAGTGGAAGCCAGTAAATCACTCAGGGGCTCGACGCCGCACTGATAGCGTACATGCGTCATGGTGTGGTGGAGCGGTGGTGCCTTGGCGGGGAGATTTCCCCTTGCCGGACCTGACAAGCATGTCGGGGAAATCTTGGACTTGTCCTCGGGGCGCCCTCGACCCGGCAAGGCTCTTCTGCCCGGCAAGGGAGGCTTTCCCAAGGTGATGCTCTACTGTCTTAGTCGTCTTGGTCTTCTTAATCCGCTCTTTGATCTCACAAAGAGCTGCTCTTCTGGCATGGCCTTGCTTGGTATGTTGGTGTAGCTATGCCTTTGTCAGCTTTGGTTGCCGTGGTAGAGGCTTTCTATCCATGCACAAGTCAGGGGAAACATACACCCTTGTTTGTGTACCCTGATAGAAGCCCCGGGGCCCAGACCATACTTGTCGCCGGGCACGTTGAGTTAGGCCCCAAACAGTGCATGGGCACATGTCGAAGTAGTGTTGCGCATGTAGCGGTTTGTCATGATGACCAGTCAATCCAACGTCCACTCTACGTAATTACCGCAGGTCGTGGGGTCGTGTAACAGTGGCAGTTAATGGGTAGTGCGCCTGTAAAACGGTAACTTTAGGAGACAAGATAGCAAAGAGCCAGCCCTCAGGCCTGTCCCCGATAAAAAGGCAACGCGAAGGGGCATTGGTCATTCGCATATGTTCTTCCTTCCATCATCTTCTTCCTCAATCCAAGCAACTGCAACCACGCCAACATTCGTCTCCAACGTCCTACTAGATCTTCCGCTCTCCCCGTGATCTCAAAAGATGGGAAAGAAGCCACCGCTGTGGAGGGGAAGTTGGCGGCCAGCGCGAAGGATGCACCAACGGAGGGGAGAAGAAAAGAGCGGCAGAGCTGGACTGGAAGCAGCGAGAGGACGTGGTTTTCTTCCCGTCGAACTTGGACGGTAACACTCTGACCGCAAAGAACGCGTATATGTACGGGAGGGCAGTTCCGAAGGATCACGGAGCGCCTGTGGTCTTGCTGGAGGGGGATGAGATTCGACCGAACTCGTACCATTTCTTCTGCGCATATTTTCTCTGATATCTTCGAGGCCATGATGGTGGTATATGGATTTCACGCCCAATGCATTGGCGTGCATGGAAATCTTCACCCATCTGTGCGAGAATTTCGTCGGAGTCTCCCCCAATGTGGACTTGTTCAGGCACTTCTTCGCCCCACGGGTCGAAAACAAATCTCATCGCTCGGGGAATATAAGATGGATTCCTCGAGGCAAGAGGGAGGACTTGTCGTTGAATTAACACGGCAGATGTCCGTTTTAGCGGACTTGATGATGGAACCATCGCACGGGTTAGCTTGAAGGGGTTTATAGCACACAAAGGACACAGAGAGTTTATACTATTTCGGCCCCTTCGATGAAGGTAAAAGCCTATGTCTTGTTGGTTTGGTATTGCTTGGGCGTCAGTTTACAGGGAGCGGATCGCTTGCCTGTAGTCTCGACGGGTTGATTCTTGCTTGTCCTTGAACCGTCGCCGGGTCATCCCTTTATATAGAGAGGCGACGCCCAGTCCGGTTTACAGAGTCCCGAGGCCGGCTCATACTTGTGTCCGCCTCGGTCTCTGTTCTTTCTTCCTTATCCATCAAGCTACATCATTTGGCGGTTTACAAATCATAACTCTATACATGGGCCCTAAGATCTCATGGGCCGTAGCCTTTACTGAATATTACAACCATATAGTTATAACAAGCCGGTTTACACTAGCCGGTTCATACCTGCTAGTTATATCCCTGACATTAGGCCCCAGAATGATTTGAACTTGTTCATATCAATCTCCCTTGTCTTGTATAATCTTCTTCTGTGCCTTCTCATTTTTGTAAACCGGCTCGGACGTCATCCTCGAGAATCACTGAATCTGACCATGACATCATCTCCGCATTTAACACTGTGAGCTGTACTGTGACTTTGTTTAATGTTTATCCCGAAAATCGAGGCGTCAAAGGATTTTTATCCGATCTTTGCTCCCTCGAATCCCGCACCTGTCGCTTCGTATCTGACCTTCCCTTATAAATACCGCCGTCCTTATTCGTTTATCTTCTTCTCGCATCTTCTTCCTCCGTCCGTCGCCCGAGCTTCAAGACGCCATCGACGCCCGAGCTCGAACCGCCGCCGTCGACCGCCGAGTCCGAGACTTCACTGGCCGCTGCATCAACCTGACTTTTGACCAGAGAACCTCCGCCGCTGATCCCTGCTGTTCCAAGGTACATCTTTCTTCCTCACTGTAGATCCGTATCTTTTATGGTTCTTGCTCGTGCCTCCGCCATTAGAGCCTCGATGATAACTTCGTCTTGTTCGCAGAAGTCTTGACCTTTACGTTCTGCCCTTAGATCCTACTGCTTCCATGCTTTAGATCTCGTCATTTACATAACCTGTAGATTCATCCGCTCTGTATATCACCCTTGTAGTTCTTCCCGTATGTCCTTGTATTTATTTTCCTTTTTCTTGCATGCTCAGATCTGTTCTGCCTTAGTTGTCTGTAAAAATATGTTTCTCTCCCTTTTGCAAATCTGCTAAGTATATTCCGGTTTAAACTGTCATGCGCAAACCCTGAAAGAATATATGCGACGGTTTAACTCTTTTTTCTATTGCTGTCATGAACCGGTGGTAACATAAACCCCTGTTATTGCCGGGTTATCCATATCATTAGCCCCTTGCTTAAACCGTTGCATGATCTTCGTATGTATCTTCCGGTTTATGCTGTTGTACTTAAATAATCCGATCTTTATACTTTTACTCTTCCAGTACTTGTCCTTCTGTTGCTATGGCCAAGCAGTTTGTCTCTTGTGACTGGGTTCCTTCCATCATCACGGAATAAGACTTGGTTAGAATCGCTGCCATTGGTACTTTAGGCCCTCAATCTGTTTTGAAGTGGCGGGCTCCAGGAAACGAATGCCCTCCTACTCCCAGGAAAGGGGAGGTTATTGTTTTCTTCGACCACATAGCCCGAGGCTTCACACCTCCCGGTTCAAAATTCTTCCGAGATGTGCTTGCTGCCTTCCAACTCCATCCTCAGGACATTGGGCCCAACTCCGTTTCAAATATCTGTGACTTCCAAGTATTCTCAGAGGTATACCTGCAAGAAGAACCGTCTGTTGATCTGTTCCGGGATTTCTTTCACTTGAACCAGCGTACGGAATTCACCAGTGGGCCGCATCAGGAAGTCGGCGGGGTTAGTATCCAGAAAAGGAGAGACGCAATCTTTCCCCATGCCGCTCTCCACACGCACCCAAAAGAGTGGAACAAATCTTGGTTTTACTGTGTTGACACTTCTCCTGAAGGGGAGAACCCACTTCCGGGTTATCGCGAGCACCGTCTTCCGGAGGATCATCCTCTGCCACATCGACTTAGCTCCGCTGAACGACCCCGGTTTGCGTCTCAGCTTTCCAGACTGAAAGCTTTTATGGCCAACGGTTTAATTGGAACCGATTTTATGCGTTGTTGGCTCTCTTGGAGTATTCTTCCCTTCAGTCGGCGATCACAGTTGATGTGCCAGTATTCTGGTAAACCGGACGACCCTCAACGGTTTACCAAGGATAAACTTTCTGAATCGGAGGTTATTGAATCGGCTAAGAAGATGCTCAACGTCTCCTTAGAAGATTGCAGCGAGGTCGGATTAGCTCCGTATTACAAGAAGAACAGACTGCCTGCGGTAAGCCTTGCTTTCTTGTATATATTTTTTAATCCGTTTATATAAACCATCTTCTAACTGTCTCTTTGTCTGAACAGGCCGATGATCCTTTCTGGAAAAGAAAGCCTCAGGAGAAACCCGGCAAGCAGGCACGCCGGAAGACCTTTGCCAATAAGAAAAGAAAAGCGGCTGTTGGCTCTAGTTCTCACGCCGAGGATGACGATCCGGAATCCGAGGTATGAATTAATCCGGTTTTAATTTGCTTGCTTGTACTCATATCTGTATCTAATGATATCTTTCCACAGGAGTTGGCTGAAGGTGATAAACCGGCCGAAGTTGAGGTAACTATCCTTTCTTCCGATTCAGAACCACTTCCACAAAAAAGTCGTCGGACAGTCCGGAAATACCAATTTTCTCACCCTTATGCTCAATTGGATCCTAACTTTCTTTTTAAGAAACAACAACATGAAGCTCTTCGCCGGACCACCCGCCATAGCGGCCTGGCAGTGGAGTCATCTGGAATATCTCTCACTCCAGCTCGGAAACGCCGCCCTGAGGTTATACTCTCTCCAACTCTCCTTCATCCCAAGGCCGGGCTTATCCGCAAACCTCTTAAACCGTCTGACCCTGATTATCAGGAGACTCCATTATCCTCCTCTGGTGAATCGACTGCCACGCAACTTCCCCCACTAAAAACTGTTCCAGGGTAAGTCTTTTTAACTTATCCGGTTTATGATTACATTTTGCTTCACAATCTTAACTCGTTTTCCGAATTTATTCCAGCAAGCCAAAGCCTAGCAAAAAACAAAAGGCAAACAAACCCACTGTTGAGACCTCTGCAGATGATCCGGCGGTTGATCCGGCAACAACCGTCCCTCCGGAAAGCGAGCCCACGATTCCTCTTGAGAATCCTGCGCCTACGGATCATATTTCAGTGCCCGAGAACCCTACTGCTGATGATATCCACAATCCGCCAAGTCCTGCTCGGGCCAATTCTCCTCAGGTTAATCCGGCATCTCCTAGTCCGGTTCACAATACAGCTCCACCAACAGCACCTGCTTCTCCAGAAGTTGAGGTGACTGGCACTGCTTTCGTTGCTCCTGCTGAGCCCACTGTTTTAGCCAAACATACGGCTAAAGCGGAGAAGCTGTATAAAGAGAAAGGTAAATGGAGTACCGAGCTGTCCAGTCTTGCTGATATGAGTGCCCAGGAGCTCTATTCTGGGTACTTGAACCGGCTCCACAGCAGTCGAGATTATGAAGCGGGCTTGGTTAATCTGATGAAAGAAAAATATGAGGTAATCCTTTCCTTCTGACTTTGTGCTTTTGATATGCCTCTATCTCATAGTAGCCCCCAAGTTCCGGTTTAGCTGCGTGTTGAAGGTGAACCGGAACTTATAACTTGAACAATTGATCTTACATTAGCCCCCAAGTATCAAGTAGATAACTTGGTTATGTATTTGATACTTGTAAGAATTTCTTCTGATACTTCAATGTTCCATTAGCCCCCAAGTGTCAAGTAGACAACTTGTTTGTGTGCTTGAGACTTTTGTCTTTGAACTGCTGCTGTTTATTGCTTTAACTTTTACATTAGCCCCCAAGTATCAAGTAGATAACTTGGTTATGTATTTGATACTTGTCTGATTTTTGCTTCTTATCACTTGTTTTTACTTGCAGGCTGACTTAAACCGGAATGCTGATGAGATCAATGAGCTTCAGAGCCGTCTTGCTGAAACGGAGTCTGCTGCCTCGAAAGCCAAGAAAGATCTGAAGGTGAGCTTAAAGAGTGCTGAAGATCTGAAAAAATTATTTGAAGAAGAGCGGGCTGCCTTTGAGGTTCAGAAGAAAGAACTGGAGAAAAGGGACAAAGACGCTGAGGAAGCCCTTAATCCGGTAATTGAAGAGTTAACCGGCTTAAAGCGGCAAATAGAGTTGATGACCTCTGCCGTCTTTGGTAAGCCTTTTGATCTGTATTTCTGCTTTAATCTTATAATCTTTCATCTGTGCCGGTTTAACGGTGATACTCATATACAGGGCGCCGTGTCACCCATCTTGGGGATGACTTGCGGAAGAAACTTAAGGCCTGTTACACTTTGGTCGAGCAGCTGTATTCCGGCGCTCAGAGGATCATAAGTGCAACATCTTTCAGTAAACCGGCCCCCACGACCATCCAAGGTACCTTAGAAAAGTTGTCTGTTTTGCCGGTGCGTTTGGAGGAAGTCAAGAAATCTGTTGCTCGAGCCAGCTCCCTCCTGGCACTTACCAGAGCCAAGGCTTGGGTTCCGGACTTTGATCCGGAAGAGGCTTTAAATGGGTGCCCAAATACCAAGGAAGACGGATCATCGTTTACTTCAAAGGATCTCTATGCCTTGACAAAGGAGATGCGTCCCCTTGCCAGCAAACTTGCAACTGAAGCAGATTTATCCAGGTATCATCCAGGGTATGACTTGCAAAACGAGCGGGTGGAGCGGCCGGTTTATGAAACCGTCAATCTAATCCCACCAGTTCGTCCTCATACATTCGCTCCAGATATTGAACCATCGGAACTCATCAACGAAGAGATGTATTTTCGTACTTTAACGAAGATCGACTGGTGCACCCCGTATTTCCAACCGCTTCAGGAGGACGAGGATATTCCGGATCAAGCCGATGGCCAGCCGTCTCAGCAGGAAGGAGCATAATTCAAAATTTATTGTTGTAGTTGCAGTCTCTGCTTTATCAAACAATCTTTTAATCCGTCAGGCTTGCTATGCCTTGTAATAGGATAGCTGAAACATGATCCGTTTTGATCCGGATATTCTGACTTCTTGTTTTAATGTTTGCCAAATTAAATTTCGTCTGATGTCGCTTATCTTGCGTGTCATCTGTTCCTACATAAGTAACACTGAAAACATGTCCTAGCGGTTTACCACTGGACAGATCAAATTGTTCTCACAGTATATTAAACAGGTATATACTTATATCAGAAAGAAATTTATACCTGAGACCAAGTATGCTCAATACTCTTAATCCGGTAGAACTTTAAAATTTCTTGATGAAGATCTTCATGGATGCCATAACAAACCCGGGCTTGATAAAAGACACAGGTTTATATCGTTCTGAAACTTTGTCCAGAAGTTTGTAGCTTGTTGCCTGATGGATGATCCGGGTTATAATGAACACCGGTTTATTCATGCTGGTATTCATGACCCAGACTTTTAACTTTATGTATATGTGGTCAACTTCTGTAGCTGTTCCACTTCGGCTTAAAGAGTCATAAAAACATAAACACCACAAATGCGAATTTGCAAATAAAACCATGTAGTCAAGGCTTTTTAAGAGCTGCCAGGCTCAAAGCAAGGTTCAGCCAATCACTGAATGCGGGAATCCCGTCTGTCCAGAGGGCCGGTGGATGCGGATTATCCGTCTGTCCATAGGAACCATAAAAAAAATTAGCCAATCACTGGATGTGGGTAAACCCGTCTGTCCAGAGGGCCGGTTGATGGATGCGGGAATCCCGTCTGTCCATAAGAATTTTAGCCAATCACTGAATGCGGGTAAACCCGTCTGTCCAGAGGGTCGGTTGATGGATGCGGGTAAACCCGTCTGTCCATAAGAATTTTAGCCAATCACTGAATGCGGGTAAACCCGTCTGTCCAGAGGGCTGGTCGATGGATGCGGGTAAACCCGTCTGTCCATAAGAATTTTAGCCAATCACTGGATGCGGGTAAACCCGTCTGTCCAGAGGGCTGGTCGATGGATGCGGGAATCCCGTCTGTCCATATAGTCTTCCATGGCTCCATGAAGTCATGGGTAGATCTTGAACCAATCACTAGATGGATTACATCCAGAAGGTTTCCTTGAAGCGTCCTCTTTTGAACCGGATGTGACCTCATGCTCTTCAGGGAGTGTTATTGCTTCTGAGCTCTGCAAAAATCAGTTTTAAACCGGCCGATATGTTTGAAATATAACATATGATAATACATATATGGTTGTCCTCACAAGATATTTGTATTGGAAAAAAGGCTGAGCCCCCGGTTTACCGAGGGTGCCGGTTTATTCATTGATCATAATATATACAGAGGATACAGTGGAGCTCATAGCTTAAGTATAGTATGGCCGTAAATGGGTGATGTTCCATGGCCTCTTCGTCTCCTCTTCTGATGTCCGTGAGTCCTTGTGTTCTCGAACGTCCAGCAGGTAATATGAACCGTTGTGCAGATTCTTGCTGACCACAAAGGGCCCTTCCCAAGGCGGGGATAATTTGTGCATATCTGTTTGATCTTGGATGAGCTGGAGTACCAAGTCGCCCTCCTGGAACGTCCTTGTTTTGATCCGGCGGCTGTGATATCTGCGTAAGTCTTGTTGATAAATTGCAGATCGTGTTGCAGCTATATCACGCTCTTCATCCAGCCGATCCAAACTGTCTTGCCTTGCTTGCTCGTTGGCCGCTTCAACATAAGCCGTTACCCTTGGTGAATCATGACGGATATCACTTGGGAGGACCGCTTCAGCACCATAGACCATGAAGAAAGGTGTGTAACCTGTGGACCGGTTTGGTGTAGTGTTGATACTCCAAAGAACAGATGGTAACTCCTCAACCCAGCATCTTGGGGTTCTCTGCAAAGGAGTCATAAGTCGGGGCTTGATACCTCGCAAAATCTCCTGATTTGCTCTTTCAGCTTGACCATTGGATTGGGGGTGGGCCACAGAAGCTACATCTAAGCGAATATGCTCCCGTTGACAGAATTCTTCCATTTCACCCTGAGATAAATTGGTGCCATTGTCCGTGATGATGCTGTGTGGAAAACCAAACCGGAAAATTACCTTTTTGATGAATTTGACTGCCGTTGCCGCGTCACACTTGCTTATAGGCTCTGCCTCAATCCACTTTGTAAACTTATCCACTGCTACTAGTGGATGTGTTTTCTGATCTTGGGATCGCTTGAAGGGTCCAACCATATGAAGCCCCCAAGTCGCAAACGGCCAAGTTATTGGTATCATCCGGAGCTCCTGCGCCGGAACCAGAGCACGGCTCGAAAATTTCTGACAAGCATCACACTTCCGGACCAGATCTGCCGCATCAGCATGAGCAGTTAACCAATAGAAACCATGCCAGAACGCTTTAGCCACCAATGATTTTGAACCGGCATGATGACCACAATCCCCTTCATGAATCTCGCGAAGAATCTTACAACCTTCTTCAGCTGATACACACCGCTGAAATACTCCAGAAGTACTATGATGATGAAGCTCTCCGTTTGCAATTGTCATGGACTTAGAACGCCGGACTATCTGTCTTGCCTCTATTTCATCATCCGGTAGTTCTCCTCGGCTCAGATATGCCAAATAAGGCAGCGTCCAATTCGGAATAACATGAAGTGCTGCCACTAGTTGTGCCTCCGGATCAGGAACCACTAGGTCTTCCTACGATGGTACTTGTACTGACGGACTGTGCAGCTCATCCAAAAAAGTATTTGGTGGCACCGGTTTACGTTGAGAACCCAACCGGCTTAAAGCATCAGCCGCTTCGTTTCTTCGCCGGTCTATGTGTTCCACTTGATACCCTTTAAAATATCCAGCAACTGCTTCCACTTCCCGTCTGTAAGATGCCATGAGGGGATCTCTCGAATCCCACTTGCCTGAAACTTGCTGTGCCACCAGATCTGAATCGCCAAAACATTTGACCCGGCTCAAGTTCATCTCCTTTGCCATCCGTAATCCATGAAGTAATGCTTCATATTCTGCTGCATTATTAGTACAAGGAAACAATAAACAGAGGACATAGCAAAACTTATCACCTCGGGGGGAAGTTAAAACAACTCCAGCCCCCGAGCCTTCCAACTGTCTTGAACCGTCAAAGTGAATCGTCCAGTATGTAAGATCCGGCTTCTCCTCAGGGGTTTGCAACTCTGTCCAATCATTGATGAAATCCACCAATGCCTGAGATTTTATAGCGGTGCGTGGCACATACTTCAACTCATGTGGGCTGAGCTCAATGGCCCACTTCGCTACTCTACTTGTAGCTTCCCTGTTCTGGATTATGTCCCCCAACGGTGCTGAACTAACCACAGTTATTGGATGACCTTGGAAATAGTGCTTCAGCTTCCGGTTTGCCATGAACACACCATACACCAGCTTCTGCCAATGTGGATACCTCTGCTTGGATTCATTGAGTACTTCACTCACGTAATAAACCGGGCGCTGAACCGGGTATTCCTTCCCTGCTTCCTTGCGCTCAACCACAATTGCGACGCTGACTGCTCGTGCATTGGCAGCGACGTATAACAGCAACGGCTCCTTATCAATAGGGGCAGCCAGGACCGGCGGCTTTGCCAGTTGCCGTTTCAGATCCTCAAACGCCGCGTTCGCCTCATCACTCCATATAAACCGATCTGTTTTCTTCAGCATCTAGTAAAGCGGAATCGCCTTCTCTCCCAAACGGCTGATGAACCGGCTTAATGCCGTGATCCGGCCAGCGATACGTTGAACATCGTTGATGCAAACCGGTTTAGCCAAAGATGTGATTGCCTTAATCTTCTCCGGATTAGCTTCTATTCCTCTGTTTGAGACCAAGAATCCCAGTAGTTTACCTGCCGGAACACCAAAGGCACACTTCTCTGGATTAAGCATCATCTTATAAGCTCGAAGATTATCAAAAGTCTCTTTAAGATCCTCTATCATTGTCTCCTCTTTCCTTGATTTAACCACAATGTCATCCACATAGGCATGAACATTCCTCCCTATCTGCCTTTTAAGACAATTCTGAACGCAACGCTGATAAGTTGCTTGAGCACTCTTAAGCCCAAAAGGCATAGATACATAGCAAAAAGCACCAAAAGGGGTTATGAAAGCTGTCTTCTCTTGGTATTTAACTGCCATTTTGATCTGGTGATATCCTGAATATGCATCCAAAAAACTTAGCCGCTCACATCCTGCTGTAGCATCGATAATCTGATCAATGCGAGGGAGAGCAAAAGGATCAGTTGGACAAGCTTTGTTGAGGTCTGTGTAGTCCACACACATTCTCCACTTCCCATTCTTCTTTAACACCAGTACCGGATTAGCCAACCACTCTGGGTGAAAGACTTCCACTATGAACCCTGCGGCCAAAAGCCTGGCCACTTCTTCTCCTATAGCCTTGCGCCTCTCTTCGTTGAAGCGGCGCAAATATTGTTTAACCGGTTTATATTTCGGATCAATGTTAAGGCTGTGCTCAGCGAGTTCCCTCGGTATACCTGGCATGTCAGAAGGTTTCCACGCAAAGATATCTCGGTTCTCACGGATGAACTCGATGAGCGCGCTTTCCTATTTGGGATCAAGGTTAGCGCTGATAGTAAACTGCTTGGACGAATCACCTGGCACAAAATCAATTTGCTTGGTCTCCTCCGCCGATTTAAACTTCAACGCCGGATCATGCTCTGTAGTTTGCTTCTTCAGTGGAGTCATATCTGCCGGATCAACATTATCTTTATAAAACTTCAACTCTTCTGTGGCACATACTGCCTCCGCATAGGCTGCATCTCCCTCTTCACATTCCACTGCTATCTTGCGACTTCCATGAACCATGATCGTGCCCTTGTGACCCGGCATTTTGAGTTGCAGATAAACATAACATGGTCTAGCCATAAACTTGGCATAAACCGTTCTTCCGAATAAAGCGTGATAGGGACTCCGGATCTTGACAACTTCGAAAGTTATCATCTCTGACCTGGAATCATGCTCATCTCCAAAGATAACTTCCAAGTCAATCTTTCCAACTGGATAAGCCGACTTACCTGGAACCACCCCGTGGAATACCGTGTTTGATTGTCTTAACTTCTTATCCGTCAGGCCCATAGGACGGAAGGTCTCATAGTACAAGATGTTGATGCTGCTACCACCGTCCATGAGAACTTTAGTGAATTTATAACCTCCCACCTGGGGTGCCACCACCAAGGCCAAGTGGCCCGGATTATCCACCCGCATCGGGTGATCTCCCCTACTCCATACAATGGGCTGCTCTGACCAGCGCAGAAATTGCGGTGTTGCCGGTTCAACCGCGTTAACTGCCCGCTTTAAAACCTTCTGATCTCGTTTACACAGACTTGTGGTGAATACATGGTATTGCCCACTGCTCAATTCCTTCGGATTATTCTGATATCCGGATTGCGGCTGCTGTTGCTGACGCTGCTGGCTACCCTGATTATTGTGATTACCTTGGCCCTGCTGTTGACTGCTTTGGTTATTGTCACCACCCTGATTACGCGGCTGATTGCCCTGGTTATTATAACTTCCTTGACTATTTTGAGCACCGGCCCGGTTTTGATAACCATTGTTGTTGCCCCTATATCCTGATCTAGAGCTATTCCCCTGATGACCTGGACCATAAAACCCTGGGCCTGAACCGCCATTTGGAGGCCTGTCATTAGGATTAAAGCGGCCCATCATTGCTTCCATAAAGGGCTTGCACTCTCTTATAGTGTGTTTTGCCGGTCGTTGTTTCGAGCCATGCTTCGGACAAGGCTGATCTAACTCTTGGTCCCAACTAAAAGCCCCTCCGCCGGTTTGTGGAGGTGGGTTGCCCATACTACACTGAAAACCCCCTTGAACTTGGGTATTGGCTACGAAATCAAAGCCACCTTCTGCCTTTCGCTTGCCCAAGAAACTTGCAGTAGCCGGGTTAACTTGCGCCGGTTTACCAGGTTTTTTAACCTTCCCTGCCTTGTCTCCTTCAGCTTCTGGATACTTGGTATTATCAGAGTCCCCATATTTTACCAGAGCACTCATGAGAGTTCCCATATCATTGCAATCCCTTTTAAGCCGTCCTAGCTTTAACTTTAAAGATTCGAACCGGCAATTGTTTTCCAAAGTCACTATCACCGTACTAGGATTGATACCATTCGAAGAGTGCAAGATCTCTGATACTCGCCGCACCCAAGCACTTGTGGACTCCAGCTCTCCTTGCACGCAGGCTGCTAGATCCACCACTGACATCGGCTGCTTGCATGTATCTTTGAAGTTTTTGATGAACTGACGATGTAGCTCTCCCCATGATCCGATGGAATTAGGGGGTAAACCCTTTAGCCAGGTCCGGGTTGTACCCTCAAGCATCATGGTGAAGTACTTTGCACAAGCCGCTTCATCTACGTCCAGCATCTCCATGGCCATCTCATAACTCTCCACCCAAGCTTCAGGAGGTAAATCCGCAGTGTAATTAGGTACCTTGCGGGGCCCTTTAAAATCCTTGGGCAACTTTACACTCCGTAAAGCGGGGATAAGACATTGTACTCCAAAGGAACTTGTCGTAACTCCCGTCTCTGCCGTGGCAGTTTGAACCGGCGTTGTCTGACGGACCTCCTCCCGGGCTACGGATTTAACCCGGTTCGCATCCTGAGCTTGAGCATCCGCGCCTGCCGGATTATCATGTCTGTGCCGATGTCGCCTGCGCTCACTGCTAGACACTTCTGGCTCCTCCCAATGCCTAGTGTAACTTCGGCTGGGATGTGGTGTTGAATGTAGCCTTTCCCTGCTATGAGAATATGCTTGCTGCTGTATTAACGTCGTATTAAGCAACTCCCTAGCCCGGCGTGCCTCCAATGCTGCCCGGGACGTCCCCTCCACGGGTAAAGCGGCCAAACGTGCAGCAGCAGCTACGATGTTATCCAAAGGATTTGAGTAATGACCTGGAGGGGTAGGAACGTGAGGTGCAGACGTGATCCGCCGATCTTGCTCCGCAGCGGGTTGCTGAACCGGCTCTTCCCTGGCTGGGGGTGTCCTCCGGTTTAAAGCCGGATCGTTACTAGTTCCAGCCCCGGGTGTCCTGAACAGATCCGTCGCTTCATAAACCGACGGTAGACGAGACTGGTACTTTCGACCCCTTACTCCCTGCACGGAGGCCTGCTCCATCCTTAGATGAAAAGCCTGATCATCCAGCTCCGCTTGCCTTATTGCTATCATTGCCTTCTCTGCCTTCAGATCCTCCTTTAATTGATCAATCCGGCCTTTTAACTGAAGGAGCTCTGCATCATGCTACGCCTTGTCTGCTGGAGCTATTGTTGCCACCGCTTTAGCTGTGAACTCCTCGATCAAGGTGGATAGAACGTCAGTAGGTGAGAGGGCCGGGCCGCTCCCCCCTACACCAGCTTCTGCTGTCGCCCCGTTCACCGTGGGCTGTGAACCGGCCATAAAGACAGCCACCCGGTTTGGCGGGTCGAAGGGGTCCGGAATACTGTTTCCATCGGACTCACCCTCAGACCGGCCGTCCTGCAACTGATACAAAGACTCAGTTTCTCCAGATGAAGATTTGTCATCCGAGTAGACAACTGTTGCACCATCGGATTCCGATCCGTCCTCGGTTCGAACCCCATGTACTGCTCCAACGAAGACGTGCTTTACAGCGGGCTGAATCCGGTTTGATCTCGCACGCTAAGCCGGCTCGACGATGTTGAAGAAGATGTCCGGCTCAGGTCCCGGTTCGCCGATCTTGCCGATGAAGACGTGGATGCCGCCGAAGGGAACCCGATACCCGTATTCGATTGAATCGGCCTCCGGTCCCCAGCCTGCGTCGTCGATGTAGATCCGGCCGCGGTGACTCTTGGTCATCCGGCCGACCGCGTAACCCTTGAGCCCTTCAAAGCTGCCCTTCAAGAACTCGAAACCATTGTGCGGAGGCCCCACGGTGGGTGCCAACTGTCGTTGAATTAACACGGCAGATGTCCGGTTTAGCAGACTTGATGATGGAACCATCGCACGGGTTAGCTTGAAGGGGTTTATAGCACACAAAGGACACAGAGAGTTTATACTAGTTCGGCCCCTTCGATGAAGGTAAAAGCCTACGTCTAGTTGGTTTGGTATTGCTTGGGCGTCGGTTTACAGGGAGCGGATCGCTTGCCTGTAGTCTCGACGGGTTGATTCTTGCTTGTCCTTGAACCGTCGACGGGTCGTCCCTTTATATAGAGAGGCGACGCCCAGTCCGGTTTACAGAGTCCCGATGCCGGCTCATACTTGTGTCCGCCTCGGTCTCTGTTCTTTCTTCCTTATCCATCAAGCTACATCATTTGGCGGTTTACAAATCATAACTCTATACATGGGCCCTAAGATCTCATGGGTCGTAGCCTTTACTGAATATTACAACCATATAATTATAACAAGCCGGTTTACACTAGCCGGTTCATACCTGCTAGTAATATCCCTGACAGGACTGGAATTATCTTCTCGGTCAACAGCGAAACATATGGGGAGAATGGAGGGCAGAGTGGTGTTCGATTCAGGATGCGGACGCCCCAGAGTTCTATGTGGCGCGGACGGAATACGTCGTGCACGACAGCGTCTGGAGCAAGCCAAGCCTTACTAAGGACAAGCTTCGCCTAACGCTGAACATGACTGCCCGCCTCAAAGCTATCAGGCTAACCATCGAAAAGGTGGGGGCCGACTTCCTTCGATGCCGCATCGCGCCACTGCAGAAGAGAGACTGATTCTCCTAGGAGTACGGGGATGCCGACGACAGAATGTGTCTGTACCTGGGCCTTGTCAATAATTTATCGATATGTGGCCATGGTTGGCTATGGGAACAACTGTTCGGTAGCCTCTGGCCATTTGATTTGCCGACAAGGGTCGTCCCGCCGCATATCAACTCCGCCCGTGACCAAATTTTAAAGTGGATGCCTGACTACAATTCTTATGGAGTCGAGGCTGATTAGCAACTGCCTGAGCTGGATGTGGAGCTACAGTAGGTCTTCAATCTGGAAGAAAGGGCTTCCAAGGTGGAGAGCAACATGTTCAAGCGTACCTCCAAAGCGGAGGCAGAATTCATCAGGAGGCGGATCGAAGAGGATAAAGCGCTCCGTGCTGCCGGGAAGGAGGGGCCCGAAGGAGAGGAGGAGGAGGAAGAGGAGGCCGAAGGCAGAGGTTCTTGAGATGAAAAGAGTGAGGAGCATGCCGCGAAGGAGGCTGCCGGGATCAATCCTACTAAGGTTGAAATTTTTCAAGCCACGGCAGCGGAGTCTCAAGGAGGAGGCAAAGCATCCTGAGGAGGAATGGCTTGCAATGGGCCTCAAAGCCCGAGAGCCAAATTTTGATGAGCGCCCCTGCGGGCGGGCTAACCGGGGAACAGCGGCCCCTGGTCTATCGCTAGCCACTAAGAGGGTGAAGAAGATTCCTTCTAAGAGCGACAAGCTAGATGTGACACACCGCCATTCCACCCACTTTTCCGAGGCTAAGACATCTCCCGCCAATCGACAAGCGGTTACGAGGGTTGATCCCAGCCCCCAGTGATGTCCAGCTTCCTCGCGCAACTCAGTCTCGCCAGAACTCCCGGCTCCATCAAAGAGCTCAAAGCTGTCGGGAAGCTCTTCTCCCCTGACTCTAAACAGGGGTAGTAAAACCCCTTCACCCGCGGGATACGCGCTAGACACCATGCTCATAGACCTAGAGTAAGGGGAACAATCGATCCTGCTCATCGAGGTACTATGTATTTGATATTTGCTGATTCAATCTTCCTTGTTGACTTGGCACAGACGAAGAACCCCTCATCCACCGGGCCAAACAAAACTAGTAGGCGTTGGCGCCGGGGCCCTTGGTGGGCACGGGTCTGTTGAGAGATGGCACAGAGGACCCCGTGCATAGCCCCCTGCCCAACCTTTGACGTGAAGATATGGGGCAAGTTTCGCCCGCCCAGAGAGATGTGGAATAACATGCCCCATCCCCCGCGAGGGAAGGAGATGAGATTCACCAGGGTGAGAACCACAAGGAGGGCCCCACCCCACCCAAGGTTCAAGAAGAAAAGTCGTCGGCAAGGGCTCCCACCGAGGTCTCGACCCATACTGAGGTCAAAGCCACCGAGGAGGTGGACATGAATCATACCTCGTCAACTTAAGCTGGCGGGGAGACTAATGCCTTTCCGTAGCAAACACCACTGGGTAATCCACTTGCACTTTTCTCTTTCTTTTTCTAGAATTGCTTCGCTTGTAGGTCTCTGACTCAGCGATATTGTGGTATCTTATCTTCGTCGCTTGTTGGTTTTATCTGCAGTTCCGTTGGTCAAAGAACCTGAGGTGCTAGAGGACGTGACCAGTATCGGGAAGGATGCTGCCGAGGAAGTAGCCAAGATTGCTGCTGTAGAAGGCCATGAGCAAGCTGCCGGTGGTATCCAGGAGTCCTTGGAGAAGGTTGAGAAAACCCCCGGCAGCACATCTGGTCTAGGCATAGCCATCTAGGAGAAGGCCCCCCTCCAATACATGGGGCCTTTCCCTTTGAGCTATCCTTTGGCCATGGCTCTGCGACCTTCCTCGGGCAAAATCGCACTAGTCCTTGCCCGATCTGGTCCTGATACTCTTGGATCGCCCATCTCAGTGGATTCCAACCTTGACGAAGAGATTAGACACATACTGAAGCCGCTGTCCTGAGAAGCCGTTGAAGCTGATGACTCTGCTGACTGCGCCAAGGAGATGGCTTTTCTGGAGTCCATGGCGGCATGTATCAAGGACGTGTAGAGCAGGTACAGCTCCAAGTGACATGCAATCAAGGAGTAGCGCAGTTTTGCAGGCCGGGTGGATCAGCAGTTGAAGGACAAGGGTAACAAGTTGCACGAGTGGTACAATCAACATATCCTTTCTCTCAAGAGGCAGTACGAGACGCTGGCTATGGCCAAGGAAGACGTCGCAGCCCGGGAGACTCGGTTGGCGGAGCGTGCAATGCTTATAGACGCCAGAGAGACGAGCATCTCTTCCCGGGAGGGGGCCCTTGAGGCCACTGTCACGGTAAGGAAGAGGAGCTGGAGACCCGCATCCAACAGCGGACTAAGGATCTAGAAGACAACCACGAAGCCACTCTCAACGCACCAGCTCTTGATTCCGCAGCCCAACTGAAGAAGGTGACCGACAAGATCGCTGCCGTGCCCGCTGCCAAGACTGTATTTGAGCATCAAGTGGGTGAGCTGACGGAGGGCCTTGCTGGGAGCAACAAGGAGGTGATGGCCCTCAAAGAGGAAGCGCATAAAACAACGACATTTTTAGAAGAGGTGCAATCGCAGCTTTAGTCCAAGAGCCAGGACCTTTATACTGCTAATGGCGCTATCTCTGACATGAAGGCGAGGCTCGGTTCCTTGGAACAAGAAATTGAGTCTGCCGGGGCTCGTGGTAAGCTGTTGTTGTCAGACTTGAACAAGACAAGGACCCTCCAAAATGATGCAGAAGATAGACTAGTGAACCAAGTTGAACAACATGTCTTCTAGATCATGAGCTTGGTGGATATCGCTGAACGCCTTACTGCCCAGATCGCGGAAATGAGCATGAAGAGTTGGGTCTTCTCCGTCGGCCAGCACGAAGTCCCAAGTGTTAAGTTGACACTTTTCTTCGAGGGCTTCATCGAGGGGCTGAAGACGTATGAGGAGGACAGCGACGCCTGCTTTGCTGACAAGTCTTGGAAGATTGCTTGCGATGCTCTCTTCCTAGTCTTGAGCAACCTTGCCTTCTTCCAACCAAACCTCAACCTCACCGATGGCTTCAAGGAACCGCCGCTTGGTGCTGACATTTCTTCTACTGCGGTGAAGGTTGCCGCCCTTGCTGACAAGGTCTTCGCGGTCCCAAGGGTTCCCAGAGGTCACCAGGCCCAACCTTGAGCCCTTTTTATTGCTGTGGTGCCCTGTAACAAAACATAATACATGTCTTGCGTTTAGGTCTCATACTGTTCTTGATTTGGCACTCGTCGAACAGATGTTTAATTATGTTAGTGCATGCTATACCTCTCGTGTTTTCCCATCGATATTCGTATGATTAGCTTCTTTTGTGCTCTTTGGTTGCTTGCCGGTAGCATGCTGCCGCAATCAGTGTAAGGAACGAGTCCTTAGCATGCAGCTGGTGAGGAAATGCCGTTGGTATGTTTTTGCTTAGCATTCTTTGAGCGTACCGCCCACTTCGTTGAGCAGGCTCGAAACAAAGCAGGGGCGCAGACAAATACAGTAAGGTTTCACCACACAAAAGGCTAGCCATACGAAAACCTTGGTTGTCCGAGAGATAATCAAACACAAGCTTCGAAGAAAAGCTAATAGACATGTTAAATTATCTTCCGTTTGTGCTCCCCTCCTTGGTGGGTTGTGCATTCGGTCACGTACAACGCTTCCTTCCCCACTCGCCATCATTCCTCCTGTTCGTGTATCTTAGAGAGATAGCGCTTGTGTATCCCCCTTCGATCTGAAAAGACAACAACGAGAAGGCGCACAAAGGAAACACTTGGTAATTCACTAGTCACGTGCCCAGCTCCGACAAAGGCTGGAGGAACCAATAAAATGCTTGTAATTAGTAATGTATGGTAGAAAAAAAGAAGGATCGGCCCCTCTCCCATTTTCCATCCACTTCCAATGATCTCATGGAAGCGGGCACGAAGGCCACGCCGGCATGAAGGGCCTTGCCGGGCACGCCTGCTGGAGCGTCAACCAACGTATTCGCACCAGCGCTCCTCTCAGGAATTACCCTTGGTAGAATAAATGTAGGACTGAGCTCCATGTGGGCTCATTGACACCAATGACACTACCACTACGCGGCTTGATCATTGGCAAGTGAGAAGGGATGGGAAGGCTAACCACGTACCATGTCTCTTGTTCGTCCAAATAAACGACCCTTCTCAGATCAGGACGCGCTCAACAGAATAGCCTGATTGTGTTATCTCGAGAGGCGAAGATAATCACATCTTTGTCAGGGTGAGTAAGCTTGACTTCCTTATTTGCACAACCAATGTTTGCATCATGCTTGGAAAGCCAATCCATCCCAAGAATAAGATCAATGTCGGAGTTTCCAAGAACAAGCGGAGAAACCAAAAAACTGTAATCACCCATATGAATAGATATATCCGGAGCAAACACACTAGAATGCATTCGTTTTCCCGGAGAAACAATTGATAACTCCCTTGGCAAATTTTTGGTGGCAAAATTGTGCTTCATTGCAAATGGGTGAGAAATGAAAGAGCATGATGCACCCGAATCAAACAAGACTTTAGCAGGTATAGAGTTAACTGGAAGATTACCAAGTATCACATCTAAAGAATTCTCTGCTTGAGCTGCATTCATCAGATTCACTCTTGCAGCCTTGGGATTGTGCTTTACAATAGCAGTGCTGACAGGTGGAGGAGGCGGAAGGCGCCTTGGGTTGGGACACTTGTTGGCATAGTGACCCTTTTGAGTATACTTGTTGCAAATCACTTCTGAGAGAGGCCGGTGATAAGGACCACTTGATCTTGAAGCTTGAAACTGAGGCTTGGACTGATTGCTTCGGTTGGGTGGGTGGGAGAAAACATGGCCACCTGAGTGCTTGTTGTTGTTTGGAGGACGGAGCACTGGAGGAGGCGGTAGCCAGAACTTCTGCTGCTTGGCAACCAATTGGGAAGAAGAGGAGGAGTGAACATCATCTATGATCCTCTTTTTGGAAGCTTCAATCTTGAGCTGAGCTGCCTCTTGCTTGAGAGCCATATTGTAGAATTGGTCAAATTCATCCGGCTCGATCAAGGTGAGAGCTAGTTGGAGTTCATCCTGAATGAGATGACAACTATTAGCCATTGATGGAAATTATATAAGCTGAATCAACGGCTAGAAATTTCAACATAAGTCTTCACAAGAACATTCGAACAAAATGAACGAATGAATTCCACAGTTTAATGGTACACCAATCTTCTCAAGAAGCCTCTTGTGCACCAAGTCTTGTGGAAATGTCCTTGTATGTGGCATGGGCTTCCCGAAGTGGCCCATGAGTGAACCACCATGGGGGTCCTCAGCCCGATCCAGATGGTCAGGAGACGATGTGGTGAGTACCCCCTAGTCCAGGACACCGTTAGTAGCCCCCTGAACCGGTCTTCAACTTGGGGATACTCCTTGATTCTTCCGAACTGTTCTTCATCTTCGGTCGTCGGTCTTGAAAACTGGTTCAACAAATCTTCCCATCTTCGATCTTGAGGATTGCCGAGCTAAATACGAAGAGTTCACACATCGGTCATCCGAGGAGCCCTTTAAGTCTTCGACCTTTATAAATGCCTTGTCATTTTTTACGGACACCTCGGGATTGAAATGTTCACAGTGCAGCGGTGTCCTCTTGCGTCCGAACTCCAATGCCGAATTGTATCCGAGCTCCAACGCGAAACTGTGTCCAAGCTCCAATGCTGAACTGTATCCGATCTGTCATAGATGACCATGGCTCGAAAGAGTCAAATTAGTTTAGCCGAGCTTAATGTTGGAAATGCCTTCTATGGAGCCAACCATTTATATCTGAGCTTTATGATGGATTGCACCCGAGCTTTATGCCAGACTACTTGCATCCCTGCATTATGCCGGACTGCTTCCGAGGTGGAATTTTTGCTGATATATTTTTCTCGATAGGTGCAATTTAATCTCTGCCGATATATATAGCCAGTAGCCCTCAAGGTGTGTGTTGGTCTAAAACCCGAGATGGTTGAAGGAAAAATAAACAAAACCGCCGATCCCAGTTGCCCCAGCGACTCAGGTCGATTGGAGAAATCATCCTGAGGATCAATTCCTAGCTCAACAACATACGTAAGAATAGAAACATGGTGTAATATATTAGAGGAGATAGTGATCGGCTGACGGGCCCTTGAGAGAGGGTTTTGAGAAGTCACCGTATTATATTAGCTAGATGCCGGATAATTCCCAGATGGTACCTATTGTTGTCCAAAGACGTGTCTGCCCATAGCTCGGTCAAGCCGAACACTGAGCAGTTTGAATTTTCTGCATTGAATAGGCAATGTGGTAGCCCCCGAGCCACTGGTTGGGTGGCAACACCAGATCAACGGATGGATGTGCCCCTTTAATATTTGTAAATGATAAGTGCGAAGCCCAGTAGCCCCCAAGCCTTAATGTGGGCACGGGTGGCCAAATTAAAGATCGATATCCATTCGACACAAATTGGATTTTAGCTGCTTGGCTGTCTCTACAAAATGTGCCCTCGGCTTTTTAATGGACGACTTGAAGTAAATGAACTTTGTCAAATATGTGTAATGATTCTATGTACCAAAGTACTTTACACCAGTAATGCTCAGATCCGCATTGTACAAACTTTGTTGACCGACCATCGGCTGCAACCTTCTTGGTCAGTAGCCGAGGAGTGTTTTCCTACTTTATAAAGTCGTTATAAGGGCAAAGATTTATGGAAAACAAGGCAATTTGGCCATATGGTTTTATAAACAAAGGTACGCAGAGAGATGTGTTATATTACTATTAAACGTAAGAAACATCTTCCAAGGAAAATAGTCCCACTATCGGTTCCTTTCTTTGGGTTGTCATGCTAACGATGATCATGAAACCTCACCTCCGATCAATGTGGGAGGAAAATAGTGAGGATTTAATTTGGGGAAAGTTCCCAATCTCTGTGGTCTTTAAAGAACAAAAAATTTCACTTCCGTTGTTGCTGATCAATTGTATTCTTAAGATTGCTAGCTTTCGGCTTCACCCAGTCCGAGGTACTAACCCGGATGACCCGGTAGTAACAATCACGGAGGTGCTCCATTTACCCCCTAGCCGAACAATTGGGAACGTAGGGTCAAACACAGGAGCTAGGCAACCCAGCTTGGCCAAAATCTTAAGTCAAATTTGATACATATTTACGGCTTTATAATGATGATTACGAAAGACGACACTTGTTAACTGAATACCAATGCCGATGATATGTTTATTTTGACTCCGTTGCGACCGTTCATCATTTGAAAGTGGCTCATCGTCGGCTTCCACCCTTTTGTAGAAGCTACACATGGTGTTTCCACAATAATAGAATAACCCTTAACCGACATCTTGATGCCTGGAGGCAGTTATGTTTGTGAAAACGAGGCAATCAGATATGTGAGCTTTATAACTTTCACTTAGTCACAGGGGCTTAAATTCGGAAAGCTAGCTACGAGCACCCGGTTAGTGTTCAGCATCGACCGAAGTCTAGCCATGAACACCTCGGCCAATGTTAAGAAAGGCCCATTGTTTAACATGGGATAATTTCTATCGATCTATAGTTTGACACCGGCATCAGATCTTTGACCAGTTTACACCCATTGTGACAGTCAGTTTTTGGATTTCTCCACTGAGGCTCTTAACCATTCGAGCTGGAGGCACAATCGTAGTGGTTCTCCCTTTGCACACCTATCCGAACGAAGCAGAACGTAAGAGGCAATCACAGGAGCCGTGCAACCCAACTATTGACGGGAGTCACAATTCGAAACCGAGGCATATAAAGCAATATCCGAGAACGTTTTTGTTGGTACGAAACGACACCTATGGGATCACTGGAATCCCTTCTATGGTTGGTGGGTGCTGAGTTGTGCAAAGAGCAGGTCTAAGAGTCAGCACAGCGATCATTTACCCAGGTTCGGGCCACGAGAATGCGTAATACCCTAGTCCTGCTTTGGTGTATATTTGAGTGTTCTTGAGTTCTTCAGCTAGCTATGGTGCCTCTCCAGCTTTCCAAGATCCGAATCCTTCTCTAGTACGCCGCGGGCCTCCTTTTATAGTCTAAAGGGGCTGTCACAGTGGCACACAGGAGGTGGAAAGGTGTGTATAGGCTTATTCCACACCATTATTGGACAAGGCGCATTCAATGCGCTGCTTAGGTGTCTATTTACTTTATCGGGACGGGAAAGAAGGTCGTCCTGTCCGTGGCCGCTTTGTCTGGTCGCGACACGCATCCAGGCCAGCGAGGCAGGCAGCCGAGGTGGTGTCGCGGTAGGGTCTTCACGAAGATCTGCATGCGACCACGTAGGTGCTTGGCTAGCTGGCCCAGGAACCACGTATCGCCACACGGGTGCCTGCCTGGGCCAGCGGGTCGGCCGCCGAGCTGGGGCGGCGACGGGGCGGCAAGAGCTTGTTGCAGACTTTCTTCTGTTCCCGGAAAGGGTCTTGCCAGGGCCTCTGTGAGTGCCCTGCGACAAGAGGCTTGCCGAGGCTTTGGGGTGCCTTCGGCAAGGAGCCTTGCCGGGGCCTTGCGGGCATCCTCGGCAAGGAACCTCGCGATCGCCATGTCCTCTGGACCTTACCTTGGGAGTCACAGATCTTTGTTTTCACGAAGATCTGCATGCCATCACATGGGCGCTTCCCGAGCCTTGGCTCCACTGTTGTTGATATTGTTGGAGCCCATAGGCTTCAATGGTGGCTGTGACGGAGGCGTCTGAGCGGATCGCCCCGGCAAGAGCCCTTGCCAGGTGGCGCACAGGCCGCCCCGGCAAGAGTCCTTGCTAGGGGAGCCTGTCTCCTTGCTTGGTCTTCTCATACTATTTGTCTTGGAGTTTGTTCTGGTAACTCTGCGTTCCTTGCTTCCTCCTTTTTCCCTGTTATGTTTGGCCTCAGGCGTGGATCTGAGTGCCCGTGCACAAGTAAGGGTAAAAAGAGAGCGCCCCTACTTTTGTACACCGACAAGAGCCCCCGGGCCTGGGCTACTCATAAGCGCAACGCGTTTGTTGGGCTAGGCCCAGAACAGTGCACGGGCAGTGAGGATGGATTCCCTTTTACCGCAGTAACTCCTCCAATGGTTGCGCTTCCCCATGATCCGCGCTGACATGGGGGTCGTGCGTGGGATTACCGCAGCGTGCTTGCGTCACCTTGGGGTTCCAAAAATAGTAAAGAGGCGGTTCGCGCCCTCCTCATAAAGAACAAAGGAAGTCGTGGGGGCGTGACCCATTTACTAAGTGGACTCAGGTCGCCCCATGATCACGGGGGTGCGAAACGGCCATACCACGCGTCATCCAACTCCCGATCCACTCGCCATGTATCCCTCATACATCGGGGAGGGCAAGCGGCGGACGTCGAGGGCGTGGGTATTAATGTAGGGAGAGGGGGGGGGGGCGGACGCCGTTGATTGGAGCAGCGGGTCGGTTCTGTTCCCTCATTCCTTCGGCGTTTGGACTGGTTGGTTCGGGCGGTCGCCCTCCTATAAAGAGGAGAGGAGAGGAGCGGTGCTTTTCACCTCTCCACCCATCTTCTTCCTGTTTGATTCCTTCCCTCCCCAAGGTATGCCGAGAAAGCGCGGTCGTGGCCGTTCCTTTGCGGAAGCGACCAGGTCGTCTTACCGTCAGAGGGCGGCGTTGGGCAAAGAGGAGCAGGATGCCTCAGACGGGGGGCATGCTGGAGGCAGAAGTGCAGGCTGGGGACGCGGGCGGCGAGGCGGCCGAGGCAGAGGCAGACGGGGTCGGGGGCCACCCACGTCGTCGTCGTCTCTGTCTTCATCTCCTTCATTGTCTCCTCGTGCCTCCCCACACAGCCATGTCAAGGACACGGCGCTGGAGTTTATCATACAGCTGCGCGAGCCACCTCGCAGTCGCCTCCACCTTCCTGGTGTTGGGGAACGTAGTATTTTAAAATTTTCCTACGATCACGCAAGATCTATCTACCAGATGCATAGCAACGAGAGGGAAGAGTGTGTCTACGTACCGTCGTAGACCGGAAGCGGAAGCGTCAAGTGACGCGGTTGATGTAGTCGAACTTCTTCGCGATTCAACCGATCAAGCACCGAACGTACGGCACCTCCGCGTTCAGCACACGTTCAGCTTGATGACGTCCCACGAGCTCTTGATCCAGTTGAGCTTCACGGGAGAGTTTCGTCAGCACGACGGTGTGGTGACGGATATGATGTATTCACCGGCGCAGGGCTTCGCCTAAGCACCGCGACGGTATGACCGAGGTGTGTTTCTGTGGAGGGGGGCACCGCACACGGCTGGAACAATTCAACTTGTGTGTCTTTGGGTGCCCCCCTGCCCCCGTATATAAAGGAGCAAGGGGGGAGGCCGGCCGGCCCTTCTCTGGTGCGGCTAGGAGTGCAATCCTACTAGGAATAGGATTGCAATCCTATTCCTAGTAGGAACTACCAAAGAAGGAAGAGAGGGAAAGGAAAAGAAGGAGAGGTGGCGCCCCCAAATCCTAGTCCAACTAGGAACCCTAGGTGGGGCGCCGGCCAGCCCCTATGGGCTGCCTCTCTCTTTTCCATAAGGCCCACTATGGACCATCCCCCCTCGTAGAGGGTTCCGGTAACCCCCTCCGGCAATCCCGTTAAATCCGAAACTTTTCCGGAACACTTCCGGTATCCGAATATAGTCGTCCAATATATCAATCTTTATGTCTCGGACATTCCGAGACTCCTCGTCATGTCCGTGATCTCATCCGGGACTCCGAACTACCTTCGGTACATCAAAACTCATAAACTCATAATACCGATCGTCATCAAACGTTAAGCGTGCGGACCCTACGGGTTCGAGAACTATGTAGACATGACCGAGACTCATCTCTGGTCAATAACCAATAGCGGAACCTGGATGTTCATATTGGCTCCTACATATTCTACGAAGATCTTTTATCGGTCAAAACCGCATAACAACATACGTTGTTCCTTTTGTCAACGGTATGTTACTTGCCCGAGATTCGATCGTCGGTATCTCTATACCTAGTTCAATCTCGTTACCGGCAAGTCTCTTTACTCGTTCTGTAACACATCATCTCGTGACTAACTCATTAGTCTTTTGCTTGCAAGGCTTATTGTGATGTGTGTTACCGAGAGGGCCCAGAGATACCTCTCCGACACTCGGAGTGACAAATCCTAATCTTGATCTATGCCAACACCACGAATACTTTCGGAGACACCTGTAGAGCATCTTTATGATCACCCAGTTATGTTGTGACGTTTGATAGCACACAAGGTGTTCCTACGGTATTCGGGAGTTGCATAATCTCATAGTCATAGGAACATGTATAAGTCATGAAGAAAGCAATATCAGTAAAACTAAACGATCATAGTGCTATGCTAACGGATGGGTCTTGTCCATCACATCATTCTCCTAATGATGTGATCCCGTTGATCAAATGACAACTCATGTCTATGGCTAGGAAACATAACCATCTTTGATCAATGAGCTAGTCTAGTAGAGGCATACTAGGGACATACTGTTTTGTCTATGTATCCACACATGTACTAAGTTTCCGGTTAATACAATTCTAGCATGAATAAAAGACATTTATCATGATATAAGGAAATACAAATAACATCTTTATTATTGCCTCTAGGGCATATTTCCTTCAGTCTCCCACTTGCACTAGAGTCAATAATCTAGCTCACATCGCCATGTGATTTAATACCGATATTTCACATCGTTATGTGAATAACACCCATAGTTCACATCGCCATGTGACCAACACCCAAAGGGTTTACTAGAGTCAATAATCTAGTTCACATCGCTATGTGATTAATACCCAAGAGTAATAAGGTGTGATCATGTTTTGCTTGTGAGAGAAGTTTAGTCAACGGGTCTGTCACGTTCAGATCCGTATGTATTTTGCAAATTTCTATGTCTACAATGCTCTGCATAGAGCTACTCTAGCTAATTGCTCCCACTTTCAATACGCATCCAGATTGATACTTAGAGTCATCTGGATTTAGTGTCAAAGCTTGCATCAGCGTAACCCTTTACGACGAACTCTTTATCACCTCCATAATCGAGAAACATTTCCTTAGTCATCCAGTTACTAAGGATAATTTTGACCGCTGTACAGTGATCTACTCCTGGATCACTATTGTACCCCCTTGACAAACTCATGGCAAGGTACACAACATGTTTGGTACACAGCATGGCATACTTTATAGAACCTATGGCTGAGGCATAAGGAATGACTTTCATTCTCTCTATATTTTTCTGCCGTGGTCTGGCTTTGAGTCTTACTCAACTTCACACCTTACAAGTCAGGCAAGAACTCCTTCTTTGACTGATCCATTTTGAACTACTTCAAAATCTTATCAAGGTATGTACTTATCGAAAGTCTTATCAAGCGTCTTGATCTATCTCTATAGATCGTGATGCCCAATATGTAAGCAGCTTCCCCAAGGTCTTTCTTTGAAAAACTCCTTTCAAACACTCCTTTATGCTTTCCAGAAAATTCTACATCATTTCCGATCGACAATATGTCATTCACATATACTTATCAGAACGGTTGTAGTGCTCCCACTCACTTCTTGTAAATACAGGCTTCACCGTAAGTCTGTATAAATCTATATGCTTTGATCAACTTACCAAAGCGTATATTACAACTCCGAGATGCTTGCACCAGTCCATAGATGGATCGCTGGAGCTTGCACATTTTGTTAGCACCTTTAGGATTGACAAAACCTTCGGGTTGTATCATATACAATTTTTCTTTAATAAATCCATTAAAGAATGCAGTTTTGTTTATCCATTTGCCAGATTTCATAAAATGCGGCAATTGCTAACATGATTCGGACAGACTTAAGCATCGCTACGGGTGAGAAAGTCTCATCGTAGTCAACTCCTTGAACTTGTCGAAAACCTTTCGCAACAAGTCGAGCTTTGTAAACAGTAACATTACCGTCAGCGTCGGTCTTCCTCTTGAAGATCCATTTATTTTCGATGGCTTGCCGATCATCGGGCAAGTCAACCAAAGTCCACACTTTGTTCTCATACATGGATCCCATCTCAGATTTCATGGCCTCAAGCCATCTTGCGGAATCTGGGCTCATCATCGCTTCCTCATAGTTCGCAGGTTCATCATGGTCTAGTAACATGACTTCCAGAACTGGGTTGTCGTACCACTCTGGTGCGGAACGTACTCTGGTTGATCTACGACGTTCAGCAAAAACTTGATCTCATCAAGATCTACTTTCCTCCCACTCACTTCTTTCGAGAGAAACTCCTTCTCTAGAAAGGATCCACTCTTAGCAACAAAGACCTTGCCTTCGGATCTGTGATAGAAGGTGTACCCAACAGTTTCTTTTGGGTATCCTATGAAGATTTACTTCTCCGATTTGGGTTCGAGCTTATCATGTTGAAACTTTTTCACATAAGCATCGCAGTCCCAAACTTAAAAAAAATGACAGCTTAGGTTTCTCGTCAAACCACAGTTCATACGGTGTCATCTCCATGGATTTAGATGGAGCCCTATTTAACGTGAATGTAGCTGTCTCTAATGCATAACCCCAAAAGCAATAGTGGTAGATCACTAAGAGACATCATCGATCGCACCATATATAATAAAGTACGGTTATGACATTCGGACACACCATTACACTGTGGTGTTCCAGGTGGCGTGAGTAGTGAAACTATTTCACATTGTTTTTACTGAAGGCCAAACTCGCTAACTCAAATATTTTACCTCTACGATCATATCGTAGAAACTCTTATTTTCTTGTTACGATGATTCTCCACTTCACTCTGAAATTCTTTGAACTTTTCAAATGTTTCAGACTTGTGCTTCATTAAGTAGATATACCCATATCTGCTCAAATCATCAGTGAAGGTCAGAAAATAACGATTCCCGCCGTGAGCTTCAACACTCATTGGTCTGCATACATCAATATGTATGATTTCCAACAACTATGTTGCTCGTTCCACAGTTCCGGAGAACGGAGTTTTAGTCATCTTGCCCATGAGGCATGGTTCGCAAGCACCAAGTGATTCATAATCAAGTGATTTCAAAAAGTCCATCACTATGGAGTTTCTTCATGCGCTTTACACCAATATGACCTAAACGGCAGTGCCACAAATAAGTTGCACTATCATTATTAACCTTGCATCTTTTGGCTTCAATATTATGAATATGTGTATCTCACGATCGAGATCCAACAAACTATTTTCATTGGGTATATGACCATAGAAGGTTTTATTCATGTAAACAGAACAACAATTATTCTCTAACTTACATGAATAACCGTATTGCAATAAACATGATCAAATCATATTCATGCTCAACACAAACACCAAATAACACTTATTTAGGTTCAACACTAATCCCGAAAGTATAGGGAGTGTGCGATGATGATCATATCAATCTTGGAACTGCTTCCAATACACATCGTCACTTTATCCTTTAACTAGTTTCTGTTCATTATGCAACTCCCATTTCAAGTTACTACTCTTTAGCAACTGAACCAGTATCTAATACCGAGGGGTTGCTATGAACACTAGTAAAATACACATCAATAATCTGTATATCAAATATACCTTTGTTCACTTTGCCATCCTTCTTATCCGCCAAGTATCTAGGGCAGTTCCACTTCCGGTGACCATTTCCTTTGCAGTAGAAGCACTTAGTTTCAGGCTTGAGTTTAGCTTTGGGTTTCTTTATGGGAGTGACAACTTGCTTGTCATTCTTCTTGAAGTTCCCCTTCTATCCCTTTGCCCTTTACTTGAAACAAGTGATCTTATTAACCATCAACACTTGATGTTCTTTCTTGATTTCTACCTTCGCCGATTTCAGCATTGCGAAGAGCTCGGGAATTACCTTCGTCATCCCTTGCATATTATAGTTCATCACGAAGTTCTACTAACTTGGTGATAGTGACTAGAGAACTTTGTCAATTACTATCTTATCTGGAAGATTAACTCCCACTTGATTCAAGTAATTGTAGTACCAAGACAATCTGAGCACATGCTCACTGGTTGAGCTATTCTCCTCCATCTTGTAGGCAAAGTACTGTCAGAAGTCTTATACCCCTCGACACGGGCATGAGTATGAAATACTAATTTCAACTCTTGGAACATCTTATATGCTCCGTGGCGTTCAAAACGTTTTTTGAAGTCCCGGTTATAAGCCGTAAAGCATGGTGCACTAAACTATCAAGTAGTCATCATACCGAGCTTTTGTCAAAACGTTCATAACGTATACATCTGCTCCTGCAATAGGTCTGTCACCTAGCGGTGCATCAAGGACATATTTCTCTGTGCAGCAATGAGGATAATCCTCAGATCACGGAACAATTCCGCATCATTGCTACTAACATCTTTCAACTTAGTTTTCTCTAGGAACATATAAAAACTAAACGGGGAGCAACATCGTGAGCTATTGATCTACAACATAGATATGCTAATACTACGAGGACTAAGTTCATGATAAATTAAAGTTCAATTTAATCATATTACTTAAGAACTCCCACTTAGATAGACATCCCTCTAGTCATCTAAATGATCACGTGATCCAAATCAACTAAACCATGTCCGATCATCACGTGACATGGAGTAGTTTCAATGGTGAACATCTTATGTTGATCATATCTACTATATGATTCACGCTCGACCTTTCGGTTTCCAGTGTTCCGAGGCCATATCTGCATATGTTAGGCTCGTCAAGTTTAACCCGAGTATTCTGCGTGTGCAAAACTGGCTTACACCCGTTGTATTTGAACGTAGAGCTTATCACACCCGATCATCACGTGGTGTCTCGGCACGACGAACTTTCGCAATGGTGCATACTCAGGGAGAACACTTATACCTTGAAATTTAGTAAGGGATCATCTTATAATGCTACCGTCGTTCTAAGCAAAATAAGAAGCATAATAAGATAAACATCACATGCAATCAAAATATGTGACATGATATGGCCATCATCATCTTGTGCTTTTGATCTCCATCTCCAAAGCACCGTCATGATCACCTTCGTCACCGGCGCGACACCTTGATCTCCATCGTAGCATCGTTGTCGTCTCGCCAACTATTGCTTCTACGACTATCGCTACCGCTTAGTGATAAAGTAAAGCAATTACATGGCGATTGCATTTCATACAATAATGCGACAACCATATGGCTCCTGCCAGTTGCCGATAACTTTACAAAACATGATCATCTCATACAAAACCGTATAACTCATCATGTCTTGACCATATCACATCACAACATGCCCTGCAAAAACAAGTTAGACGTCCTCTACTTTGTTGTTGCAAGTTTTACGTGGCTGCTACGGGCTTAGCAAGAACCGTTCTTACCTACGCATACAAAACCACAACGATGTTTCGTCAAGTATGTGCTGTTTTAACCTTCACAAGG
Organism: Secale cereale; assembly: GCA_902687465.1. Classification (NCBI taxonomy): domain Eukaryota; kingdom Viridiplantae; phylum Streptophyta; class Magnoliopsida; order Poales; family Poaceae; genus Secale; species Secale cereale. Next base: position 345,893,862 of record LR738712.1, read on the forward strand.
ACCGGGCGTAGCCACACTTGATTCAGCTAAAGTGAGAGAGACAGACACCCGCCATTCACCTTTAAGCAACGAGTGCTCGTAACGGTGAAACCAGTCTCGCGTAAGCGTACGCATAATGTCGGTCCGGGCCGATTCATCTCACAATACCGCCGAAGCAAAGTATGACATGCTGGTAAGCAGTATGACTAGTATCGCCCACAACTCATTGTGTTCTACTCGTGCATATCAACTACGCATAGACCTGGCTCTGATGCCACAGTTGGGGAACGTAGTATTTTAAAATTTTCCTACGATCACGCAAGATCTATCTACCAGATGCATAGCAACGAGAGGGAAGAGTGTGTCTACGTACCCTCGTAGACCGGAAGCGGAAGCGTCAAGTGACGCGGTTGATGTAGTCGAACTTCTTCGCGATTCAACCGATCAAGCACCGAACGTACGGCACCTCCGCGTTCAGCACACGTTCAGCTTGATGACGTCCCACGAGCTCTTGATCCAGTTGAGCTTCACGGGAGAGTTTCGTCAGCACGACTGTGACGCCCGAAGACCGACGTCCCAGAAGATTCCAGAAGATTCCAGATGTTCCGGGTTCTCCCGTGTGTTTCATTTGTGCTTGTGTTATTTATTTTTGCATTGCATCATATCATCATGCCATGTCATTTTATTTTTTGCATCTCAACCAATAAATTGTGTGGACCTTCGGTCCATTTAAATCGAGGGAAGTGTGACTTCTCTTTAAAACATATCATCCCAATATTTTAGGGAGCTATATAATAAATATTCCATTGTTTGGAATTACCCGCAACACACTTGCAATATTTCCCCATGTCTTTTCCACTTCGAGTTCTCCTACAAAAACCCTCCCTATAATTATTTTCCTATTTATCGAGGTTCCTCCGAAAATTCGAACATTTTTGGACACTTCTATATTCAAGTCTTAGTTCAAACCCATTTGAATTAAAATTCAAATATGTTTGAATTATTTTTCCGATCTGGCCTTTTATATTTTTCTCCGGTCGTGCTCATTTTTACGAGCCCGAGAAAAATAGTCCCATGTGCTAATTTATCTTCCCTAACCTCTCTTTCTTTTCTTTCTCTTCTCCGTTTTGTTTTTTTCTTTCTTTTAGAAAGAGTGAGGGAGGAGTAGCCCAGCAGCCTAGGCCTTTCTGGCCCAGCCGCCACTCCAGCCGCAGCTGCCCAAACATTCCTCTCCAGGCCTCCTACCCGCCTTTCCTCCTGGCCTTATCTCCTCCCAGCAGCTAGCCCATCCCTCCTGGCCCAACTCTTGGCCCGACCGGCGGCCTATCCTAGCGCCCCGTTTCCCTCACTCGCCGATCCGATCGCTCTCCCTCTCATCCCTCTTCCCCGCCGCCAGGGGCCTCGTCCCTCTCGATCCCCCTCGCAGACCCCCCGCTCCCTCTCCCTCGAGCCTCGCTATCTCTCTCGCTCGCACGCACTCACCTCCCTCTGCCCGATCACCGCATCGCCCGATTCCCTCTGGCTCCTCCCGCCTCCGCGCCAGAGGATCGGCCGGCCATGAGCCTCGCCTTTCCTCCCTCGCGCCGCACCCATCCCGCTGCGTCCCCGCCATGTACCACCACCCCGCCATCACTTCCTCCAGTCCCGAGCGCCTCCCTCCGCGCCGGCTCCCGTGAGGCCGCAGCCAGCCGCGCCCCTCCTCCTCGACCAGCACCCTCCTCCGACGCCCGGACGAGCCCCAGCGCCTCCAGCAAGGCAGCAGCGCCGCGGCCAGGCTCTCCTCCCGTGCGTCGCTCCAGCGCCCGAGCGCGCCAAGACCTCGCCGTGGCCTCCCTCCCCGTCCTCCGGCAACAGCAGCTGCAGCGCCGGCGTCCAAGGCCAGGTCCTCGGCCCCGACCAGCCCCAGGCCAAATCCGCACCCTCCGTGCTCCGCGTCCGCGTCCGAGGCCTGCTGCCTCCTCTTCGCCGGCCGTTCCCGCAGTTTTCCCCTTTGTTTTGTTGTTTTGTTGATGATATTGTTAAACTCAAATGACCATGTAACAGCAAGCATATCTTCTTTTGGACCCGAACAACTACCGTCTCGGAGACGCACCGTGTACCACTACTTTCAACTACCGTCGCCCGAACGTCTACCATCGCCCGAACGTCTGCCGTCGCCCCGTGTACCTCTACGGATACCCGAACGTCGATGACCGTGTACAGCTACGACCGATTCCGAGACCGGCAAGACCGTGTACGACTACGCCAGGTGTTGCGGCAAGTACCTCTTCATGACCCGAACGAGTACCACGACGACCCGAAAAACTACGAACGGAACCACTACTGCCGCTACCGACGTGAACAACTACTTCCCTCTACGGAACGGCTACTTCCTCTCCGAACGTGAACGCCTTCTTCCTCTACGATCTCGAACCGTCCCGAAACGAGTGTTTCGAAGGTATAACCCGAGTCGATGACCCGTGTGATGCTTGTTGTGTTGTATGAAATGTTTCCCGTGTGTGCTCCGTGCCGTTTCGTCCGTTTGTCATGTTCCTCGGTTGCCTCGTCGCCGACTCGTGGGAACCCGGTAACGGGATCGCCCCACCTTTCATCTTGTTCGACTCGCTCGCCACCTTTCGTTTGCACCGGTCTCTCGCCGAGTTACCGGAACCGATATGTTGCCGTTGCATCATTTTCGGATCGTTGCCGTGGCACCTTTTCCTTCCACCACGGTGACAAATGCTTCTTATCTCTTATGTCAACCCTTTTAATATAATTGCATAAACTTGACCATGTCATCCGCATCATGTTAACAACCTTTAATGTTGAATTGTTGTTTGCTTAAAATTGCTAACATGCTCATGGGGATTTTCCGGATATGTTGTTGTTATTTCCGGCCTCATTTAAAATGCCTAAATAGTGTAGTTTTATTATGCTTCACCTCTTGCCATGTTAAAAACATTTAATCTTGTCTTGTAAATAATGAGAGTCAACTAAATAATTAAATGTGGTGTTTCGTCAATACGCAACTCGTTGCATATTGAGCTCCACTTAACTTGTAGTGTTGTTTGTGCACTTTGCCATGCCATGCATATTTAAACCGGACATGCATCATACTTGGATGTGCATCGTATGCCATGATAATGCTTGTGTGTTTACCGTGTTGTTTCTTTCTTTCCGGTTTGCTTCTCTTGTTAGCTTCGGTTTCGTTCCGGAGTTGTGAGGATTCTCTCGTCTGTTGCTCCATCTACTTCATGGATCCGTTCTTCTCCCTTGTGGATTCCCAGGCAAGATGACCGAACCCGGATACCATTACTATCTTTGCATATTGCTAGAGTATCGCTCTATAGTTTTTGCCTCGATGCCCATGTTTTCCTGTCAGCCTCCTATTGTAAGCATGAACCTGTTTAACCACCCTACCTATGCAAACCTTTGATTGGCTATACATAGGCTCGCTCAGCCCCTCTTATAGCATTGTTAGTTGCAGGTGAAGATTGAAGATGCTTGCTTCATGTTGAAGTTTGGTTGGGTTATATCACACTATATAAATGCTTTAATGAAATCATCTATATACTGGCAAGGGTGGAAGGCTAAGCCTTTTGCTTGGTGATTTGTTCCACTCATGCCGTTAGGAACCGTATAAACCGGTGTTATGTTCCTTGATTATGCGTTCCTAACACGGTTGGGGTGTATGGGACCCCCTTGATAAACCGCTAAGTGCTAAGTATTTTCCAGCAAGTCCCAACATTTGGTACTATTTGCCTAATAACTAATAAAACTTGCATGTGGACTAGCTATCCCTTTTATTTTAATTCAACAACCCCGGGCCAGTGCTCCACATGAGTGTTGGTCCGAAACGGGGGTCCTGCAGGGCCACCTCGAGGAAACTCAAGGTCTGGTAAAAACCTGTAGCATCGCCCATCCGGTCGTGTCCTGAGACTAGATACGCGCGGCTACCTATCAGGGTGTCGACACGCCAGGAGGATTTGCTGGATTAGCCTTACCTTAGTTCGGTTTAACTTGAGCACGGGATTCCGAGAATACTCGGGTCTTCCCACCTATGGAGTTGTGACTCCGCGGATCGTGGGCTTGTAATGGGTCAAGTTGGAACACCCCTGCAGGGTTTTGAACTTTCGAAAGCCGTGCCCGTGGTTATGTGGCAGATGGGAGCTTGTTAATATCCGGTTGTAGATAACTTGACACAATGATTCAATACACTACCAGCGTGTGTAACGTGACTGTCAATTTCCGAATAGGGATTCGGGAGTTCAACATGGTGGGGTTATGTTTGTTGAGCTTTAGTTAGGATCACTTCGTGATCATCTCTCGACCGAGGCACTTCTCTTCTCGCTCTCTTTACGTAAGTTAGTGCTAGTTGCTGCTGCAGACTCTTGTTGTTCCTTCACCTCTCGTTCTTTCTTCAGCCTTGTCCTCACCCAAGGCTTAAATAGTCGTGTTACCCGGGTACGGGATTGCTGAGTCCTCTGTGGCTCACAGTTACTTCACCACACCAGATGCAGGTTCAGCCGAGTTTGATGCAGGAGATGGATCAGTTCTTCACGGGGAGCTCGATGAAGAGTTGGCCGTATGCTTGTTACGTTTCGACGATCAGTAGTGGTTTCTACTAGGATTCGATCCTGACCTGTGGCTTTATGTTGTTTTGGTATCTTTCTTTTGGATCTTCACCCGTAGTCGGGTTGTGATGTTTTGAATGATGTATTGCTTATGTATTGTATTGTGTGAAGTGGCGAGTGTAAGCCAACTATCTCCTTTTGCAATTTAATCCCTCTTTTACATGAGTCGTGCAAAGATACCAAACTTGAGATCATTCTAGGATGGGCTTATACCTTTAAGTCGTGCCTCGACACGTAGGAGGTATAGTCCCATCCTGGGCATTACAAGTTGGTATTCAGAGCCTTCTCCGACCTAGAAGCCCCCACTTATTGATCGAATCATTGACGGTTGAGTCTAGGCACACACTGAAAATGTTTTGAGTCCTATATTTATATCGGAGAGTAGGATTTCTTTTGCTCCTCATCCCCTTTCACTCTGGTGAGGACTCGTGACGATTACTCTTTTCTCTTCTACTTTCAAAAATTGCACCAATTTTTTTTTTAGGATCTCGCGAGTATTGTTTGGATTGTTCCGATGTCTTTGTGACGAGAACATTGTTCTCGATGCCTCCTGTCATTAGGGGTTGTGGCAGTGTCCCGGGGAGTTGAGCTCCGAGGTGTTGTCGTCACAAATCCATCGCGGCAGTACTAGAATACTTAAGACGGCCGACATCGAAATCTCTCCTATATGGTTAGTGGCAAGATAACCCCGACATCACCCAGTACTGGGGAGGTAGTTCGGGAGTATTGCCATAGCTTGTATAGTGGATGCTTTTCGAAGGTCCGTGGTAAACAGTTTCCGAGAAAGACTGGTTATGTGTTGAAGGATGGATACACCTGGATGTAGGTTTAGAGTTGATTGCGCGGTGCTTCCCGTGTATCCCCAACACCTGATTGCATAACTGGAAACTTTCGGAAATCTATAGGTGGGTTCATCTAGTAGTTCTAGGCATTCTTCCAACGGATGCACGATATGAAGTTTGGGGTTCTACATTGAGTGAAGTGGTTTTATGGACTTGTTCTGATCGGGAGTTGCATCTTAAAGGGTCCTTGGCTATGCTGATCCGGGGATTGCAAAACCCTTTTGTAACACGTTCCATGAGCTTTCAGCACGAAGATGTCGAACGAAGCTTCTATCTTGTATTTGTTCTATCTGATCCTTGTTCCTTTTTTATTTACCTTTTGTTCTCCAAGTGGCTTCTCGACGAGTTGATGTACCTACGGAATTCATTCGTTCAATTCTCTGTTCGAATGATATTGTGAAGATGATGCTGCAACATATCTACCCTTTGTTGTTGATTTGATTCTGGTATTCGAGTTGCTTCGATGTCAAATGTTGATTCCATACCTTTTCCTAATCGGTGTTCTCATATTTCTATGGGAGTGCTAGTCCTTCTTGATCAATCAAGATTTTCATGTTAATCCTCTTCAACCGGTGTGCCTTCTCTTCAAGTTATTCCATACGGACACCGTTGAGAAATCTGACGATTTGTCTGTTTCATTCTTCCCAAGTTGTCTTTGTTTTCCCCGCCCTCCCACCCTTCTTTTCTTGGAGCCAGAAATTCTTAGATGAAGTATCCATTTTATTCATGTGATATTTCTTCATTCTTTTCCTTCAATGTTCTTATCCGATGATTTATCGTGAAGATGCTCGAGAGCTTCAAGTTCATCATTCTTTTGTTCTTAAATTCTGCCGGTGGATGTAATTCAAGATTTCGGTGTTGATCTTATCCTTTTCCTCATTTCATAATGCTTTCTTATTCCGGTGCACCAATTAATCATTCTCCTCTTGCTATTCATATCCGGAGTGCTGAAGATATCTCAGTTGATCCGCGTTTCCATTCTTAATCATTTCAAACTATTTTGAGGATTGCTATCTTATTCAAGCCATTTAATTCAACCGGTGCAATATCTCTTAAGCAATCTTTTTCCAACGGTGATTTCTTTGAGTGGGCCCTAACCCACAGGTCTTTTTCCAGGATCTTACCTGACTCTTCTAATTATTTTCCGGAGTTATTTTGAAATTCCTTTCAAGTGTGACGTAAGAATGATCCTCATCAGTCACATGACTTCTCCAAGATCGCTTTCAAATTCTTTTTCTTCGTTGGTTCAACCTTTTAATTCTTCATTCCGGAGTGCTCAACAATTCTTATAGCATTTCTCGTCATTCTCAACATTTGGAGACCGGAGAAGAGTTTCTCTTAAATTTTAACCCGTTCTCTTGATGAGTTGTGGTTCTAGCTTCATGCCATCCTCATTATTGTTCCGATTGTGAGGAATTCTTTTTATACCATCCGAAGCATTTCATGAATTCTTTTCTTTGTGATCCTCCGAAGGCCATCATTTCAGAATATTTCTTCGTTCTCTGTTTGCAACTTCGTCCTCCAAATATTCTTCATTGATGTCTCTTCGTTCGTCTCCCTATTCTTACGGTGGTTCATTCAAGTTTACCTTTCCGTTGTTATCGTTTTAATTCATTTGTTCTTTTCATAATCCTACTAGTGGTTCGTTGAAGATTATCCGAGCTTGTGCGAGATCTCTCTTTAATTCTTTCCAACGAGAATAAGTAGTATGCCAAATCCTTTGGTTGTCATCAATTTAAATTGGTGAAGGAGATGCATGACATAATTCTTATTCTTATTCCTTCAAGGTGATTTAATCTCTGTTTTCCGGAGCTTGTTCATCATATCATATCCTCGATTCTAAGTTGTTCATCTTGTTTTCCGGAGCTCCATGATATTCAGTTATCATTTCAAAGCTCCATCTAATTCATCGCAGGCCTTGAATCTTATTCTTTTCATCTTTCACTTCTCATGCTTCCTTACCGGAGTTCTCATGGTGGTTCATCATCATTTAATTCATCCTTGAAGTCTTCATCAAGATTCCTGTTGGAGCTCAAGCATTCTTCATCATGCTTTCCAATTGCAATCCTTCTACCTTATCCTTTCAGATGGTGTTATGTCATTTTGACAATTCCTTCATGTTTCATGATTCACGAGTTATCAAGAATGAGATATTTAAACCCATCATTTTTCCTTGTTCAAGAGATCTTTTCAACCCCTCATTTTATTCGTTGGAGTTATCTTGGGTTGCATTTCACCTAAAAGCTTTCCCTAAGGATTGTTGCTAAGTATGGTGCTTATAAATGAACCAAGTTCTTCATTTATCATTCTGGTGAAATAAGTTTATCGTCTCCTTGTTGATCTCAATCCAAGCAAATGTTTTCGTCAGTGGCTGGTTGTCACCTCTTAATTTTGAGATCTTTGACATAAGCCCACATCAAGCTTATTCGTTTTCGTTGTTGATTTTTCCAACAACTCCATTCAACCCTTCTTTGTAAGGATGCTCTTTCAAATTCAATTTGAGAGAAGTTGTCATTTTCTTCTCCGTTCTTTCTTCCTAACGATCTAGCATCTATTCTTTCGTTCCGGAGGCTTTGAAATTGTTGCTCTCTCCAAACCATCATCTCGTTTATCAAGATCATGTTCTTTCCCTTGCTTATCATTAACCGGAGTGTTGTATTCTTCATTCTAGTTCCGTCATCTATCTAGTTTTGCCTCTCTTTTCAACCGGAGTGCTGTCTAAATCCTTCTTAACCTTGTGCCATTCTTTTAAGTGTCTCGGAGGCAATATGTTGTTGTTTTCATCAAGTATAATTCCATCCCAACTTGGCTAGTTCATGTTAATCCCTTCCATTTTCAGACGGAGTGCTGTCCAAATTATTTCATTCTTATTCCTTCTCAATCTTGGATAATCGGAGTGGTTTTTAAATTCTTTCGTCATCCGTGAGCTCTTGTTTCATGTCTTTCAACCTACAAGGTTCTCATAATGTTCTTTGTTCCTCTTTTCTAACGGAGTATTTTCATATTCGTTCATCTCTGTTGTATTCTTCTTTCATTTTGTTCAACCTCTCAAGGTTCATGGTTTCACTCGTCTGTCAAAGAAGCAACTTTGTTTTACCTCTTCCTCTTCCGTTTTTACCCGGTGCTGTCTCTAGGATCTCGGGTCGAGATCCTCTGTTAGTGTGGGAGAGTTGTGACGCCCGAAGACCGACGTCCCAGAAGATTCCAGAAGATTCCAGATGTTCCGGGTTCTCCCGTGTGTTTCATTTGTGCTTGTGTTATTTATTTTTCCATTGCATCATATCATCATGCCATGTCATTTTATTTTTTGCATCTCAACCAATAAATTGTGTGGACCTTCGGTCCATTTAAATCGAGGGAAGTGTGACTTCTCTTTAAAACATATCATCCCAATATTTTAGGGAGCTATATAATAAATATTCCATTGTTTGGAATTACCCGCAACACACTTGCAATATTTCCCCATGTCTTTTCCACTTCGAGTTCTCCTACAAAAACCCTCCCTATATTTCTTTTCCTATTTATCGAGGTTCCTCCGAAAATTCGAACATTTTTGGACACTTCTATATTCAAGTCTTAGTTCAAACCCATTTGAATTAAAATTCAAATATGTTTGAATTATTTTTCCGATCTGGCCTTTTATATTTTTCTCCGGTCGTGCTCATTTTTACGAGCCCGAGAAAAATAGTCCCATGTGCTATTTTATCTTCCCTAACCTCTCTTTCTTTTCTTTCTCTTCTCCGTTTTGTTTTTTTTCTTTCTTTTAGAAAGAGTGAGGGAGGAGTAGCCCAGCAGCCTAGGCCTTTCTGGCCCAGCCGCCACTCCAGCCGCAGCTGCCCAAACATTCCTCTCCAGGCCTCCTACTCGCCTTTCCTCCTGGCCTTATCTCCTCCCAGCAGCCAGCCCATCCCTTCTGGCCCAACTCTTGGCCCGACCGGCGGCCTAACCTAGCGCCTCGTTTCCCTCACTCGCCGATCCGATCGCTCTCCCTCTCGTCCCTCTTCCCCGCCGCCAGGGGCCTCGTCCCTCTCGATCCCCCTCGCAGACCCCCCGCTCCCTCTCCCTCGAGCCTCGCTCTCTCTCTCGCTCGCACGCACTCACCTCCCTCTGCCCGATCACCGCATCGCCCGATTCCCTCTGGCTCCTCCCGCCTCCGCGCCAGAGGATCGGCCGGCCATGAGCCTCGTCTTTCCTCCCTCGCGCCGCACCCATCCCGCTGCGTCCCCGCCATGTACCACCACCCCGCCGTCACTTCCTCCAGTCCCGAGCGCCTCCCTCCGCGCTGGCTCCCGTGAGGCCGCAGCCAGCCGCGCCCCTCCTCCTCGACCAGCACCCTCCTCCGATGCCAGGACGAGCCCCAGCGCCTCCAGCAAGGCAGCAGCGCCGCGGCCAGGCTCTCCTCCCGTGCGTCGCTCCAGCGCCCGAGCGCGCCAAGACCTCGCCGTGGCCTCCCTCCCCGTCCTCCGGCAACAGCAGCTGCAGCGCCGGCGTCCAAGGCCAGGTCCTCGGCCCCGACCAGCCCCAGGCCGAGTCCGCACCCTCCGTGCTCCGCGTCCGCGTCCGAGGCCTGCTGCCTCCTCTTCGCTGGCCGTTCCCGCAGTTTTCCCCTTTGTTTTGTTGTTTTGTTGCTGTTATTGTTAAACTCAAATAACCATGTAACAGCAAGCATATCTTGTTTTGGACCCGAACAACTACCGTCTCGGAGACGCACCGTGTACCACTACTTTCAAATACCATCGCCCGAACGTCTACCGTCGCCCGAACGTCTACCGTCGCCCCGTGTACCTCTACGGATACCCGAACGTCGACGACCGTGTACAACTACAACCGAGTCCGAGACCGGCAAGACCGTGTACGACTACGCCAGGTGTTGCGGCAAGTACCTCTTCATGACCCGAACGAGTACCACGACGACCCGAACAACTACGAACGGAACCACTACTGCCGCTACCGACGTGAACAACTACTTCCCTCTACGGAACGGCTACTTCCTCTCCGAACGTGAACGCCTTCTTCCTCTACGATCTCGAACCGTCCCGAAACGAGTGTTTCGAAGGTATAACCCGAGTCGATGACCCGTGTGATGCTTGTTGTGTTGTATGAAATGTTTCCCGTGTGTGCTCCGTGCCGTTTCGTCCGTTTGTCATGTTCCTCGGTTGCCTCGTCGCCGACTCGTGGGAACCCGGTAACGGGATCGCCCCACCTTTCATCTTGTTCGACTCGCTCGCCACCTTTCTTTTGCACCGGTCTCTCGCCGAGTTACCGGAACCGATATGTTGCCGTTGCATCATTTTTGGATCGTTGCCGTGGCACCTTTTCCTTCCACCACGGTGACAAATGCTTCTTATCTCTTATGTCAACCCTTTTAATATAATTGCATAAACTTGACCATGTCATCCGCATCATGTTAACAACCTTTAATGTTGAATTGTTGTTTGCTTAAAATTGCTAACATGCTCATGGGGATTTTCTGGATATGTTGTTGTTATTTCTGGCCTCATTTAAAATGCCTAAATAGTGTAGTTTTATTATGCTTCACCTCTTGCCATGTTAAAAACATTTAATCTTGTCTTGTAAATAATGAGAGTCAACTAAATAATTAAATGTGGTGTTTCGTCAATACGCAACTCGTTGCATATTGAGCTCCACTTAACTTGTAGTGTTGTTTGTGCACTTTGCCATGCCATGCATATTTAAACCGGACATGCATCATACTTGGATGTGCATCGTATGCCATGTTAATGCTTGTGTGTTTACTGTGTTGTTTCTTTCTTTCCGGTTTGCTTCTCTTGTTAGCTTCGGTTTCGTTCCGGAGTTGTGAGGATTCTCTCGTCTGTTGCTCCGTCTACTTCATGGATCCGTTCTTCTCCCTTGTGGATTCCCAGGCAAGATGACCGAACCCGGATACCATTACTATCTTTGCCTATTGCTAGAGTATCGCTCTATAGTTTTTGCCTCGATGCCCATGTTTTCCTGTCAGCCTCCTATTGTAACCATGAACCTGTTTAACCACCCTACCTATGCAAACCTTTGATTGGCTATACGTAGGCTCGCTCAGCCCCTCTTATAGCATTGTTAGTTGCAGGTGAAGATTGAAGATGCTTGCTTCATGTTGAAGTTTGGTTGGGTTATATCACACTATATAAATGCTTTAATGAAATCATCTATATACTGGCAAGGGTGGAAGGCTAAGCCTTTTGCTTGGTGATTTGTTCCACTCATGCCGTTAGGAACCGTATAAACCGGTGTTATGTTCCTTGATTATGCGTTCCTAACACGGTTGGGGTGTATGGGACCCCCTTGATAAACCGCTAAGTGCTAAGTCTTTTCCTGCAAGTCCCAACATTTGGTACTATTTGCCTAATAACTAATAAAACTTGCATGTGGACTAGCTATCCCTTTTATTTTAATTCAACAACCCCGGGCCAGTGCTCCACATGAGTGTTGGTCCGAAACGGGGGTCTTGCAGGGCCACCTCGAGGAAACTCAAGGTCTGGTAAAAACCTGTAGCATCGCCCATCCGGTCGTGTCCTGAGACTAGATACGCGCGGCTACCTATCAGGGTGTCGACACGCCGGGAGGATTTGCTGGATTAGCCTTACCTTAGTTCGGTTTAACTTGAGCACGGGATTCCGAGAATACTCGGGTCTTCCCACCTATGGAGTTGCGACTCCGCGGATCGTGGGCTTGTAATGGGTCAAGTTGGAACACCCCTGCAGGGTTTTGAACTTTCGAAAGCCGTGCCCGCGGTTATGTGGCAGATGGGAGCTTGTTAATATCCGGTTGTAGATAACTTGACACAATGATTCAATACACTACCAGCGTGTGTACCGTGACTGTCAATTTCCGAATAGGGATTCGGGAGTTCAACACGGTGGGGTTATGTTTGTTGAGCTTTAGTTAGGATCACTTCGTGATCATCTCTCGACCGAGGCACTTCTCTTCTCGCTCTCTTTACGTAAGTTAGTGCTAGTTGCTGCTGCAGACTCTTGTTGTTCCTTCACCTCTCGTTCTTTCTTCAGCCTTGTCCTCACCCAAGGCTTAAATAGTCGTGTTACCCGGGAACGGGATTGCTGAGTCCTCTGTGGCTCACAGTTACTTCACCACACCAGATGCAGGTTCAGCCGAGTTTGATGCAGGAGATGGATCAGTTCTTCACGGGGAGCTCGATGAAGAGTTGGCCGTATGCTTGTTACGTTTCGACGATCAGTAGTGGTTTCTACTAGGATTCGATCCTGACCTGTGGCTTTATGTTGTTTTGGTATCTTTCTTTTGGATCTTCACCCGTAGTCGGGTTGTGATGTTTTGAATGATGTATTGCTTATGTATTGTATTGTGTGAAGTGGCGAGTGTAAGCCAACTATATCCTTTTGCAATTTAATCCCTCTTTTACATGAGTCGTGCAAAGATACCAAACTTGAGATCATTCTAGGATGGGCTTATACCTTTAAGTCGTGCCTCGACACGTAGGAGGTATAGTCCCATCCTGGGCATTACAACGACGGTGTGGTGACGGATATGATGTATTCACCGGCGCAGGGCTTCGCCTAAGCACCGCGATGGTATGACCGAGGTGTGTTTCTGTGGAGGGGGGCACCGCACACGGCTGGAACAATTCAACTTGTGTGTCTTTGGGTGCCCCCTGCCCCCGTATATAAAGGAGCAAGGGGGGAGGCCGGCCGGCCCTTCTCTGGTGCGGCTAGGAGTGCAATCCTACTAGGAATAGGATTGCAATCCTATTCCTAGTAGGAACTACCAAAGAAGGAAGAGAGGGAAAGGAAAAGAAGGAGAGGTGGCGCCCCCAAATCCTAGTCCAACTAGGAACCCTAGGTGGGGCGCCGGCCAGCCCCTATGGGCTGCCTCTCTCTTTTCCATAAGGCCCACTATGGACCATCCCCCCTCGTAGGGGGTTCCGGTAACCCCCTCCGGCAATCCCGTTAAATCCGAAACTTTTCCGGAACACTTCCGGTGTCCGAATATAGTCGTCCAATATATCAATCTTTATGTCTCGGACATTCCGAGACTCCTCGTCATGTCCGTGATCTCATCCGGGACTCCGAACTACCTTCGGTACATCAAAACTCATAAACTCATAATACCGATCGTCATCAAACGTTAAGCGTGCGGACCCTACGGGTTCGAGAACTATGTAGACATGACCGAGACTCATCTCTGGTCAATAACCAATAGCGGAACCTGGATGTTCATATTGGCTCCTACATATTCTACGAAGATCTTTTATCGGTCAAAACCGCATAACAACATACGTTGTTCCTTTTGTCAACGGTATGTTACTTGCCCGAGATTCGATCGTCGGTATCTCTATACCTAGTTCAATCTCGTTACCAGCAAGTCTCTTTACTCGTTCCGTAACACATCATCTCGTGACTAACTCATTAGTCTTTTGCTTGCAAGGCTTATTGTGATGTGTGTTACCGAGAGGGCCTAGAGATACCTCTCCGACACTCGGAGTGACAAATCCTAATCTTGATCTATGCCAACACCACGAATACTTTCGGAGACACCTGTAGAGCATCTTTATGATCACCCAGTTACGTTGTGACGTTTGATAGCACACAAGGTGTTCCTACGGTATTCGGGAGTTGCATAATCTCATAGTCATAGGAACATGTATAAGTCATGAAGAAAGCAATAGCAGTAAAACTAAACGACCATAGTGCTATGCTAATGGATGGGTCTTGTCCATCACATCATTCTCCTAATGATATGATCCCGTTGATCAAATGACAACTCATGTCTATGGCTAGGAAACATAACCATCTTTGATCAATGAGCTAGTCTAGTAGAGGCATACTAGGGACATACTGTTTTGTCTATGTATCCACACATGTACTAAGTTTCCGGTTAATACAATTCTAGCATGAATAAAAGACATTTATCATGATATAAGGAAATACAAATAACATCTTTATTATTGCCTCTAGGGCATATTTCCTTCACCTGGAGCATTTGTGAGGGCGTTGGAGGCCGATCAGCCACCAAGGCTAAGGCTTCACATGGAGGGGTGTTTTCATGGTGCCATGTGGGTCGACACCAGGTTTCCCACTCCTCACGTGATGCTTCTTCGCCGGGGGTGGAAGACCTTCGCGCGTGCCCACTGCTTGGTGAAGGGGCACGTCCTCTACTTCAGGCTAGCGGAGAGCAATTTGCTCCTCGTCAAAGTCTTCGGGCGCTCGGGACAAAGACACGTTCTGATGACTACTTGATAGTTTAGTACTCCATGCTCTATGGCATAGAATCGGGGCTCCAAAGACGTTTTGAACACCATGGAACATATGAGATGTTCTGAGAGCTGAAATTGGGATTTTAGGCTCATGCCCGTGTTGAGAGGTATGAGACCTCTGACAAGTTCTTCGCCTACAAGATGCAGGAGAATAACTCAGCCTGTGAGCAAGTGCTCGGAATGTCTGGGGTGCTACAATCACTTGAATCAAGTGGGAGTTAATCTTCCAGATAAGATAGTGATTGACAGAGTTCTCTAGTCACTATCACCAAGCTGCTAGAACTTCATGATGAAGTATAACATGAAAGGGATGGAGATGATCCCGGAGTTGTTCGCGGTAGGCCACGAAGGTAGAAATCAAGAAGGGGAGTCAAGTGTTGATGGTTAACAAGACCACTGGTTTCAAGAAGGGAAAGGGCAAGAAGGGAAACTTCATGAATGGCAAGCCAGTTGCCACTCTGGTGAAGAAACCTAAGGTTGAACCCAAACCCGAGACTAAGTGCTTCTATTGTAAGGGGAATGGTCACTGGTAGCAGAACTACCCCAAATACTTGGTAGATAAGAAGGCTGGAGACTTAAACAAAAGTATATTTGATATATGTGGTATTGATGTGTACCTTACAAGTACTCCTAGTAGCACCTGGGTATGAGATACCGGTTCAGTTGCTAATATTGGTAACTCGAAACAAAAGTTGTGGAATAAACAAAGACTAGGTAAGGGCGAGGTGATGATGTGTGCAGGAAGTATTTCCAAGGTTGATGTGATCACCATCTCATGCTCCCTCTACCTTCGAGATTAGTGTTGAACCTAGATAAATGTTATCTGGTGTCTGCACTGAGGCATGAACATGATTAGATTGTGTTTATTGCAATACGGTTATTCATTTAAGTCCGAGAATAATGGTTATTCTGGTTATATGAACAATACCTTCTATGGTCATGCACCCAATGTGAATGGTTTATGGAATCTCGATCATAGTGACACACATGTTCATAATATTGACGCCAAAAGATGTAGAGTTGATAATGATAGTACCACTTTCTTGTGGCATTGCTGCTTAGGTCATATTGGTGTAAAGCGCATGAAGAAACTCCATGCTGAATGGACTTTTGGAGTCACCTGATTTTGAATCACTTGACACATGTGAACCATGCCTCATGGGCAAGAAGACTAAAACCCCGTTTTCTGGTACAATGGAACGGGCAAGTGACTTGTTGGAAATCATACATACTGATGTGTGCGGTCCGATGAGTGTTGACGCGCGCGGTGGCTATCGTTATTTTCTTACCTTCACTAGTGACTTGAGTAGATATGAGTATATTTACTTAATGAACCATAAGTCTAAAACATAAGAAAAGTTCAAGCAATTTCAAAGTGAAGTTGAGAATCATCGTAACAAGAAGATCAAATTCCTACGATCTGACCGAGGGGAAGAGTATCTGAGTTATGAGTTTGGCAATCAATTAAGACAATGTGGAATTGTTTTACAGTTGATGCCACCTGGAACACCACAACGCAATGTTGTGTCCGAACATCGTAATTGTACCTTATTGGATATGGTGCATTCTATGATGTCACTTGCCGATCTGCCACTATTATTTTGGGGTTATGCATTAGAGACAGATGCATTCACTTTAAATAGGGCACCATCTAAGTCTGTAGACATGACACGGCATGAACTATGGTTTGGCAAGAAACCTAAGCTGTCGTTTCTTAAAGTTTGGGGCTGCGATGCTTATGTCAAAAGGCTTCAACCAGAAAAGCTCGAACCCAAAGCAGACAAATGCATCTTCATAGGATACCCAAAGGAGACGGTTGGGTATGCCTTCTATCTCAGATCCAAGGGAAAAGTGTTTGTCGCTAAGAACGGGTCCTTTCTCGAGAAAGAGTTTCTCTCAAAAGGATTGAGTGGGAGGAATATAGAACTTGATGAGGTTGTTGAACCTTCACTCAAACCAGAGAGTAGCGCTGTGACGCCCGAAGACCGATGTCCCAGAAGATTCCAGAAGATTCCAGATGTTCCGGGATCTCCCGTGTGTTTTATTTTGCTTGTGTTATTTATTTTCGCATTGCATCATGTCATCATGCCATCATGTCATATTTATTTTTGCATCTCAACCTAAATAAATTGTGTGGACCTTCGGTCCATTTAAATCGAGGGAAGGATGTCTTCTCTTTAAAACATATCCTCCCAATATTTTAGGGAGCTATTATAATAATATTCCATTGCTTCGGAATAACCCAACACACTTGCATGTATTTCCCCATGCCTTTTTCTTCTCTTTTCCTTGCCTTAAAACCTCCTATCTTTCTTTTCCCGTTTATCGAGGTTCTTCTAAAAACCCTCCAACTATTTTAATTAAATTCCTTACATTTTTGTGAGTCCGGGAAGATAATCCCCTTGCCCAGATTCCACTTCTACCATCTCCTTCTTTTACTTCTCTTAGGTTTTGTTTTATGTATTTTTTTTTATTTATTTGGGAAGGAGTCCAGCCTTATCCCTCGCTCGGGCCGGCCCATCTTCCAGCCGCGGCCCATCCCCTAAGGCCACGGCCCAGCCACCAGACCTCCTGGCCCGACCGCTCCATCCTAACCCTAGCCGATCGCTCCACCCCTCCTTCTCCTCCCGTGCGCCGCCAGGCGATTCTCTCGTTTCCTCGACCGTGCCTCTCTCTCTCGCAGCCCGACCGCATCCCCGATTCCTCGAACCCCATCTCCCGACCCCTTCTCTATCCCTCGATCTCCCCTCTCGCCAGGCCAGCGTCGTCAAGGCCATGCCCCAGCGCCGCGCATGCCCAGGCAGCAGCCAACCGCCCCTCCCTCCGGGCCTCCACGCGACGAGCGCCGGGCGCCAAGGCCGCCCTGCTGCCCTGCTTGGAGCACCTGCACCCTTCTTCGCCAGCAGCGCGCCGCCCGGCCGGAGCTCCCCAGCGGCGCCGCGCCTCCAGCCCGCCGCGCCAAGGCCGCGACCGCCCTGGCCTCTTCCTCCTTCTGCCGCGCGACCTGCGCCTCCTCGCCGAGGCCGCAGCAGAGCAGCTCCCAGGAGGCCGCTGCCTTCGCGCCAAGGCCAGCCGCGATGGCCCCGCCCTTCCTCGAGGCGCCGGAGTGGCTGCCTCCTCGCCGCCTCCCCCTCCAGCGGCCAAGTACCCCGCCGTCCGCCAGCGACGACCGGCCGAGCCAGCGCCGCGCCTTCATCCCTCCAGGGCACAGGTCGCGCGTCCTCCAGCGCCGCTCTCGGAGGGCCTCTGCATCGGGCCCTCCTTCCCCTGTCGATCTCCTGCGGCCGCCGTGCCTCGACGACCTCCCCGAGCATCTCCACCGCAGCGCCTCCCTTCGCCAGACTATGCCCCTGCCTCGTTCGCCTGGCCCCGAGCCGCAGCGCTCCTCCCTTGGCGCCGTTTTTTTTCTTCCTGGCAGCAGCTCACCGAGGCCGACACCGAGATGCCTTGCCGCCGCCTGCTTCGTTTCGTGGCTGCACAGTTATGACCGAGTCGTACATCTACGCACGGTTGTCTACCGCCGTCTCTGGAATCGTCAAGTACCCCTCCGATGACATGAACAACTACGGACGAGAACGACTACACATCCGGGACGCGACGAGTACCTCGACGGATGCTGTTTTGAAGACCCCAAGTACCTCTACGGATATGTGTACATCTACGTAACGAGAACGTCTACCGTCGACAAGACCGAGACACCGAGTACCACGACCACCCGAACGACTACCGTCGCCGAGTACCACTACCGTCGCAAGAACCAAGACCGGCATGTACCACTACCGTCGCCCGGAAAAGATGGATGCGTCAAGTACATCTACGAACTCGTCGCGAGAACGACTACCGTCGCCAAGTTCCACTACCGTCGCCCCGAAGATGTTGGGTTCATCAAGTCCCTCTCCGAAACGAACGTGTACCACTACTTCCGCTACCGTCGCCCGAGTACAACTACCGCCTCGAGAACGTCTCCTTCGACTTCTTCCACTACGTCCCTCGACGAACTCGAACCCCTCCGAGAATGAACGCTTCGAAGGTATAACCCCGAGACGATGACCCGTAGATGAATGCTTGTGTTGTTTGAGATGTTTCCTTGTGTGCACCGTGTCGTTTCATCTTTTGTCATGCTCCTCGGTCGCCTCGTCGCCGACCCGTGGGAACCCGGTGACGGGATCACCCCACCTTTCATCTCGTTTGGCTCGCTCACGCCATCTTTCTTTTGCACCGGTCCCTCAACGAGTTACCGGAACCGAGATGTTGCGTTGCATCATTTCGGATCGTTGCCGTGGCACCCTTTCTTTCCACCATGATGACTAATTCTCCTTATCATCTATATCTCTTTTAAGTCAACCTTTTAATAATTGCATAAACTTGATCTTGTCATCCGCATCATTTAACAACATTATAATGTTAATTGTTGTTGCTTTAATAATTGCTAAACATGCTCATGGGGATTTTCCGGATATGTTGTTGTTATTTCCGGCCCCATTTTAAAATGCCTAAATAGGTAGTTTATTTTTGCTTCACCTCTTGCCATGTTAAAAACATTTAATCTTGTCTTGTAAATAAACGAGAGTCAATTAAATAATTAAAATGTGGTGTCTCGTCAATATGCAACTCGTTGCATATTGAGCTCCACTTAACTTGTAGTTTTGTTTGTGCACTTTGCCATGCCATGCATATTTAAACCGGACATGCATCATACTTGGATGTGCATCTTATGCCATGTTTAAGCTTGTGTGTTTACCGTGTTGTTTGCTTCTTTCCGGTTGCTTCTCTTGTTAGCTTCGGTTTCGTTCCGGAGTTGTGAGGATTCTCTCGTCTGTTGCTCCGTCTACTTCATGGATCCGTTCTTCTCCCTTGTGGAATCCCAGGCAAGATGACCGAACCCGGATACCATTACTATTTTTGCCTATTGCTAGTAGTATCGCTCTATAGTATTGCCTCGATGCCCATGTTTTCCTGTCAGCCTCCTATTGTAACCATGAACCTGTTTAACCACCCTACCTATGCAAACCTTTGATTGGCTATACGTAGGCTCGCTCAGCCCCTCTTATAGCATTGTTAGTTGCAGGTGAAGATTGAAGATGCTTGCTTCATGTTGAAGTTTGGTTGGGTTATATCACACTATATAAATGCTTTAATGAAATCATCTACATACTGGCAAGGGTGGAAGGCTAAGCCTTTTGCTTGGTGATTTGTTCCACTCATGCCGTTAGGAACCGTATAAACCGGTGTTATGTTCCTTGATTATGCATTCCTAACACGGTTGGGGTGTATGGGACCCCCTTGATAAACCGCTAAGTGCTAAGTCTTTTCCAGCAAGTCCCAACATTTGGTACTATTTGCCTAATAACTAATAAAACTTGCATGTGGACTAGCTATCCCTTTTATTTTAATTCAACAACCCCGGGCCAGTGCTCCACATGAGTGTTGGTCCGAAACGGGGAGTCTGCGGGGCCACCACGAGGAAACTCGAGGTTTGGTAAAAACCTATAGAATCGCCCATCCGGTCGTGTCCTGAGACTTAGATACGCGCGGCTACTATCAGGGTGTCGACACGCCGGGAGGATTTGCTGGATTAGCCTTACCTTAGTTCGGAGTATCTTGAGCACGGGATTCCGAGAATACTCGGGTCTTCCCACCTTTGGAGTTGCGACTCCGCGGATCGTGGGCTTGTCATGGGCCAAGTTGGAACACCCCTGCAGGGTTTTGAACTTTCGAAACCATGCCCACGGTTATGTGGCAGATGGGAGCTTGTTAATATCCGGTTGTAGATAACTTGACACAATGTTACAATACACTACCAGCGTGTGTACCGTGACTGTCAATTTCCGAATAGGGATTCGGGAGTTGAACACGGTGGGGTTATGTTTGGCGAGCTTTAGTTAGGATCACTTCGTGATCATCTCTCGACCGATGCACCTTCTCTTCTCGCTCTCGTATACGTAAGCTAGTGCTAGTTGCTGCTGCAGACCTTTGTTTTTCCTTCACCTCTTATTCTTTCTTCAGCCTTATCCACACCCAAGGCTTAAATAGTCATGTTACCCGGGAACGGGATTGCTGAGTCCTCTGTGGCTCACAGTTACTTCAACACACCAGATGCAGGTTCAGCCGAGAATGATCAGGAGCTGGTTCAAGTACTTCACTTGGAGTTCGTTGAAGAGTTTGGCCGTATGCTTGTGACGTTTTCGACGATCAGTTGTGGTTTCTACTAGGATTCGATCCTGACCTGTGGCTTTATGTTGTTTTGGTATCTTTCTTTGGATCTTCACCCGTAGTCAGGTTGTGATGTTTTGAATGATATTTTGCTTATGTAATGTATTGTGTGAAGTGACGAGTGTAAGCCAACTATCTTCTTTTGCAATTTAATCCCTCTTTTACATGAGTCGTGCAAAGATACCAAACTTGAGATCATTCTAGGATGGGCTTATACCTTTAAGTCGTGCCTCGACACGTAGGAGGTATAGTCTCATCCTGGGCATTACAAGTTGGTATCAGAGCCTTCTCCGACCTAGAAGCCCCCACTGATTGATCGAATCGTTGACGGTTGAGTCTAGGCACACACTGAAAATATTTTGAGTCCTATATTTATATCGGAGAGTAGGATTTCTTTTGCTCCTCATCTCTTTTCACTCTGGTGAGGACCCCTGACGACTACTCTTGCCTCTTCTACTTTCAAAATTGCACCAAATTTTTTTTTAGGATCTCGCGAGTATTGTTTGGATTGTTTCGATGTCTTTGTGACGAGAACATTGTTCTCGATGCCTCCTGTCATTAGGGGTCGTGGCAGTGTCCCGGGGAGTTGAGCTCCGAGGTGTTGTCGTCACAAATCCATCGCGGCAGTACTAGAATACTTAAGACGGCCGACATCAAAAACTCTCCTATGCTGTTAGTGGCAAGATAACCCCGACATCACCCAGTACTGGGGAGGTAGTTCGGGAGTATTGCCATAGCTTGTATAGTGGATGCGTTTCGAAGGTCCGAGGTAAACGGTTTCCGAGAACAACTGGTTATCTGTTGAAGGATGGATACAGCTGGATGTTGGATTAGAGTTGAGTGTGCGGTGCTTCCCCTGTATCCCCAACACCTGATTGCATAACTGGAAACTTTCGGAAATTAATAGGTGGGTTCATCCAGTAGTTCTAGGCATTCTTCCAACGAATGCATGATATGAAGTTTGGGGTTCTACATTGAGTGAAGTGGTTTATGGGCTTGTTCCGGTCGGGAGTTGCATCTTAAAGGGTCCTTGGCTATGCTGATCCGGGGATTGCAAAACCCTTTTGTAACACGTTCCATGAGCTTTCAGCACGAATATGTGGGACGAAGCTTCTATCTTGTATTTGTTCTATCTGTTCCTTGTTCCTTTTTATTTTCATTTTGTTCTCCAAGTGGCTTCTCGACAAGTTGATGTACCTGCGGAATTCATTCGTTCAATTCTCTGTTCGGATGATATTGTGAAGATCATGTTGCATATCTATCCTTTGTTCTTGTCTTGATTCTGGTATTCGAGTTGCTTCGATGTCAAATGTTGATTCCATACCTTCCTAATCGGTGTTCTCATATTTCTATGGGAGTGCTAATCCTTCTTGATCATCAAGATCTTCTTGTTTATCCTTTTCAACCGGTGTGCTTCTCTTCAAGTTATTCCATACGGACGCCGTTGAGAAATCTGACGATTTGTCGGTTTCAATCATCTCAAGTTCTCTTTGTTTTACCCGCCCTCCCACCCTTCTTCTTCTCTGAGAAAGAATTTTTAATCAAATATCCATTTTATTCATGTGATATTTCTCCATTTTCTTTTCCTTCAATGTTCTTATCCGGAGAATTATCGTGAAGATGCTTCAAGAGCTTCTAGCCCATCATTCTTTTGTTCTCAATTCTGTCGGTGGATGTAATTCAAGATTTCGGTGTTGATCTTACCCTTTTCCTCATTTCACAATGCTTTCTTATTCCGGTGGACCAATTATTCATTTTCCTCTTGCTATTCATATCCGGAGTGCTGAAGATTCATAATTCCACTCTTAATCCGTTCAAATTATTTTGAGGATTGTTATCTTATTCAAGCCATTTAATTCAACCGGTGCAATATCTCTTAAGCAATTTTTCCAACGGTGATTTCTTTGAGTGGGCCCTAACCCACAGGTTTTTTCCCCAGGATCTTACCAGACTCTTCTTTTTCCGGAGAATTCTTTTCAAAGTGTGACGTAAGAATGATTTCCATCAGTCATATGACTTCTCCAAGATCGCTTTCAAATTCTTTTCATCATTGGTTCAACCTTTTAATTCTTCATTCCGGAGTGCTCAACAATTCTTCATGGCATTTCTCATCTTCACTCTCAACATTTGAAGATCGGAGAAGAGTTTCTCTTAAATTTTGACCCGTTCTTTTGATGAGTTGTGGTTCTAGCTTCATTCCATCCTCATAATTGTTTTCGATTGGGGGAATTGTTTTCATGCCCCTTCAGAGCATTTCATGAATTCTTTCCATTGTGATCCTCCGAAGGCCATCATTTCAGAAGATTTCTTCGTTCTCAGTTTTCAACTTCGCCCTCCAAATATTCTTCATTGATGTCTCTTCGTTCGTCTCCATATTCTTACGGTGGTTCTTTCAAGATTACCTTCCGTTGTTATCGTTTTAATTCATTTGTTCTTTTCACAATACTACCGGTGCTTTGTTGAAGATTTACACAAGCTTGTGCGAGATCTCTCTTTAATTCTTTGCAACGAGAATAAGTAGTATGCCAAATCCTTTGGTTGTCATCAATTTAATTGGTGAAGGAGATGCATGACATAATTCTTATTCTTATTCCTTCAAGGTGATTTAATTCTTTTGTTTGGAGCTTGTTCATCATATCATATTCTCGGTTCTAAATTGTTCATCTTGTTTTCCGGAGCTCCAAGTTATTTCAATTATCATTTCAAAGCTCCATCTAATTCATCGCAGGCCTTGAATCTTATTCTTTTCATCTTCCACTTCTCATGCTTTCATTACCGGAGTGCATCTTGGTGGTTCATCATGTTTTAATTCATCCTCGAAGTCTTCATCAAGATTCTTGTTGGAGCTAAAGCATTCTTCATCATGCTTTACAAGTGTCATTCTTTCTACCTTATCTTTTCAGATGGTGTTATGTCATTCTTGACAATTCCTTCATGTTTCATGATTCACGAGTTGTCAGGAATGAGATATTTAAAACCATCATTTTCCTTGTTCAGGAGATCTTGCCAACCCTTTAATTATTTGTTGGAGTAATCTTGGGTTGTATTTCACCGAAAAGCTTTCCCTAAGGATTGTCCTATCATGGTGCTTATAAATGACCCAAGTTCTTCATTTATCCTTCAGGTGAAATAAGTTTTTCATCTCCTTGTTGATCTCAATCCAAGCAATTCGTTTCTGTTAGTGGTTGGTTGTCACCTCATAATTTTGAGATGAATTCCATAAGCCCACAACAAGCTTATTCTTTTGTGTTGATTATTTTTCAACAACTCCGTTCAACCCTTCTTTGTAAGGATGCTCTTCCAAATTCAATTTTGGGAGAAGTTGTCATTTTTCTTCTCCATTCATTTCTTTCATTGATTTTTATGTTATTCTTTCATTCCGGGGGCATTGTTATGTTGCTCTCTCCAAACCATCATATCGTTTATCGAGATCATGTTCTTTCCCTTGCTTATCATTTAACCGGAGTGCTGTCTGAATCTTTCTTATCCCTTGTGCCATTCTTTTAAATTGTTCCGGAGGCTGTGTGTTGTTGTTTTCATCAAGTATCACTCCATCTCCTCAAGTTCTTGTTCAATTCCTTCCATTTTCAGACGGAGTGCTGTCCAAATTCTGTCATTCTTATCCTTGGCTATACCATTGCAGTTTCATATTCTTTTGGTTCGTAAGCTCTCGTTTCATGTTTTTCAACCTACAAGTTTCTCGTAATGTTCCTTGTTCCTCCTTTTTACCGGAGTGCTCTTAACTTCGTTCATCTCCGTTGTATTCTTTCTTTCAATATTGTTCAACCTCTCAAGGTTCTTTGGTTTTCACTCGTTTGTCAAATAAGCAACTTTGTTTTACCTCTTCCTCTTCCGTTTTTACCCGGTGCCATCTCTAGGATCTCGGGTCGAGATCCTCTGTTAGTGTGGGAGAGTTGTGACGCCCGAAGACCGACGTCCCAGAAGATTCCAGATGTTCCGGGATCTCCCGTGTGTTTTATTTTGCTTGTGTTATTTATTTTCGCATTGCATCATGTCATCATGTGTAATGCCCCGGATGTAATACTTTCCCTTTTGGGTATATAATATATCTCCGGCTTCATCTATTTCCATTCCGGGTTCTTTGCCTTTCGGGTTTTCGTCGTTTTGTTGTGTGAGTGTGTGGCATTCATTCATATCATGTAGACATGTGCATCGCATTGCATTTGTGTTGTCGGTTGCATCCGGTTCCACGTGTTCCTTCCCGTTGTCCGTTTCGCGTTCCGGAGCTCCCTCACGTGTCCGTGACGTCCCGTAGGCCTACTTTGGTGTTTGGGCGTGTTACGTTACCGGTGTGCCGCGAGGTTGTTGTGTGTGTTGTTGTTTTGTTGTGTGCAACCCGCCTCTCAAATCTCGTCGCGTTTGGACTCCGTTGCTATCCCAACAGTTATTCGTGTGGGTCCAAAGTGCCTTCACTTTGTGTCCCAGAAACACCCCTACTGCAGTCCACTACCCTCTCCTAGGCCCTTCTAAACTACCCCCGCGATCGGATCCGTCGGATCGCGATCGGAGGGCTCCTAACACCCTAAATCTCCCCTAACCCTAAAAATCTGCCATATATTAGACCCCTAGGTCTAATTTGGACATCCCTAGCCTCTTCCCCTATCTTCCCTCAAATTTTGGGGCTAAACCAGATCCTTTTGCCACTTTCCTGTCCCCTCCTCGTTTTCCTCCCCGCAGAAATCCCGCAGCCATCGAGGCGCCGCCGTCACGCTGGGGATCGTCGCCGCGACCGCCCCGCGATCCGATCTGGGACGCCAGGGTCAACGCCCTCGAGCGCGCTCGTCCTCCGCTCGATCGGATCGGCCAGGAGGGCCGATCGACCGAGGCCTCCCACCGTCGACCCCCGTGGGCCATCGCCGCACCGCGCCAAGTCATCGATCGCCTCCGCTCCGAGGCCCGGTCCCCACATCATCGCCGTTTTCCCGCAGGCCCGTACAGCCTTCGCCCGATCGCCTCGCTGGGCCGGCCACCCCTCTCCGCGCCGGTCGCCCTCCGCTCCGAGCCGGCCCGCTCGCACCGCGCCAGCTGCCGCTGGGCCCGAGCCAGCAGGCCGCCGCCTCCACCCACTCCAGCAAGCCGGGCCGCCGCGCCAGGCCGCGGCCCAACCACTTCGCCTCTCCAGGTCCTCCAGCCGCCGGCGCCAGGTGGGCCGCGGGCCGCCTCCATCCCGCGCCGCACCGGATCCAGATCCGCCCGAGCCCGTGATTCTTTTTTTTTCAGATCTGAGGGAGAGGTTGCCCTTTTATTCCCTAAGTCCCCTGTGATTTTGTTGCTGATGCTATATTCAAACTGCTCTAACTTTTTATGTGCTTGTCCGTTTCGCGCAAATAGCATGTCCAGACATTCGTGGTGAATAGCACTACGTTTCATCTTTTAGTGTCATGCATGTTAGAGATCATCTAGGTGCTTGTTTTGCTATTGCAAGAGTGCATCGTGATATAAACTGCTGTTATGTGATGTTTTTATGCCATCTTTGCCATGTGATATCTTTTAGCTCGTTTGTCCGAATGATGCAAATGACATGTCCACGTGTTCGTCTTGCCATGCTCTACATGTTGTAAGTGCTAGGTAGCATGATAGATTTGTTCTTGCCATGTTTATCATCGTTGCAAAGTGCTATGTGGCTGTGATGTTGTTTCACTTGTTATGAAATGCCATCTGGTTGAGCTCGTTGCTATCGTTGTGTTTATCTCCATGAAGCATGCTTGTATGTTTCGGAATCACCTTCATGTGTACTTTGATGAGGTGCTTACCTCTTGCCATGTTTAGTTTCGAGGTGACTTAAACTTGCTCTTTTAGATGCCATGATGAACTGCTGTTTTAGGACTTAGTGGTTTTTCACTTAGTCTGAAATCTGTAACGTTCTGATGCCATGTTCGTGTGATGTTCTAGGACAAAGCATGATAGTTTTGGAGTGGATCTTGATTGTTCCTTGTAGTATATATTGTTGTCTTTCCATTCATGTCCTCACATGCCTATTTGAGTGGCTGTAGCATGTTTATCTTTTTCTCCAAAGTTTCAATAAAATTCTGCTGCCAGAATTTTATTGTCAAGTTCAATATGTCCAAGTTCATTGCTATTGAACCGTGACTCCTTTGGGGGTGCACCTTTGGACTTAGTTGCTGTAGTATATGTCTAGTTTGTGTTCATGTCCTTTGCCATGATATTTGAATGCTGTAGCTTAATTATTTTGAGCTCCGAAGTTGCTATGGTGCTGTAATTTTCAGCTTTCGCTCATTTCTTGTTTCGGGCATAACTTTTGGCCCGTAACTCCGATTTCAGCGAGTCTTATATGAAACTTGATTGATTTTCTGTGTAGATTCATAATATCATATTGTTTTCATGTTTTGAGGTGTTTTGCTTGAGTGCTATTTTCCGTGCTCCGTGTGCATCCTTAGTGCATCCATCATGCATCCATCATTTTCGAGTGCGCATTGCATCTTGTTGATTTGTGCTTGGTGTGATTGTATTGTTTAGAGCCGGAAGCTGAGACCGAGTACGAGTACGAGCACGAGGTTTCCAACGAGGTTGAGCATGAGGACCCTTCTTACGATCCGAACGACTTCACTTCAAGCAAGATGACCGAACCCCGATAACATTACTATATTTGCCTATTTGCTAGTAGTTTCGCTCTGTAGTTTTACCTCGTTGCCCATGATCTTCTTGTCAGCCTCCTACTTGTAACCATTTCCATGTTTAACCAACCTACCTATGCAAACCGTTTCTTGGCTAAGTACGCTTCGCTCAGCCCTTCTTATAGCATTGCTAGTTGCAGGTGAAGATCGAAGATGCTTGCTTCATGTTGAAGTTTTGTTGGGTTATATCACACTATATAAATGCTTAAAACGAAATCATCTATATATTGGCAAGGGTGGAAGGCCAAGCCTTTTGCTTGGTGATTTTTTCCACTCATGCCGTTAGGAACCGTATAAACCGGTGTCATGTTCCTTGATTATGCGTTCCTAACACGGTTGGGGTGTATGTGACCCCCTCGATAAACCGCTAAGTGCTAAGTCTTTTCCAGCAAGTCCCAACATTGGTACTATTTGCCTAATAACAAACTAAACTTGCATAGGGAGTTATAAACCCTTTTTCTTAATCAACAACCCCGGGCCAGTGCTCCACATGAGTGTTGGTCCGAAATGAGCGGACCGCGGGGCCACCTCAAGGAAACTCGAGGTCTGGTAAAAACCCGTAGGATGTCTCATCCGGACGTGGCCTGAGACGAGATACGCGCGGCTACTATCAGGGTGTCGGCACGCCGGGAGGATTTGCTGGATTAGCCTTACCTTAGTTCGGTATATCTTGAGCACGGGATTCCGAGAATACTCAGGTCTTCCCACTTTGGAGTTGCGACTCCGCGGATCGTGGGCTTGTAATGGGTCAAGTTGGAACACCCCTGCAGGGTTTGAACTTTCGAAAGCCGTGCCCGCGGTTATGTGGCAGATGGGAGCTTGTTAATATCCGGTTGTAGATAACTTGACACAATGTTTCTAATACACTACGAGCGTGTGTTCCGTGACCGTCAATTTCCGAATAGGGATTCGGGAGTTGAACACGGAGGGGTTATGATTGTTGAGCCTAGTTAGGATCACTTCGTGATCACTTCTCGTCTGAGGCTTTCTCTTCTCGCTCTCACTCACGTAAGCTAGTTGCTAGTTGCTGCTGCAGACACTTACTCTTTTCTTCAGCCTTACCTCTCCCAAGGCTTAAATAGTCTTGTTACCCGGGAACGGGATTGCTGAGTCCTCTGTGGCTCACAGTTACTTCACCACACCAGATGCAGGTCCAGCTGTGAGCTATCCAGGTGATGGCACCGAGCTGAATTGGGAGTATGACGAGGAGCGTAGTCGGTACTATGTTCGATATCCGGATGATCAGTAGTGGAGACTTCTACTAGGATTCGATCCGCCTGTGGTTTATTTATCTAAGTTTGGTATCTTGACATTTGGATTTTGCCCTTAGAGGGTTGTGATGTTCTTAATGTATGATGATTGAGACTTGTATTGTAATTCTGTGACGTGGCGAGTGTAAGCCAACTATTTATGTTTACAATCCCCTCTTTTACATGAGATGTGCAAAGATTACAAAACTTGAGATCATTCTAGGATGGACTTATGCCTTTAAGTCGTGCCTCTACACGTAGGAGGTATAACTCCATCCTGGGCATTACAAGTTGGTATTCAGAGCCTTCTCCGACCTAGGAGCCCCCACTGTTTGATCGAATCGTTGACGGTCGAGTCTAGGCACACACTGAAAACATTTTGAGTCCTATATTATATCAGAGAGTAGGATTTCTTTGCTTCTCATCCCCTTTCTCTCTGGTGAGGACTCCTGACGACTACTCTTGTCTCTCCTATCTTCAAAAATTGCACCAATTTTTTTTTAGGAATCCCTCGAGTATTCTGGGATTGTTTCGATGTTCTTGTGACGAGGATATTGTTCTCGATGCCTCCTGACATTAGGGGTTGTGGCAGTGTCCCGGGGAGTTGAGCTTCGGGGTATTGTCGTCACAAGCATATCGCGGCAGTACTAAATACTTAAGACGACCGACATCGAAAATCTCTCCTATACGGCCAGTGGCAAGATAACCCCGACATCACCCAATACTGGGGAGGTAGTTCGGGAGTATTGCCATAGCTTGTTATAGTGGATGCTTTTCGAAGGTCCGAGGTACACAGTTTCCGAGAAAGACTGGTTATGTGTTGAAGGATGGATACACCTGGATGTAGGTTTAGAGTTGATTGCGCGGTGCTTCCCGTGTATCCCCAACACCTGATTGCATAACTGGAATCTTTCGGAAATCTATAGGTGGGTTTATCCAGTAGATCGTAGGCAATCTTCCAACGGATGCAGGTTGGTGAGTTCGGGGTTCTACATTGAGTAAAGTGGTTTATGACCGATGTTACTATCAGGAGTTGCATCTTAAAGGGTCCTTGGCTATGCTTATCCGGGGATTGCAAAACCTTTTCGTAACGCGTTCATATGCTTTCAACACAAAGATGTTAGAACGAAACTCCTATCTTCTGTTTGTTCCCGTCTGTACCTTGTTGTTTTCTTATTTTACCTTTTGTCCCCTATGTGGCTTCTCGTGAAGATTGATGTTATCATTTAACTGAGAATTTCATTCGTTCCTCTTGTTCGGATGATTCCATTCGTTCTTATTGTTCGAATGATTATTGTGAAGACTTGTTGCAATTCATTCCATTGATTGAGCTTATACCATTTGTCAATCAATTGCTGATTCGTGGTCATCTCTTTCAGGATGGCTCCGAAAAAGGTTCCCAACGCTAACCCAGAGGTGGAAGAGGTCCCAGATCGTCCTCCTTCCCCTCCTCCTCCGCCTGAGGCTTGGAGAGCGATTATGCAGACTACAGCTCAGAACACCCAGTTGTTGATGCAGATGATGCAGCAGATGCAAGCTAATCAAGCTAATCAGGGTGTTCCAGGGAATCAAGGCAACTTCTTCAACCAGCAGCACCATGCTACTCTCAACCAGTTCTTGGCCAACAATCCTAAAGCTTTTAGTTACTGTGTCGACCCTCTTGATGCTGAAGATTGGTTAACCGACATAAAGAAGCATTTTGAGTGCAGTAACGTGAAGGAAGATGATTAGGTGAAGTTTGCAGCCTTCCAACTGAAAGATCAAGCAGCTGATTGGTGGCAGCAGTACAAAGACTCCAGGCCAGGTCAAGTGATCTCTTGGGAGAATTTCTGCAAGGATTTTCGCTCGCACCACATTCCTACAAGTGTCATCGAGGGTATGCGTGAGCAATTCCGCAACCTGAAGCAGGGCTCCATGACAGTCTATCAGTATAATGTCAAGTTCCAAAACCTCGCTCGTTATGCTAAGCAAGACATTCCTGATGCCAAGAGTAAAATCTACCAGTTTCGTGGAGGTCTCAAAGATGAACTTCAGCTTGCTCTCACCTTGTTCGAGCCCGATGAATTCGACAAGTTCTATAACATGGCTTTGAAACAAGAAGCAGCTCAGCTCAAGATGGAGGCTTCAAAGAAGAGAATTCGAGATGCCGTTCACTCTTCCTCTTCGTCTCAGATGGTCTCGAAGCATCAGAAATTCTGGCTTCCTCCTCCTCCAGTGATTCGAGCTCCTTACAACAACTCCAACAACTCCAACAACAAGAACTCTAGTGGACGTGGTTTCTCCCACCCACCCAACCCGAGCAACCAGTCGAAGAAGCAGTTTCAGTCTCAAGGCTCCAAGTCAAGTGGCTCTCATTTTCGTCCTCTCTCAGAAGTGACTTGCAACAAATGCACTCAGAAAGGTCACTATGCCAACAGATGTCCGAACCCGAAGCGTCTTCCACCTCCTCCATCTGTGAGTTCAGCTATTGTCAGGCATGATCCAAAGGCAGCAAGGGTCAATCTGATGAATGCAGCGCAAGCGGAGAATTCTTCTGATGTCATTTCGGGTAACCTTCCAGTGAACTCTATCCCTGCTAAAGTGTTATTTGATTCGGGTGCTTCACATTCTTTCATGTCATTCCCTTTTGCATCCAAGTATAATGTGGGCACCATGGCCTTGCCAAAGGAGTTGCAAGTGATTTCTCCGGGCAGATGTATGACTTCTAGATTATATGCTTCGGATGTTTCTATTCGCATGGGTGATTATCGATTTTTGGCTTCTCCGGTGGTTCTTGGTAATTCTGACATCGACCTCATCCTCGGAATGGATTGGCTTTCTCAGCATGATGCTCACATTGATTGTGCACAGAAGGAAGTCAAGATGACTCATTCTGATGAAGATGTGATTATCTTCGCCTCCAGGGATAACACTATCAGGCTTTTCTCTCTCAATGATAAGGGCGAAATTAATGCCATATCTCAAATTCCGGTGGTGAATGAATATCAAGACGTCTTTCCTGAAGAACTTCCAGGCATGCCTCCACACCGTCAGGTGGAATTCGTAATTGAACTCGAGCCGGGTACTGAGCCAGCATGCCGGCGTCCGTACAAGCTCTCTCCGGATGAATTGAAGGAATTGAAGAAGCAACTTGATAAACAGGAGAGTATGGGTCTCATCAGGCCGAGTACGTCTCCTTGGGGCTGTGGTGTCTTATTTGTCAAGAAGAAAGATGGCACGGAGCGTCTCTGTGTTGATTACCGGCCATTGAACAAGAAGACGATTAAGAACAAGTATCCGCTCCCCAACATCAATGAACTCTTCGAGCAGCTCAAAGGAGCTAAAGTGTTCTCTAAGCTTGACCTCCGAATGGGCTATCATCAAATTCGCATTCGCGAGGAAGACATTCCCAAGACGGCCTTCAGAACGAGCTACGGCTCATACGAGTATACCGTCATGTCTTTTGGTCTCGCCAATGCTCCTCCTACCTTTTCGAGGATGATGCATTACATCTTCAACCCCTATACTGGCGAGTTTGTGCTTGTGTATCTGGATGATATTCTGGTGTTTTCCAAGAATGAAGAAGATCACGAAAAGCACTTACGTCTGGTTCTTGATCGACTCCGAGAGCATAAATTCTATGCCAAGTTCTCAAAGTGCGAGTTTTGGCTCGATAAGGTTTTGTACCTGGGCCATATCATCTCAGCTAACGGTATTGCGGTTAATCCCGAGAAAGTTGAAGCAATTGTCAACTGGGAAGCTCCTCAGAACGTCAAGCAGCTCCGCAGTTTTCTGGGTCTTGCCAGCTATTGCAGAAGGTTCGTTGAGAACTTCTCCAAGATTGCCAAGCCTCTTTCCAACTTGCTTCAGAAGAATGTCAAATACTTTTGGTCTCCAGAGTGTGAAGTGGCATTCAAAACTCTCAAAGAAAAGCTTGTCTCTGCTCCAGTTCTGACTCCTCCAGATGAATCCAAGCCCTATGAAGTATTCTGTGATGCTTCTCTTCAAGGACTTGGTGGTGTGCTTTTGCAAGATAAGAGAATTGTGGCATACACTTCTCGTCAGCTCAAGCCAAGTGATAAGAACTATCCCACACATGATCTCGAGCTAGCAGCTGTGGTACATGCTTTGATCACGTGGAGACATCTGTTGTTGGGCAGAAAGGTCGACATCTTCACTGATCACAAGAGCTTGAAGTACATCTTCACACAGCCGCATCTGAACCTCCATCAAACTCGTTGGGTTGAAATGATCCAAGAGTATAATCCCAGCATTGAATACACTCCTGGCAAGGCGAATGTGATTGCAGATGCTTTGAGCAGAAAGGCATATTGCAACAGCCTTCTTATCAAGCCGTACCAGCCTGAGCTTTGTGAAGCTTTCAGGAAGCTCAACCTTCAAGTTGTTCCGCAGGGTTTTCTTGCAAATCTTCAAGTTGCTCCTACCTTGGAAGATCAGGTCCGTGAGGCCCAACTCAGTGATACCATGGTGAAGAAGGTGAAACATGGTATTGCAAAGGGCACTCCAAAATACAAGTGCTTCCGTGTTGATGAGAGAGATACCTTGTTCTTCGAGGACAGACTCGTTGTTCCCAAAGGTGATCTCAGGAAGCTCATAATGGAAGAAGCTCATGATTCTCTCCTTTCCATTCATCCTGGCAGTTCCAAGATGTACCAAGACCTCAAGCAGTCTTACTGGTGGACACGCATGAAAAGGGAGATTGCCCAATTCGTGAATGAATGTGATGTATGCAGAAGAGTGAAAGCAGAACATCAACGTCCAGCCGGTCTTCTCCAACCTCTTCCTATTCCCGAGTGGAAGTTCAACCACATTGAAATGGACTTCGTCACTGGTTTTCCTAAATCCAAGCGAGGAAATGATGCTATCTTTGTGGTGATTGAGAAGCTTACCAAAGTCGGTCACTTCCTGCCAGTCAAGGAATCAATCAATGCAGCTCAACTTGCAGAGCTGTACACTTCCAGAATTGTGTCCCTACATGGCATTCCTCAAGTTATATCCTCAGACCGTGGAAGCTTGTTCACATCAAGGTTCTGGGACTCCTTTCAGTCCGCCATGGGCACTAAGATCAGGTTCAGCACTGCATTTCACCCTCAGACTAGTGGTCAAGTCGAGCGCGTGAATCAGATTCTAGAAGACATGCTCAGAGCCTGTGTCATATCCTTTGGCATGAAATGGAAAGACTGCCTTCCATTTGCCGAATTCTCTTACAACAACAGCTTTCAAGCAAGTGCAGGCAAAGCACCGTTTGAAATCCTCTATAGCAGAAAGTGCCGTACCCCTCTCAACTGGTCTGAAACAGGCGAACGCCAACTTCTTGGCAATGACTTGATCTCAGAAGCCGAAGAAATGTGCAAAGTCATACGTGAGAATCTCAAGGCCGCTCAGTCGCGTCAGAAGAGCTACTATGACGGCAAGCATCGTGATTTGGCATTCAACATTGATGATCATGTCTATCTCCGTGTGTCTCCAATGAAAGGCACCCAAAGATTCGGTATCAAAGGAAAGCTTGCTCCTAGATACGTCGGGCCTTTCAAGATTCTTGGCAAGAGAGGCGATCTAGCCTATCAACTTGAGCTCCCTCCAAACTTCGCCAATGTTCATGATGTCTTCCATGTGTCTCAACTTCGCAAATGCTTCAAGGCACCTGAGCGCATGATTCCGTTTGAAGAGATTGATCTTCAACAAGACCTGTCTTACCGAGAGCACCCAGTTGCTATTCTCGAAGAAACCGAACGCAAGACCCGCAACAAGTCCATCAAATTTCTGAAAGTCAAGTGGTCACATCACACCGACCGAGAGGCTACCTGGGAACGAGAAGATCATCTTCGTTCCGAGTACCCTTCCTTTTTCCAGTCCTAGATCTCGGGACGAGATCTTTTTGTACTAGAGGAGAGTTTGTAATGCCCCGGATGTAATACTTTCCCTTTTGGGTATATAATATATCTCCGGCTTCATCTATTTCCATTCCGGGTTCTTTGCCTTTCGGGTTTTCGTCGTTTTGTTGTGTGAGTGTGTGGCATTCATTCATATCATGTAGACATGAGCATCACATTGCATTTGTGTTGTCGGTTGCATCCGGTTCCACGTGTTCCTTCCCGTTGTCCGTTTCGTGTTCCGGAGCTCCCTCACGTGTCTGTGACGTCCCGTAGGCCTACTTTGGTGTTTGGGCGTGTTACGTTACCGGTGTGCCGCGAGGTTGTTGTGTGTGTTGTTGTTTTGTTGTGTGCAACCCGCCTCTCAAATCTCGTCGCGTTTGGACTCCGTTGCTATCCCAACAGTTATTCGTGTGGGTCCAAAGTGCCTTCACTTTGTGTCCCAGAAACACCCCTACTGCAGTCCACTACCCTCTCCTAGGCCCTTCTAAACTACCTCCGCGATCGGATCCGTCGGATCGCGATCGGAGGGCTCCTAACACCCTAAATCTCCCCTAGCCCTAAAAATCTGCCATATATTAGACCCCTAGGTCTAATTTGGACATCCCTAGCCTCTTCCCCTATCTTCCCTCAAATTTTGGGGCTAAACCAGATCCTTTTGCCACTTTCCTGTCCCCTCCTCGTTTTCCTCCCCGCAGAAATCCCGCAGCCATCGAGGCGCCGCCGTCGCGCTGGGGATCGTCGCCGCGACCGCCCCGCGATCCGATCTGGGACGCCAGGGTCAACGCCCTCGAGCGCGCTCGTCCTCCGCTCGATCGGATCGGCCAGGAGGGCCGATCGACCGAGGCCTCCCACCGTCGACCCCCGTGGGCCATCGCCGCACCGCGCCAAGTCATCGATCGCCTGCGCTCCGAGGCCCGGTCCCCACATCATCGCCGTTTTCCCGCAAGCCCGTACAGCCTTCGCCCGATCGCCTCGCTGGGCCGGCCCCCCCTCTCCGCGCCGGTCGCCCTCCGCTCCGAGCCGGCCCGCTCGCACCGCGCCAGCTGCCGCTGGGCCCGAGCCAGCAGGCCGCCGCCTCCACCCACTCCAGCAAGCCGGGCCGCCTCGCCAGGCCGCAGCCCAACCACTTCGCCTCTCCAGGTCCTCCAGCCGCCGGCGCCAGGTGGGCCGCGGGCCGCCTCCATCCCGCGCCGCACCGGATCCAGATCCGCCCGGGCCCGTGATTCCTTTTTTTTTTCTTCAGATCTGAGGGAGAGGTTGCCCTTTTATTCCCTAAGTCCCCTGTGATTTTGTTGCTGATGCTATATTCAAACTGCTCTAACTTTTTATGTGCTTGTCCGTTTCGCGCAAATAGCATGTCCAGACCTTCGTGGTGAATAGCACTACGTTTCATCTTTTAGTGTCATGCATGTTAGAGATCATCTAGGTGCTTGTTTTGCTGTTGCAGGAGTGCATCGTGATATAAACTGATGTTATGTGATGTTTTTATGCCATCTTTGCCATGTGATATCTTTTAGCTCGTTTGTCCGAATGATGCAAATGACATGTCCACGTGTTCGTCTTGCCATGCTCTACATGTTGTAAGTGCTAGGTAGCATGATAGATTTGTTCTTGCCATGTTTATCATCGTTGCAAAGTGCTATGTGGCTGTGATGTTGTTTCACTTGTTATGAAATGCCATCTTGTTGAGCTCGTTGCTATCGTTGTGTTTATCTCCATGAAGCATGCTTGTATGTTTCGGAATCACCTTCATGTGTACTTTGATGAGGTGCTTACCTCTTGCCATGTTTAGTTTCGAGGTGACTTAAACTTGCTCTTTTAGATGCCATGATGAAATGCTGTTTTAGGACTTAGTGGTTTTTCACTGTCTGAAAGCTGTAACGTTCCGATGCCATGTTCGTGTGATGTTCTAGGACAAAGCATGATAGTTTTGGAGTGGATCTTGATTGTTCCTTGTAGTATATATTGTTGTCTTTCCATTCATGTCCTCACATGCCTATTTGAGTGGCTGTAGCATGTTTATCTTTTGCTCCAAAGTTTCAATAAAATTCTGCTGCCAGAATTTTATTGTCAAGTTCAATATGTCCAAGTTCATTGCTATTGAACCGTGACTCCTTTGGGGGTGCACCTTTGGACTTAGTTGCTGTAGTATATGTCTAGTTTGTGTTCATGTCCTTTGCCATGATATTTGAATGTTGTAGCTTAATTATTTTGAGCTCCGAAGTTGCTATGGTGCTGTAATTTTCAGCTTTCGCTCATTTCTTGTTTCGGGCATAACTTTTAGCCCGTAACTCCGATTTCAGCGAGTCTTATATGAAACTTGATTGATTTTCTGTGTAGATTCATAATATCATATTGTTTTCATGTTTTGAGGTGTTTTTCTTGAGTGCTATTTTCCGTGCTCCGTGTGCATCCTTAGTGCATCCATCATGCATCCATCATTTTCGAGTGCGCATTGCATCTTGTTGATTTGTGCTTGGTGTGATTGTATTGTTTAGAGCCGGAAGCTGAGACCGAGTACAAGTACGAGCACGAGGTTTCCAACGAGGTTGAGCACGAGGACCCTTCTTACGATCCGAACGACTTCACTTCAGGCAAGATGACCGAACCCCGATAACATTACTATCTTTGCCTATTTGCTAGTAGTTTCGCTATGTAGTTTTGCCTCGATGCCCATGATCTTCTTGTCAGCCTCCTACTTGTAACCATTGCCATGTTTAACCAACCTACCTATGCAAACCGTTGCTTGGCTAAGTACGCTTCGCTCAGCCCTTCTTATAGCATTGCTAGTTGCAGGTGAAGATCGAAGATGCTTGCTTCATGTTGAAGTTTGGTTGGGTTATATCACACTATATAAATGCTTAAAATGAAATCATCTATATATTGGCAAGGGTGGAAGGCCAAGCCTTTTGCTTGGTGATTTGTTCCACTCATGCCGTTAGGAACCGTATAAACCGGTGTTATGTTCCTTGATTATGCGTTCCTAACACGGTTGGGGTGTATGGGACCCCCTCGATAAACCGCTAAGTGCTAATTCTTTTCCAGCAAGTCCCAACATTGGTACTATTTGCCTAATAACAAACTAAACTTGCATAAGGAGTTATAAACCCTTTTTCTTAATCAACAACCCCGGGCCAGTGCTCCACATGAGTGTTGGTCCGAAATGAGCGGACTACGGGGCCACCTCAAGGAAACTCGAGGTCTGGTAAAAACCCGTAGGATGTCTCATCCGGACGTGGCCTGAGACGAGATACGCGCGGCTACTATTAGGGTGTCGGCACGCCGGGAGGATTTGCTGGATTAGCCTTACCTTTGTTCGGTATATCTTGAGCACGGGATTCCGAGAATACTCGGGTCTTCCCACTTTGGAGTTGCGACTCCGCGGATCGTGGGCTTGTAATGGGTCAAGTTGGAACACCCCTGCAGGGTTTGAACTTTCGAAAGCCGTGCCCGCGGTTATGTGGCAGATGGGAGCTTGTTAATATCCGGTTGTAGATAACTTGACACAATGTTTCTAATACACTACCAGCGTGTGTTCCGTGACCATCAATTTCCGAATAGGGATTCGGGAGTTGAACACGGAGGGGTTATGATTGTTGAGCCTAGTTAGGATCACTTCGTGATCACTTCTCGTCCGAGGCTTTCTCTTCTCGTTCTCACTCACGTAAGCTAGTTGCTAGTTGCTGCTGCAGACACTTACTCTTTTCTTCAGCCTTACCTCTCCCAAGGCTTAAATAGTCTTGTTACCCGGGAACGGGATTGCTGAGTCCTCTGTGGCTCACAGTTACTTCACCACACCAGATGCAGGTCCAGCTGTGAGCTATCCAGGTGATGGCACCGAGCTGGATTGGGAGTACGACGAGGAGCATAGTCGGTACTATGTTCGATATTCGGATGATCAGTAGTGGAGACTTCTACGAGGATTCGATCCGCCTGTGGTTTATTTATCTAAGTTTGGTATCTTGACATTTGGATTTTGCCCTTAGAGGGTTGTGATGTTCTTAATGTATGATGATTGGGACTTGTATTGTAATTCTGTGACGTGGCGAGTGTAAGCCAACTATTTATGTTTACAATCCCTTCTTTTACATGAGATGTGCAAAGATTACCAAACTTGAGATCATTCTAGGATGGACTTATGCCTTTAAGTCGTGCCTCGACACGTAGGAGGTATAACTCCATCCTGGGCATTACATCATGCCATCATGTCATATTTATTTTTGCATCTCAACCTAAATAAATTGTGTGGACCTTCGGTCCATTTAAATCGAGGGAAGGATGTCTTCTCTTTAAAACATATCCTCCCAATATTTTAGGGAGCTATTATAATAATATTCCATTGCTTCGGAATAACCCAACACACTTGCATGTATTTCCCCATGCCTTTTTCTTCTCTTTTCCTTGCCTTAAAACCGCCTATCTTTCTTTTCCCGTTTATCGAGGTTCTTCTAAAAACCCTCCAACTATTTTAATTAAATTCCTTACATTTTTGTGAGTCCGGGAAGATAATCCCCTTGCCCAGATTCCACTTCTACCATCTCCTTCTTTTACTTTTCTTAGGTTTTGTTTTATGTATTTTTTTTATTTATTTGGGAAGGAGTCCAGCCTTATCCCTCGCTCGGGCCGGCCCATCTTCCAGCCGCGGCCCATCCCCTAAGGCCACGGCCCAGCCACCAGGCCTCCTGGCCCGACCGCTCCATCCTAACCCTAGCCGATCGCTCCACCCCTCCTTCTCCTCCCGTGCGCCGCCAGGCGATTCTCTCGTTTCCTCGACCGTGCCTCTCTCTCTCGCAGCCCGACCGCATCCCCGATTCCTCGAACCCCATCTCCCGACCCCTTCTCTATCCCTCGATCTCCCCTCTCGCCAGGCCAGCGTCGTCAAGGCCATGCCCCAGCGCCGCGCATGCCCAGGCAGCAGCCAACCGCCCCTCCCTCCGGGCCTCCACGCGACGAGCGCCGGGCGCCAAGACCGCCCCGCTGCCCTGCTTGGAGCACCTGCGCCCTTCTTCGCCAGCAGCGCGCCGCCCGGCCGGAGCTCCCCAGCGGCGCCGCGCCTCCAGCCCGACGCGCCAAGGCCGCGACCGCCCTGGCCTCTTCCTCCTCCTACCGCGCGGCCTGCGCCTCCTCGCCGAGGCCGCAACAGAGCAGCTCCCAGGAGGCCGCTGCCTTCGCGCCAAGGCCAGCCGCGACGGCCCCGCCCTTCCTCCAGGCGCCGGAGCGGCTGCCTCCTCGCCGCCTCCCCCTCCAGCGGCCAAGTACCCCGCCGTCCGCCAGCGACGACCGGCCGAGCCAGCGCCGCGCCTTCATCCCTCCAGGGCACAGGTCGCGCGTCCTCCAGCGCCGCTCTCGGAGGGCCTCTGCCTCGGGCCCTCCTTCCCCCATCGATCTCCTGCGGCCGCCGTGCCTCGACGACCTCCCCGAGCATCTCCACCGCAGCGCCTCCCTTCGCCAGCCTCCGCCCCTGCCTCGTTCGCCTGGCCCCGAGCCGCAGCGCTCCTCCCTTGGCGCCATTTTTTTTCTTCCTGGCAGCAGCTCACCGAGGCCGACACCGAGATGCCTTGCCGTCGCCTGCTTCATTTCGTGGCTGCACAGTTATGACCGAGTCGTACCTCTACGCACGGTTGTCTACCGCCGTCTCCGGAATCGTCAAGTACCCCTCCGATGACATGAACAACTACGGACGAGAACGACTACACATCCGGGACGCGACGAGTACCTCGACGGACGCTGTTTTGAAGACCCCAAGTACCTCTACGGATATGTGTACATCTACGTAACGAGAACGTCTACCGTCGACAAGACCGAGACACCGAGTACCACGACGACCCGAACGACTACCGTCGCCGAGTACCACTACCGTCGCAAGAACCAAGACCGGCATGTACCACTACCGTCGCCCGGAAAAGATGGATGCGTCAAGTACATCTACGAACTCGTCGCGAGAACGACTACCGTCGCCAAGTTCCACTACCGTCGCCCCGAAGATGTTGGGTTCATCAAGTCCCTCTCCGAAACGAACATGTACCACTACTTCCGCTACCGTCGCCCGAGTACAACTACCGCCTCGAGAACGTCTCCTTCGACTTCTTCCACTACGTCCCTCGACGAACTCGAACCCCTCCGAGAATGAACGCTTCGAAGGTATAACCCCGAGACGATGACCCGTGGATGAATGCTTGTGTTGTTTGAGATGTTTCCATGTGAGCACCGTGTCGTTTCATCTTTTGTCATGCTCCTCGGTCGCCTCGTCGCCGACCCGTGGGAACCCGGTGACGGGATCACCCCACCTTTCATCTCGTTTGGCTCGCTCACGCCATCTTTCTTTTGCACCGGTCCCTCAACGAGTTACCGGAACCGAGATGTTGCGTTGCATCATTTCGGATCGTTGCCGTGGCACCCTTTCTTTCCACCATGATGACTAATTCTCCTTATCATCTATATCTCTTTTAAGTCAACCTTTTAATAATTGCATAAACTTGATCTTGTCATCCGCATCATTTAACAACATTATAATGTTAATTGTTGTTGCTTTAATTATTGCTAAACATGCTCATGGGGATTTTCCGGATATGTTGTTGTTATTTCCGGCCCCATTTTAAAATGCCT
Organism: Secale cereale; assembly: GCA_902687465.1. Taxonomy (NCBI): domain Eukaryota; kingdom Viridiplantae; phylum Streptophyta; class Magnoliopsida; order Poales; family Poaceae; genus Secale; species Secale cereale. Next base: position 345,935,141 of record LR738712.1, read on the forward strand.
AAATAGGTAGTTTATTTTTGCTTCACATCTTGCCATGTTAAAAACATTTAATCTTGTCTTGTAAATAAACGAGAGTCAATTAAATAATTAAAATGTGGTGTTTCGTCAATATGCAACTCGTTGCATATTGAGCTCCACTTAACTTGTAGTTTTGTTTGTGCACTTTGCCATGCCATGCATATTTAAACCGGACATGCATCATACTTGGATGTGCATCGTATGCCATGTTTAAGCTTGTGTGTTTACCGTGTTGTTTGCTTCTTTCCGGTTGCTTCTCTTGTTAGCTTCGGTTTCGTTCCGGAGTTGTGAGGATTCTCTCGTCTGTTGCTCCGTCTACTTCATGGATCCGTTCTTCTCCCTTGTGGAATCCCAGGCAAGATGACCGAACCCGGATACCATTACTATTTTTGCCTATTGCTAGTAGTATCGCTCTATAGTATTGCCTCGATGCCCATGTTTTCCTGTCAGCCTCCTATTATAACCATGATCCTGTCTAACCACCCTACCCATGCAAACCATTGATTGGCTATACGTAGGCTTGCTTAGCCCCTCTTATAGCATTGTTAGTTGCAGGTGAAGATTGAAGATGCTTGCTTCATGTTGAAGTTTGGTTGGGTTATATCACACTATATAAATGCTTAAATGAAATCATCTATATATTGGCAAGGGTGGATGTCTAAGCCTTTTGCTTGGTGATTTGTTCCACTCATGCCGTTAGGAACCGTATAAACCGGTGTAATGTTCCTTGATTATGCGTTCCTAACACGGTTGGGGTGTATGGGACCCCCTCGATAAACCGCTAAGTGCTAAGTCTTTTCCAGCAAGTCCCAACATTGGTACTATTCGCCTAATAACTAATAAAACTTGCATAGGGTCTTGCAAACCCTCTTTTATTTTAATTCAACAACCCCGGGCCAGTGCTCCACATGAGTGTTGGTCCGAAACGGGGAGTCTGCGGGGCCACCACGAGGAAACTCGAGGTTTGGTAAAAACCTGTAGAATCGCCCATCCGGTCGTGTCCTGAGACTTAGATACGCGCGGCTACTATCAGGGTGTCGACACGCCGGGAGGATTTGCTGGATTAGCCTTACCTTAGTTCGGAGTATCTTGAGCACGGGATTCCGAGAATACTCGGGTCTTCCCACCTTTGGAGTTGCGACTCCGCGGATCGTGGGCTTGTCATGGGCCAAGTTGGAACACCCCTGCAGGGTTTTGAACTTTCGAAAGCCGTGCCCGCGGTTATGTGGCAGATGGGAGCTTGTTAATATCCGATTGTAGATAACTTGACACAATGTTACAATACACTACCAGCGTGTGTACCGTGACTGTCAATTTCCGAATAGGGATTCGGGAGTTGAACACGGTGGGGTTATGTTTGGCGAGCTTTAGTTAGGATCACTTCGTGATCATCTCTCGACCGATGCACCTTCTCTTCTCGCTCTCGTATACGTAAGCTAGTGCTAGTTGCTGCTGCAGACTTTTGTTTTTCCTTCACCTCTTATTCTTTATTTAGCCTTATCCACTCCCAAGGCTTAAATACTCATGTTACCCGGGAACGGGATTGCTGAGTCCTCTGTGGCTCAAAGTTACTTCAACACACCAGATGCAGGTTCAACCGAGAATGATCAGGAGCTGGTTCAAGTACTTCACTTGGAGTTCGTTGAAGAGTTTGGCCGTATGCTTGTGACGTTTTCGACGATCAGTAGTGGTTTCTACTAGGATTCGATCCTGACCTGTGGCTTTATGTTGTTTTGGTATCTTTCTTTGGATCTTCACCCGTAGTCGGGTTGTGATGTTTTGAATGATATTTTGCTTATGTAATGTATTGTGTGAAGTGGCGAGTGTAAGCCAACTATCTTCTTTTGCAATTTAATCCCTCTTTTACATGAGTCGTGCAAAGATACCAAACTTGAGATCATTCTAGGATGGGCTTATACCTTTAAGTCGTGCCTCGACACGTAGGAGGTATAGTCCCATCCTGGGCATTACAAGCGCAGTGCCGGAAGAAGTTTCTGTGACACATACGTCGGTTGTAGAGGAAACTAATGATAGTGATCATGAGCTTTCGGATCGAGTTACTATCGGGCCTTGTAGGTCGACAAGGATACGTACTACTCCTGAGTGGTACTGTAACCCTGACTTAGAGGTCATGTTGTTGGACACTGATAAACCTACGAGTTATGGAAAAGCGATGATGGGTACATTTTCTGACAAATGTTTAGAGGCCATGAAATCCGAGATGGGATCCATGTTTGAAAAAATATGTGGACTTTGGAAGTATTACCCGAAGGGGGAAAGGCCATTCGGAATAAATGGATCTTCAAGAAGAAGACGGAAACAGACGATAATGTCATCGTCTGTAAAGCTGGACTTGTGGCAAAGGGGTTTTCACAAGTTCAAAGAGTTGACTACGAGGAGACTTTGTCACCCGTAGCGATGCTTGTGTGCGTCAGAATTATGTTAGCAGTTGCTGCATTTTTCTGTTACGAAATCTGCCACATGGATGTCAACACAGAGTTTCCTTAACCGTTTCCGTGAGGAAAGGTTGTATGTGATACAACCGGAAGGTTTTGTCTATCCTAAGGATGCTACAAGGTATGCAAGCTCCAGCGATCCCTCTATGGATTGGAGCAAGCATCTTAGAGTTGGAATATACACTTTGATGAGGTGATCAAAGCTTTTCGGTTTTATACAAAGTTTGCAGGAAACTTGTATTTACACAAAAGTGAGTAGGAGCACTACAATATTTCTGATAAGTATATGTGGATGACATATTGTTGATCCGAAATTATGTAGAATTTCTAGAAAGCATAAAGGGTTGTTTGAAAGGAGTTTTTCAAAGGAAGACTTGGGTAAAGCTGCTTACATATTGGGCATCAAGATCTACAAAGATAGATCAAGAGGCCTGAAAATATTTCCACAGAGCACATACCTTGACATGATTTTGAAGGAGTTCAAAATGGATCAGTCAAAGAAGGAGTTCTTGCCTGAGTTATAAGGTGTGAAGTTGAGTAAGACTCAAAGCTCAACCACATCAGAAGAAAGAGAAAGGACGAAGGTCATCCCCTATGCCTTAGCCATACACTCTATATGGTATGCCATGCTATGAACCACACCTACGATGTGCCTTGCCACGTGTCTGGCAACAGGTTACAAAAGTGACCCAGGAGTGGATCACTGGACAGCAGTCAAAATTGTCCTTTGAGGAACAAGGAAATGTTTCTCGGTTATGGAGGTGATAAAGAGTTCGGCGTAAATGGTTACATCGATGTGAGCTTTAACACCTATCCGGATGACTCTGAGTAGCAAACTGGATAGTTATAGTGGAGCAACCATTTGGAATAGCTGCAAGTGGAGCGTGGTAGCAGCATCGACAATATGACATAGAGATTTGCGAAGTACATACGGACCTGAATGATGTAGACCCGTTGACTAAAAACTCTCTCACAAGCATAATATGATCAAACCCCAGAACTCATTGAGTGTTAATCACATGGTCATGTGAACTAGATTATTGACTCTAGTAAACTCTTTGGGTGTTAGTCACATGGCGATGTGAACTATGAGTGTTAATCACATGGCTATGTGAACTAGATTATTGACTCTAGTGCAAGCGGGAGACTATTGGAAATATGCCCTAGAGGCAATAACAAATTGGTTATTATCATATTTCATTGTTCATGATAATCGTTTATTATCCATGCTAGAATTGTATTTATCGGAAACTCAAATACATGTGTGGATACATAGACAACAAGATGTTCCTAGTCAGCCTCTATCGGACTAGCTCGTTGATCGAAGATGGCTATGGTTTCCTAGCCATGGACATGAGTTGTCATTTGATAACGAGGTCACATGATTAGGAGAATGATGTGATGGACAAGACCCAAACTATAAACGTCGCATACGATCGTGTCAAGTTTATTGCTATTGTTTTTTGTATGTCAAGTATATGTTCCTATGACCATGAGATCATGCAACACACTGACACCGGAGGAGTACCTTGAGTTTATCAAACGTTGCAACATAACTAGGTGACTATAAAGGTGCTCTACAGGTGTCTCTGAGGTTGTCTATTGAGTTGGCATGGATGAAGACTAGGATTTGTCACTCCGTGAGACGGAGAGGTATCTCTGGGCCCTCTCAGTAATACAACATCACAAGAAGCCTGCAAGTAATGTGACTAAGGATTTAGTCACGGGATCTTGTATTACGGAACAAGTAAAGAGACTTGCTGGTAACGAGATTGAACTAGGTATGGAGACACCGACGATCGAATCTCGGGCAAGTAACATACCGATAGACAAAGGGAAATACATACGGGATTAACTAAATCCTTGACATCAAGGTTAAACCGATAAGATCTTTATAGAATATGCGGGGCCCAATATGCACATCCAGGTCCCGCTATTGGTTATTGATCGTAGAGGTGTCTCCGTCATGTCTGCATAGTTCTCGAACCCGCAGGGTCTACACACTTAACGTTTGGTAATGATATAAGCATAGTTGAGGCATTATGGTGGTTACCAAAGGTTGTTCGGAGTCTCGGATAAGATCCCGGACATGACGAGGAACTCTAGAATGGTCCGGGGGTGAAGATTGATATATTGGATGAAGGGTATTGGAATCCAGAATTGTTCCGGGGGTACCGGGCGATGTCCAGCGTGACCGAAAGGGGTTTCGGAGGCCTCGGCAAGCATTGGGGGCCTTATGGGCCAAGGGGAAGGGATACAACAGCCCACTAAGGGGTTGTGCTCCCATCCCACCACATCTCACGTAACCTAGAGAAGTGGGGTGCCACCCTAGGGCAGTCGCCCCCTTCCGGCTTGGGGACCAAGTCTCCTAGGGGTGGGGGCACCCAAACCCATCTAGGGTTTCCCCTGTGGCCGCCGCCCCTCTCCTAGGGAAAACCTAGGGCGCCTCCTCCTCCCCCCTTCGCCCTATATATAGCGAGGGAGAAAGAGGGCAGCCACACCCTTAACAGGCCTTGGCGCTGCCCCTCCTCTCTCGTAGCTCTTCTTCTTCTCCGCGTAGTGCTTAGCAAAGATTTGCCGTAATTCCTCCACCACCATCGTTGCCACGCCGTTGTGCCGCCAGAGGACTCGAGCTACTACTTCACCATCACTCACTGGATTGAGGAGGTGATGGCATCATAAACCCGTACGTGTGTTGAACGCGGAGGTACCGTCCGTTTGGCACTAGATTAGAGTTCGCGGGACGGTTCGTGATTGTTTCGCGAAGACGTACCACTACATCAACCGCGTTCTTTAACGCTTTCGCTTAGCAATCTACAAGGGTATGAGGATAAAACTCTCCTCTCGTAGATGTGCATCTCCTAGATTGATCTTGGTGAGCGTAGATTTTTTTTTGTTTCCGATGCAACATTCCCCAACAATCAATACAATCAAAAGCAGGACGTAGTGCAGTATTTTTTCGAGAGAGCCTGAATGCTGGTAAAATCCTGTGTCCATGTTACCATCGCTGCAAGACACCTAGCTTAGGACCCATACTATGAGATATGCCGGATATAGAATCGACATTGGTGTTTTCATTGAGAGCCTGCGAGGCGATCATCGCGGTTCGATGGGTCTTCTACTGATGCCAAATCAGATGTGATACTTTCAATTTATTTCGGTTGTACATAGATCAGTTTGTTTGCAAATTATCTACGCCGCCGCGTGCAATCCTTGTATAAATCTATACTTGCCCTCGCCTGAAAATTGGGATCGAAAGGTAGTCACGCAAACGCCACACACCCCAATCTCCACTAAGCAATCCGTGCGATGCACATCGAGCTGAGGCATGCGGTCCCCTTTTGCGTTTCGACCCGCTTCTCTGCTTAGGTTCAAGTGAAAGTGCCGTACATGAGATCAAGATAAACAGTGGTGTCAGGTTCTGTTCAACAGCAAACAAGAAAATCAAATCCAGCGCATGGCTGCAGTGTCACCTGGGAAGATTATTCAAAGCGTTCTTCTCTCCCCCAAAACTGCTATGCGCACTAGGAGATCATCAGGGAGATCCAAATCCACTCTCTCTCTTCCCTATTTAATTAAGCCTTGAGAAAAAAGAATACTCTAACTTGACAACTTGTACAGGTGCTAAGGCTGCCATGTAAGCAAAAAGTCTGATGTGGCAAGGTAATTAAGAGGAGAGAGGTGGATGTGGTGACCTCAGGAAGAAACAATGCCAAGCGTGAGAACCTAGGCAAAACACTTAAAGAAAAGAATCCGACCAATGCATGAAGAACTTTAGTTGTAAAATCATTAAATGAAGAATGCTTAGCACCAACAAGTTAAGCACCTATGCATTGGGGGCTTTAGTTGCTAAGGAATTAAATATGCTTAGCACCTCATCTAAGAACCAATGCATTGGAAGTAGCATAACTAGTTTGTATTCCACGCATGGTACTAATTGTTTTGCAATTTTCGAGGTTTGATCATGGTGAAAATTTGCTTTGAAGTGCCATTGATCATTAATGAAGCACTTCTCGGTAGGTTTGATGGATCAAGTCAACTTTCTCCCATGGAGATCGTGTGGTGGACGGCTTTGTCGCTTCGTACATCAGATTCGCCAACTCTGCGCTTGCGGCGGGACAACTTTTCATCAGACTTCGCTTCGTCTGTCTTTGATTCAGCTAGCCACTTATATTACTGCCAGGTGCTACCTCTCCAAATTATTTTTAGTGCGCGATACCTTTTCTCCTAGGAATTATTACTTCGACTAGTATTGTTTTATGTATACATGCAGTTAATGCGTGACAACAATGATGTCGCCTGCGAGTTCTTGTTTCACCACTATGTCGCATCGACATCTCCGTTCTACCACTCCATCGAGCCGACCTCTGCGCTCAGGCCATATTCTTGTAATTACTTACTTCGCTTAAATTAATTAAGTAGAAGATTTTTTAATCTTTATTGGTATTACTATTGACTCGCCCTATTACATGTGTGCAGGCAATCGACTTCGGCAGCGTCACACCGTCACCTTGGTTTGCCGACATTGTCGCCCCACCTCCACCGACCTACTTCGACACCTTGGCTGGCTTGCGGGCTGCGACGTCACCATCCAACAAACTCCGACACCTCGCTTGGACCGGGGGCTTCACCTAGACATATCCACAGCGTTGGGCTGTCATTTCAGCAAGTCGAGCTCTTTGCTCGACCACCTCCGGACCGGCTTCGGGTCTGGAATCTCGTCCCTCCGTAAGCTCCGCCCGCATCATCTACACCGAGCACATTTACTAGCTAAGCCGCTCCCATGCTCAGTTTTTTTATTCTTGTTTGGTTCTACAAAACATTATAGTTGTTTGTTAAAACCTTAGTTTGTCAAACACGTTGTTTGTTATTATTATTTTTACCAAAGTTAACTGGGGGCTCGTAAATTTACATGAGCCGTTTTACAATTTTATTTTCTTAGTCGTTGCAAAGTATTTTTCTATCACTCTTTTTTTCGATGCGAGAGTGTGGTCAATAGCGGGTAGCCTAATTTCTCTCTCAAGCCGCTCAAGTTTAGTTCGCTAGACTGGCTAACGAGAAGAACTCCGCCTTCGGGATAGGAGGTTGAAGCCGCAGGCTTACCCGCTCGAAGTCTCGAGATCGGATGTGTCATGATAAAGCATGACAGAAGCACAAACTAATTTTAAGACCAATTTCGGATTGGCACACAAAACGTGTTTTAGTTCGGACGTAAAGTTTTTACTGAAGTTTTTTCGTTTTCCAAGCTTATGTCACTTTTAACCTAGGGGTAAGTGAGGGGCGAAACGGGTACATGGGCCTCGGCCTAGATACAATGCACGCAGGCAAGGCCGGATGATCCGGACGGAGTCCTGGATGATCCGGGCGTCGAGTGTCCGGATGATCCGGACGGAGTCCCGGATGATCCGGCTTCAAGTGGAAGCCTCCAGGTGTCTTCTGCGCAATTATCTAGACGATCCGGGGGAAGGTCCGGATGATCCGGCTAAGCCCGGATGATCTGGACGGCGGTCCCGATGTTCGGCCTGGCTCCAGCAGCTGCTCCATCTTCTTCTCCTTTCTTTCGTCTTCTCTTCCACACTTTCCTCGCAGATGGTGTAGTCGTTCATTTGCTCTTGCACTCCTCCTCGACATTCATGAAGCTCCGACAATACCTATGCATGCACACGAGAGAAGTGTCAAGTAGTATACCATCCTCGAAGGGGTCAAGTGAACACGTGGAAATGAGATGATTCACCTTTGTGTATGTGAATTAGGTGTCGCACGTGTCACTTGCCAAACGTACTCTTGACATGGTGATGTCCGTAGAATGCTCCGCATCACATACCTAGTTCAATCTCGTTACCGGCAAGTCTCTTTACTCATTCCGTAAGACAAGATCCTGTGACTAACTCCTTAGTCACATTGCTTGCAAGCTTCTTGTGATGTTGTATTGCCGAGAGGGCCCAGAGATACCTCTCCGTCTCACGGATTGACAAATCCTAGTCTTGATCCATGCCAACTCAATAGACACCCTCGGAGACACCTGTAGAGCACCTTTATAGTCACCCAGTTACATTGCGACGTTTGGTACACATAAGGTACTCCTCCGGTGTTAGTGAGTTGCATGATCTCATGGTCATAGGAACATATACTTGACATGCAGAAAACAATAGCAATAAACTTGACACGATCATATGCTACGTTTATAGTTTGGGTCTTGTCCATCGCATCTTTCTCCTAATGATGTGACCTTGTTATCAAATGACAACTCATGTGCATGGCTAGGAAACCATAGCCATCTTCGATCAACGAGCTAGTTAGGTAGAGGCTTACTAGGGACATCTTGTTGTATATTTATCCACACATGTATTTGAGTTTACCATCAATGCAATTTTAGCATGGATTATAAACGATTATCATGAATAATGAAATATGATAATAACCAATTTATTATTGCCTCTAGGGCATATTTCCAACATTGATATGGGTGTAGTACATGGTAAATGTATCTACCACGAGATTGTTCTAATGAATATGAGATCATATATTGACGAGCCTAGCCTCAGTTTATATAATACACGTGAGGCCTAGGGTTTAGGAGAGTCCTTGTCTTGTGCGCCAAGTCTTGTGGAAATCTCCTTGTATGCAGCATGGGCTGCCCGAAGTGGCCCATGAGTGAACCGACATGGGGGTCCTCGACCCGATCTAGCTGGTTGGGAGACGATTTGGTGAGTATCCCCTAGTCCAGGACACCGTCATGCGACATGGGTTTAAACGTGCCTATAACGGCACTCGGTAGTTTATTGCGACGTAAGAAATTTTTGGTATGTTTTTGCAAATATTTTTAGAGGTGTGGTTGCTTGGTATGGCTTGTTGGAAAGTGATAGTTTCTTGGTAGTGGTATCCTGTAAGGAACAAATGTACTAGCGGAAAAAGGCAATTCGAGGTTGAGTTGATTGCTCATTTTGTGGGTTCGATCTAGGTCGAACGCACGATGGCCTTAAAAAATATTAACCTCGCTGCGAGCCAATATTGTAGGAGAAGTACACTGGTAGACTAGTTGGACTTTTGAAGATGAACGGACGTGTCGCACCACAATCTGGGTGCACTGGATAGCCCAGCCACATGAACGGGGCTTCCCTCCCATGATCTCGTGGCTCGCGTACTAGACTAGTAGTACTATATATATATATATATATATATATATATATATATATATATATATATATATATATATATATATATATATATATATATATATATATATATATATATATATATATATATATATATATATATATATCAATTGACACTATGCAATGTTTGTCGCCTGTGTGCTCGCCCTAGCCGCATCTCGCTTGCTGCTTCCTCATCAGCTACCATCTTTAAACTAGCACCTCCCAATTAAGCCCGAGGAGCTGGAAAAGCTTAGCGCGGCATTGGATACTGTGCAATATGGCTCTGGATGTACATTACTAGTACTATTATGTATCGTGTGGGTTGCATGCATGGATTTTGCTCCATTATCAGCTCTAAACTCTATACAAAAAACTGCCTCTTGACGCGATATTATTTTGAAATGGAGGCAAAAGTTTTGCCTCATCTCATTAATAAAGAAGGAAGGACCAACAAACAAAATTCGACGAGATCCATTACACGTCCACAAATGGAAGCGAAAAGCCTGGTCTCGCTGTATCAGAGAACTCTAATGTTCTGCCCCCGTAGTTTGCTAGCCTACCTTTGAGTCACTGACACATGGATCCCAAAGTGCATTGGGCCTACCTATTAGTGACTCAAAGTTAGGGTATGACAGGGATTACTAAGTCAGAGGATCGACGTCCGCTGAGTAGGCCAGCTATGCACTTGAATAGAGCATGGCGAGTACGTAGGTGTACTTTCCCTACGTTGATAGTGCAACGATGGTTCGAGAGAACAGTTGTACCCTCCACTTGCAACTGTAGCTCCTTGGCCTTGAGATTCAAGAGTTCAAAACTTGTGCACTATAGAAGTATACATTACATAAAGTACTACTACTACAGTACTACGTACTAGTACTAAACAATAACCGCAGCATCGCGCTACCACTATGCGTGCCCGCATAACGTCCTTAACGAAGGGACGAGGCCCTGTGGTTACACTCTTATACCCTCCTCGCCAGTTGCCCTCCCCTTGAAGGGACCAAGGAATTTCGTTGCTACTTCCATGGATACGCCAGGCGGTTCTCCTCCTCTTCGGAGCTGGGATACCTTGGACGACAATTCTCTGGGAGAAATCGCACGCTGCTCCGACGTCCTCATCGCCGCAAGACTCGGTGCTTCCAGCACCAACTTTTTAAGATGCGTAAACGGGCTTGGTAAAAGGCCATGCTTGTTGGTCTTCCATGTGTTCTCGAGCAGAAGGTTATTCTATGGGACAATCCAACGAAGAGTCCACGGCAACATGGTCGTGGTTGCACGTTGACTCCGCTAGAGTTGCGGATGTTGAGAGGTAGTCGGATTTTGTCCGATGAGCATGTCAGCCTTGGAGTTTAATCATGTAGTGTATATTCTAAATATAGTACTCAGCTATTCCATCCCATAATTTCTCCACTGCCCACGGTATTATATATAGGTCTGGGTTGGTGCCAACAGAGATTGGCTTGCATACCTTCGGCCGGATACCATCGTCATTTTGCACAACATCCATAGTAGTGCGGCCGTCCCCGTAGACCCCTTCTCCACCATTGGGATCGCACTTCCAAACTGGCTGGGCTTGAATACGTATGATGATGCCTACATGAGATTGAAAAAGATAGGAATTGCTGACCCGACGACAAAGCGACACATCTACGAAAATTACTATCTCATAGCGGTGTTCGACATAAGGATTGCCATCAATACAGAAGGCAATAACGGCAGAGGCTGGCACATGTTTGCCGCGACAGATTTGTACCCCTACATGTTCGAAGACACCGTGTGCTATGTAGGCCGCATCTTCACGGTGACAAGCCAGGGGACCTGTTTCATATGGCTGCCATCCTACGGTATGGGAGATTACAAATGGAATGCACAAACCATCATTTCTATCCCTAACGGTACTCCATTATTTTGCAGGGACCAACCATCCCTTGATCAAAATAAGATCACCGATCTTGGATGTGCATTTGCATCCACGACTCGGTCTAACCTGGAACCTTCTAGCTGACTTTGGTAGATTGAGATCAATGATCTTAGCAATCATTACCCATGGTACCACTGATGTGCAACATGGTCACACGATCTACCGCGATCGGACCATCACCATCTACCCAGGTATTCCATTTTCTCATTGCTTTGTGTTAGAGTAGTTGTACTTGTTAGTTCTTTTATTTTCTTGACTGGGACATGTTTACTAGAACTAGTACTACAATTTAGTATTTGATTTTTTAACCTTCTCACCTTCTCTTTCATTGTAGTACTACTAGTACTCCTTACCTTGGAGGACACGTATAGATAGCTAGGCCCTTGAAGACTTGAACCCATTAGCTCCCACCATTTTTGTTTTTCCATGCTTTACTATCTCATCGATATAGCCAAGAGTGGCTATATATAACAAGACGGTTATTTTACTTCCTCTAGACTGGAGTAATACTACTTGTCACACAATATTCACTGGTACGCATCAGTGCTATACAAACGGTTTTTAACCCCTTTCCGCGACCACATTTCGAACCATCGCTAAGTGAGTGTGGGCGATAGGGGGGTCCTTCCCACACGACCCAGAAACCGTCGGGGATATGCAATCCTGGCACACACGCTCAGCAAAATGAGGTCGTGTATGACCGACGAGTGCTCAAATTCAGTAATACATACAGTAGAGCTAAAAAATACAATTATACAGGAGAAATTGTTTGCGGTCGCAAGTACATCCCACACAATCAGTCCCCACTAAACGTTTCCGTTCGTATGTACATCCCACACATTCCCTCCAAGGAAAACGTTTCCATTCATAGGTACATCACAGACAATTTTCCCCATTAAATCGTTTGTGATAGCATTGTCATTGCACATGATATTAACAATTTTATTGTTTGCGTTATTGAATGCATCACACACGGTGCGTAGAAGAAACTGTGTGACAAAGGCTATCCCACACATTGTTTTTTTGTGGTAAATGTTTGCGCAAGGTGGCCTAATGCAAACAGTTTCAAGAGGATGTCATGTGTGATTGTTCATTGATCCAACACGGTTTATTCCTAGAAACTGTGTGCGTTGCCTGAGGTCATCGCCCACCATATTTCTCAATAACCGTTTGCAATAGCAAAACCCAATTAGCAAGCTAATTCGTCATTAGCAGGCTAATTGCCCTATTATTAATAATCCATTTATTAATCTAATTGACATTCATATTAAGCACATAATATATTTCATTTCTATATTAAGGAAGCAGGATTTCATAATTGAAATACATCAGATTACAACATGATATAGCTTCAGCACTCAGCTACCCCATTACACAACTGCACCAACACCAAGTTTCACATGCAACATGTAGAACCTTTCGAAATTAGCATCATAGACGGTACATCGACAGATGCATCTCATCTGGAAAACAACTGAAGCGCAAGGCGAATATTGAGCCTTCATTCATGTTAAAGGTCTTTGCAACTTTAGGGCAGTGCCTGTGGATGATTGATCATCCGTCCTTCGTCCTCTTCATGAACACTTCAATATTGAACCGTGGATGTTGTATGAAAACCTTCCCCGTCTCCTGACTATAGAGGTGGTTTGAGAGGTAATCATTAGTGAACTACTTTGGAAAGGCCTGAAAACAAGAATGCGCATAAATATCTTCTCTATATTGGAAATGAGGCAAAGGAATAAAAAAGGCAAGGTATAATACATAGTACCATCTTGTAGTTAACTAATTTCTTCTTCATTGTGCAGACAAAGATCTTGTTGTTTTTTGTCGCTAATTTCTTTATCCTAACAATCTTTCTGAGTTTCTTGACTTGATTGATATTCATGGACAACTCATTTCGCCATATGCAAAAAGGGTCGAATAGTGGGTCAAACCTCTGACAGCAAGAACTACATGTGCAAGACCAAATTATTCAAAACCTAAATATTAGAATGGTTCCCGCAATTGCACAATAATGTGCTATTAGACAACGGACCATGCACATTCTAACCTTGATTGTAAACCTTGGTGCTTCCCATATTTTCCCTGCAACACATATAAGGTAGTTAGTCATCAGGTTAAGTAAGGGTTCGCATGCTATCAGTAAAATATGTTGATGAAAAATAAGCACATCGCAGATTCATCAGATTAATTCAAGCCACATAGAAAACCCATTTATCCAAACCAAGCATGATTAAGAACTAGGAAATATAGCACTTGTATATGTTTCTTATGTATTAAGTGCAGCCAAATTTGATTTATTCCTCACATGCACAACAATACAAAATTCTACCCACGACAATTGGACATCGCATTGCAGAATTGAACCAAGCAGCTAACTAAACACCACAACAAATGACCCGAACATAACTGACCACAACATTGCAGAATATAACATACTCCTAATAGAAGATCAGACAGTTTACCAAACCAAGCATGCTTAACATGGAAATATAGTAATTGTATTTGATTCTCATGTATTTACTACAATCAAATTTAATTTATTTCTCACATGGTATACAATAACAGAATGCACCCACAACAATTGAACATCGCATTGCAGAATTGAACCAAACAGTTACCTAAACACGACAATAAATGAACCAAACATTAACTCAGCACCACATTGCGCAATATAACATACTCCTAATAGAAGATCAAACAGTTAACCAAACCAAGCATGCTTAACAACTTGGAAATATAGAAATTGTATTTGTTTTTCATGTATTTAGTGCAGCCAAATTCAATTTACTTCTCACATGGTATACAATAACAGAATGCACCCACAACTATTGAACATCACATTGCAGAATTGAACCAAACAGTTAACTAAAAACCACAACACAAATGAACCAAAAGTTAACTGAGCACCACATTGCACAATGTATAACCAAACCAAGCATGCTTGATGTAATGCCCCAGTATGCGACTATGTCTCCTACGTGTCGAGGCACGCCTTAAAGACATAAGCGCATACTAGAATAATCTCAAGTATGGTATCTTTACACATCTCATGTAAAAGTTCAAGGATGAAATTGAAAAGATAGTTGGCTTACACTCGCCACGTCACACAATGAATACAATAGCATACATCATCCAAAGAACACAGGGTCCGACTACGGATGAAAGCCAAACAAGAAAGATACCATAAACACAAGGCATGATCGCCCCTAGTAGGAACCACTACTGATCGTCGGGATACGAAACATAGCAACGTCCATGCTCTTCGTCGAACTCCCACTGAAGTTCTGAACCATCTCCTGTATTGTTCTCGACTATACCTGCATCTGGTGTGTTGAATCTGTGAGCCACAGAGGACTCAGCAATCCCGTTCCTGGGTATCAAAAGTAACAAAGCCTTAGGTGTGGAAAAAGGATGTAAACATGGGTTGCAACAAGCACTAACCACTAGCCTATGAGTTTAGAGTGAGAAGAGAACAAGTGCCAACGGTCGCCAAGTTGATCAAGAAGTGATCCTAGCTACTCGCGTCCATACATAACCCCACCGTGTTCACTTTCCGAAGCCCTTCGGAAAGAGACCATCACGGTTACTCACAGAGGTAGTGTATTCTTATGAATAAGGTGTCAAGTTGTCTACAACCGGATATTAACAAATTCCCATATGCCACATAACCGCGGGCATGGCTTTTGAAAGATCAAACCCTGTAGGGGTGTCCCAACTTAGCCCATCACAAGCTCACGATCTGCGGAGTCGCAACTCCAAAGTGGGAAGACCCAAGTATTCTCGGAATCCCGTGCTCAAGATATTTCGACAATGGTAAAACTAATCCAGCAAGACCTCCCGGCGTGCCGACACCCTAATAGTAGCCGCACGTATCTCGTCTCAGGCCATGACATGATGGGTAAAGCTACGGGAGACAAACCTCGAGTTTCCTCCAGGGGTCCCCACAGGTTGCCCAGTTTGGACCAACACTCAAGACGAGCACTGGCCCGGGGGGGTGATTAATAAATCCTTGGGTTAATTACTCCCTCGGCAAGTTTTTAGTTGTTAGGCAAATGGTAAAACCAAAGATGGGCCTTGCTCGAAAAGCTTTAAGAAGTGCGAATTATCAAGGGGGGCCCATAAATCCCAACCATGTTAGGAACGCAAAACCAAGGAACATAACACCGGTTTATCAGGTCCTAAGGTGGCATGAGTGGAACAAAACACCGAGCAAAAGGACAAGCCTTCCACCCATTGCCAAGTATATAGGTGTGTTAATATATTGAAGAGATATTGTGATATTCCAACAACAAGTTCCAACATGGAGCAATCTTCATCTTCACCTGCAACTAACAACGCTATAAGAGGGGCTGAGCAAGCGGGTAACATAGCCAAACAACGGTTTGCAGGGAAGGTGTCAAAGGTTAGAGGTTTCATGGCAACAATAGGAGGCTGACAAACAGGAATAGGCATTGAGGCATATCTAAAGAGCGAGACAACTAGCATAGGCAAAGATAGAGGTGATATCGGGGAATGGTCATCTTGCCTGGGATTTCGCAAGGAAGAAGAACGAGTCCAAGAAGTAGTTGAACAAAACCCCACAACTCTGGAGTGAAACCGAAGCTAACGATAGAAGCCAACCGGAAAGAAGCAAACAACATGGTAAACACACATATCATAAACATGGCATGATGCGCAAACAAATATGATGCATGTCCGGTTTAAATGTGCATGGCATGGCAAGGTGCACAAGCAATACTAGAAGTTAAGTGGAGCTCAATATGCAACGAGTTGCATATTGACAAAACACCACATTTTATTTATTTAGATGCCTCTTGTTTATTTACAAGACAAGATTAAATGTTTTCATTAAACATGGCAAGAGGTGAAGCATGAGCAAAACTACACTATCTAGTCATTTTAAATGAGGCCGGAAAATAACAACAACAATTCTGGAAACTCCTCATGTCATTTAGCAATTATTGAAGCAAACAACAATTTAATCATTTTAATGTTGTTATCATGATGCGGATGACATTTGCATGTTTTATGCAATTTTAGTTAAAAGATACCATACTTGAGATTATTCAAAATAGCTTGAATGGATTAAGAGTTGGAATCTTCTGAGATACCTTGTACACTCCGGAGAAGAGTTAGAGAGAGTTGAATAAACAAGAGAGACTTCGGATAAGAAATTTCAACATGTGAAAACATGTTAAACAAAAAGGAAGAGATATGATAAACACCGAAGCTTGAAAATTTAATCCACCGGAGAAGAAATGAGAACGAAGAATGATAAACTTGAAGCTCCTGAGCATCATCCTGAGAAATCACCGGATAATGAAATTGAACAAAAAGAATGAAGAAACATCACATTAATAAAATGGATATTTCATTTTAGAATTTCTGGCTCCAAGAAGAAGAAGGGAGGGAGGGGCGGGTTAAACAAAGACAATTTGGGATGAATGAGACAGACACCGTTGAGAAAAGATTGAGAGTTGATCTTGCAAATGATGAAGAGATCGGATTAACTTGAAGAGAAGCACGCCGGTTGAAAAGAATTTAACATAGCAATATCGATGATCAAGAAGGATTAGCACTCCCATAGAAATATGAGAACACCGATTAGGAAAGGTATGGAATCACCACTTGACTTCGAAGCAACCCGACTACCAGAATCAAAAGAAAACAAAGGATAGATATGTTGCAACATAATCTGCACAATATCATTCGAACGGTGAATTGAACGAATGAATTCCATAGCTTAATGGTACATCAACTTGTCGAGAAGCCACTTGGGATAAAAATTGATAGAATAAAACAACAAGGTAGAGATGGAACAAATATATAATAGAGGTTTCGTTCCACATGTTCGTGCTAAATGCCCCATGGCACGTGTTACAAAGGGCCTTGCAATCCCTAGATCAGCATAGCCAAGGATCCTTTAAGATGCAACTCCCAATTGGAACAACGCCCATGAAACCTCTTCAATCGATGTTGAACCCCAAACCTCATACTATGCACCCGTTGGAAGATTACCCACGAGCTACTTGAAACCCACCTATTAATTCCCGAAGCTTTCTGGTGATGCAATCTGGTGTTGGGGATACAGGGGAAACACCGCGCACTTAACTCTAAACCTACATCCAGCTGTATCCATCCGTCAACACATAACCGGTCATCTTCGGAAACCGTTTACCTCGGACCTTCGAAATGCATCCGCTATACTAGGTGTGGCAATACTCCCGAACTATCCCGCTAGTACTAGGTGACGTCGGGGTTATCTCACCACTAACCACATAGAAGAGTTTCCGATGTCTGCCGTCTTAAGTATTCTAGAACTGCTACGATACATTTGTGACGGCAACACCTCGGAGCTCAACTCCCCGAGACACTACCACAACCCCTAAATGACAGGAGGCATCGAGAACAATGTTGTCATCACAAAGATATCGGAACAATCCAAACAATACTCGCGTGATCCTAAAAAAAATTGGTGAAATTTTGAGAGTAGTGAAGGTAAAACAACGTCAGGAGTCCTCACCAGAGCGACGAAGGGGATAAGTTGTAAAAGAAATCCTACTCTACGATATATATATATATATAGGACTCAAAACATTTTGTGTGTGTGTGCCTAGACTCAACCGTCAGCGGTTCGATCAATCAGGGGGATCCTAGGTCGGAGCTGGCTCTGAATACCAACTTGTAATGCCCAGTATGCGACTATGTCTCCCACGTGTAGAGGCACGACTTAAAGACATAGGCGCATACTAGAATGATCTCAAGTATGGTATCTTTGCACATCTCATGTAAAATTCAGGGATGAAATAGAAAAGATAGTTGGCTTACACTCGCCACATCACACAATGAATACAATAACAATACATCATCCAAAAATCATAGGGTCCGTCTACGGACGAAATACAAACGAGAAAGATACCATAAAGAAAACAAGCCCGGATCGCCCCTAGTAGGAACCACTTTTGATTGTCGAAAAACGTCACATACATACGGCTACGCTCTTCATCGAACTCCCACTGAAGTACTGATCCACCTCCTACACTGTTCTCGGATGTACCTGCATCTGGTGTGTATTGAATCTATGAGCCACAGGGGACTCAGCAATCCCGTTCCCGGGTATCAAAACTACCAAAGCCTTAGGTGAGGAAAGGCTATAAAAGTGTCTGCCGCAAGCACTAAGCATCTAGCTTACGAGTTCAGAGCGAGAAGAGAACAAGTGCCAACGGTCGCCAAGTTGATCAAGAAGTGATCCTAGCTACTCACGGTCAAACATAATCTCACCGTGTTCACTTCCCGAAGCCCTTCGGAAAGAGACCATCACGGTTACTCACGCAGGTAGTGTATTTTTATGGATATAGTGACAAGTTATCTACAACCGGATATTAAAAAATTCCCATCTGCCACATAACCGCGGGCACGGCTTTCGAAAGTTCAAAACAATGCAGGGGTGTCCCAACTTAGCCCATCACAAGCTCACGATCTGCGTAGTCGCAACTCCAAAGTGGGAAGACCCGAGTATTCTTGGAATCTCATGCTCAAGATATTTCGACAAAGATAAAACTAATCCAGCAAGACCTCCCAATGTGCCGACACCCTGATAGTAGCCGCACGTATCTTGTCTCAGGCCACGACCGGATGGGCGATCCTACATGTAAAACCAGCCCTCTGGTTTCCCCAAGGTGGCCCCGCAGGACCCCCAGTTTGGACCAACACTCATGAGGAGCATTGACCCAGGTTGTTGATTAATAAATCCTCGGGTTAATTACTCCCCCGGCAAGTTTTAGTTGTTAGGCAAAAGTAGAACCAAAGTTGGGACTTGCTGGAAAAGCTTTAAGCAGTGTGAATTATTAAGGGGGGCCCATAAACCCCAACCGTGTTAGGAACGCAAAATCAAGGAACATAACACCGGTTTATCGGTTCTTAAGGTGGCATGAGTGGAACAAAACACCGAGCAAAAGGCCAAGCCTTCCACTCATTGCCAAGTATATAGGTGTGTTAATATATTTAAGAGATATTGTGATATTCCAACAACAAGTTCCAACATGGAGCAATCTTCATCTTCACCTACAACTAACAACGCTATAAGAGGGGCTTGGCAAGTGAGCAACATAGCCAAACAACAGTTTGCTGGGAAGGTGTCAAAGGTTAGAGGTTTCATGGCAACAATAGGAGGCTGACCAACAGGAATAGGCATCGAGGCATATCTAAAGAGCGAGAGAACTAGCATAGGAAAAGATAGAGGTGATATCGGGGAATGGTCATCTTTCCTGGGATTCCGCAAGGAAGAAGAACGAGTCCATGAAGTAGTCGAACAAATCCTCACAACTCCGGAAAACCGAAGCTAATGAGAGAAGCAACCGGAAAGAAGCTAACAACACGGTAAACACAAATATCATAAACATGGCATATGATGCACAAACAAGTATGATGCATGTCTGGTTTAAATATGCATGGAATGACAAAGTGCACAAGCAATACTACAAGTTAACTGGAGCACAATATGCAACGAGTTGCATATTGACGAAACACCACATTTTATTTATTTAGTTGACTCTCGTTTATTTACAAGACAAAATTAAATGTTTTTATTAAACATGGCAAGAGGTGAAGCATGAGCAAAACTACACTATCTAGTCATTTTAAATGAGGCCGAAAATAACAACAACAATTCCAGAAACTCCCCATGTCATTTAGCAATTATTGAAGCAAACAACAATTTAAGCATTTAAAGGTTGTTATCATGATGCCGATGTCAAATGCAAGTTTTATGCAATTTTAGTTAAAAGTCGACATGAGCAAGATATGGAGTATTTGGTCGCCACGTCGGAAGGAAGGGGTGTGTCACACCCTGATTTTCATATCACATTGCTTAAGCTAATTCTCATGTTAAAAATGTGGATTTGCAAAAACTTTTGAGTGTTTTTGACTTTGCTTGATTTGACTTTTGTCTGTTGTTTGCTAGTGCTCTAAAAATCAAATAAATCCTCCAACTCATATACTTCATCTCCTTGACCGAAAACCTTTTCCCAATGATCATGCCATGTGTATAGACCAGTATAGAATTTTCTTATAAAAATATTTTGGCCAAATGGTATTTTCTAAAATTAGTTTTCCAAAAACCCCTGAATTGAGGTTTGCACTGCAAGTACCTTACTTAGGGTGTGAAAAATCTTTCAAAAAGTATATTTGAATCCTATTAGGTATAGGACTCCCAGAAACCACAAAATTATAATTTTAAAAGTTATTTTTATATTTTATTTAAAAGCTTTTTCTTGAGGCCAGAAATGGTCTTTAATAGGAAAAAAATATTAAATCATTTCAAAAATATTTGCCAAAATTCAGGGAGACTCATAGGACATATATTGTCCATATATAAGAGTTTCAACACATGGTCATGTTCAAAATATTGGACTAATCCTTCCGAAACCCTTTCTGGATATTTCAAGCTTTTGAAATATTTACAAAGGAAATATTCTCCAAAAATTCCAGGGAAATTCTATCATGTCAGATATGACATATTTGATGATCTTGCAAAGCCTCATGCCTTGAAGATCAAGGAAACATCCTCTAATCCCCTCTAAACCATTTTGTCCATATTTGAAGTTTGAGCAACTCTACATTGCCAAACTTGTCCAAATGCTCTCAAATTTGGTGCACATGATAGAATGGCCTAATAAGGCATCTAGACCAAATGGCACAAGATTTGGAATAGAGCAACTTGATCAGATCACCCCAAAACCCTTTCTGTTCAAATACAAATTTGAACAACTTTACATTGCCAACTTTTTATCTGGAGCTTCAAACTTTGTGGGCATGATCAATACCCCAAATGATGATGCTACACCAAGTGGTGCATCAAGGGGAGATGATTTGCTTAACTCAAACATGGTGAAACCATTTCTGTTGAATTCTAGGGTTCACCAAAGTTACATTGGCCACTTTGCCCAAATGAGCTCAAATTTGGTGTAGGGGCCTAATTATATGTGACATTTGATCTTGTTAAGTCCCATGTCAATTGGAGGTCATTTTCCTCCCCAAAACCTGATCAAACACCTTCTGTCCAATTACCAAAACAAGTGGTTGGACCTCTTTTACTATTTTCCTTTACCTCAATTTCTTACCACAGCCTCCCCTGATCATCTCCTACCCCTAGTAAATTCCCCATGTCCTCAGCTAAATGATTGGGGGGGTAAAAACCCCATTTTTACTCTTGTGGACAGCCACACTCTTCTCCTCTTTCACCTCCCTCCTCACTCCAGTGGCCTCTAGGGCATCCCAGGCCGTCTGGGCAATTGTTTACTACTCCCTCTACCCTCTGGACACGGCTGGACACAAGAGGACACGCCAATGACACCGTGTGCATGCCGTGGCATGCAAAGTTCGCGCTCTGGAGGACGCTACAGTGCCCTGGCGCACTGTAGCCACCTCCAATCAGGGGCGCCCGACAGCCTTGGGCTTCCCCCTTGTGTCCCCCGAGGCTGCCTCGGCGTCCGGGACACGCCGGGCGGTCGGCCCCCTCCTCTCTCCTCCTCCCTCACCCCTGCTCGCACGCGCACCGGCCGACCCTGAGCACCAGTGAGCAAGCTCACACGCGCGAAGACCCTGGCACCTCCCCGCTCCTCCTCTGCTTTTCCCTTGGACTGGACCTCGTCCACGAGCGCCCTAGACATGCTCAGGAGAGCCCGGTTGGCCTTCAGCAACGGCAACGACCTCGCCGACGCACAGCCCCGCGGTGAACCTCGGGCTAGCCTATAAAAGGCCTCCCCCCGAGCACCTCTCGCCTCTTCTGGACTCTCCTCTCTCCCGTGCACCTCCTAGACACGCCCCCTCTCCCTCTAAGGCGCTCTTCCTCCCTCCATGGCCGAAGTGCCGCCGCCAGCCGCCGCTCGGCATCGGGCACCACGGTCGTTCTCTCCTCCCCTTTCTATGTTGGCCGCTAGGAGGAGAACCCCAGGACCATGAAGCTACCCCCCACTCCACCCTTCCTTCCCCCTAGCATCTCTGGCACCGCCCCCGTCTCGACCCGAAGCCGCCGCCGACGCCTCGGCCGCCGTCGCTCCTGCTCCTCCCGGCCAGCTTGAAGGCCAGGGATGGGCGCGGCTTGCTCGGCTGGGCCCTTCGGTGCGTCGGGCACCACCGGGGACGGCCGGAGCCGCCGGGGAACGGCGTCGGCATCGCCCCTGCCTCCTCCTCTGCGTCGGGTGGGGGAGGACGACGAACCCGACAGGCGGGCCCCGCCTGTAAGCGCCACAGGTCCGATGGGAGCAGCTGACGGGTGCCCCCCCCGATAAGTGGAAGCGCACTCGCGTGGCTGCGCCTTCCTGTGGTGGTGGCGCCCGCCGCAATTACGCCTTCGGCGTCACTACCTCCATCGCGCCGCTGAGCCACTGGGCTGAGCCCAGTAGGCGATGGTTAGCTGGGCTTCGCCCAAAGCACTGTATAAGGTTGAACCCTTATTCCTTTTCTTTTTCTTTATTCTATCAACTTCAAAAATGCCTAGATAATTCAAATGAACTCCAAATTGCATGATTCAAATTTCCTATGGCTCCATAAATCATGCTCTATCACATGGTGCAACATGCACATTATTCCAGAAACATTTCTTTCACAAATATTTATCAAATGCCTTTATTTCATTTCTGTGATGAACTTTAGAAAATCATAGAGAGCTCAATCTTGATCCAAATGCAGTGATTCAAATTCCTAGATGCTTGTCATGTCCAAACTTAGTTTTGGAACATTTTTAATGATAGTTTCTGTACCCCACCAAATATTGAGCCATTTCTTCATAATTATCAGCTTTGCAAAATCCTAGGAAATTCATTTCAAATCCAAATCCAGTGAAACCAACTCCTAAATGCTTCTAAAATCATGACTTGATGATGGGTACCTTTGCTCATCATTTAAGGAAATATTTCTGTATACTTCTTCCAAATCCATAAACCCTTTGGTTCCATCATATTGGAATGTTCCAAACTACCTATTGATCCAACACCTATAAAACCACCTTGGTTATTTATCATACGACCAGAGGTATCCTAGAAAAGTCCAACTCCCATTTTTAGAGCACTTTTATTTTTGCTTTGATTATGTTGCTTATTATGATTGTTTCCATCGTTAGTTGACGTAATAAATGGAGTAATCGGAGATGGACCAGAAGATTTGAAGACTCGGAAGAATAAGGCAAGCAGCCCTTTGACCATGTTCAAGAGACCTTTTTATGCATGTCTCATAGCACCTTATTATTCAATGCATCGGAATCATGTTGAGGTGGAAACCACTTTGGTTGCCACCTTTGTTACTTTACTGTTGAAACTTGCATCAAACGTGACCCTACCTTCCTATGAGGGTTATGTGGGTGGGAGTAGTTAGGTTGCTATAATAGTGGCTACGCATATGGGACGGGTATATGCATGGTGACGGAAGCAGGATACTTTCAAAAGACTTTTCGAGAACCCCGTCGGGTGCCATTTATGCCCGAGGGAGATGGTGAGTTGGGTAACCACTTGATGACAAAGTGGTGTACCGAGGAAAGTGTGTGTGTTGTTTTGAAAAACGAATTGGTTTGAGCTGCGACCGTTATTCCAACCTTACATGTGCAACCACTCTACCCTTATATGGGAAAGGGCATTATTGATTACCTAGGTCGATACTAGCATGGTGCCCGCATTACTAGTGACGGGGGTGACACGAGGTCACTCTCGGGACGGGGTCGTGCTTGGATAGGCGGCCATGACTGTTTTCACAGGGCACCGGACACACCGTTGGTACCTCGTGTCAGTGGTATGTGATGAATACGGAGCGAGTCTCCACAAACCTTGAGATGTGAAATGTTTGGCACGGGGCTGTTACCAATCGAGTGGACTCCATATTAGTGTCGCCTAGGGAAAGATAGTGATCGGGTGCTTACCTCGGGTACTTGAGGTACCGCGGGTCGTGGATGACACGGAAGTTCCCCGGATCTAGTGGGTAAAGTGTGCAACCTCTGCAGAGTGTAAAACTATTCGAATAGCCGTGTCCACGGTCATGGACAGTTGGGTAACCGCTCTTGGGCTACGTCCAGTGTTTACGGAACCTGGTGTGTGTGTGTGGGGAAGCAACATGGTTCGGTGATGTTGATGATGGTTCTTGAGGAAGTCACAATGAGCTTGAGCATGAGTTGATTACAACTCTTTCTCGATATTGATGTCTGTGACCTCCTGATACTTGTTACAGACACATGCATATCCATGTTACATGTTGATCATACTTGCATATGAAAAACTAGCTTTCCGCAAAACTGCCAACCTAGCAGTAGAGACTTGCATAATTATTCTGTTATCACACTTGAGTTGCTTGCGAGTACATTCAATGTACTCATTGGCTTGCCACTGGTTATTTTATTGGCCAGGCATGAGAGAACAGGTTATGATGAAGATTTCTTGGTGACGAGCATGCGAGCTAGGACGCTTCCCAGTCAGAATGCCTGTAGGGTTAAGGCAGATGGCATGGGTCCCAGTTGTCTTTGAAGATTTCCGCTGCGATGATATATTCAAGGCTTGACCATAATGGTCCTATTTGTGTAATACGGTATGTATGGATGTAAGACTCTTGTTATTCAGCTTCTGTGTGTTCAGTGAGCATTGATCTCTGGGATCACTGTACACATGCATTCGGTGATCACGACTTATGAGTCGGGGTCCCCCACAGAGCTGGTATCAGAGCCATCCTGACTGTAGGAAGCCTTAGTTAGCATGGTCGTTAGTTAGGGTAAAACTATTTTCAAAACTATTACTAGTTTTCAAAACTATCTATACTTCTCTTCCCTTCTCAGTTTTTCGAAAACTAGGCTATACTTGATCTCTTCCCCTTCAAAACCTTGGTCGCTAGAACCCCTATGCCCCAGACCACTGGATTTTCTGTGATCCTCGTGGAGTGCACCTTGCCGAACACTCACCCACCACTTTTGCACGCAAGATTGGTGACACCACGACAAGACGGTACCAACAGAAACTACAACCTATATGAGTGAGGACATGAAGACCCAGAAGATGGTGACACCCTTGATAGTGCCCCAAGACGATGCAACATTGGCCTATGATGACCAGGCTATAGGTTATGCAAAATCATGACATGCATCGCTAATAGAGTAATCCTATCACTACCGTTGTTGTATCGACAACCACCGGTGGATGAGAACCTTGCCATTTGGTCCGCCTCACTATAGTGAGCAGGAAAATGGTTCTCTTCATCCCCCGCTCTTGGTGTCGATGTTTTCATCAACGAAACCGACATGTTGGACCTCTATTATGCCTTGTATTTGACATTGCACATGGATTGCCTACCTGGTACCGTTGACGTCCCAGAAGGCACAAGGGATCGTCATGATTAAAGAGACAAGAGAAGACAAGTCAATGCCAGCTACAAGGAGACATCTTCACCACACCACCTCATCAGGCGAGAAGTTGTTGAAGATTCTTCAGGCACAACCCGGATCGTTCCTCAAGCAACTATAAGGGATATAGCAACACCTGAGGAAGCCCAGAAGACTGCACGAGGCCCAAGTCACGACACTGAGTCCGAGAACCCCTAGGGTAGGATGAGTCGTGTACCCCCTATGCGCAGTCGAGTCCATATGATGGTTCGAATGGAACCATGATTGTGTGTTGTTTGCTTTTATTTGCTTGTGTTTTGATATAAGTCGCACTTTTGCCCCAGGCAATAAGTGCATGGCTATATCACCTTCCTTGCCTTGTTTCTTATGTTTCGGCCTTTTTGCACCTGTTTGTTGCACCTGCACTATAGAACCCCCTTTAGGCATTTCCCTCCTCTACGCTGCTTCTTCCCTCTATTCTCTCTCTCCCCCCAATTGAAGACCCGCAAGACAAGATGCACCAAGGATTCTACCTCGGCAACCAACTGGCACTAAAGACTTCTGCTACAACCTCCACGATCAATTGCAACCCCGTAGAGTTATGTTTAACCCTCCAGACCAGTAACCCTCTTCCTAGACCCTTTGAGACTTCACGAGACACTCCAGCACGAATCCTTAACCATGTGCCTAACCCATGGTAAAGCAAGAGAACCTGTTAAGCCTTTGCAACCTTGCACAACACTGGGTTTGTAAAGGGGCTAGTGGACACGATGAGTGAGCACATTTTTCATCCCAATATAGCACGAGGTCTGACGATGCCATAGATAGACCAGTTCGAGGATATTGGACAGATGACTTGGTGGTTTATATC
The DNA here is from genome assembly GCA_902687465.1 of Secale cereale. Taxonomy (NCBI): domain Eukaryota; kingdom Viridiplantae; phylum Streptophyta; class Magnoliopsida; order Poales; family Poaceae; genus Secale; species Secale cereale. Next base: position 345,961,920 of record LR738712.1, read on the forward strand.
AGTGACTTCGAGGAATTATCTGAGACCCTGGTGGATTATGAGGTTTTCATATTGGTGAGATCATGACTTTGGGGAAGCATGTAGGAGTACCCGTTAGACATGAGATTTGGATTTATGTAGGTGATTCTGGTCGGTATAATGCTGGATATGTCTGCATGGTTCGGAGTGAATTGGATTTAGACCGATGATCCTGATTATGATATCATGCTTCTCAGTGGACAATAGCCTAGGAGATTGGATTATTTGTCGGAGTTGATTTAGAGATCTATATAGTCGTGATCTTGGAGTTTACCTGACCCGGATGATGAGAATTTGGTGGACTTACTATCGTTATGCGTAGTCCTTCCGAGTATTTGGGTATTATAGGGACTTGAGATCTTGTGGAACACCGTAGATATCGGATTTGTAGAATTGTTGGATTATGTGGTGATTGATGGTAATTATCGGGCTATTGGAGTTGATCTATAGGAAGGAAACAAATCTTGGAGTGGCATATGACGTGTTTCCTTAGATTGGTGATGCATTATCGTGAGCCTTGCAAGATTAGGATGAGTGCTTGGATTGTGAAGATTAAGTTAAGCTTAGCAGCATGTATGATCTACCCTTGGATTTTAGGGGTAGACATACACATGGATTTGGGGATCATAGACAGTATAGTTTTGTTAGACCGTCTCTTGAGAGTCATGAGGGTATGCATGGCATGAGTGGTGATTGAAGTTGGTCTATGCGAGAGGCTGCTTTTCGATTGGAGTACTGGATAGAGCTATTGGCATCTCAGAAACTGTGCTTAAGGAAAAGATGATAAACGTTCACTCACTCACTAGAATCCTTGAAAACCTTAAGCCCCACCGAGCCACAACTTGGTCAGATTCTGACCACGGGCCTTCGCTCTAAGTCAGGAAGGCCTCTGCAAATACTCAGCCCAGACCACCACCAATACCCAGCCTACCTTGCGTACCCCCCCCCATAGACCTCATGGAGTAAGTGTACAAGTTGGGTAACATCATTATTTGATGGCCTACTTGTCTGCCCGAAGACAAAGAAGAGACGGACAGCTGGATAGAAGACGTTTGAAGACCGCCCTGTCAAGAAGGAAGATCTACACCGACCATCGTCATCAAGAAGTAAACTTCCGCGTCGAAGACCGGGCGTATCTGCAAATCACTCCTCTCTAAGGAACCGAGCATTTCCGTGTCGAAGGAACTCTCACACCAAGATGTATCAAGACTTGAAGGCACGATTTTGGTGGCACAGGATGAAAGAGAGATTGCAACCTATGTTGTAGAGTGTGATGTGCGCCATAGGGTCAAGGCTGAATATCAGCGACCCACCGGATTGCTTCAACCACTCAAGGTTCCTGAGTGGAAGTGGGATAAAGTCGGAATGGACTTCGTCACTGGATTACCAAGGTCGGATAGAGGACATGACTCTATCTGGGTCATAGTCGATCATTTGACCAAGGTAGTCCATTTCATTCCTGTCAAGACCCCCTTATGATGGCAACCGGCTGGCAGCTCTCTACATCAACTGAATCGTAAGTCTTCACGGCGTTCCCAAGGAGATTGTGTCAGATCAAGGAACCCAGTTCACCTCAAGGTTCTGGAAGAAGTTCCGAGAAGCCTTGGGAACCAAGTATCTTTCAGCACGGCTTTCCACCCACAGACCGGAGGTCAGACTGAGCGAGTCAATCAGATTCTCGAAGTCATGACTCCGAGCCTATGTCTTGGCATATGGAGCCAAGTGGGAGGATTGTCTCCCTTTTTGCCGAGTTCTCCTATAACAACAGTTACCAGTCGAGCCTTCAGATGGCACCATTTGAGGTGTTGTACGGACGCTGATGTCGCACACCCCTCAACTGGTCAGAGGCTGGAGTAGGACTAGTCTTTGGACCGGATATTCTCCGCGCAGCGGAAGAGCAAGTCCAATTAGTCAGAGAACGTTTGAAGGCAGCCAAGTCAAGGCAAAAGAGCTATGCTAATGCTCACCGTCGGAACATGAGTTTCCATGTCGGGGACCACGTGTACCTGCGGGTAACTCCTCTGAAGGGAACCAAGCATTTCCACGTCAAGGGGAAGCTCGCACCAAGGTTCATTGGACCCTTTGAGATCACTGCAAGTCATGTGGTAGACGGCTCCCCAGCTAGATCTACCACCTGAGATACTCTCCGTGCACCAAATCTTCCACGAGCCCCCACTCTGGAAGTACTTCTTACCTCCTAGCTAGCCCGATGCCCGCAAGGACATCGATCACCGAGCCTTTGGCAGCTAACCCAACCTAACCTATGCAAGAGACCCCTCAGCAACCTCCATCAAGGAAGGCATCAAGTAAGAAGCCATACCATCAAGCACTTCAGGATTCCAAGGAGCACCGCTCGGAAGCAGAACCAACAAGGAGAAGTGAAGACTACCCTGTATCCAAGACTCCGCTTTTCTTTCCACGCCTAGTCTGGGAATCTCGGGGACGAGATTCTTGTAAGGGGGGTAGGTCTGTCACACCCTGATTTTCATATCACATTGCTTAAGCTAATTCTCATGTTAAAATGTGGATTTGCAAAAACTTTTGAGTGTTTTTGACTTTGCTTGATTTGACTTTTGTCTGCTGTTTGCTAGTGCTCTAAAAATCAAATAAATCCTCCAACTCTTATACTTCATCTCCTTGACCCAAAACCTTTTCCCAATGATCATGCCATGTGTATAGACCAGTATAGAATTTTCTTATAAAAATATTTTGGCCAAGTGGTATTTTCTAAAATTAGTTTTCCAAAAACCCCTGAATTGAGGTTTGCACTGCAAGTACCGTACTTAGGGTGTGAAAAATCTTTCAAAAAGTATATTTGAATCCTATTAGGTATAGGACTCCCAGAAACCACAAAATTGTAATTTTAAAAGTTATTTTTATATTTTATTTAAAAGCTTTTTCTTAAGGCCAGAAATGGTCTTTAATAGGAAACAATTATTAAATCATTTCAAAAATATTTGCCAAAATTCAGGGAGACTCATAGGACATATATTGTCCATATATAAGAGTTTCAACACATGGTCATGTTCAAAATATTGGACTAATCCTTCCAAATCCCTTTCTGGATATTTCAAGCTTTTGAAATATTTACAAAGGAAATATTCTCCAAAAATTCCAGGGAAATTCTATCATGTCAGATATGACATATTTGATGATCTTGCAAAGCCTCATGCCTTGAAGATCAAGGAAATATCCTCTAATCCCCTCAAAACCATTCTGTCCATATTTGAAGTTTGAGCAACTCTACATTGCCAAACTTGTCCAAATGCTCTAAAATTTGGTGCACATGCTAGAATTGCCTAATAAGGCATCTAGACCAAATGGCCCAAGATTTGTAATAGAGCAACTTGATCAGATCACCCCAAAACCCTTTCTGTTCAAATACAAATTTGAACAACTTCACATTGCCAACTTTTTATCTAGAGCTTCAAACTTTGTGGGCATGATCAACACCACAAATGATGATGCTACACCAAGTGGTGCATCAAGGGGAGATGATTTGCTTAACTCAAACATGGTGAAACCATTTCTGTTGAATTCTAGGGTTCACCAAAGTTACATTGGCCACTTTGCCCAAATGAGCTCAAATTTGGTGTAGGGGCCTAATTATATGTGACATTTGATCCTGTTAAGTCCCATGTCAATTGGAGGTCATTTTCCTCCCCAAAACCTGATCAAACACCTTCTGTCCAATTACCAAAACAAGTGGTTGGATTTTTTTTAACTATTTTCCTTTACCTCAATTTCTTACCACAGCCTCCCCTGATCATCTCCTACCCCTAGTAAATTCCCCATGTCCTCAGCTAAATGATTGGGGGTAAAAACCCCATTTTTACTCTTGTGGACAGCCACACTATTCTCCTCTTTCACCTCTCTCCTCACTCCAGTGGCCACCAGGGCATCCCAGGCCGTCTGGGCAATTGTTTACTACTCCCTCTACCCTCTGGACACGGCTGGACACAAGAGGACACACCAATGACACCGTGTGCATGCCGTGACATGCAAAGTTCGCGCTCTGGAGCACGCTACAGTGCCCTGGCGCACTGTAGCCACCTCCAATCAGGGGCGCCCGACAGCCTTGGGCTTCCCCCTCGTGTCCCCCGAGGCTGCCTCGGCGTCCGGGACACGCCGGGCGGTCGGCCCCCTCCTCTCTCCACCTCCCTCACCCCTGCTCGCACGCGTACCGGCCGACCCTGAGCACCAGTGAGCAAGCTCACACGCGCAAAGACCCTGGCGCCTCCCCGCTCCTCCTCTGCTTTTCCCTTGGACTGGACCTCGTCCACGAGCGCCCTAGACATGCTCAGGAGAGCCCGGTTGGCCTTCAGCAACGGCCACGACCTCGCCGGCGCACAGCCCCGCGGTGAACCTCGGGCTAGCCTATAAAAGGCCTTCCCCCGAGCACCTCTCGCCTCATGTGGACTCTCCTCTCTCCCGTGCACCTCCTAGACACGCCCCCTCTCCCTCTCAGGCGCTCTTCCTCCCTCCACGGCCGAAGTGCCGCCGCCAGCCGCCGCTCAGCATCGGGCACCACGGCCGTTCTCTCCTCCCCCTTCTCTGTTGGCCGCCAGGAGGAGAACCCCAGGACCATGAAGCTACCCACCCACTCCACCCTTCCTCCCCCTAGCATCTCTGGCACCGCCCCCGTCTCGACCCGAAGCCGCCGCCGACGCCTCGGCCGCCGTCGCTCCTGCTCCTCCCGGCCAGCTTTAAGGCCAGGGATGGGCGCGGCTTGCTCCGCTGGGCCCTTCGGTGCGCCGGGCACCACCGGGGACGGCCGGAGCCGCCGGGGAACGACGCCGGCATCGCCCCTGCCTCCTCCTCTGCATCGGGCGTGGGGAGGACGACGAACCCGACAGGCGGGCCCCGCCTGTAAGCGCCACAGGTCCGGTGGGAGCAGCTGACGGGTGCCCCCCCCGATAAGTGGAACCGCACTCGTGTGGCTGCGCCTTCCTGTGGGGGTGGCGCCCGCCGCAATTACGCCTTCGGCATCACCACCTCCATCGCGCCGCTGAGCCACTAGGCTGAGCCCAGTAGGCGATGGTTAGCTGGGCTTCGCCCAGAGCACTGTATAAGGTTGAACCCTTATTCCTTTTCTTTTTCTTTATTCTGTCAACTTCAAAAATGCCTAGATAATTCAAATGAACTCCAAATTGCATGATTCAAATTTCCTATGGCTCCATAAATCATGCTCTATCACATGATGCAACATGCACATTATTCCAGAAATATTTCTTTCACAAATATTTATCAAATGCCTTTATTTCATTTCTGTGATGAACTTTAGAAAATCACAGAGAGCTCAATCTTGATCCAAATGCAGTGTTTCAAATTCCTAGATGCTTGTCATGTCCAAACTTAGTTTTGGAACATTTTTAATGATAGTTTATGTACCCCACAAAATATTGAGCCATTTCTTCATAATTATCAGCTTTGCAAAATCCTAGGAAATTCATTTCAAATCCAAATCCAGTGAAACCAACTCCTAAATGCTTCTAAAATCATGACTTGATGATGGGTACCTTTGCTCATCATTCAAGGAAATATTTCTGTATACTTCTTCCAAATCCATAAACCCTTTGGTTCCATCATATTGGAATGTTCCAAACTACCTATTGATCCAACACCTATAAAACCACCTTGGTTATTTATCATATGACCAGAGGTATCCTAGAAAAGTCCAACTCCCATTTTTAGAGCACTTTTATTTTTGCTTTGATTATGTTGCTTATTATGATTGTTTCCATCGTTAGTTGACGTAATAAACGGAGTAATCGGAGATGGACCAGAAGATTTGAAGACTCGGAAGAATAAGGCAAGCAGCCCTTTGACCATGTTCAAGAGACCTTTTTATGCATGTCTCATAGCACCTTATTATTCAATGCATCGGAATCATGTTGAGGTGGAAACCACTTTGGTTGCTACCTTTGTTACTTTACTGTTGAAACTTGCATCAAACGTGACCCTACCTTCCTATGAGGGTTATGTGGGTGGGAGTAGTTAGGTTGCTATAATAGTGGCTACGCATATGGGACGGGTATATGCATGGTGACGGAAGCAGGATACTTTCAAAAGACTTTTTGAGAACCCCGTCGGGTGCCATTTATGCCCGAGGGAGATGGTGAGTTGGGTAACCACTTGATGACGAAGTGGTGTACCGAGGAAAGTGTGTGTGTTGTTTTGAAAAACGGATTGGTTTGAGCTGCGACCGTTATTCCAACCTTACATGCGCAACCACTCTACCCTTATATGGGAAAGGGCATTATTGATTACCTAGGTCGATACTAGCATGGTGCCCGCATTACTAGTGACGGGGGTGACACGAGGTCACTCTCGGGACGGGGTCGTGCTTGGATAGGCGGCCATGACTGTTTTCACAGGGCACCGGACACACCGTTGGTACCCCGTGTCAGTGGTATGTGATGAATACGGAGCGAGTCTCCACAAACCTTGAGATGTGAAATGTTTGGCATGGGGCTGTTACCAATCGAGTGGACTCCATATTAGTGTCGCCTAGGGAAAGATAGTGATCGGGTGCTTACCTCGGGTACTTGAGGTACCGCGGGTCGTGGATGACACGGAAGTTCCCCGGATCTAGTGGGTAAAGTGTGCAACCTCTGCAGAGTGTAAAACTATTCGAATAGCCGTGTCCACGGTCATGGACAGTTGGGTAACCGCTCTTGGGCTACGTCCAGTGTTTACGGAACCTGGTGTGTGTGGGGGGGGAAGCAACATGGTTCGGTGATGTTGATGATGTGATTCTTGAGGAAGTCACAATGAGCTTGAGCATGAGTTGATTACAACTCTTTCTCGATATTGATGTCTGTGACCTCCTGATACTTGTTACAGACACATGCATATCCATGTTACATGTTGATCATACTTGCATATGAAAAACTAGCTTTCCGCAAAACTGCCAACCTAGCAGTAGAGACTTGCATAATTATTCTGTTATCACACTTGAGTTGCTTGCGAGTACATTCAATGTACTCATTGGCTTGCCACTGGTTATTTTATTGGCCTGGCATGAGAGAACAGGTTATGATGAAGATTTCTTGGTGACGAGCATGCGAGCTAGGACGCTTCCCAGTCAGAATGCCTGTAGGGTTAAGGCAGATGGCATGGGTCCCAGTTGTCTTTGAAGATTTCCGCTGCGATGATATATTCAAGGCTTGACCATAATGGTCCTATTTGTGTAATACGGTATGTATGGATGTAAGACTCTTGTTATTCAGCTTCTGTGTGTTCAGTGAGCATTGATCTCTGGGATCACTGTACACGTGCATTCGGTGACCGCGACTTATGAGTCGGGGTCCCCCAAAGGGTGTCATGGTGGCGATAATGGAAACGGTGCGCCACGGCAACGTTCCGATGATCCGACAACTCGTCGAGATGCCGGTGCAAAAAGAAGGGCGGCGAGAACGTGTCAAGCAGGATGATGGGGCGCTCCCGGTAACCGGGTTCCCACGTGCGGTGGCAAGGCAAACAAGGGAACTTCGGATATGGTGCAACAAGTGAACATCTCATACATCACTCATGCACATACATTCATCCACGGGGTCATCGGCTCGACAGTTATACCTTCGAAGCGTTCGTTTTCGAAGCGGTTCGAGTTCGTAGTGGAAGTAGTCGTACACGGCGCCGGTAGTTGTACATGGGTCTGTGGCGACGGTAGCGGAACACGTTTTCGTAGATGTCACGGCGGCGGTAGTCGTTCACGAGTCGTAGAGGAACTTGGCGGTCCCGAGGGCTCCGGGCGTCGTGGTACTTGCCGTAGGGGTACTTGGCGGTCTCGGTCCGTAGTCGAACTTGCCGGTCTGGAGGGTCCAAAACGCAGCAACACAAGGGCACACGAGACAACAACAGCAACAAGGCCAAGGTGGCCGATCACCGGCGCGTTGAGGCCAAACGAGGAGGAGGTCGCACGAGGGACGGAGAGGTGGCGTTCGGCAGCTTGCTGGAGCAGAGGTCGGTGGTGGCGCGAGAGGCCAGGCGTGATCTCCGGCAGTTCGTGGCGCAGGTGGCCGGCGGCAAGCCGAGGTCGAGGCAGCGGCCATGGAGGCTGGCGATGCCGTGGCTGGAGGAGGTCAGGAGGCCGGCGAGATGGCGAGGCCATCGGGGCAGAGCAGCTCGGCGGCAGCGTTGCGACCGGAACTCCCTGGTGGTCTTCGACGGCGGCGGGGCGCGGCTCCCTGCGCGGAGGCGGAGAGGCGCGGACGGGACGCGCCGGTCGTGGGGACGGGCGCATGGCTGGAGGCCTGGCGCGGGAACGACCAAGGCGGCGGCGGTCGAGGTGCAGGCGACACGATGACGAGGATGGAGGGGCACGAGGCGGCCTGGCCGGCCGGCACTCCAGCGAGCGAGGCGGGGGGGAGACTAGGCAGAGCACTCGGGGTCGAGGAGAGGGAGCGGGGGAGATCGAGCGAAGTCTCGTGTGCAGGAGGAGAGGTGCGTGACGGCGGCGTGGGGGAGAACAAGGAGAGATCGAGGGGTGACCGAGAGTGGGCTAGGGTTAGGACTTAGAGGGGGCGGCTGGGCCTAGGGAGTCCTGATGGGCCGGCTGGTGGGACGCCGCAGTGGACCTTAAGCAGGCTGCAGGGAGGCCCTTTCCCTTTTCTCTTTTAAACTTTCTGCAAATATATAATTCTACAGAATGTAAAAGGGAAAGAGAGTCAGAGGGTTGGGGAATGAATACGAGATATATAAATATACCCCTCTACTCCTGGAAACATGTGCCATTTGAATAAATTACCCTGGCAATTTTCAGAGACTGCAAGTTTAGCCAAACTTGAAACATTTTCAAATTTGAATAAATCGAAAGTCCAACCAGAACTTGAAAGATATGAGCATATGAGGAGGGGGTCTTGGCATGGATTAGGGATTTTAGAAAAATAGCGAACATTTTTCTGAAGTAGAAAAATGCAACTTGAATTTGGAATAGAAATAAAGAAGGAAAGACTTTGCCTTGGGAATTTGATATTTGTCAAAAACTTGAAGAAGAAGAGGCATGGAATTAAATTGCAAGTGGGTTATGGTGATTCCAAAGCAATGGAATAATTTTATAATAGCTCCCTAGATATTAGGAGGATATGTTATAAAGAGAAGGCACTCTTCCCTCGATTTAAATGGATCAAAGATCCACATAATTTATTTAGTTGAGATGCAAAGATTAATGACATGAGTCCAAACTGGGCAACCTGCGGGGACCCCTGGAGGAAACTTGAGGTTTGACTCCCGTAGCTTGTCCCATCCAGTCATGGCCTGAGACGAGATACACGCGGCTACTATTAGGGTGTCGGCATGCCGGGAGGTCTTGCTGGATTAGTTTTACCTTTGTCGAAATATCTTGAGCACGGGATTCTGAGAATACTCGGGTCTTCCCACTTTGGAGTTGCGACTCCGCAGATCGTGAGCTTGTGATGGGCTAAGTTGGGACACCCTTGCAGGGTTTGATATTTAGAAAGCCATGCCCGTGGTTATGTGGCAAATGGGAATTTGTTAATATCCGGTTGTAGACAACTTGACACCATATCCTTAAGAATACACTACCTGTGTGAGTAACCGTGACAGTCTCTTTTCGAAGGGCTCCGGGAAGTGAACACGATGGGGTTATGCATGAACGTGAGTAGCTAGGATCAGTTCTTGATCAACTTGGCGACCGTTGGCACTTGTTCTCTTCTCGCTCTAAACTCGTAAGCTAGTGCTTAGTGCTTGCTGCAGACACTTTTATAGCCTTTCCTCACCTAAGGCTTTGGTAGTTTTGATACCCGGGAACGGGATTGCTGAGTCCTCTGTGGCTTGCAGATTCAACACACTAGTTGCAGGTACAGTCGAGTACGAGGCAGGAGATGGATCATAACTTCAATGGGAGTTCGATGAAGAGCGTGGTCGTTACTATGTTTTGTTTCCCGACGATCATGGTGGTTTCTACTAGGGGTGATCCAGGCTTGTGTTCTTTATGGTATCTTTCTCGTTTGTACTTCGTCCATAGACGGACCCTATGATTTTTGGATAATGTATTTTTATTGTATTCATTGTGTGACGTGGCGAGTGTAAGCCAACTATCTTTTCTATTTCATCCCTGAATTTTATTGTCCATCCGGTACCAAGACTCACTCCCTCTCTCTCCCACGTGTCGAGGCACGACTTAAAGACATAAGCGCATACTAGAATGATCTCAAGTATACTATCTTTTCTATTTCATCCCTGAATTTTACATGAGATGTTGAAAGATACCATACTTGATATCATTCTAGTATGTGCTTATGTCTTTAAGTCGTGCCTCGACACGTGGGAGACATAGTCGCATACTGGGCATTACACTTGATAACTTGGAAATATAGCAATTGTATTCGTTTCTCATGTATTTTGTAAAGATAAATTTGATTTATTTCTTAGATGGAAGACAATACAAAATTGCAGCCCAAAGAATTGAACATCACATTTGCAGAATTGAACCAAACAGTTAACTGAAGACTACAACTAATTAACCAAACAGTTAATAAGTGAGCACCACATTGCACGACATATAGAACATATACGTTAGAGCAACAGCTTGCATGGTAAAATTAGATAGCACAGTTCACTAGAATTTGTTAAGTAAAGGCAGGAGCAGCACACACAACGGGTAAACCGAGCATGCTTAACCGGCATAGCTAGCAAATGGCAAGGTGCACCTCCAAGATCTGGGGGTTGGCATGAATGGCAGCCATCGCAACCTCATCCGCATGTGCGATCGCGATTTGCTTCACCGTTGCCAAATGCTCCTTGAGATCCTAGCTATAGTGCGTGCACCATGGCTTAGGGCGGCGCTTATATGGTGGCGGGTCGGTGATTTTGGTGGAAAGTGTTGCGCTGGTGGTCGAGGCATGTGGGATGTGGAAGGAGGAGGAGGATGGTGGTCGGGTGTGGACTTCCTGCTTGGATAGATGAGGCCGAGCAGCGTGAAGGAGGGTCGCCGGTTAGGAGGCAAGACTGCAATCAAGGAGTAAATATTTCAACTTGGAAAGGAAGGCGGAAATAGGGGAAATGTGGCTTTTGGTAAGGGGGAGGGGGTGGGGAGGAAGATATTTCCGCCGAAGCCGAACATTTGGAATTGCTTCAACGAACAAACTAGCGCGCAAAGTGTCATCAGACACGGTCCCTTATTCAGAACTGTGTATGTTTTGCGAACGTCACAAATGATTCAGATAGCTTAACCCGTGTGTGATGAGTTTGAACGTCAAAAATTTTGGTTCAAATTTCCCTGGTTACAGTGGTCATCCATGTCATTGCATAATTTGGGTACACAAAGGAGACTACAGCACACCCACACTTCTTAATGGACCAAGTACATCAATTAAACAGAGCTAGCTGGCCTAAACATTACTCTAACAAATTAAAGACCGTCGCTCTTAATTAAACAAAACAAAGAGTACTACTACGACTGGTGCTTGTCGATCTCCGACGCCTCCTCCATGTCCAGCTCACACCCGACGGTCTCCTGGGGAAGGAGCTCCATGGCATCCATCACTCCATATTCGGCAAGCTTCTCACCATCCGCGTCCGCCATCTCTTTGGAAAAGGCCGCCACGAGCTGGGCATGGGCGGCCGCGATCTAGGCTTGGACAGGCTCCGTCATTGCAAGGTATGCGGTGGAGGAATTGATGGCTGCTCGAACGCTCTCGGTGATTGCCAACTCTTCGGCCGTGGGTTGCCGACCATTGTCGGAGAAGCTTCGTTCGATTTGTGCAGTGACATCCATGTGCTCGGCGTGGGCGGCCTCGACACGGTCGTGGGCGGCCTCCATCAGGGCTAAGGCCGCCGCTGCAGAACGGACAGCTGATATGCCGCTCTTGCCAGTTGTTATCCCCGTGACAGATGTTGCTGCCGCCACCCGAGAAGCAACAACGGCTGTTTGGGCTGCCTTGGCCGCCCGGTCGCATATGCCGCTCATGCACCTTGTTAGCACGCGCATGGCGGTTGCGGCCATGCTCTCGCTAGAGTGGGCCGCCGAAGTTGCTCTCACGACGCGGGTCCACGTCCCCATCTTTCGCCGGCGACGATTGAACAGTGAAATGATATTTGGGGAGCGAGCTACTGTGCTTGACACGCCGGCTGTGGACTGTAGCTGATGCACCTTCTCACATAAGCCATATGCGTACTATACACCGGCGGTGCTCCAGGATATTTTGTGCTGCATCTCACGCAGTTGGTTATAATAAACTGTGTGGGATCTACTTGATTTTTCATCTTGATTTGAATTACATAATGGGGTCACAGCGGCAATGGACGGTGTTCGAATTGCTAGACCTTTTATCTGCAGTGAACATGCCTCTATATGTTTATCGTAAAACAACTAGAATTATTCAAGGTTCGTTTGGATATTTAATACATTAAATTGGTTTTCTAGCCAGTTCAGGGGCACAATTCAAAATTAAACTACGTGCACATGCTCCGGTGCACCAACATGGGTTGTAAAATCATATATGTTTCCATGTGTTTATGATTATGTCCCATGCAAGAAATGGGGATGAATTTTGAACACCGCGGCACCATGGCTCTCCGGCCAACGTCGACGTACTTGCTTTTTAAATTCTAGTAAATCCAAAAGCCGTCCAAAATTCATGAAACTTGGCATGCTATCACGGAGCGGAATCAACATGTCGTGGTAAATTTTTTGTCCCATTTGGGTATAAGCTACTCACAATCTAGAGCTTCTCACAACAAGTGTGATGGTTTCGGTAGGGAGCGTTTCACCTTTCTCGATGAAATGATATCCGTTGCCTCTTCTCGATTTCAATTTTTTTCCTAGTGTAAACATGGAACAACAGGAGTGTTGTGTCAATTTTTGGGATTTTTTGGGGTTCGCTCGGACATTTTTATACATTAACTGATTTTTCTATGCATTCATGTGCATAATTCAAATTTGAACTACAGGCACATGCTCTAATGCATATAAATTGGTTAAAAATTCAAATATGTGTCCTTGGTTGCATGCTTAGGTCCCATGCAAGAAATGGGAATGAATTTCAAACACCCTGCCATCGTCACTCGGCCGAAAACATTGAGATACCTGGTTTTAAATTCTAGTAAATCCAAAGCTCGTCTGAAATTAATGAAACTTGGCATGCTATCATGGAGCGGCATCAACATGCCATGGTAAAAAATTTCTCCCATCTGGGGTAGGTTTGGGGATATGCTTGTCACAAACCAGAGCTTCTCACAACAAGCCTGATGGTTTCGGTAAGGAACTTTTCACCTTTCTGGACGAAACGATATCCATTGCCTCTTCTCGATTTCAATTTCTATCCTAGTGTCATAATAGAACAACAGGAGTGTTGTGTCAATTTTTGGGATTTTTTGGGGTTCGCTTGGACATTTTTATACATTAACTGAGTTTTCTATGAATTCATGTGCATAATTCAAAACTGAACTATATGCACATGCTCTAATATATATAAATTGGTTGAAAATTCAAATATGTGTCCTTGGTTGCATGCTTAGGTCCCATGCAAGAAATGGGAATGAATGTCAAACACCCTGCCACCGTCACTCAGCCGCAAACGTTGCGATACCTGGTTTTTAAATTCTAGTAAATCCAAAGCTCGTCTGAAATTGATGAAACTTCGCATGGTATCACGGAGCGGCATCAACATGCCGTGGTAAATATTTTGTCCCATTTGGGGAAGGTTAGGGGATATTCTTCTCACAAACCAGAGCTTCTTACAACAAGCTCGATGGTTTCGGTAGGGAACCTCACCTTTGGGGATGAAACAATATCCATTGCCACTTATTGCTTTCAAATTTTTCTCGTGTCAACATAGAACAATAGGAGTGTTGTGTCAATTTCTGGGATTTTTGGGGTTCGTTTGGACATTTTTATGCATTAATTGAGTTTTCAATGCATTTATGTGCATAATTCAAATTTGAACTACATGCACATGCTTTAATGCATATAAATTGGTTGAAAATTCAAATATGTGTCCTTGGTTGCATGCTTAGGTCCCATGCAAGAAATGTGAATGAATGTCAAACACACTACCACTGTCACTCGTCCGCAAACATTGAGATACCTGGTTTTTAAATTCTAGTAAATCCAAACCTCGTCTGAAATTCATGAAACTTGACATGCTATCATGGAGCGGCATCAAAATGCCGTGGTAATTTTGTTGTCCCATTTGGGCCAGGTTTGGGTATACGCTTCTCACAAACCAGAGCTTCTCACAACAAGCATGATGGTTTCGGTAGGGAACGTCCCACCTTTGGGGATGAAACGATATCCATTGCCACTTATTGCTTTCAAAGTTTTTCTCTTCTCAACATAGAACAACAGGAGTGTTGTGTCAATTTTAGGGATTGTTGGGGTTCGTTTGGACATTTTATGCATTAATTGAGTTTTCAATGCATTTATGGGCATAATTCAAATTTGAACTACATGCACATGCTACAGTACATATAAATTTGTTGAAAAATCAAATCTTTGTCCTTGGGTGCATGCTTAGGTTCCATGCAAGAAATGAGAATGAATTTCAAACACCAGGGCGTCGTTGATTGCCGGCAAAACTCGTCCGAAATTCATGAAACTTGGCATGCTATCATGAAATGGCACACGACATGCTGTGGTATTTTTCGTGTCCATTTTGAGAGAAGGCACACTCGAATAATAGCCAACAAAGGCATTTTGAATCAAATAGCTACCACTCTAACATCACAAATATTTGTATAATGCAAATCGTGTGTGTTATGTTAATCATTCACGTGACGCCATGTGTCTTCGTTTTAATGGCTATAGGAGGTGCCATGCAGTCAGCTGCTTGACTAAACAGGAGGCGTGCGAGTGTAGTCCGGTGCACAGGCTGACCGAGAGGCGTGCAAGATGTCTTCCAATGCGTAGGCTCGTCGGGAAGCATGCGAGTTGTATGTTGCACAGGCTAACCAGGAAGCGTGCCCGTGCGTGCCCCTCCACCCACCGCGACGCCGGTCCCCGTGCGTTTGGTTGCACCCACCGCGCCCGTGCCCGTGCACACGCCCCCTTAGCGGCATGGGACGCCGCCGTTGGCCGCTACCTCTCAACGCCGCCAGCTGTCGTCCTCCCGCGCCCCGCTCGTCGATCACGCGACAACATGATGTTTGATTTACAAGTGAAGAACATTTTGTGCTGCATTGAATACTTCAGGAACGGCATCCCAAAGGATGACAACGACAACGACGGCGCGGCACGCCGCCTCTGCCGCCGCCAGAAATAGTTTTTTCTTGGGTTTAATACTGTATTTCGATCATATGAATATAAATTCGCAGTATGACTGAATGAAAGATATGGTTGGAGCGAAGTTGCGTTTTTATCTCTTAATGTACAGACTTATCAAACAATTTTCTTTTGGAAAAATGTCACTGGTTTTTAAATATAAAACACTCATCGCAAACGTTTTAGTTAGAACACTCGTATGCAAACCGACAGCTTCCACATGAAGCCAAGGGAAAATGTGCCGACCAAGATTTGTGGAGCTCTTCATCGCAAACGTGTAAGATAGAACACCCATATGCAAGGTGAGAGCAGGATTTGTGCATCTCTCGAACGCAAACGGTTTTTTGGATGACCCTTGTGCAACCACTTACAAACAATTTGGTAAGATTTGCATCTGTCATATTGGGTATGTTGCCATTTTTCAAACTCGAGAGATTGACATTTGTTGATCTAGTAACATTGCCATTGGTCAACCTTGTAACACTACGATTTCTCAAAATACGAAGCTAAAAATCACTAGAAGTATCTAATTTTTGCAACTAAAATTCAGTAATTAAGCATGGATTTCATTCATAGATTAAGGAGTCGTTCTTTATACAAACAGTTCAACTCGATAGCTGAACCGACCAAACTTTTCACCAATTGTTGCCAACCACGTATTGAAATAGCTAGTTCCACTTTATATAGTAGCTAATTTTAAGTATGTTGTACAGTTTCACCACATCTATAGTCAAATGAACTGAACGAAATAGCCCCTAAACACTACTACTACAGAGGGGATTTGTACTACTTGCGGCAGCCTCTCCTCTGTCGAGCGCGCTCAGTAAGAGGCAGAAGAGGAGGAGCCTACCGACGAGCTGGACAACTACAATACAGTGCCTGCTGCTGCTACACCTTCAGTGCCGCCCACCTCGAATGGCCTCTGCCGCTCCAGACGACCCCTATCAAAGCGGTGGTTCTCCTCGTAGATCTTCTGAATCCTCGCCTCTGAGGTGGCATGTGCCACGGACACGACGGCGGTAAGGCTCTTTGCATGCTCGATGAGGAGCTCCTCCTCCTCCCGCCGGAAATCGTTGTAGCGCGCAAGGTCACTGAAGCACGTGCAGGCATCCACATCGACCTCCCTCCTTCGGGCGGTGATGGCGGAGCAGGGGATGACCCCGGTAGTCGACGGTGGGCTAGCGGCCGATGATGGGGTGGCGTCCACTGAGGGAGTCCTGGATTAAGGGGTCCTCAGGTGACCAGATCGTTCATCATGGGCCGAACTGGTGGGTCGTGAAGATTATTGATGAAGACTATCTCCCGTATCCGGATAGGACTCCCATATGTGTAAAATAGCAAGTTTAGAGTCCAGGTGTAATACTTTCCTTCCTTTGCAAGGTGATCATGTACAAACCCTAGGTCCCTCCGATGCATATATAAACCAGAGGGTTTAGTCCATAGAGACAGAAGAATCATAGCAATCAGATAGGCTAGACTTTTAGGGTTTAGCCATTACAATCTTGAGGTAGATCAACTCTTGTAACCCATATTCATTGAGATCAATCAAGCAGGAAGTAGGGTATTACCTCAATCGAGAGGGCCCGAACCTGGGTAAACATCGGGTCCCCAATCTCTTCTTACCACCTATCCTCAGACGCCCTAGAGGAGATCCGCCGGATTTAACACCAACATTGGTGCTTTCATTGAGAGTTCCACTGTGTCGTCGACTGAAGGATTAATGGCTCACTTCGTCTTCAACATCGGCGCCACCGCCGAGGGGATTTTTCTCCCCGGCCAGCTTTTTGTGTTCGGCGGCTTTGTGCTTCGTGCCAACACTGGAGACCACCTCGAGCAGGTTGACAGCTACGCCCCTAGTCATTAGATCAGATTTGTAGAGAGGATACCTCGGTATCCCCTACAGTGGGCGACGAGCCCCGCGAAGGTCTCCCCGGCCAGAAGCACGATCAGCCTGACCACGAAGGTCTATTACTGCATGCAATCGAAGAACAAGCAAGAATATGATAAAGCAATCTAAATATTGCAAATATAGATGAAGTATTGATAAAGATGGGGATCCGTAAGCGGTCTTGGTCTGGTCGTTGGACACAAACGAAGTACACGAAGTTGCAATGGCTAACTTTTAACTAAACAAATCCCAAAGAAAAAGCTACTAGATGGATCTACTTCTATAGGAGCAAGGGGTGGCGGCCAAGGAGATGGAAGGACGTCCCAAGGCAGCCTAAAACTAACCCTAAGTCGTACAAGGCTCATGGGCCCAAGTGGAGGTGATGTAACACCTTTGGACTTGTAGTTTGACTCGGATTCTGCTGCAGCGTCAGATTGTTTCATTGGTATCTCAACGCTCCGGACGAATTTGATGGTGAATCCAATTGGGTTGGAAAGTGTACGAAATCTAGTTTCCAACAAAAAAAGAACCACCCAATTCGGAGTCCGTATGGAAGAGTTCTTGCCGTTTTGAGTCAGGTATGTCTGTGCAGTCCGAATCTGGATGCAGAACGTGAGAGACTTGGACTCTATCTTCTCTTGGCCCAAAAGTGACGTGAGAGAACTTTTTGAACACCACCTAAACTTCTCTTTTTCCATTATCTTCATATGTGGATTGTACAAATGTCCCATACACCTAGAATTAGACATGGCACAAAAGTCTGTGAAGTATTTTTGTCCTGGATGACATAAATAAATTGTTGCATAGTTTGCATTAGAAATCACCTCACAAATATACATGTATGCAATATTTTTGGTCGTATCCAAGGTAGTCATGTCCTCATCAGACGGGGAAGTTGTCTTCTTCTTCTTCCTCCTCCTCTTCTTCTTCGGGAGAGAGGTGGGAGCCAGTTTCCTCGGACCTTGTGTCCACGGGGCCTGCAGGGTGGGGGTCGCTCTTGACATCCTTGCCCTTCTTATCCGGCGCCTTGTACGGCTGATGTGCCTCGAACCCCTCGTTGGTTACCCCAAGTGGAAGGTGTAAGATGCAGTATTGTAGAAGTGTTTTCCCTTAGCAAAGATACCAAGAATCGAATCCCCAAAGACTCCTAGGTTCAACAAGTAGGTGTCAATTGCTAACGGCGCGTATTAGCAATCAACGTGGACCTGCACACAGATACAAATAACTTTGCTCCCAACGAGTACAGAGAGGTTGTCAATCCCTCCGGCCTTGTAGTTCACAAAGGGTTAAAAGCAAATGATAGTAGTGATAGATAATGTTTTGCAATAGTAAATAGTAGCGAAAAGTAAATAGCGGATGTGATCAATGATGGTAATATGGACCGGAGTCTCATGATGTTCACTAGTGATGTCTCTCTCCCAAAAGACGATAAAACAGCTATGTGAGGTAAACAAATTACAGCTGGGCAATTGATAGGACCACGAACGCAAACCAATGCTGATTACAGTGCAAGAAAGGTTGAGGTTCAAAGCATGGGCGGTACGCCAAATTAAGTAGACCGAATTCCATCAATATATACTACTAATCATCCACCTTGAGATATCTATCCAGAACATCTCGCTGGTATTAAGTTGCGAGTCCCACCCATAGTGTAAACTCAATGCAACAGACAACTGCATTAAAAGAACTTTGCGTAAAGTAAACAATCCTTGAACCCGCGGGCACAAGCACCGTTGTTTTCCCCCTTGTGGCAACAGCACATCCTCTAGACTCATGTTTCTGTCACTCAAGCTAGTCATCGAGGGGCATGAACCCACAATCGAACATAACGTTCCCTCTTGGAGTCACTACGTATTACTTGGCCAAAGCAATCAATAACAATGGAGAACATGCAAGAACTACTTATGAACATAAATATAAAAGAGGTAGATCAAATATATTACTCAAGATCAATCTGAACATAATCTCATAATCCATCGGATCCCAGCAAACTCAACATAGCAACAGCATAAGGATTACATATGTGCCTCGATCATGTAGGGCAGCTCACGAGGACTAATTAGTGAAGCACAAGAACGGGAGGAGAACATCACATAGCTACTGGTCATGGACTCATGGTCCAAGGGAGACTACTCACGAGTCATCCGGGAGGCGTCCATGGTGGTGGAGAAGCTCCCGGTGGTGATCCTCCCCTCCGGCAGGTTGCCGGGAAGAGTTCTCCTGGTGCTCCCGATCTTGGAAGAGGCGGCGGCGGCGGAACAGAGACGGGATCGCGAAAAGAGTTCTTGTTCTGAGGGTTTCGGAGGACGCTTTAAATATATGCCAAAGGGGGGCATCGGGGAAGCTTCGGGGGGCCCAGGCGCCCCCCCCCCGGCGCGGCCCAGGGGGGGCGCGCCGCTAGGGCGCCTGGAGCCCTGGTGCCCCCCCCCCCGGCTGCCCTTCGGGCGCAGGGTAGTTTCCGGAACGCTGATTTTTTATATAATTTTTCTGGATTTTTCCTGGTAGTTCTCGTAACGTGAAAACCTGAAATACAAAAACAGCCGAAAACAGAAACTAGCACTGGGGTGCACTGGATTAGTAAGTTAGTCCAAATATGATCAAAAGTGTATGGAAGGGTATGAATATCATAGCAATATCACCCAAAAGTGGCATGGAGCAAGTAGAAATTATAGATACGTTTTGGACATATCAACATCCCCAAGCTTAATTCCTGCTCGTCCTCGAGTAGGTAAATGATAACAAGAATAATTTCTGTGGTGACATGCTATTAACCATATAGGACTTTTTCATAGTCATATAAAAAAAGCTTACTGAGACAATGATTCTATAGTAATTAAGTTGCCTCATGAGAAAATCACAAATGACTGAAAGTTTTACAACATGACATTGAAGCATCAAAAAGATTTGCAATGAATATGATGTGCAAATATGATAAAGTGATATCTAGCTTGCCCCCTTTAGTGAAGCAAAACATAAATGCAGGGGCACCTTCAAGGTTTAAGTGATGACTAGATACAATGATTTCAAAATAAAAGATATCACAATCATGCAAAAGACAATGCTACTTTGGGACAATGCACATTACACTCAGAATGACAATCATGCTCTCAGTAGTTGGTGCTTGAAGAAATGGTTATGTGCTAGAGCTTTTTATTTTGAAAACATGGAAGCAATTTTGTCAACGGTAGTAGTACTTCATATGTGTCATGCATAAGACATCCTATAAGTTGCAAGCCTCATGCATCGAATACCAATAGTGCTCGCACCTTGTCCTAATAAGCTCGGATTTCCATGGGTTATCATTGCATTACATATGTTTCAACCAAGTGTCACAAAGGGGTACCTCTATGCCACCTGTACAAAGGTCCAAGGAGATAAATCGCATTTGATTTCTCGTTTTTGATAGATCTCAACTTGAGGACATCCATACCGGGACAACATAGAAAATAGATGATGGACTCCTCTTAAATGCATAAGCATATTCTCATAAGAGATTGAGGATTAATGTCCAAGCTAAATCTTCCACCATGATGCATGGCTTTGGTTGGCGGCCCAATGTTCTTCTCTAACAATATGCATATTCATTCAACCCATGGCAAATCACCCTTACTTCAGACAAGACGAACATGCATAGCAACTCACATGATATTCAACAAAAGTGTGACAGTTGATGGCGTCCCCAGAAACATGGTTACCGCTCAGCAAGCAACTTATAAGAAATAAGATACATAAGCAACATTTTCTTTACCACAATAGCTTTTAAGCTACTTTCCCATGAGCTATGTATTGCAAAGTTAGTTTGCTTAGTACAGGTGGAGGTTAGCAAAAGACTGGGAGCGACCAACTAAGGGAGCAATGATGGTCATAATCATGCAGAGCGACAAAGCAATATTGAATCAGGCATGGTAGTTATATCGCTACTCAGAAATAAAAGATCATCAAGGCTTGACAGACTTTCTTTACAGTCTTAAATATGCGTGAGCATACGCCAAGTCAATCAAAATAAATTCTCGAAGGAAGATATTACTAAACCATACCACATCATCGGCTAACAAATCATGTTGGTACTCCAATAACACATTGGGAATCCCCCAGCTATTTGAGACTAACCATAAGAAAACATGAATCACTAAGCACCATTATGCACGTAGCATATTTATCATAGACATATTAACCAATGCAACGGAAGCAAACTCTCTTAATAAGGTGAGCATGATAATTAAAGAGAGTTCAAGCAACCAACTAAACAAAAGCTCTTTGAAAAGATAAGCATGAATACTAAGAGCAGAGCATGATAGTAGCTATTAAAAGACAAAGAACACACACAGCAAAGATAGACATGAAAATTCTATGTTATGTTCTAGGTAGAAGTGGAGTGTGTTTTTCTCCCACATAAAGAATGTTGAGTTCCGACTCGTTATGAAAAACTAAAAAGAAAACTAAAAGCAAGACGCTCCAAGCATAGCACATAACACATGAAGTGATAAAAATATAGCGAAACGAAAGATGAACTGATAATGTTGATGGAGAAGGGGATGCACGTGGGCATCCCCAAGCTTAGACGCTTGAGTCTCCTTGAATATTTCTTGGGGGTGCACGGGGGCATCCCCAAGCTAGAGCGCTTGACACTCCTGAATCTTTTTATCATCTTCCCTCGCACACTTGAAAACTCCCTTCATACATAACTCATTGTAATCTGATTAGCGAGGTTAGTACCCTTAATAAAATAATTATACCTTGCTGGAAATAAAGATATTCTTGAAGTTCTACGGTTTCTCACGATTGCCAAAAGGTTTTTGCAAAGAAAAAGCAAGCTCTGGATTTGCAAAATGAAGGAAAGGCAAAACAGGACAGAATCTGTGAAAAACAGAACAGCAGGTAGTAATTGATCTGTTCGGGATACTTCTGCAACTCAAATAAAAAACTCAGAATAGACGCACGAAAGACAATTATATAGAGAACGCTGTCGAAAACATTCAGACCAAAAAGATGATCTGGTGATTTTATACGAATTTTTCTATCCAAGGACAGAATCTGTTTCCTGGACAGCACCTCACAACTTTTGAACTTTCTAGCAATCAGAGGCTATAGTTGGCTCAAATATGAAAAGCAAAGATACAATGATGATGCTACAGCAGTAAACAACATCAAGGCACAACAAAAGCAAAAAAATTATTCATGTGGGCTGCCTCCCAAAAGCGCTTTCTTTTATGCCTTTAAGCTAGGCATAATGCATATAGATCAAGTTGTATCAAATGAACCAACATCAAGATCATCAAAAAGCTCTTCAATAATACAACTAGTCTTAAGAGGACTCCCAAATAAAGGCCTCATAGAAATACTTCTAGGTAGAAGACCAAAAGGATAAAAGTCAAGGGAAGATTCATTAATAAATTTATCACAGAGAGGTGTTTCTTCCAAAGTCTTTACAGTTTCAACCCCTTTGGCAATAGAATTACTTTTAGAACGGGGAGCCTTTGGAACGTGAACGAACTTAGGCTCCCTCTTTGCCGGAGTTTCTACCTTTTTGGTTTTGATCGAGGAGAAGGTAGTTCCTAGGGTATCAAATATTTCCTCAATCTTGTCTATCCTAGAAGAGTCCAAGTCATGGAATTTGACGGTATCCAAAATTTTAAAAAAATTATGCATGGAGCTATCAAGTCTATTCAAATTCCCTTGGATCTTACGATCCAACTCATTTATCTTATTAATGCTTGGCATCTCTAGCTCTATCTTTTCAAGTTTTTTCATAATGTGAGCTAGGGTGATGTCCTCTCGAATTCTAACAACAGGGAGATTCCCAACAAGATTTTCAATAATACTAAGAGACTCCCAAACTGGGGCCTCTAGGAAATTCCCGTTGATAGCAGTATCTAGAATAAACCTATTCCAAGAAGTAATTCCAACATTAAAATTTCTAAGCAAGAAAGTAGTAGGTTGCTTCTTGGTGGCTCTTTTTTGTGAATCATTAATTCTATACCAAGCATCTTTCAAACTTTCCCCACCTCTTTGTTTAAAGATGAGAACTTCTGCCTCGTCAAAGACAAAAGGACCCGACATAATGACAACTAAAGAACGAGATAACTATTTTTGTGATTTTTGATAAAAGATACTAAAGCAAAAACTGAAAGGTAAACTAACAAGACTAAAAACAAAGGTAAAAGATAGCGTGCAACTCCCATATCCTGAAGAGTGGAGTCCCCGGCAACGGCGCCAGAAAATACTCCTTGATGGGCCTCGAACCCCTCGTTGGTTACCCCAAGTGGAAGGTGTAAGATGCAGTATTGTAGAAGTGTTTTCCCTTAGCAAAGATACCAAGGATCGAATCCCCAGAGACTCCTAGGTTCAACAAGTAGGTGTCAATTGCTAATGGCGCGTATTAGCAATCAACGTGGACCTGCACACAGATACAAATAACTTTGCTCCCAACGAGTACAGAGAGGTTGTCAATCCCTCCGGCCTTGTAGTTCACAAAGGGTTAAAAGCAAATGATAGTAGTGATAGATAATGTTTTGCAATAGTAAATAGTAGCGAAAAGTAAATAGCGGATGTGATCAATGATGGTAATATGGACCGGAGTCTCATGATGTTCACTAGTGATGTCTCTCTCCCAAAACACGATAAAACAGCTATGTGAGGTAAACAAATTACAGCTGGGCAATTGACAGGACCACGAACGCAAACCAATGCTGATTACATTGCAAGAAAGGTTGAGGTTCAAAGCATGGGCGGTACGCCAAATTAAGTAGACCGAAATCCATCAATATCTACTACTAATCATCCACCTTGAGATATCTATCCAGAACATCTCGCTGGTATTAAGTTGCGAGTCCCACCCATAGTGTAAACTCAATGCAACAGACAACTGCATTAAAATAACTTTGCGTAAAGTAAACAATCCTTGCACCCGCGGGCACAAGCACCGTTGTTTTCCCCCTTGTGGCAACAACACATCCCCTAGACTCATGTTTCTGTCACTCAAGCTCGTCATCGAGGGGCATGAACCCACAATCGAACATAACGTTCCCTCTTGGAGTCACTACGTATTACTTGGCCAAAGCAATAAATAACAACGGAGAACATGCAAGAATTACTTATGAACATAAATATAAAAGAGGTAGATCAAATATATTACTCAAGATCAATCTGAACATAATCTCATAATCCATCGGATCTCAGCAAACTCAACATAGCAACAACATAAGGATTACATATGTGCCTCGATCATGTAGGGCAACTCACGAGGACTAATTAGTGAAGCACAAGAACAGGAGGAGAACATCACATAGCTACTGGTCATGGACTCATGGTCCAAGGGAGACTACTCACGAGTCATCCGGGAGGCATCCATGGTGGTGGAGAAGCTCCCGGTGGTGATCCTCCCCTCCGACAGGGTGCCGGGAAGAGTTCTCCTGGTGCTCCCGATCTTGGAAGTGGCGGCGGCGGCGGAACAGAGATGGGATCGCGAAAAGAGTTCCTATTCTGAGGGTTTCGGAGGACTCTTTAAATATATGCCAAAGGAGGGCATCGGGGAAGCTTCGGGGGGCCCAGGCGCCCCCCCGGCGCGGCCCAGGGGGGGCGCGCCGCCAGGGCGCCTGGAGCCCTGGTGGCCCCCCCGGCTGCCCTTCGGACGCATGGTAGTTTCCGGAACGCTGATTGTTTATATAATTTTTCTGGATTTTTCCTGGCAGTTCTCGTAACGTGAAAACCTGAAATACAAAAACAGCCGAAAACAGAAACTGGCACTGGGGTGCACTGGATTAGTAAGTTAGTCCAAATATGATCAAAAGTGTATGGAAGTGTATGAATATCATAGCAATATCACCCAAAAGTGGCATGGAGCAAGCAGAAATTATAGATACGTTTTGGACGTATCAACGGCGCCGGGACCAACATCGCCAACAGCCGAGGCGTCTCAGGGTCTTATGGCAAGGGAGTCGGACACTTAATCCACTTTGCCTTTTTCGTCCAGGCCTGGATAGAACGCAAAAACTCTAACTCTTGTTATAATTGAAGCATGGACAGAGTATGTATTCGGCAGAAATTTTAGTTACCTCTGATGCAGTGAGCGCGGTGCTCAAGCCCCTATCCTCGGTCTCCGCTGGCCACCCCTTATGGGCCTTGAAGAGATGCTTCCATATGTCTTCGTGCGTAGTGCCGAAGAGATGCCTCAAGGGTCGGGATCCTTCCGGATTGAACTCCCATAGATAGGAGTCCTGGGGTTGGCACGGAAGGACGAGACGGACGAGCATTACCTGAATCACATTGGTGACTTGGGTGACCTTGTAGATCATGCCGGAGATGCGTCTTTCGAGCGCCAGTACCTCCGCCTGAGACCCCCAATCCGGACTCTTGTCCGTCAAAGAGGTTAGCCTCTCCGGAGGTCCAGATCTAAATGCGGGCACTGCCGCCCACTTGGTGTCGCGGGGCTCAGTAATGTAAAACCACTCCTGTTGCCAGACCTTGTTCGTCTCCACAAACGCCCCCTTTGTCCAAGGGGCATTGGGGAGTGTACTTACCATGGTGCCTCCGCACTCCGCGTGTTCCCCATCGACCACGTTTGGCTTCAAATTGAAGGTTTTGAGTCATAGGCCAAAGTGTGGGGGGACATAGAGGAACGCCTCACATACCACTATAAAAGCGGATATGTGGAAAATTGAACTCGGGGCTAGATCATGGAAATCTAGCCCATAGAAAAACAAGAGACCCCGTACAAAGGGGTCGAGAGGAAATCCTAGCCCCTGAATAAAGTGCGAGAGGAAGACAACCCTTTCACCCTCCTTAGGGACGGGGATCACTTGGTCCATTTCAGGGACTCGGGGCACTACACCATCGGCAAGATAGCCCGCGCTCCGGAGGCTCTTCACGGTCTTCTCCGTGACCGTGGATGCCTCCCACTTCCCTTTAGAACCGGAGCCAGCCATTGCTAGGAAGGGCGGCGATGGTGGAGGAGTTGAGAATTGAGGGAGCAAGAGATGTGGGCGCTTGGGCTAGGGAGATTGGAGAACTAGGGCTTGAGGAGAGTGTGGGGTTAAATGGAAAGATTTGAGTCCTTTTATAAGCGGTGAATGCTAAACGCCCGCCCCACTCCAGCCGTAAACCTCGTCTGTTCCCAACGAGGTCGTGCATACGGCGCGGTTAAAATGCTCACGTCACATTGATAAGGATCCCGTAATAAGCGGGCATGATCTCTGTTTTGACAAGACGTGCCAATGGGGCTATACCTCGAAATGCGAAACTAGAGCCAGGAAAACGGTTCGATATATTAAAGGGACAGACGTGACGTTTAACTGAAAAGTTGTGAGTAAAGACGCAGTATCCGTTTTTTCGATACCTTGCCTTTAAGGCTAAGGGTTGTACTAACCATGCAGAGCCGGACATAGTACCTTTTTGTAGGGAATATTTCTCCAACCTGTTCGTGAGGAGGAACCCGCCTTGCAATGCTGAAGATAGTACGCAAGCTGAGCTCATCGTCGTTGAAGACTGGTTCAGGGGCTACTGAGGGAGTCCTTGATTAAGGGGTCCTCAGGTTGCCGGATCGTTCATCGTGGACCGGACTGGTGGGCCGTGAAGATTATTGATGAAGATTATCTCCTGTATCAGGATAGGACTCCCATATGTGTAAAATAGCAAGTTTAGAGTTTGGGTGTAATACTTTCCTTCCTCTGCAAGGTGATCATGTACAAACCCTAGGTCCCTTCGGTGCATATATAAACCGGAGGGTTTTGTCCGTAGAGACAGAAGAATCATAGCAATCACATAAGCTAGACTTTTAGGGTTTAGCCATTATGATCTCGAGGTAGATCAACTCTTGTAACCCATATTTATCAAGATCAATCAAGCAGGAAGTAGGGTATTACCTCGATCGAGAGGGCCCGAACCTGGGTAAACATCGTGTCCTCAGTCTCCTGTTACCATCGATCTTGAGACGCATAGTCCAAGAGCCCCTACCTGAGATCCGCCGATTTTACCACCGACAGCCACGACCACCACCTCCCGCCTTTGGGCCGTGGTGGCGGAGCAAGTGCTGGCCACGGTGGTCGGTAGTGGGTGTGGCAGCCATGACGGCCACCTCCCGCCTCGGGCCGCGGGGGCGGAGCGGGCGATGGCCCTGGCTGTCAACGGTGGTGTGGCGGCAAGGGCGGCCGGCAACAGCTGCCGACGGAAAGCGGCGGCGGAGCGTATGGTCGGAGTTCCGGGCACACCTAACATGGACGCCACGCGCACTACACTATGCTGGGGACTGCGCCGCCCCCGCGGTGTGGCCTCCCAGCTAGAGCTGTCCTTCGATGACGGCGGAGTGGCTGAGCAACGATGACGGAATGTTGCCATTGGCGATTGCGGGAGAAGCAGACGAGATAAGCTACAAGGAGGGAGGGGAAAATGCGACGCATGACTCGCCGATCGTGAGGGTTTATATAGCAGACCGGTAAGCATTGGGATTTAGGGGTATTTCACCTTGTCGGGCGGGAAGCTGGCGCGGGAACCTACGAGGTTGCGCGGGAAAGGGCTCACCGTCGATTCATTGGCGCCACCGTTTGCCCAAAAGAACGTCCCCGCGCGCTGTGCAAGCTTGCGCTGTAAGCCGTCTACGGTAGGGGGTGACAAGACGTGAGAGAGGAGGACGAAAGGCCACGTACACATACGGTTAATAAAAAAGTTTGCGATTTAATTACCTACTATACCCCCGTCCTGGTTTATATGTAGGATTTAACTAATAAAATACGAATGCATGACGCCAAAGATTATATTGTCGCATTCGTATTTGAACGTGGTTTCCAATTATATAATTTTATAACATGCATTAACATTTTGTTGGTTAAATTTGAGGGAAAAATGGCACATAATAGACGGCTTGTAGGTGAACATTTCCTGCGTCTTCAACTGCTCTATGTGTGTGGTTGCTTGCGGTTGACGCAGCCGCGACGTGCTCTGCTCTCGCGTCCCTCCGGGTGCTCTAACCTCGTCCCTCCACGCGTGCTGCCAGTGTTTTGGGCCGGCGCACGATCGCGCACGTTAGTGTGCATGCGGTTATGACGGGCGCGACGCGACAATGAAGTTACCCGCTGCAAAAACTGCCATGCAGATGCGCCGAGAATATAGGACACCCGGCCCCCATTTATAGCACGGCCATTTACCTTCATCTCTCGGGACACACGACACAATAAGCACACCCATAACGACACATACAGAGAGGACATCTAGCGGTGCCAATGGCGATCCCCATGGCTCCAATGGCGCTCCCAGCGGCCGACGACGACAATGACTAGCAGTTCACCACGCATCATGTAGTGGACACCCACGTGAGGGAGAAGGCCCTTTCGGTGGTGTACACAAACGATATTGTCTCGGTGGAGAGCTCCATCCAAACTATATATGGAGCACTTCCTTGCCGAGGACAAGTACCAAGTGTCCGGCTTCGACGTCGAGTACACCATCGGTCGTGCCGGGCATGACCAGAAGGTTGTCGTCGCCCAGTTGTGCGTGCGACATGACGTCCTCGTCTACCACTACCACCTGGCCACAAGGCCTTGTGAGCGTTTTTATAGGTTTATCAACAGCTCCGACTACAGTTTCGCTACGGTGGACACCACCAACGATCTAAAAGCGCTCAAGGTTCCGGCTTGAAATGCCCGAATCTTGCCAACATTCGGCACCACTACAAGGTCTGGAGCAGCGACAAAAACAAACTGAACTCCCCGGTTGAGCTCGCCTCAGCCATCATCGACCCCTACTACTTGAAGATGAGGAATGAGAGCAACAAGGACAAGAACGCCTGGCACAGTGTGTGGCATGAGAGACTGGATGAACAACATGTCAAGTACGCGGCCAAGGACGCGTACACAAGCTACGAGATGTACAGGCGGATCATTGGCATGAGGAAGTTTCTTCTTCTGCCCCCAGACGAGGGATCAAGCCACAGAGGAGTGGAGGGAGCGTCATAAGAAGTAGATGGCTAGACGATCATTTCTCCTACTTTAGAATGCATGCAATTGTTTACTGAGGTGTGTGTGAATGATATGTATAGTCACTTATATAATTGGATGTTTATTTCAATTATATATGGGACACCTAGTGCCTAGGTACCTTGACTATAAACCGTCGGATTACACTGACATGTGTGCACTTGTACTAGTACTAGAATGTTTCATTAGGAAAGAATTATTGCTAATTATGGCTTCATATGGACACTTAATGCCCACGATTGGTACGGAAATCAAGAATCAACAATTAATGATCACATACATGGTACGTGCACTTTTCTACACAGAACAAGAAATCATATTTTATTGAAGTTTTATACCTTTTTGAAGAAACGTATGCCACATGATGTCATATTCATGTTATACTTTTGAAGAAAATAGTTTGTGCGTACACTATCTTAGGTATATAGACATACCCCCAAAAAGAGTATATTATTATTAGATATGTCCCCATAAAAACTATATTATTTTTGGATATGTCTTCAAGGCACATACATGTACAAAAAAATGAGTTCATGCGTACAATATCTTAGGTATATATACATACACTATATCTTAGGTATATGTAAATTATACAATTTTTGGGTATATCTCTAGTTTCAGTTACAGGTATGTCTCAAAAGAATATACGTGTATTAGAAAGAATAGTGTATCATCCTTCGGGTATTTACAGTACAAAGTGTATCAATTTTGTTTGTATCTACGAAGGATGTGTATATTGGAAAAGGGTATGCTGGTATAATATCTTAGGTCCACATACGCAAGGGAAAAATCATGTGTGGGTATTGGCACACTGTGTGCATTTCTAAAACTAAAAAGAATCGTGTGTGGGTATGTGTACGCACAAAAAATTATCTTTGGGTATCAGTATGCATCATATTTTCCTAAAGTAAAATAATAATTTGGGTCACCTTAATTTGTATAGAAACATTAGGCGTAATAATCAAAGCGTACATACATACCCTCATTGATTGGAAAGAAATCATTCCTAGAAAATCAATATTATATTTGTTTTTTGGAAAGAAATAAATGACCATTGATGGTATAGTGCATGCAAACAAAATTTGGAAAGTTATTTTGTCATGGATTGTGCATCATGCACTACGAATATGAGTTGCCATATAATGGGCCTAGGTGCCTGGGCACCTAGGTGTCCCAAACAATTTACCTATATATATATATATATATATATATATATAGGTAAATTGTTATATACATGTTATTCTTCTGTAGACAGAGCAAATCACATGGGTTATTAGCAGCAATCGTCTGTGTAATTATTGGTCTTCGCACACATTTCTGATTACGGACCTGTTTGCCGCGTATCACACACATCTTGTTCAGTTGAACCGTTTCCATTGTGTTCCCTAATCACACACAGTTCATCCTAATGAACCGTATGTTGTATATCGCACACACCTTCATCTGGCTGCCCATTTCTGTTGTTCCTCCTCATCGCAAATAGTTAATTGAACTGAACCGTATGCCCTGCATCGCACACGCAACTAAATTCTGAAGCGTGTTTGATGCATCCGTCATCGCAAATGTTTTGCACCTTTTTGGCAGGTTTTTTACTCCATCGTTTGCGATTATGGCATCGCACACAGTCTCGTCGAAGGGTCTCTGATCGTAGTGTCGCGTTTGGACCATCCTGTAGTAGTGATTATTGACCGCCATATTTGAGAATAACATTATCATGCGGCATGGACCTTGACCAGGTATGTCACAACGTGTCCAGATTTGAGATGTCACGTGTACCAGATGAACGGCGCCGAGTTCGACCCCCGCGATGCTATGTGAGTGCCTAGGAACACTCTTGGAGAGTGCTAGCTTTTCAATGGGAACAATTACACCATTGTGAAGCAGATGCCACCTTCCGTGCACGACACCGAAGGCCTGCTGTTCATGAAGCATGGTTGTGTCTTCATTGTGCATCGCCGGATGAACGACATGCTGGGACACGCTATCCCTTATTTATGCCGCTTCAGCTTGGATGAGTCTCCATCTTGGCGAACCGGACTAGAAAGCTGCGACACTGATTCCTGTTGCCCACCTCTATGGATTGTGCAATCTATGAAGAACACCTAGGACTGGAACCTGGAGGAGGACATGGAGCCCATCTATAACGTGTAAGTGGGGTATGGGAAGTTGTAAATGGTAGCGCTGTAAATATATGTAGACTAGTCGTGCACAAATTTATCACGTGAAGTGGCGATGAACTTGTGTGGCATGCTGGCATTTGTCCTTTAGAATTTATTACTAGTAAATGTGTTATGTGTACGTGCAACTTGTGTGGCTATTGCACGGGCTCTAACACGCTCTGTGAGAAAAAAAAGGTGGCACGGCTCTGGCTATAGGTGACGTGGTGGCATTATACAGTAGTGATTGTTCGCTATAGTTGTAGTACTAGGACGACAACTCCTGTAAATCTTGCGCTTGGCTCTTCACCTCTTCAGGATGTTCAACAGTTCATACTCCTATGAACCATGCACTTGCACTTGGCTCTTCACCTCTTCGGAAGGTCCAACAATGATGATACTACAGTACAATATGCTTCTGGCAATCTGACACCGAATGAACTACACATCCAATGCGAGGGCGAGGGCGATATAGTCAAAACCCTCTCCTCGTACTGCGAGCCACCGCGCACGTGGGCGAGGGAGAGGGCATAGGCGTACCTAGTAAGCAAGATTCTCCTCGCCCCGTGGGCCACCGTGCATGGGCGACGGGGAGGTTGTAGTAAGCAAGCTTCTCCTCGTTCTACGAGTTGACATGACACATTAAAGTAGTAGTAGTCCATACGAGTATAAACTTGACATGTCATCAAGATTTAGCATCATTAATTACTCATACAATAGAGTTCGCTATAAGGTTGGCTATAAGGGTAGATCTTTTTTAAGATTTCTCTCTATGCTCATGTGGAGGTTGGCTAAGCAAAAGTGCAATATAAGCGGGCTTATAGCCCACTATTGTACTTACTCTAATGCGTCCTTTCTAGTTAATATGGCTTAATTTGAAACAAGATAGATACACTAGCGGTTAGCGTATGTAACAATATGATCAGTTGGCTTCATACTGCGCTCATTATGGCCACTATGTAGTTTTGAGGTGATTACACATTCACTAGCACACCGTAGAGCACCGTATTGCACCCTGCTGATCGGCCACATAGTCAACGTTGCACTTTGTTGATGGGTTAAATTGGCACATAGTTTCTCGGCCCCACCGGTCAGTTGACAGAGGAAAGAAATTAGTTGAACAAACCATTACGCAGGCGCGACAAGAGTCCAACCCTTGCGCGCGAACCACGCTGGCTATGTATATGAGTGCATGCACGTGTAGTCCCTTGGTCCGTGAAAAAGAGTACATCTAGAAGTAGAATCTTTCCCAACTAAAGTGTACATCTACATTTCCAATGCACTAGCCTTTAATCTAACCGGTATTGATTGACAAATGAAGCAACTTGTGCTCGAGCTATAGGATGCATGTTTATCCTTAATTACATCATGCAAAACCCTTCATTTAATCTTCTTCTCCCAATGGTCGCATATGTCTATTACTTTTGGGCGTTAATTATGCCATGGAGTTCCGGTTCCTCTTGGTCAATGTGTACATCTTTTTTACAGTCTTTCACAAACGGAGGGAGTAGAGTAGGTTGAGCACATTGAGCCTGAGCGTGTGTGTTACGTCTTGTGCTGTGTGCCGATGGATGAGTGAGTGTTGCGTGCGTGCATGTGTACATGTGAGTGTTGCATGCATGCATGAGGCTTCTACTCCCTCCAATTGACATGTTCATATTTCAAGCTTCATTAAAACGTTGCATGCAAGAATTAAGAGAAAACTCACTAATGCATGAAAAAGTTTCGGCCGTTCTTCTTCACGTATGCACGCATGCATTCCAATTAATCCGTTCGCAAACACATTTTTTTGTAGGAAAACGAGCCCATTATTGAGTACTTATGAAAAAAATCTTCGGGCGGTCATCATTTACTACTACTACCTTGGTTGATGATTTTATAACTCCCTCCATTTATTTTTAGTCTGCATATAAGATTTTGTGAAAGTCAAACTTTGTAAAGTTTGACTAACTTCATAAAAAAGAAATATCAACATCTACAATACAAAAGTTATTTGTTATGAAAATTAATTTCATCATGCATCTAATAGTAATGATTTCATAGTGTGAACATTGATATCTTTTCCTAAAAAGCTAGTCAAACTTTACAAAGTTTGATTTTGACCAAATCTTATATGCGAATTAAAAAGAAACAAAGAGAGTATTGGCTTGTATATAAACATGAAGGAGGGAGTAGGTACTACTAGTAGTACACCAACATAATTGGCGTCGGATGGCTTGGCCAATGGTTATTGTTGTTGGACAGGATGAGAGTAGAGGCATAGGGATACTGTGATAGGAAGTCTTGGTGATCCATTATTCCCCATCCCGGTCAGAGATAACTATTCAACTAGTCTTCATATAGAAGTGATAATACACGCTGCAGCAGGTGGGACATTTATTAATAAGCTGAGCCAACATGTTGGTGTTACTAAATCAGTCTTACCCTGTACTGTCATCATGTTTGCCAGTGGAGCACGCTTCCGCAATTATGCATATGCACCTCTCTCTTCCATTAAGTGACATATGTGCCCTCTTGAGGTAGACCCACATGTCATCGGCTTAATTATTTACACTCCGAAGGACGGTATATCCTGGTAGTAGTAGTAGAATTAAGATTTTGCACTTTCTTGCCCATCTTTCCCTCTTCTTCCTCCTCTCTTATTCCTCCTATCTTCCATATCGTCGGCCACACACCTCTTCCCC
>LR738712.1:345995912-346082775 GCA_902687465.1 Secale cereale
CCGCGCCATCTTCCTCGATAGCTCGCACGTACCATATCCCCCCGCTCACTGTTCGGCCACCCACGCCATTTCTTTGCTCACTCGCTCGCAGGCACAGAAAACCCCAATCACTCAATGCCCGAAAAAACCTATGGCAGAACCAACTGACACGCAGAGCCGCGATTGGAATTCCCTCCCCAATGTTCTTTTGGAGCAGATCTGTAATCATATGGACCAGCTCAGCACCATGCGTCTAGCCGCATGCTCGGTGTCTATGCACCGTTTACTCGTCAGCAACCGGTTGGGCCTTTTCAAGGCACCGTGCTTGGTGATGCCCGATCCTCGTAGGTGTGCTAGTCACCGACTTCACGATCCCACATAGGTCGTCGTCGTGCCCCTCGACATGCTATCACTACCGGCCCACCTGCCCTTCATGCGCGGCCACTGGTGGGCAGGCATGAAGGCCAACTGGATCTTCCTCATCGACCAATCCGGTAGTCCATGGCGTCTCATGGATATCTACACCTAGCGAGAGATCACCCTTCCATCATTGGATACCGCCAGCATCAAGCCTCGCGGCCCTCCATGTTGGGGAGCGTAGTATTTCAAAAAAAATCCTACCAACACGCAAGATCTATCTAGGAGAAGCATAGCAAATAGCGGGAGAGTGTGTCCACATACCATCGTAGACCGAAAGCTGAAGCATTTAGTAACGCGGTTGATGTAGTCGAAAATCTTAGCGACACAACCAATCAAGCACCGAACGAACGGCACCTCCGCGATCTACACACAATCAGCTCGGTGACGTCCCTCAAACTCTTGATACAGTTGAGGCCGAGGGAGAGTTTCGTCAGCACGATGGTGTGGTGACGGTATTGATGAAGTTACCAACGCAGGGCTTCGCCTAAGCACCGCGACAATATGACCGAGGTGTGTAACAGTGGAGGGGGCACCGCACACGGCTAAGAAATCAACTTGTGTGTTTTAGGGTGCCCCCTGCCCCCGTACTAAAGGATCAAGGGAGAGGCCGGCCGGCCCTATAGGGCGCGCCCAAAGGGGGGAGCAATCCTACTCCTACTAGGAGTAGGAACCCCCTTTCCTAGTCCAACTAGTAGAAGAAGGAAGGGAGGGAGAGAAGAGAAGGAAGGAGGGGGCTCCGCCGCTCCCCCTAGTCCAATTCGGACTAGGCCATGGGCGGGCGGGCAGCCTGCCCTAGGCAGCCTCCCTCTCTCTCCCCTAAAGCCCATTAAGGCCCATTACTTCTCCGGTGGTTTCGATAACCCTTCCGGCACTCCGATAATTATCTGGTGACCCCCGGAACTTATCCCGTGTCCGAATAATATCGTCCAATATATCATTATTTATGTCTCAACCATTCCAAGACTCCACGTTATGTCCGTGATCTCATTTGGGACTCCGAAAAACCTTTCGTACATCAAAACTCATAAACTCATAATACCAATCGTCATCGAATGTTAAGCATGCGGACCCTACGAGTTCGAGAACTATGTAGACATGACCGAGACACATCTCCGTTCAATAACCAATAGCGGAACCTGGATGCTCATATTGGTTCCTACATATTCTACGAAGATCTTTATCGTTCAAACCGAATAACATACGTTGTTCCCTTTGTCATCGGTATGTTACTTGGCCGAGATTCGATCGTCGGTATCATAATATCTAGTTCAATTTCGTCACCGGCAAGTCTATATACTCATTCTGTAATACATCATCTCATGACTAACTCATTAGTCGTTTGCTTGCAAGGCTTATTATGTTGTGTATTACCGAGAGGGCCCAGAGATACCTCTCCGACACTCGGAGTGACAAATCCTATTCTCGATCTATGCCAACACCACAAACACCTTCGGAGACACCCGTAGAGCATCTTTATAATCACCCGGTTACGTTATGACGTTTGATAGCACACAAGGTGTTCCTCCGGTATTCGGGAGCTGCATAATCTCATAGTCATAGGAACATGTATAAGTCATGAAGAAACCAATATCAGTAAAATTAAACGATCATAGTTCTAAGCTAACGGATGGGTCTAGTCCATCACATCATTCTCCTAATGATGTGATCCCGTTGATCAAGTGACAACACATGTCTATGGTTAGTAAACTCAACCATCTTTGATTAATGAGCTAGTCAAGTAGAGGCATACTAGGGACACTCTGTTTTGTCTATGTATTCACGCATGTACCAAGTTTCTGGTTAATACAATTCTATCATGAATAAAAGACATTTATCATGCTATAAGGAAATATTAAAAATAATTTTATTATTGCCTCTAGGGCATATTTCCTTCAGTCTCCCACTTGCACTAGAGTCAATAATCTAGTTCACATCGCCATGTGATTTAATACCGATAGTTCATATCGTTATGTGAATAACAGCCATAGTTCACATCGCCATGCGACCAACACCCAAAGGGTTTACTAGAGTCAATAATCTAGTTCACATTGCTATGTGATTAACACCCAAAGAGTACTATGGTGTGATCATGTTTTGCTTCGTGAGAGAATTTTAGTCAGCGGGTCTGTTACATTCAGATTTATATGTATTTCACAAATTTCTATGTCTACAATGCTCTGCATGGAGCTACTCTAGCTAATTTCTCCCACTTTAAATACGCGTCCAGATTGATACTTAGAGTCATCTGGATTAGGGTTAAAGCTTGATCGGTGTAACTCTTTACGACGAACTCTGTATCACCTCCATAATCGAGAAACATTTCCTTAGTCATCCAGTAACTAAGGATAATTTTGACCGTTGTCCAGTGATCTACTCCTGGATCACTCTTGTACCTCCTTGACAAACTCAAGGCAAGGTACATAACTAGTTTGGTACACAGCATGGTATACTTTATAGAACCTATGGCTGAGGCATAGGGAATGACTTTCATTCTTTCTCTATCTTCTGCCGTGGTCGGGTTTTGAGTCTTACTCAACTTCATACCTTATAACTCAGGCAAGAACTCCTTCTTTGATTGATCCATTTTGAACTACTTCAAAACCTTATCAAGGTATGTACTCATCGAAAGTCTTATCAAGCGTCTTCATCTATCTCTATAGATCTTGATGCCCAATATGTAAGCAGCTTCACCAAGGTCTTTTATTGAAAAACTCCTTTTAAACAATCCTTTATGCTTTCCCGAAAATTCTACATCATTTCCGATCAACAATATGTCACTCACATATACTTATCAGAAATGTTGTAGTGATCCCACTCACTTTCTTGTAA
Organism: Secale cereale; assembly: GCA_902687465.1. Lineage (NCBI taxonomy): Eukaryota > Viridiplantae > Streptophyta > Magnoliopsida > Poales > Poaceae > Secale > Secale cereale. Next base: position 345,999,141 of record LR738712.1, read on the forward strand.
ATATAAGTTTCTCCTAAAGTCTGTATAAAACCATATGCTTTGGCCACCTCATGAAAGCATATATTCCAACTCCAAGATGCTTGCACCAGTCCATAGATGGATCGCTGGAACTTGCACACTTTGTTAGCTCCTTTAGGATCGAAAAACCTTCTGGTTGCATCACATACAACTCTTCTTTGAGATATCCATGCAGTTATGACATCCATTTGCCAGATTTCATAATCATAAAATGTGGCAATTGCTAACATGATTCGGACAGACTTAAGCATCGCTACGGGTGAGAAGGTCTCATCATAGTCAACTCCTTGAACTTGTCGATAACCTTTTTGCAACAAGTCGAGCTTTGTGGATAGTAACATTACCATTGGAGTCAGTCTTCCTCTTAAAGATCCATTTAATTTTTTTAATGGCATGCCGATCATAAATCTGGGCTCATCATTGCTTCCTCATAGTTCGTAGGTTCATCATGGTCTAGTAACATGACTTCCAGAATAGGGTTACCGTACCACTCTAGTGCGGAACGTGCTCTAGTTGACCTACGAGGTTCAGTAGCAACTTGTTCTGAAGTTTCATGATCATCATCATCATTAACTTCCTCACTAATTGGTGTACAAATCACTGGAACTGATTTTTGTGATGAACTACTTTCCTTCCACTCACTTCTTTCGAGAGAAACTCCTTCTCTAGAAAGGATCCATTCTTAGAAACGAATATCTTGCCTTCGGATATGTGATTGTAGGTGTAACCAACAGTTTCTTTTGGGTATCCTATGAAGACACATTTCTCTGACTTGGGTTCGAGCTTATCAGGTTGAAGCTTTTTCACATAAGCATCGCAGCCCCAAACTTTAAGAAACGACAACCTAGGTTTCTTGCCAAAACATAGTTCATACGGTGTCGTCTCAACGAATTTATATGGTGCCCTTTTTAACATGAATGCAACTATCTCTAATGCATAACCCCAAAACGATTATGGTAAATCGGTAAGAGACATCATAGATCGCACCATATCTGATAAAGTACGGTTATGAAATTCGGACACACCATTACGCTATGGTGTTCCAGGTGGCGTGAGTTGCGAAACTATTCCACATTGTTTTAAATGAAGACCAAACTCGTAACTCAAATATTCGCCTCAACGATCACATCGTAGAAACTTTATTTTCTTGTTACGATGATTCTGTACTTCACTCTGAACTTCTTTGAACTTTTCAAATATTTCAGACTTGTGTTTCATCAAGTCGATATACCCATATCTGCTCAAATCACCAGTGAAGGTGAGAAAATAACGATACCCCCTTGAGCATCAACACTCATTGGCCTAGAGATACCTCTCCGACACTCGGAGTGACAAATCCTATCCTCGATCTATGCCAACACCACAAACACCTTTGGAGACACCTGTAGAGCATCTTTATAATCACCCAGTTACGTTGTGACATTTGATAGAACACAAGGTCTTCCTCCGGTATTCGGGAGTTGCATAATCAAATTGTCATAGGAATATGTATAAGTCATGAAGAAAGCAATAACAGTAAAACTAAATGATCATGCTGCTAAGCTAACGGATGGGTCTAGTCCATCACATCATTCTCCTAATGATGTGATCCCGTTGATCAAATGACAACACATGTCTATGGTTAGGAAACTCAACCATCTTTGATTAACGAGCTAGTCAAGTAGAGGCATACTAGGGACACTCTGTTTTGTCTATGTATTCACACATGTATCAAGTTTCCGGTTAATAAAATTCTAGCATGAATAAAAGACATTTATCATGATATAAGGAAATATTAATAACAACTTTATTATTGCCTCTAGGGCATACTTCCTTCACTCCAGACACTCCTGCGTACTATGAACGAGACGCGTTGAGCTTTTAGTACGACCTCCATTTGCTGAAGGTTGTAATCTGTGAAGTGCCCACACCATCAGAAGACTACATGGATTACAAGCTCATTGGCTTGTTCGACATGGGATTAGTCTATCTGGAATCCGGTAATCATACATGGTTATGGATCATCATCAATCCTGTTGACCCTCCTTTTTGTCTGATGCTATCATGTACGATGGCATCATTTACGTGGTCAACGCACAGATTGGCTGCATATACTGGTGGAATCTATCGTCGTGTAATTGTTCTATCTCATCTCATCTTTACCTTATGAATCATGTTGATTGTTACAAATTTAAAATAGATAGTATGTCTATGACCACATCATTGCCATATGTTCCTCTCATTTCCTAGATTTTTATGACCACACATGTTATTGTTAGAGTTGATATGAGAACAATTGGCATCTAATGATAGTTAGAATAGATATTATGAGTATAACCTCATGATTGTTGTATGTTACTATCATTTCAAAGATTTTTATAACCACACATGTTATTGTTAGAGTTGATATGAGAACAATAGTAACTGCTATGGTAGAATATGAGTGGGCCCTAGCATAGCCCGTTTTCCTCTTATTTTTACATGATGTTTGGACCATGACATGTTGCTAGAATATGAAAGCCACTTTCTTACTTTTTTTAACTAGGGGTATGATTATGACCACAACATTGCATTTCTGTGGCTATGGCCTGTGTGACTGTTATAATAATCTTAATTCCACGAATACTCTAAACATTATTGTATACTTTTGTCCTTTGGGTATCCAGCGGGGAGACTGTTATAATAATCTTAATTCCACGAATACTCTAAACATTTCTGTGGCTATGGTATGTGTGGCTGTTATATTGCACTAGTCGTACTACTACCTCACCCCTCTCGTAGCACTTTCCCATTCTCTCCCAGTCTCCCCACCTCCTAGCCGCCGCCTTGTTCCGATCCAGTTGGTACAATGAGCGATGAGCTACTGGAGCTACTATACTTCATTGCAAGTAGTCAAAAGGAAGATGCTGAAATTATTGATCTCAATAAGGTTGCTTTTCAAGCTAAGCGGATGAAGGAAGGAACCAGCGAGGCCGCTCCTGTGAGTATTTGTCCCGTCGCCCTGTATGATGATTTCGATCCTTATGGTTTTTTCATGTCTTTAGAGTATGCATGTAGTAATGAAGCCGAGACCCCAGTTTGTTCGGGTATTGTGGACTTCGGATTTGGAGTAGCACTTTTCTGTCAAAATCTTTCATCATTTACATAAATAGTTGATTGATCCTACGTTGAGTACCATTTAATTGGAATTAACCGATGCAAGTGCAAGAAGGATTGGTCGGTGCTGCCGGCTGGCGTCAAGTTCGATCCCACGGATCAGGAGCTGATCGAGCACCTTGAGGCCAAAGTGAGTGGTGACAACGCAATATCTCACCCTATCATCGATTTGTTCATACCAACCATCGGCAGCGAGCATGGCATATGCTACTCCCATCCTGAGAAACTTCCACATGAGACACCAACGACCGTCTACTTGCACAAATATATTCCTTTTTTATACCTCTATTTTTGTTTTTAGACGCATACCTAGTGAAGCAATTACAATTTGACAGTTAATAAAAAGTGAAGCAAGCCAAAGATGTTGTGAAAATGCCAACTACGTACCCTAAAACTTGTATTCGCCAATACTGCAGGTATCACACTGAGTGGCCTAAGCAAGCATTTCTTCCAGCGTAACTCTAGGGCGTTCAAAAGGGGCACGCGGACGCGTCGCAAGATACAGCCGGAGTGCGGAATGCATGCGATGTTGCACAAGACCAAGATTACCTTACCGGTGATGGTCAACGGTAGGCAGACGGGAGCAAAAAGGTTCTAGTGCTGAACACCAGCAAGAACTTCGACCAGCAGAGGACCAACTGGGCGATGCACCAGTACCACATCGGGGACCTGGAGCAAGAGAAGGAGCGGGAGATGGTCATCTGCAAGATTTTCTACCATACGAACACCAGGGCTGGGACTAAAAAGATTATAAGTTAGTTTTGTATTGGTACTTTTTCTACCTGGACGTCTGAAAGTTGGTATTGTTGTTAGGGATCTTTCAGTATGAACATGGCTTTTGCTTCCAAACATCATGTCGAGGGTCGACATGAATATAAAGCTGAATCATTTGTTTCAAAACAAATTTTCAGGCACCCAACTTATTTTTTTGATGGGTAGCATAAGCACGTGCCGTTCGAATTCCCAGTTCTCCAATTTTTTTACATCTTCGAGTATGCACGGGATCGATCCGGTTTCACAGGCTGATAGTTTTTTCTTTTAGATAATCACAGGCTGATAGTTGGGCATAGCACGTCAGGACTATGCTGTGACATGCCAAGCCCAGCTGCAAATTGTTAAAAGAGAGGAGCGACGGATTTGGGCCTCCTGAACATTTAAGTATTGCGACAAGCGCCTCCCATGGACTCAAAAAAGGCCTAGTCGGTTATTTTTAGTTAAATATGTAAAATATTCCATAACAAAAAGAAATATGTAAAATGCAATGAATTTAGTCCGATTTCACTAAACATCATCCAATTTGCATGAAATTTGTCTGTGAAACCACAAGACATGTCCATACATAGCCTAACCGTACGGAACCAGCAGGTCCATGGCCGTATGCAAGCAATCGCATGCACTTATTATCACAATGGAAAAATAATGCTGATGTCTGGATGGTGAAACCCTTGAAAGATTCAACGTAGTCACATTAAACGAGAGAATTCTACAAGTACAGACTGATAACTGGGATCCAGCAAGTATACTAATATATTGTTTTTTAGTTCAAGCAAATATCAACTAGGCTGTAGACTGCCCAGGCTGGGTTTTTGTATTTAACAGGCCCAACCCATCACGACAATGGGGCACAAAAATCTAGCAGGAATCAACTGGTCTCTGGCCCGCCATGCTTAGTTATATTTTCACTTAAAACATCCATAGGCAGATTTTTTACTGAAGAAAACGCACAGCCCAGATCTATTTTCCTCTAAAAACGCCATATCCTACTTCGGTTTTCTGATCTCTACTTATAGTTTTACTAGTTTATGAAGATATATTATTATATTGAAAATATGTTAAGTTCCCTTTTCATCTTTACATCCTTATTTTTTGTTGTTGTTTTCCATCCCAGCGCTGGTTTTTTATCACTGGTTTTCCCTAAAACCAACTCAATTGTCGCACGTCTCATTAGCTTACAAAAATAAAACAATATTTTATTTGGCAAATCAATGAGTTCTTAAAAATAAATGTTTATCATTTCTGGATTAAAACAGTTCGGACTCCACCAAAATATGCAAAATTAGGTACAGAGTTTTGACCGTGGTCCTCGGGAGCAAATGGGTTGTAATAAATTTCTTAAGAATTAGCAAATGGGCTGCAAATTCTTAAAAAAATAGCAAATGGGCTCAATGTTGTCTGCCACATATTTGGAGGCTGAGTTGTGGGCCTACTAAGTTCATGTGTACACAAGGTTTCTAAAAAAACTTAGTCAACAATGGACTCTACCAGCTTCAGACCGTTACATGTCAATCTAACGGCAATCCCGCTTCTTCGGTCTCTGATCTTGATGAGGACATGGCTACCACAGTTACACCCACAGCCCCTGATACTATACCAATTGAACTAGTTACTAGAGCGCATGCACGCCAGTTAAATTATCAGGTATTTTTGTTTCTTTGCAATGTTTCAAATGTCCATGAGAATATGATGCTGCCTAATTTAGATATATTTATGTTGCTTACAATTGAAGGTCCTAGCATGGACAAGAAGGATGAACATTGGAGCATGATCAAGCATGGAGATGAAGGCGCGTGCGAAGAGAACAAGAATGGAGGTGCCAGTGGAGATTTCCGTACATTGAAGCCGCCATGATGACAACAAGAAGATGGACAAAATATACAAGATGGCCTTTCGTAAATTTCATCCATAAGTTATTATTGGTGATGTAATTTCGAAATACTACTCCATAGGATATTTTTAGAGTCCATATTATAGGGGAACCGACTTAGGAGGTGTTTTAGTCCCACCTTGCCAAGGGTGGACAAAATCCCGTCCCTTTTCCCCTATAAATATAGCCCTTAAGGCATCCTTTAGACTTGAGTTTTATTTAGTTAAAAGTTAGTCATCGCTGCAACTTCATGTACTTCGTTTGTGTTCAACGACCAGACCAAGACCCCTTATGAAACCCCGCTTTTATCAACACTTCATATATATTCGCAATATTCAGATTGCTTTATCATATTATTGCCTGTTCTTTGATTGCTTGCAGGAATAGACCTTTGTGGTCAGGTTGATCGTGCTCCGGCGTGGTCAATAACCTCTCAGAGTTGGTTTAGCGTTTGCTAAGGTGCAATGTCATGCACGTTTGTAGTCGGATCGTCAAAGTCTTCTCCACCAAATCGATAGTGATCATCTCATCGAAAGATCGGGCCGCTCGACTTTATCAAGTGGTATCAGTTTTCAGGTTGCTCGGTGAGAATTTCCAGTTATCCCTAGATTAGATTTATTTTCTTACCTATTGTCCAAGAGAAAGCCACAAAAAATAAGCTAGATTTGTTCATCCTTTGTCCAAGCCAGTCTGAGCCTTTGCAATTTTCTTTTCATTGTTTGCATTATTGAATTATCGGTTGCATCGTCGTGTCGAGTTGCTGGTCTTAGTGTCTAGTTCGTTTAGAGTTTCGAGTTCTGTTCACATTAGTCATGTCATCGCTGCATCGTTATCCCTTCCGCTGTGCACCACCTCATCCATCAATTTCGACCTCGTGCTACCCATCATTCATTGTCACAAACATACTTGAGGTTGTTCGCATTTTCACTTGATCCAATCTGCATCTTATCTAGTTTGTTTTGGAAAGAGGGAGAAAAAAAAGGCAGAGAGAAAAAAAAGAAAAAAAGTCAGAGATAAAAAAGGAGGAAAAGAAAAAGGAAAAAAAGTGAGAAAAAAAAGGAAAATTCGTATATAGTTAGACTCAATCCCATAGCTGAATTCGGATTGGAATGTGTTTTGTACCCGGTTTAGTAAAACAGGTATATCTTTTTCATACGAAGTCCGTTTTGGCTCCACAAGTACTCCAATTAAAGCTAGCGACTAGCCCCATCTGAATAGTTGAAGGAGAATGTTCAATATTTCACATCTCAAAATCGGCTTCTAAATAGGTCTTTTTGCCCTCCAAAGTTCGCGAACACAGCTTCTTCCAGTTTTTCAGGCCAGTTTTAGAATTTTTTGACACCTCATATCAACTCGGAATTGAGCGATCCTTTTTGCGTTTGAAAGCTTGAGTCAGTAGCATTCTGTAGAAAAAATTATCATAAAATTGGCTCAAACTTTTCAACAGGAAAGTTGGAGAGAGAGTTGTTGTATATCCTGCTTGGTGGTTGTTTTTCATCATTATCTTTACGGCCATTGTGATTTTCACTTACATCTTGTGATAGAGGCGAAGGTGTCCCGATCTTTCGATGAGATGGTAACTATCGATTTGGTTGAGACGACTTTTGATAGAGGCAAAGGTGTTCCGATCTTTCGATGAGATGATAACTATCGATTTGGTGGAGACGACTTTGACGATCCGACTACAAACATGCACGATGTTGCGCCTTAGCAATCGCTAAACCAATCTCCAGGGGTTACTGACAATGCCAGAAGCACGACCAGCCTGACCACGAAGGTCTATTCCTGCATGCAATCGAAGAACAAGCAAGAATATGATAAAGCAATCTGAATATTGCAAATATAGATGAAGTATTGATAAAGGTGGAGATCCGTAAACGGTCTTGGTCTGGTCGTTGGACACAAACGAAGTACACGAAGTTGCAATGGCTAACTTTTGACTAAACAAATCCCTAAGAAAAAGCTACTAGATGGATCTACTTATCTAGGAGCAAGGGTTGGCGGCCAAGGAGGTGGAAGGACGTCCCAAGGCAGCCTAAAACTAACCCTAGGTCGTACAAGGCTCATGGTCCCAAGTGGAGGTGATGTAACACCTTTGGACTTGTAGTTTGACTCGGATTCTGCTGGAGCATCCGATTGTTTCGTCGGTATCTCAACGCTCCGGACGAATTTGAAGGTGAATCCAATTGGGTTGGAAAGTGTACGAAATCTAGTTTCCAACAAAAAAAGAATCACCCAATTCGGAGTCCGTATGAAGGAGTTCTTGCCGTTTTGAGTCCGGTATGTCTGTGCAGTCCGAATCTGGATGCAGAACGTGAGAGACTTGGACTCTATCTTCTCTTGGCCCAAAAGTGACGTGAGAGAACTTTTTGAACAGCACCTAAACTTCTCTTTTTCCCTTATCTTCATATGTGGATTGTACATATGTCCCATACACCTGGAATTAGACATGGCACAAAAGTCTGTGAAGTATTTTTGTCCTGGATGACATAAATAAATTGTTGTATAGTTTGCATTAGAAATCACCTCACAAATATACATGTATGCAATATTTTTGGTCATATCCAAGGTAGTCATGTACTCATCATCTTGCTATCAAGAGCTATTTCATATCCTTTCTTGATGCTCGTTGTGCTATGCCATGACCTCGTTACTGTTCTAGGCTCGCGTCTCTAACACGGTCTAGCTTAGGACCAGCACAGTACCATCGTTGAGCGTTTATTCAGCATTGCATCTCTGAATCGATTATTGCTAATATTTTGCTACCATATATTTAATCTTTCCAAGATCCACATATTTCTAACCGTGTATACGACATTCCCCTGGCAATCGCTTCACTCAACCTTTGGAGTTATTTGACACCGCTGGTTGCCTGTCACCATCTGCTGCATGGTAAGTACTTGTAAGACTTCGATATTTTGCTATACTATGAGCGTTTTACCACCACATCCCAGTAGTTAATAGGAACATTATTTTTGGATTTTGTTTCTTGTTTCTACTAATCATGACAGGATCCAGAGTCAATTCATGGGTTTTGTCGATTGTGGGAGATGTGCCACCACCTAAGGACATACCACAACCATCACGAGAGGTGCACAAACATCCAAATGCACATGATCAGGTTGATGCTTCTATACCACCGTTTAATGGCCGTTTTAGACCTGCTTTATATATTGAATGGGAGTTTGACATACATAATATATTTGCTTCCCATAGTTTTGATGAACGTACAAAAGTGAAGGTCGCGGTTGGTTCTTTCACTAGTTATGCTTTAGTTTGGTGGAGTGAGTATTGTCAGTTACACCCTAATTATATAGCTACTACTTGGGATGATTTGAAAGTTGCCATGCGATATACTTTCGTCCCTGCTTATTATACTCATGACATGATTAAAAAGTTGCAACATTTAAAACAAGGTAGTGACACCATAACAAAATATTATGATGATTTACAAACTACCTTGTTGCATTCATCTTTAGAAGAAAGTGAAGAAGATTTTATGGATAGATTTTGGGGAGGATTAAATCATGACATTCAGAAGATACTAATACATGAAGAGTGTTATCCTATGGACCATTTGTTTCATCTTGCTTGCAAAGCTCAACAGGAAATAAAAGGACGTATTGCCCACAAGGAGAACAAACACAAGGTGCACATTCCAAGAGTTGATATGGTTTTTCCTACAACTACTTGGCATACTATGACAACCACATCCATTGTCATGAGGACTACATCTATTCCACCATGTGACATATCTCCATCGAAAGTGCCTCCAACATCTGAGTTGATCATATGAGGTAGGTATTGATCTTCCACCTCCACATGATTATGATGAATGCCTTGTCGATTTAAATGCACCATGTGATGACCTACCCACTACTTTGATCACACCACCTATCTTAGAGGACTATGTTCATGATTTGACCTCGCCATGTGATGAAACGAATGCAATAACAACTATTTTGAGTGCACCCATTGAATTATCTATTGATGCAACAGAACAATGTGAATCAGGGAATAACTTCAATTTGGATCAAATACGTTTGAAAACAATTGTGCCAATGATTAGTCATTTTTATATGACCTCCAATCTTGGTGATGTTTCCATGTCAGATAACTTTTTGCATCTTTGCTTATTTAAATATGTTGTCGCATGTAAGTTTGAAACAATTAAAGTTTATTCACCAATGTTGGGATGGTTTAATGATACGCATTGTCAATTTTCTGATATGAATAAGAGCTTCACTTATATGTGCAAACCGAGTTGCAATATTTTCATGCCTTTGACTTCTTGTGATAATATATTGGTTTTATATTTCATGACTTTTGAAGGGTCCTCTTGTATAATTGTGTCACATGTGCTATAACTAAGATCAGTAAAAATGGATCACATATACATATACAACGTGTACACCTTGTCTCTTTTGTTAGCCACATTACAGATTAAGGAACGCAGAGGACGGCTTTGTTTTCAAGAAGGGGAGGATGATGAGGACAAGGCTACCAAAGTTACATCCAGAACCCCTGCTACTATACCAATTGAACTAGTTACTAGAGTGCAGGCACGACAGTTAAATTATCAGGTATTTTTGTTTCTTCGCAATGTTTCTAATGTTCATGAGAATATGATGCTGCCTAATTTAGATATATTTGTGTTGCTTACAATTTAAGGGCCTAGCATGGACAAGAAGGATGAACATTGGAGCATGATCAAGCATGGAGATGAAGGCGCGTGCAAAGAGAACAAGAATGGAGGTGCCAGTGGAGATTTCCGCACATTGAAGCCACCATGATGACAACAAGAACATGGACGAAATATACAAGATGACCTTTCCTAAATTTCGTCCATAAGTTATTATTGGTGATGTGCCACCTTATTTTTGGGCCAGGCCCATGTAATTTCGATATACAACTTCATAGGATATTTTTAGAGTCCATAGTATAGGGGAACCGACTCAGGAGGTGATTTAGTTCCACCTTGCCAAGGGTGGACAAAATCCGCTATCTTTTCCCCTATAAATATAGCCCTTAAGGCATCCTTTAGACTTGAGTTTTATTTAGTTAAAAGTTAGCCATTGCTGCAACTTCGTGTACTTCGTTTGTGTACAACAACCAGACCAAGACCGCTTATGAAACCCCACTTTTATCAACACTTCATATATATTCACAATATTCAGAATGCTTTATCATATTCTTGCTTGTTCTTCGATTGCTTGTAGGAATAGACCTTCGTGGTCAGGTTGATCGTGCTCTGGCGTGGTCCATAACCTCTCGGAGTTGGTTTAGCGATTGCTAAGGCGCAATGTCGTGCACGTTTGTAGTCAGATCGTCAAAGTTGTCTCCACCAAATCGATAGTTATCATCTCATCGAAAGATCGGACCGCTCGCCTCTATCAGATCTTCCTACTCCAGCCGCCCAAACCAGTGCTGGTGGAACGGCCTGCTCCCGCATCTCGTGGTCAACTGTGCTACCGGGCAGGCCTCAAAGCCCTACCCTGCCTGGCCATCCCTCTACTCACCCACACATCCTGTTTTTCTCCGGCGACGGCAGCCTCACACTTCAGCCGAAGTAGTAAACGCTCATACCCCCTCTGTGTGGGAAACAAGTGCCGAGTCTTTGTCGGTTCTGGGCCGTTCCCTTACTTGGCCTCGCTGAGTCGCCGTCATCCACCGCCAGGGTTCTCTCCGCGCGGTGTGGTCAACATGGTCAATGATCAACAATCATCAGAAGAGGACTGTACATGGAGATGCTGATAGCTGGGTCCATGGCCGCACGCAAGGAAGTGCCTCCTTATTATGTGCAAAGTAATGATTCATCCACCTGACAGCGGAGACCTACCAGAAGGGCCTTTTTTGTCCTAAAAAAACATTCCTTTTGCTAATAGCTTGGACCCACTAGCTATATCTTCGCACGCAAGGAAGTGCCTCCTTAGTATGCACAAAAAATGAACACTCCTCCTGCTAGCTGGAACCCACCAGATTTGGAGGCTGCCTTGTGGGCCCACAAAGTTGATGCGTACGCAGTGCTTTGTCAACTTAGTCAACAAACAATTCTAGGTCCAGTGACCATTGGATGTTCATCCAACCGCCATCGTGCTTCATCAACCTCTGGTATTCCTTCTCCATCCGCCCAAACCAGCATAGGTCATGCTACCTGCTCCTGCCTCTCGTGGCCGGATATGCTACTGCGCAGGCCTCACCGCTCCACCCTACTCCCAATCGCTGGCCTGGCCATCCCTGTACTCACCCACACCTCTTGTTATTCTCCGGCGACGGCAACCTCACATTGCAGGCGAACCAGTAAACCGTCATACTCCCCTCCGCTTGGGAAACAAGTGCCGAGTCTTCCCAGGCTCTAGGTCAATCCCTTCCTATGCCTCGTCGTCGTCCACCACCTTGGTGCTCTCGGTGCAGCATGGTCAACGTGGTCAAGGAATGACTACTATCGGAAGAGGACCGCGGGTGGAGAGGCTGACAGCTGGGTCCACAACCGCACGCAAGGAAGTGCCTCCTTATTACAGGCAAAAAATGATTTGCCCCTGACAGCTGGGAGCTGCTAGCTATATCTTCCCATGCAACGAAGTGCATCCTTGTCCTCCCTGACAGCTAGGACCCACCCGACGGAAGCGTACGCAGCGTTGTCTGACTCGTCGCGAATGTGTACGCACATAGCGGTCGATCGGTCTCTCTATAGCGATGAACCGTGGCCGAGTAAGGAGCGACATGTGTCGTACGTACAATCTCGTCTAAACCATGTACACGTACGTACAACCACAGGGTAAAAAATATGGCTATGTACAAACATACGGGCGGGGTTTCGAGCGCTTAGTCACACATTTGTACGTCCATGCAGTCCTGTACATATGGACACGACAGCAATGGCGTCGTGTTCATCAGCAACCAACCGGCGTGGTCAGAATGGAGAATCAATGACACGTTCATCGGAGGAAACGAAACACGTTGTGTTCATCGTGATCCAACTAGCTTGGACGGAATAGCCGAAACGGGGTGTGGCGTTCGGCAAAACTGAGGGAAACGACTTTCTACTAGAGTGTGTACGGTCAAAACGGGGTCTTGTTCATCGAGAAGTGTCTGGCGTACCGCAAAATGGAGGGAATGGTCTTCTGCTCGGCTGGCTACGGTCGATATGGGATCGTGTTCATCGGGTGGGGTCTGGCGTACCAGAAAAATGGAGGAAACGGACTTTTGTTTGAGTGGTACGGTCAAAACGGGGTTCCTATTCATTAGGAGTTGTGTGGCGTACCACAAAACGGGACTCCACGGGCTACTGTTCACCCACCGTCGACTTCCTCCCTCCTCCACCTGCACTATTCATCCACCGCGTCTTCCTCCTACCCCCACCAGCTACTGTTCATCCAGCCCTCCATCGACTACTGTTCAACGAGTCCTCCACGTGGGTCATGTTCATCCACCGCCAGCCAGCTCGGCTGTGGCGGCCTCATCTTGGGGTCCTGTTCATCGAGCGACAACCGCCTACTACCACAGGGTCCTGTAAATCCAATCTCCACCAGGACTGTTCATACAGCCCCAACCACGTCTCGACTCATTCAACCAACCCAATGTTTACTGTTCATCAAAAGGCAGCAGGCTCGATCGGCTTCAGTAAGCAGCAGTAGTGATCGATCGATCGCGTTTCAGTTAGCAGTTGTAGTGAAGGAATTGCTCGGGTTTAGTTAACAGCCAAGGGATCGATTGCTCGGGTTCAGTAATGTAGCTAGTGCAATCCTCGGGTTCAGCAAGCAAACCTCCATGCATTGCTCCGCCTCGACCACCCAACGTAATCGGGAACACCCCAAAATTTTCCTCGTCCTCGCTTCTACCATGATTTTTCCGTCATGGACGACCCAAAGAATATCAATCAGGTGCTTTTTCGGCCCACCCAAGACAAAAATCCCATCTTCTGTCATGATTTTTTGTCATAGAAGTAGGACCCCACCACATCTATGATGATATCGGGTTTTGTCACAATTATCGTTGCTGAAGTGTCATAAGCACGACAAACAAAAAATCGTCCAGGCAAATGTCACGGGTGTGTTTGTTTTTTGTTGTTGTGGTTGCTAAGAATTCTACAATTCCAATGCTGATGGACACCAAGAAGCTTCTAGACTTCATTGACATATGGTGCACTAAGCCAGATACACCACTTGATTATCTTGATCTACCTCATGGACCGATTCATGTGCTCACTGCCTTCATCATGGGAGGGAAGCACAATATTGAGCAAGCCAAGCTGGTGAAGAAACAACTACTACAGAAGGAGAAGGAGTTGGGAAAGAACATGCTTTCAATATCACCTCAATAGCTCGTGACTTGATACGTCTCCAATGTATCTATAATTTATGAAGTATTCATGCCATGTTTACAACAATGTTATATGGTTTTGGTATTATTTGGATGGAACTAACCTAGATCAACGTTGTTTTCAGTAGAACTACAATGGTGTTGTTTTTGTGCAGAAATCAAAGTTCTCCAAATGCAGCGAAACTTAATGACATTAGAGTTGGTTGATGTGTATCATATGGTGTTATTTTAGTACGAACTCTTGATAGATCAATCGGAAAGGATAACTTGATGTTATTTCAGTACGAACTCTTGATAGATTGATTGGAAAGAATAACTTTGAGGAGGTTTCATACCCTACAACCAATTTCTTCTTATGTCTCCCCGAGATAGGAACTTTGGAGTGATTCTTCACTGCACGTTGAGGGATGGTTATGTGATCCAATTATATTAGCATTGTCGAGAGATTGCACTATCGAAAGTACGGACCCTAGGACTCATTTTCAAGCATTGCAATACCTTTTGTGCTCACTTTTGTTACTTGTTACCTTGCTGTTTTTTTATTGTTACTATTACAAAAATCCATATCTACTATCATTACTACTCTTGTATCACCATCTCTTCGCCGAACTAGTGCACCTATGCAATTTACCATTATATTTGGTGTGTTGGGGACACAAGTGACTTTTTATTATTTGGATGCAGGGTTGTTTGAGAGATACCATCTTCATCCTACGCCTCCCACAGATTGATAAACCTTATGTCATCCACTTGAGGGAAAATTGCTACCGTCCTACAAAACTCTACAAGAATAAGTTGCAAAGTAGACATCATGGCTCTTCAATATGAAATTCAATAGTTGTCTGAATAATTTGATCGCCAATCAATTCACAAATGTGGATGCACGACAGATTCATCAATGCCACCAACCAAATAATTGCTAATCACAACAAATCAGAGGCTGCCAAGTTCGGCGCAGCGCATGCTCCAAGTTCTTCATATCCCCAACAAACTACACATGCTAATGAGACTGCATCCTCATCTCCTCCGCAAGTACATGCTAGGGCAACCGAAGAAGTCGCACCTAAAGATACTGTCAGGATGACTGCATTAGTCATGCCTGAAGAAACTGCTCCAAAAAGTTCCTCAGTAGCAGCACGTACAACGACTTCATCCTTGGAGATCATCACCCTTCCTTCTGCATCAGAAGCGAAGAAGACTAAGGCTGTTGAGAAGGAAGCCAAGAAGAGAAAGGTTTCAGCTCCGCCAACTTCTCAGGAATCTGTGAAGAAATTGAATATGGCTCCATTGTCTTCAATTATTACAATTGACGTAGTTACAAATTCATCAGCGCCCCGACTCGTTCAAATAATGATCGCCAGATTGTTCCTTATGGGTTGGAATATAAAATTCCTCGAGCAGGTGCTGATGAAGAAGATGATACCCACTCTGTTGCTACCACGGAGAAAGTGGATGAAGATATTGAAGTTGATGTAGATGCATCACTTCCTCAAGAATCATCGTGGACTCCTCTGCATATCCCAATGACTAAAGAAAATGAGGAGGATGTGGATATTGATGGGTCTACTACACGCCCAATCCATGACGATTTTTGGGAAGCAACTCACCCAAATTCACCCCTCGCCACTCCTTTGACACAAGTGCTTTAGTCGCCAGCACACACTAAAGAAATTCATACTAGCTCCGAGGAAAGGCAAACTTCTCTTCGGACCATCAATGAAGAAATTCCAACTGCATCACTGATGAAATTGATCAAGATGACCAGATGGTTGATGTCGTCACTACATCAACTCCGCACGCAGATTAAATTCCTTCAGCAGACACATATACCATTCCAACTTCCACTACCGAGGAACTTGCAAAATTGTTGGCTCTGACTAATCCTAATGATTCCACTAGGTCTCCAAGACTAGTGTTTGATGTTCGTCCCAAGAAGCATAATTTTAAACATGTTCATGTCATGCCCAAGATTGGCAGAGTCCTCAGGCGACCTCAATTCGACAATGCCAAATTCTTAGAAGAGAACATTTTTTTCATTGGTGAGTCCCCATATGACTCAACTAAGATAAGGCACGTACACTTTTGGATGAATAATCAGATGAATTACCATGCCTCTCTTCTGTTTGACAAGAACAAAGTATTCCTGCATCGCTAAATTCCTGAGCTGGATATAAAGTCCATTCCTTGCATCCGGCCTGCATTGGCTGTTCTTCATGATGTTGGATTACTCAGCTTCTGCTCTGACGTCTGTGATTGGAATGAAGAGCTAATTATTGAGTTCTATACAATTGTACACTTCTCCGTAAATGCCGAGGACATTGCTACATGGGCTCTGGACTAGAAGAGTGAAGATACTCATTATAAAGAACCTATTGACGAACTTCTTCATGCTCTACCAGTTGACCCACCCCATGAAAAAGCCAAGAAAATCCGTGAAGAACCTGAGCTGCCACACCACCTGATACAAGTGCTTATGAAGCCATTGGCTGAAGGAGAAGCTCCAAAGACAACCTTCCTTGTGAAGGAATTGCTCTATGTGCCCAGAATTGTCTATCACATTCTAGACTAAACTCTCAGTACAATAGAAGGTCACAACTTAATACTGAAGAAGTTGTGGCAGTTATGAATCTGTTGTTTCACATCATTCATGGTACTCCCATCAATAGTTATGATTTCTGCATGAGGACTTTGGTCATAGTGGCATAGTCACCTTTTGATCGGAAGCCTTATGATTCATGCATCATGAGATTCATTAGATCTTGGTCTTCAATTCATTACAAGGCTGGTCGTCTGAATCATTTAAGCTAACAACCTGATGTTGAAGTTCTTCAAAGCACTCTCTGCACGGTTCCTGGCAAGGGCAAGGCCGTAATTGATTAAGGAATTCATCCTCTTGAGGGACAATTTTGTCAGCCTGTCTCAACTTCCACTGCTGATGAAACTACTAGCCAAGATACTGCTACAAAAGCTTAAAGACCATCTTGTTCACTTGAAGTGCCACGTGTCATGACAGAACATGAGTTATTCATAAGCTTGCACGAGAAAGTTGATAAGCATCACCACTGGGTTAAGCGTCAGTTTGCTGCTGTTCAAGCCAATATGACAGGGACGCATAACGCAATGTGCAAGAACCGCTACTACGCCCACGACATATTTGACTAAACATGCCCAATATTCAAGCCACAAGATAGATGAAGAACTTGCTGCTATGGATTTCCAGATGAACATTGATTAGGAAGAACTGCCCATGGAAAAGTTCAAGAAAACTCAAGTTCCTCCTCTTATGCCAAGCTCAGAGTCTCCATCACGCACCACTGATGAAAATGAAGTTGTTGTAGACACTGCTGCTAGTCCATATGCTTCGTGTTACCGCAACAACACTGGAACTCCCTCATCTTCACCATGATGATTTTCTTCAGGGGCGTTAGCCCTCAGCTTTGTCTACTTTTGGTCATTTGATGACAGAGAGGGAAAAGTTTGAGTTAGTCTTCAAGCGGGTCATTATATGGGTTGTTTTTGCTAAGTTGCAATTCTTGAACTTCATTTGATTTGCTCTTTGACGACTTGCAACTTAATAATTGTTGATCATCGGACACTTTTGCTACACTTAATATATCTGCTCATTCATGTACAATTTCGTCAAACACTAATTTTCATAATGCTCTCATCTTAAATATATCTGCTCATGCATGCACAGTTTCGTCAAACACTAATTTTCATCATGCATTCATATTCTTCAAATATCTTATGATCATGCATGATTGGATTCCAAGATATAGGGGAGATCTCCACAATTCCAACCAGCCCAGTGCATTTGCAATCCAAAGAAAATTGTTCATATGGACATCTTCAAGGGGAGCTCCTCAATATCTTTTTACCAATTTCTTCATACTCTGTACTCACACTTCAATTATTTACTCCCGTTGAAAACCTAATTGATTTGTCATCATTCACCAGAAAGGGGGGAGAGAGTTAGTGCATCAAGTGCCACCATATTAGTTTTGGAGTATTGAAGACAAATAGGTTGAGGGAATAATGTGTTTGTGAGTGTACAAAGGATTTATAGTCCCCGAAGATTTAGTTTAACACATGGAAGACGGTCCCTAAAATGGATTTCTTCAAGTAAAGAATTTGGTGATGAAATTGGTACGGCCTATGGAGAAATTGATGTGAAGACTTTCAAGCTTGAATACTTTTTGTTGTAGTAGTTTCTTTCTTCTTATTTGAGTCATAGGAAAAATCGTACTACTAAAGGGGGTCTATGTAAATCATAGTTCACATTTCCAAAGTGATGCTCAAACCTATACATGTACAAGCCGCTTCGAGTAAAGCCTTTGGAAATCTCCAAAATAGCTGATGAATTTGCTAGTGATAGTGATGAAGTTCATCTGGTCACTGACAAATTTGGTCAGGCTGAGATGTTAGGAGTTCACCAGTGCGATCTGCCTGAAAGTGAGGAAATTACGAATTTGAGAGTTCAAACTATGACCATTGCTGCACGCGGGCCAGTTTCGAGTTGATGCTTATCCTGACAACAGTCGAATCAAAGAAGGGCATTTATGACAATTCTCGTCGGGTTGCCCCCGGCTATAAATAGCTGCCACCCCACAACCACTTGTTGGTTGGCTGCTTCGAGAGAACTTGACACTTGTCATTTGAGAGCAACCCATCCTCTGATGGCTTTGAAAGAATCCTCAGTGAAGAAAACCCAGTGCCAAAGTGATTGAGCACCACTGAAGAGATTGATCTGTGTGATCCAACCCTGTTACCTTTGAAGACGGTCATTATTCTAGACGATTAGGCGTCACGTTCTGAGCACACCAAGAGTAATTGTGGTGTGCCGGTGAACAAGTCAGTGAATGTTTCAGAAGTCTACCTTGAAGACTTCTCACGAGTGATTGGGCGAGGAGTAAGTGACCTTAGCTCAAGAGGAATACACACTACTACAGGATGTTGCTAACATGACACTGCGATCAGAGACCCTTTGAAAAAACTGTGTGCGACACATTAATCGCAAACGACGATGCAAAAAACCATCAAAAAAGATGCAAAACATTTGCGATGAAGGATACATCAAACACGGTTCATATTTTAGTTGCGTGTGCGAAGCGGAGCATATGGTTCAGTTCAATTGACTGTTTGCGATGAGGTAGAAAAAAATAAATGGGCAGCCAGATGAAGGCGTGTGCGATATACGACAAACAGTTCGCTCGGATAAACTGTTTGTGATGAGGCGGACCAACAGAAACGGGCAGCCAGATGAAGGTATCTGTGATATATGGCATACTGTTCACTCGGGTGAACTGTTTGTGAATAGTCAACAAAAAAGAAACGGTCAACCAGATCAAGCTGTGTGCGATATACGACATATGGTTCATTCGGAAGAACTGTTTTCGATTAGGCAATGCAACAGAAACGATTCAGCCAGATCAAGGTGTGTGCAATGGAGGGCATACAGTTCATTCCGATAAACTGTTTGTGTTGATCCAAGAGAACAGAAATGTTTCACATATATAAGATGTGTGTATTACGCGACAAACATCCAACTACATAGGCGGCTATTACACATATGACATTTCCACACACCAAAGTAAACTATCACATGCATAATTAAGTAGGATAAACGATCATCAGGTCATCATCTACTTCTTGTACTAGCTCGATGTACCTTCTGTCGACTCGGCGTCGCAGCTTCGTACACATCCCATCAGTACCCCCATTCCTTGCCAGGAGTGGGCAGAGGCCCTCTGCGCCGTACTTGCACCGGACGCCCGCCGCGCCATTTGCATGGGCCGCACCATTCACCTTGTCCACATCCCGCTCGATGCCAACGCGCTGGTCGCTAGGCTCGATCGCCTCCTTGTTCCAGGTGTCCACCTGTGCGCAGTAGAGGAACATGGCCGTCGCATCCTCGAGCTGGTGATCCCTAATGATGTAGCCAACTTGGAGCTTGAGATCGTGCTCCAGATGTACCACGAGCGTGTCGACTGCTTGGACAAACGCCTACACGAGTTCCGAAAGAGCCAAGAGCTACCGTAGGCAAGGGCTGCTGGTTATGGTCTCATGGACGCATTTTATTTTTTTGACTCGTTTTGATGTGGATCGCTATGTATTCATAACAATCATAATATTTATCTGTTTCAATGTGTGTATATATGCTTCCCATTATGTATATGTTGATGATAACAGCTAGATACAAATTAGTATACGAAAAAGATAGAAAATAGAATTCACCATATATATATATATATATATATATATATATATATATATATATATATATATATATATATATATATATTAATTGTTCATTAGTTCATCACATAATATATATAATATCATCACATATACGTGATGATACTGAACTACTAGGTACAATGCATAAAATTGAAAACGAACAATACTAAAACTAATGATCCA
This sequence comes from Secale cereale, assembly GCA_902687465.1. NCBI lineage: Eukaryota > Viridiplantae > Streptophyta > Magnoliopsida > Poales > Poaceae > Secale > Secale cereale. Next base: position 346,019,680 of record LR738712.1, read on the forward strand.
TCATGGGAGAGTATTCCGGCAGCCCCTCACCAGCAGCTCCCTCGTGCGTGGCTGTAACGCCCCAGATGTAACAATTCCCTTTATGGCAATCTATTCATCGTTGACTTAATCAATTCCATAATGGGATCCTCCTTCATTTCGGGTATTTTGTGTTTTTGCATTGAGCATGTGTTGCATATCGTTATGACTTTTTGATCATGTGCATTGCATTGCCTAAGTCTCACTTGCATCCGTGTGTAGTTGCATCGTCTCCGTCCTCTCCATTGTCCGTATCAGATTCCGACTCTCTCACACGGCACCCGTCACACCTCTCAAGCCTTGTTTCGTGAGCGCAATAAAAACATCCTCGGAATGGGCCGAGAGTTGTCGAGTTGTCTTGGTATATCACCGGTAGACCGCCTGTCAAATTTCATTCCATTTGGAGGTCGTTTGATGCCCCAATGGTTAACCATGTTAACCGCCAGAAGCCCTTTCTCTTTTAGCCCAGCACCCCTTCTCACCAGCCCACTAGCCCATCCAAACCCCCTCATACTCTTCGCCGTTGGATCACGATCGCATGGGCGAAAACCGCTCTGAAAAATTCCTGTCCTAGCTCCTTCTAGCTATAAAAATGTCTGCCGCTGGCGGACGTGTCCGTACGTGCCGGACATGCCCGCGCCCCCACACCAGATCCGCCGCCACCACCGCGCGGGCCCGCGGTGCCCATAGACGGCCCGCTGGCCCGTTCGCCCGCCGCCGCCCGAGACCCGCTCGCCCGATCCGCCGCCGCCGCCCGGCCAGATCTCCACAGCCGCCGCCGGATCTCTGCCATCGCCGCCGGCCGGCACCGCCGCTGCCCGCGCCTGCTCTGCCCCGCTGCCGAGCACCACGCCACCGCCGCATGTCGTCGCCCCGGCCACCATCGCCGCCCACCGGCCGCCTCGCAACACCCGGCCGGTCTCCTCACCCGCCGGCGAGCTCCGCCGCCTCTGTCACCGATTCCGACGAGCTCCGCCGCCGCCAGCCCGTACACGTACGGATCCAATCGGATCGGGATGATATCCACCAGTTCGACCATCTGAACGCGCCCCGCGTCCCCGGATCTTTCCGCCCCGCACATCTCCATCCCGTTGACTTTTTCGCTGGTTTAAATTACACTAAGTCCCCGATCTGTAATATCATGATGCCTTCTTTGCCATGCCATATCTCCGTGCTCGTAGCTCCGATTTGCGTGTATGATATATGGATTTGTTCGTCTCAGAGTGATCTACATGTTGGTATCATTTGCATGCATTTTAGGGTTCATCTTGGTGTCTTAATCCTCATTGCCAAACTTTTGTTGTTGTTACGTTTCAGCTTAAGTTGTGTGTCAACAACATGTGTTCATGTTTAACATGGTGTATCTTTGTGCAAGTTGGTCCAAATGGAGTGTACGATATGTCAAAATGTTCGTCTTGTGATGGTCTTCATGATGGATGCATTTGCATACATGTTAGGTTGCATTATGCCATGATTATCCCTGTTGCAAAAGTGCTTGTTGCTGTTAAGATGCTGAAATTGTTACAACTTGTTGATTTGTCCTTTTCGTAGCATTTTGTATGATTTTCTTTTGAGCCACATGCCAACATGCTTTAGGAGCATAATAATTTTATCTTTGAAGTGGTGTAACTGGGTTTTCGTGATATTCCATGTGCTGACTTGAACATGCTTGAAGTCTGGAATCTATTATAACATGTTGCCATGTAAACTTGATGCTGCAATCTTTTCCATGCATGTGCTGGAATAACTAGTGAGCATTACTTGATGTCCATGTTATTGTCTGTCAATCCATGCCTTTGTTTGCATATATCCTCTGTTGTAGCTTGTTGTTATCTTGCTCTCAAAATGTTTGAGATTTGAACTGACAGTCTGTTAACAAAATATTCATTTTAGCAAAGCTCACGTTAATCAACCCTTGCATGGAATGAATTGTTTCTTTTGATGAATTGGAAGTATATTATGTCTTCTTCGTGCTCATGTAATTTTGATGCTTGTTATAATTCTTTTGCTTGCTGTTATGTGCCTCGAAAGGCAGCAACATATTGTTCCTGGTTGCGTGTCTAATAAAGTCTGAAAACCTGTTAACTTATTGAATCTTGCCATGCTATCTTAATTGTGTTGCAGCAACTTTTTGGATGTGCTGTGAGTTCATAATTGTCGAGAATCATGTATAGTTCACATCCATGCCTTTTGTCATCATGTTTGGGTGCTGTAGCATATTTAAACATTGCTCCAAAGATGTCATGTTGCTGTTAACTTCAGTTTTGCATTGCATCTTGTTTTGCTTGCTATTTGTAAACCATGCATCCGATTCCGATGGTCCTTATATCGATTTTGACCAAAAAAATTCAATATATCCAGTGGAATGCTTGGTTTGCCAAGATATTGCCCACATCCATCATGCCTTCACATGTCCTTCCCGGCTTCATCTCCTTCCATACCGGTAGCTCCGTAGCATCATACTTGCATCTCTCTTGCTTAGCATTTGTTCTTTTCTTGTCAAGTGTGTTTATTTGGATGCTTGTTTATGTTTGGGTAGAACCGGGAGACGAGTTCGAGTCTGAGGTCGAGACAGCTGCTGAGTATGATTACAAAGAGCAAGGTCCCGATAACACCGAAGACTTAACATGCAAGATGACCATTCCTTGATATCACCTATATTGTTGTTATGCTAGATGCCTCGCTCTATTTCTTTGTTGCGATACCTATCCTTTTGCATGTCAGCCCCCACCTTACAATGAAACCTCTAAGTACCCACCTAGCAAACCATTGTTTGGCTAAGTTACGCTTTTGCTCAAGCCCCCTCTTATAGCGTTGCTAGTTGTAGGTGAAGATGAAGTTTGCTCCATGTGGATTGGGTTTTTGGGAATAACACAATATATATTATTTTAATCAATGCACCTTATATACTTGGCAATGGGTGGAAGGCTTGGCCTTTTGCTCGGTGTTTTGTTCCACTCATGCCACCTTAAGAACCGATAAATCGGTGTTATGTTCCTTGATTTTGCGTTCCTAACGCGGTTGGGGTTTATGGCCCCCCCTTGATAGTTCGCTTTGAATAAAACTCCTCCAGCAAGGCCCAACATTGGTTTTACCATTTGCCTAATAACTAAAACTTGCATAGGGACCGGCTAGCACCCGAGGACTTAATTAACAACCCGGGCCAGTGCTCCTCATGAGTGTTGGTCCAAACTGGGCAGACTGCGGGGCTGCCTTGGGGAAACTCGAGGTATTTGGTATATACCTGTAGGCTAACCTATCCAATTGCGGCCTGAGATGAGTTACGCGCGGCTCCTATCAGGGTGTCGGCACGTCGGGGGGTCTTGCTGGACTTGTTTTACCATAGTCGAAATATCTTGTACACCGGGATTTCGAGTCTGATCGGGTAGTCCCTAAGATAAGGGGTTTTACCTCTGTTGATCGCAAGAGCTTGTGATGGGCTAAGTTGGGACACCCCTGCAGGGTTATGATCTTTCGAAAGTCGTGCCCGCAGTTATGTGGCGGATTGGAATTTGTTAATATCCGGTTCTAGATAACTTGACACAAAACCTCAAACATAATACACTACCGTGTGAGTAGTCGTGATGGTCTCTTTTCGAGGGAGTTCGGGAAGAGAAACGTAATACACTACCGTGTGAGTAATCGTGATGGTCTCTTTTCGAGGGAGTTCGGGAAGAGAACATGGCTGGGTTATGGATGACTCGTAGGTAGATAGGATCATCTAGTGATCATGAATAGTTCATGACCGATGGCTTTCACTTCTCTTCTCGCTCTGGTGATACGTAAGCTAGCCACCTCATCTACGCTTAGCGCTTGCAGCAGACCACTTATACACTTTCTCCTTACCCAAAGGCTTTGATAGTTTTGATACCCGGAATGGGATTACTGAGTCCTTGTGACTCACAGTTTACTACAAACACAGGTGCTTGTACAACTGAGTACGAATCAGGTGATGGCCAAGAACTCAAGTGGGAGTTCGATGAGGAACGTGGGCGAATGTATGTGACATTCCCCAATGATCCGTAGTGGTTCCTACTAGGTTCGATCGGGCATAGTGGGTAGTTATCTTCCTTCATTTGGTTTCGTCCGTAGCCGGACCATGATTGTGCTGGGATGAATGTATGACTTATTTATGCATTGTGTGAAGTGGCGATTGTAAGCCAACTATGTATTTTCCCCTTTGTTCTTGTACATGGGACTGTGTGAAGATGACCATCTTGCGATCATAACAAAATGCGATTATGCCTCTAAGTCGTGCCTCGACACGTAGGAGATATAGTCGCATCTTGGGCGTTACAAGTTGGTAATAAGAGCCTTCCCCTACCTAGGAGCCCATGCTTGATCGAACCATTGCCGATGTTGAGTCTAGAATTTAAAAAATGTTTTGAGTCTTAGGATTATATGTATATCTGAGAGTAGGAATTCTTTTTCTCCTTATCCCCTTCGTCGCTGTGGTGAGGACTCCTGACGTAGAAGTTTTGACATCCTACCCTCTTTTCCACTAATTTTTTTAAGGATCACGCAGGTATTGTTGGGATCGTTTCGATATCTTTGTGACGACAACATTGTTCTTGGTGCCTCCTGTCATTTAGGGGTTGTGGCAGTGTCCCGGGGAGTTGAGCTCTGAGGTGTTGTCGTCACAATTGTATCGTTGCAGTTCTGGAATACCAGAGGTGGACGACATCGAAAACGCTTCTATGCATGTCTGGTGGTGAGATAACCCCGACGTCACCCAGTACTGGGGGGATAGTTCGGGAGTATTGCCACAACTAGTATAGAGGATGCTTTTCGAAGGTCTGAGGTAAACGGTTTCCGAAGGTGCATTGTTATGTGTGGAAGGATGGATACAACTGGATGTAGGACTTGTTATTTGTGTGTTATACGGTGCTTCCCCTGTATCCCCAACACCAGATTGCATAACCAGAAAGTTTCTGGAATTAATAAGTGGGTATTCAAGTAGCTCTTAGGAAATCTTCCAACGGATGCATGATATGAGGTTGGGGTTCAACGTCTAGTGGTTCGTTTGTCACGGTTGATTTTACACTGGGGGTTGCATCTTAATGAATCCTTGGCTATGCTGATTCGGGGATGCAATGTCCTTTGTAACGTCGTGCCCGGGGGCCTCATCACGAAAATTTTGGACGAAACCTCTATCATGTATTTGTTTCAGCTGTTACCTTGTTGGTTTATTCTTCAATCTATTCACGTGGCTTCTCAACAAGTTGATGTTTCATTTAAGATTATGGAATTCGCTCGTTCATGTCTCTGTTTGGATGATACTGTGAAGATTTATGTTGCAACATGTCTATCCTTTGATTCAGCTTATCTATCTTTCAATTGGGATTCTAACAGTTGTCGTCATCCCCAAGATGGCTGTCACATCCCTACTTCTTGTATGCACTAGGCTAGCTTGGTGTTTGCATCATGTTTAATTTCAATTGAATTAGAATTGGGGACATGTGAACCCTCAAAAATCTTTTTGAAAATGACCCAATTAAAACCAATGTTCATGTTTATCTCTGAAAATATTGGTCAGAAGTAAAATTCAAACCAATATTTTTAGGAGCTCATAAATATTTATTTGGGCATTTGGAATTAAAGCAATAATTATTTGCTTTGGATATATATATATATACTATATATTTTATATATGTTCAAAAATTCTGAATTTTGGCGAGGGCCTTTGGATTAACTCCCTAGGTCCCTGCAAAAAACATGAGAAGCAACAAAATTGATTTTGTTCAAAAACCAAATCAAAACAAATGTCATAAAACAGAAAAACAGAAAGAAAAAGGGAAAAGAGCTTACCTCGGGCCTCGCTCTGTGCAGCCCAGCAACCTACACCTGGCGGCCCAGCCCACCAGGCGAAGCGGTTGTCTTCAACCTCCGCCAGTAGGCAGAGACGTGTCGACGCACGCGCGATCGCCGTGGCGAGCTGCGTGCCTACCTGCCCTCCCCCTCGTCGCCCTGGCCTTCCTGGACGTTGCCAAAACGCACCCTGGACGTCTCGCACTCTCTCCCGTGGTTTCCCCTCCTCTCCCTTGCTCTCTCTCTCGTACCACCGAACGCCGCCGTCGCCGTCGTTCGCCGTTGCCGTGGCCACCGACCACCCCACGTCCAGCCGACGCGTCCACGAGCTACGCCATTTCATCCCCGTCCTCTCCGTCAAGCCACGCATCGCCAGGCGCCCTGTGGAGCAGTCACGCCATCGTTTTCAACCTCCGGCCGCCGAAGATCCCCTTCGCCGCCCCAACCGCTCCGTCTCCTCCCCGACGTTACCATCCGGTCCACCACACCCGACGTGAGCTTCTGCTCCTTCCCCCCTCTCCGTTTCCTTCCTTAGCGCACCGTGGCTAGGCTAGCCGCCGAGGCAGAGACCTCACCGCCGCCGTGCCTTCTCGCCGTCGTGACCACAACCATTGCAGCTCGCAGACGAGCACGCCAGCGTGCTCAGCGGCTCTCCACGAGCCTGTAGCACACTTCCTCTCGCTTCCCCGTGCACCGCAGCAGCCGCCCGCACCTGGCCGTACTCCGGCCGCCGACGCGAGCTTCGCCCCGGCCAGCTCCGGCGCCCCCGCAGCCTCCCGTTGGCGTAGATGGATGCGGACGAGGCTCCGCAGCCTGTAGATGGCCTCGGCCATCCTTTTGGACGCCAGAGGCCCAATTCCGACGCCCTCCTCCGCGTTTGCTGCCGCCGGCGGCTAAACGCCGGCGTGTTAGCCCGGTTTAACCAAGGATTTGACCCCTGGGTCAATGACATGTGGGCCCCCTAGTTAGTTAACCTAGTTAAGTTTTAGTTAATTAGATTAGTTAATTAGTATAGTCACTGACACGTGGGCCCTGCCCTGCTAACATTTTTGGTTAGGATCAGTTTAGTACTAATTAACTCAGTTAACTAACTGAGTCACTGACCAGTGGGCCCCACTGGTCAGGTTTGACCTGGACCAACCTGTTGACCTGCTGACGTGGTGATGACCTCATGCTGACGCAATAAATGATTTTCTGGATATAGTTTAACTCAGGAAATTCCAGAAAATTGTTTATACTTCAAAAAATCACAGAAATTCAACAGTAGCTCAGAATGAAACAATTTATATATGAAAAATTATCAGGAAAATTCAATCTATCCAACTATACCATTTTCATGAATGACAAATGAAGTTATACCTACTGAATATATGAAAACACATAAATGGCATTTATAAATGTTTAAATTGGAGTTGCATTTGAACCCTTGGTTCAAATGGACTTCACCCAAATAAACGCTAGTTGCATTAGCTCAAACAACATCACATCTTCATGCCATGTTCATGCATCATATTTTTGCATATGCTTGTGTTTGATTGTTGGCACCGTCCTTCTCGATAGGTCCTGCTCCGGAGACCGTTCCAGAGTACCTATCAGAGGAGCAATGCCCCCTGTTGATCTACCAGGCAAGCAAACCCCCTTGTTCATTCTGATACAATCCCACTCTCTCGCTCCTGCTCTCTGTTATTGCATTAGGACAACAACGATTCAACTGCTACTTTATGTCGCGGTAGTTGAACCCATTTCTCTGCATGACCTGTCATTGCCACAGTAAATAGTTGAAACCCACTAGCATGTGTAGGAGTTGATTGAAGCCATGTTGTGTTCTTACCATGCTATGCCTGCTATTGCTTAGATTGTGTCAAGTCTGATTCATTGGGAATGAATTGGAGTGCAGTGCTATGTTCTGATGCTGAGAGTCAAGTGTGTGAACACGATTTGGTAAAGGTAGCAGTGAGAGGCCATGTAGGAGTTCATGGTGGGTTGTCTCACTGGAACCGTCCTTAAGAACTGAGTTATGTGTATGTTGTCCAATGACTAGCTACTACCACACATTGGAAAGCTTAAGTGCCCCTCTCGACTTATTAACCAGCTTGGTCTCTGTCCAGGAGTCGCAACTAGTTTCTGGTGTTTGTAGGTAGTGTTATTTTTCTACCAAGTGGCACCCGGCAGGGTGGGCTTGGGACATACTAGGCACACGTGGCCTAGTGTACCGAGGGGCACCCGGATGGTGGGATCGGGAACCCTGTACACATCGTTTGGGGCCGTGATGGAAACCTCGGCCGGACTCCCTTGCGGATGGAACCCGAATAGGCGATAAACCTGGACTAGAGTCTTGTGTGGTTAGTCAGGTCGTGGCTGACACCCTTGCCAGGCTTCCGCTTGAAGGTTGCCGAGATACACCACATGTACATGGCGGTAAGTGGTGAGAGCGTGTGTGAAGAAGTACACCCCTGCAGGGTTAACATGATCTATTCGAATAGCCGGGTCCACGGTTATGGACTTATTGGATGCTTACGTAATACATAGACAACTGAAGTGGATACTTTAAAATACTCAAGACAAGTGTGCGTGCTATGGATGGCCTTCTCGTAGGGAGACGGGGATGAATCCATAGTGGTGTATTGAGTGGTGATTAGGGACTCGTGTGCGCCACCTCAAAGAGTTACCAACAGTCGTAGTATAGGATAGCCACTCAGTCAAAGCTGGCTTGCTGCAACTAAACCCCACTTTGCCTTCTTGATACAAATGCATGTATGATAGGATCTAATGTAAGTCTTGTTGAGTACCTTTGTACTCATGTTTGCTTAATTTATGTTTTACAGAGGTCACTTCAGTCTCACTAGTTGTTCCGCTTGGACTTTGACAAGTAGCTTGTTACCTCAGCTACGATCTTGTACGAGTGTTGTAGATAGTCAGGCTCTTCAGCCTTTTTCATTTGTAGTTGTCTATACTTAGACATGTTATGCTTCCGCATGTTGCTTGTATGCTCTGAATGTTGGATCATGAGACCCATGTTTGTAATATCTGGCTCCTCGGAGCCTATGAATAAATACTTTGTTTCATAGAGTCTTGTTGTGATGCCATGTTGTATTTGTACATATCGAGCTTATTGTGTCTATGTTATTGAAATGCTTGGTATGTGTGGGATCCGACACCCTAGTTGTTTCCTCTTGGTAGCCTCTCTTATGGGGAAATGTCTCCAAGTGCTTCCACTGAGCCATGGTAGCTTGCTACTGCTGCGGAACACTTAGGCTGGCCGGCATGTGTCCTTCTTCGTTCCTGTGTCTGTCCCTTTGGGGAAATGTCACGCGTTGTTCCTTTAAGTCCATGTAGCTTGCTACGACTTGGGTTCATACGTTGATGACCGACACGTTCATTGCTGGGTCATGTATGCATGTCCTTGTAAGTTAGTCCCCCCTTGTGTTTATAACTAGTCATGTCGGTCCGGGTTCTCTGTCATATGGATGCTAGCGACTCTATCATATACGTGAGCCAAAATGCACAAATGGTCCCGGGCCAGGTAAGGTGGCACCCATGGGGATATCGTGCGTGATGCCGGAAAGTGATATGATGTGTTACATGATAGACCTGTGTGACTTAGGATCGGGGTCCCGACAACTTTGGTATCAGAGCCTGACTGCCTGTAGGATCACCAAGCCAAACTGGTCGAAGTTGAGTCTAGAAATTCTTTAATTATATAAGGGAATTGATTGTGGAAGGGAACGTAAGGCTCTTTTTATTCCTTATACCTTATGCCCTTCTGATCTAAGTCATCTTACCTTTCCTACGGGGTTAAGGAACTAGGCTTTCTCTTCCGTCTATCAGGATCACGTGTTACTATTCCGTAGTTCCATAGGATTGGTTGATGAGAGTCATACTCCTGTTTTCGAGTTCTTTCGGTGTAGTTTGTTTAGTACTATCACAGAACCTTGAGTGATGTTGTTGAGTATGGTACTGCCCTATTGTTTGCAGGATGTCTCATTGTGAGCATTTTACTGCCGTTATGCTGCCGGAATTGTCCTATGAATTTGAGAGATACTCATTTCTTGTCCTACCTTCTACAGCCTATGGTTGATGCTGATTCCGTCCTTGGTTTCATTTCTCACGATGTCGTCAGTTACCCGAGGTTCAGTTGCTCGTAGAAAGAACCACGGAGGTGGTAGGGATGAGGAGGATCCTACCGACCAGCCTTCGTTGGCAGAGTTAATGTTAGAGATGGAGAGAAACAAGTGAGAATCTAACCGTTTGTTGGCACATATTGAGGAGAACACCACACATCAGTGCAAAGGGTCAGCAACCATCCATGACTTCATTCGTCTGAAATCACCCACCTTCCATAATCCCATTGAGCCACTCGATGCAGATGACTGGCTCCGTAGTATCACTCACAAGTTGCGTTCCGTGAACATAGCTGAAGGTGACAAGGTCATCTATGCCACATATCACCTGGAAGGTCCTGCTAGTCTTTGGTGGCAGAACTATGAGGCCATGATTCCAGCTATCCAGATTCCTACCTGGAGAGATTTCGCTGAGGCTTTTCACGAGCATCACATTCCTCAAGCCCTCATCGATCACAAGAGAGAAGAGTTCTATAGTCTTACCCAGGCTAAGATGGTTGTTGATGCTTACAATAGAGAGTTTGAGAACCTCGCCCGCTATGCTACAGAAGAAGTGTCCACGGACGCCAAGAAGTAGGGTAGGTTCCGGAAGGGTCTCAACCCCAAGTTGCATCGTGATCTCCACTTGCATCACTGCAATTCATTCCAGGCTCTTGTGAACAAGGCCATTAATGCAGAGACAGCTCAGCTCACTTACGAGGAGTCTCATAAGCACACCCGTAATTTGGGATCTTTCTCCGGCTCTAGCTCTCAGAAACGTCGAATTTGGGTTCCGAACTCCGCTCTTCCACCCAGATATTCACCGAGGCATTATGTGGTGCCTCATCCAGCTCAGTCATATGCTCCACCCATGCCTATTGGTAGACCGCTTGTCAATGCGGGTCCACGTCCTACTACAGGGACTTGCTTCACATGCGGAAAGCCAGGACATTATGCACGTGTCTGCTCTCAGGCCAGTTTTGCTCCACCCCAGCCCGAGAAGTCCGTTCTTCGTGGGAAGCCACCACGCAAGATGATCAGTGCCAAGCGAGCTCGCACTGAACGTGGATGTGTGCATCACGTCTCAGCTAAAGACGTTCATGATGATCCCAGTGTCGTTCTTGGTACACTCCTTGTCAACTGTCATCCAGCATCAGTTATGTTCGATACCGGAGCATCTCACTCCTTCATCTCTGAAGGCTATGCTCGTTTGCACGACATGTAATTTTATGATATGCCAACTCCGCTTGAAATCCAAATCCCGGGGTCTAGATGGCAAATGACCAGAATAATCCATGGTAATGGAATCCTTGTTGACAGACTTGTATTCCTTGCATCACTTGTAGCCCTCAAGTCTTCAGATATTAACATCATCTTGGGTATGGACTGGATGAGTGCTCATCATGCGAATATTGATTGTTTCACCAGGTATGTTCAGCTTACACATTCATCTGGCAAGATAGTCACTGTCTCCACTAGAGTTGCAAAGCGTCAACTCTATTCTCTTAATGCCAACCCTCTCCCAGACCTTGAAGATATCCCGGTAGTCCATGACTTTCCAGATGTCTTTCCAGAGGAACTGCCAGGTATTCCACCTGACAGGGATGTAGAGTTTGTCATAGATCTTATCCCAGGAACTGTTCCAATTTCTAGGAGACCTTACAAGATGGCACCCCTAGAACTAGCTGAGCTTAAGGAACAACTTGATGAGTCCTTGCAAAAGGGTTTCATCTGTCCTAGTTATTCTCCATGGGCTTGTCCTGTCCTCTTCGTCAAGAAGAAGGATGGCACGGACCGGATGGTTGTAGATTACCGTCCCGTTAATTTGGTCACGATAAAGAACAAGTATCCGCTCCCCAGGATCAACGACCTGTATGATCAGCTCGCTGGATCCTCAGTCTTTTCCAAGATGGATTTGAGGTTAGGCTACCATCAAATCAAGATCAGAAATGGAGACATTCCTAAGACGGCTTTTGCCACTCATTATGGCCAGTACGAGTACACCATCATGTCCTTCGGTCTAACCAATGCTCCAGCCACATTCTCCCTCTTGATGAACTCGATCTTCATGGAGTACTTAGATAAGTTCGTCGTGGTTTACCTCGATGATATCCTTATCTACTCGAAGAACGAGGAAGATGTCACACCCTGATTTTCATATCACATTGCTTAAGCTAATTCTCATGTTAAAAATGTGGATTTGCAAAAACTTTTGAGTGTTTTTGACTTTGCTTGATTTGACTTTTGTCTGCTGTTTGCTAGTGCTCTAAAAATCAAATAAATCCTCCAACTCTTATACTTCATCTCCTTGACCCAAAACCTTTTCCCAATGATCATGCCATGTGTATAGACCAGTATAGAATTTTCTTATAAAAATATTTTGGCCAAATGGTATTTTCTAAAATTAGTTTTCCAAAAACCCCTGAATTGAGGTTTGCACTGCAAGTACCTTACTTAGGGTGTGAAAAATCTTTCAAAGAGTATATTTGAATCCTATTAAGTATAGGACTCCCAGAAACCACAAAATTATAATTTTAAAAGTTATTTTTATATTTTATTTAAAAGCTTTTTCTTAAGGCCAGAAATAGTCTTTAATAGGAAAAAATTATTAAATCATTTCAAAAATATTTGCCAAAATTCAGGGAGACTCATAGGACATATATTGTCCATATATAAGAGTTTCAACACATGGTCATGTTCAAAATATTGGACTAATCCTTCCAAAACCCTTTTTGGATATTTCAAGCTTTTGAAATATTTACAAAGGAAATATTCTCCAAAAATTCCAGGGAAATTCTATCATGTCAGATATGACATATTTGATGATCTTGCAAAGCCTCATGCCTTGAAGATCAAGGAAACATCCTCTAATCCCCTCAAAACCATTCTGTCCATATTTGAAGTTTGAGCAACTCTACATTGCCAAACTTGTCCAAATGCTCTCAAATTTGGTGCACATGCTAGAATGGCCTAATAAGGCATCTAGACCAAATGGCACAAGATTTGGAATAGAGCAACTTGATCAGATCACCCCAAAACCCTTTCTGTTCGAATACAAATTTGAACAACTTTACATTGCCAACTTTTTATCTGGAGCTTCAAACTTTGTGGGCATGATCAATACCCCAAATGATGATGCTACATCAAGTGGTGCATCAAGGGGAGATGATTTGCTTAACTCAAACATGGTGAAACTATTTCTGTTGAATTCTAGGGTTCACCAAAGTTACATTGGCCACTTTGCCCAAATGAGCTCAAATTTGGTGTAGGGGCCTAATTATATGTGACATTTGATCCTGTTAAGTCCCATGTCAATTGGAGGTCATTTTCCTCCCCAAAACCTGATCAAACACCTTCTGTCCAATTACCAAAACAAGTGGTTGGACCTCTTTTACTATTTTCCTTTACCTCAATTTCTTACCACAGCCTCCCCTGATCATCTCCTACCCCCAGTAAATTCCCCATGTCCTCAGCTAAATGATTGGGGGGTAAAAACCCCATTTTTACTCTTGTGGACAGCCACACTCTTCTCCTCTTTCACCTCTCTCCTCACTCCAGTGGCCTCCAGGGCATCCCAGGCCGTCTGGGCAATTCTTTACTACTCCCTCTACCCTCTGGACACGGCTGGACACAAGAGGACACGCCAATGACACTGTGTGCATGCCGTGGCATGCAAAGTTCGCGCTCAGGAGCACGCTACAGTGCCCTGGCGCACTGTAGCCACCTCCAATCAGGGGCGCCCGACAGCCTTGGGCTTCCCCCTCGTGTCCCCCGAGGCTGCCTCGGCGTCCAGGACACGCCGGGCGGTCGGCCCCCTCCTCTCTCCTCCTCCCTCACCCCTGCTCGCACGCGCACCGGCCGACCCTGAGCACCAGTGAGCAAGCTCACACGCGCGAAGACCCTGGCGCCTCCCTGCTCCTCCTCTGCTTTGTCCTTGGACTGGACCTTGTCCACGAGCGCCCTAGACATGCTCAGGAGAGCCCGGTTGGCCTTCAGCAACGGCCACGACCTCGCCGGCGCACAGCCCCGCGGTGAACCTCGGGCTAGCCTATAAAAGGCCTCCCCCCGAGCACCTCTCGCCTCTTCTGGACTCTCCTCTCTCCCGTGCACCTCCTAGACACGCCCCCTCTCCCTCTCAGGCGCTCTTCCTCCCTCCACGGCCGAAGTGCCGCCGCCAGCCGCCGCTCGGCATCGGGCACCACGGCCGTTCTCTCCTCCCCCTTCTCTGTTGGCCGCCAGGAGGAGAACCCCAGGACCATGAAGCTACCCCCCACTCCACCCTTCCTTCCCCCTAGCATCTCTGGCACCGCCCCCGTCTCGACCCGAAGCCGCCGCCGACGCCTCGGCCGCCGTCGCTCCTGCTCCTCCCGGCCAGCTTGAAGGCCAGGGATGGGCGCGGCTTGCTTCGCTGGGCCCTTCGATGCGCCGGGCACCACCGGGGACGGCCGGAGCCGCCGGGGAACGGCGCCGGCATCGCCCCTGCCTCCTCCTCTGCGTCGGGCGGGGGGAGGACGACGAACCCGACAGGCAGGCCCCGCCTGTAAGCGCCACAGGTCCGGTGGGAGCAGCTGACGGGTGCCCCCCCCCCGATAAGTGGAAGCGCACTCGCGTGGCTGCGCCTTCCTGTGGTGGTGGCGCCCGCCGCAATTACGCCTTCGGCGTCACCACCTCCATCGCGCCGCTGAGCCACTGGGCTGAGCCCAGTAGGCGATGGTTAGCTGGGCTTCGCCCAGAGCACTGTATAAGGTTGAACCCTTATTCCTTTTCTTTTTCTTTATTCTGTCAACTTCAAAAATGCCTAGATAATTAAAATGAACTCCAAATTGCATGATTCAAATTTCCTATGGCTCCATAAATCAATCTCTATCACATGGTGCAACATGCACATTATTCCAGACACATTTCTTTCACAAATATTTATCAAATGCCTTTATTTCATTTCTGTGATGAACTTTAGAAAATCACAGAGAGCTCAATCTTGATCCAAATGCAGTGATTCAAATTCCTAGATGCTTGTCATGTCCAAACTTACTTTTGGAACATTTTTAATGATAGTTTCTGTACCCCACCAAATATTGAGCCATTTCTTCATAATTATCAGCTTTGCAAAATCCTAGGAAATTCATTTCAAATCCAAATCCAGTGAAACCAACTCCTAAATGCTTCTAAAATCATGACTTGATGATGGGTACCTTTGCTCATCATTCAAGGAAATATTTCTGTATACTTCTTCCAAATCCATAAACCCTTTGGTTCCATCATATTGGAATGTTCCAAACTACCTATTGATCCAACACCTATAAAACCACTTTGGTTATTTATCATATGACCACAGGTATCCTAGAAAAGTCCAACTCCCATTTTTAGAGCACTTTTATTTTTGTTGTGATTATGTTGCTTATTATGATTGTTTCCATCGTTAGTTGACGTAATAAACGGAGTAATCGGAGATGGACCAGAAGATTTGAAGACTCGAAAGAATAAGGCAAGCAGCCCTTTGACCATGTTCAAGAGACCTTTTTATGCATGTCTCATAGCACCTTATTATTCAATGCATCGGAATCATGTTGAGGTGGAAACCACTTTGGTTGCTACCTTTGTTACTTTACTGTTGAAACTTGCATCAAATGTGACCATACCTTCCTATGAGGGTTATGTGGGTGGGAGTAGTTAGGTTGCTCTAATAGTGGCTACGCATATGGGACGGGTATATGCATGGTGACGGAAGCAGGATACTTTCAAAAGACTTTTCGAGAACCCCGTCGGGTGCCATTTATGCCCGAGGGAGATGGTGAGTTGGGTAACCACTTGATGACGAAGCGGTGTACCGAGGAAAGTGTGTGTGTTGTTTTGAAAAACGGATTGGTTTGAGCTGTGACCGTTATTCCAACCTTACATGTGCAACCACTCTACCCTTATATGGGAAAGGGCATTATTGATTGCCTAGGTCGATACTAGCATGGTGCTCGCATTACTAGTGACGGGGGTGACACGAGCGGGACGGGGTCGTGCTTGGATAGGCGGCCATGACTGTTTTCACAGGGCACCGGACACACCGTTGGTACCCCGTGTCAGTGGTATGTGATGAATACGGAGCGAGTCTCCACAAACCTTGAGATGTGAAATGTTTGGCACGGGGCTGTTACCAATTGAGTGGACTCCATATTAGTGTCGCCTAGGGAAAGATAGTGATCGGGTGCTTACCTCGGGTACTTGAGGTACCGCGGGTCGTGGATGACACGGAAGTTCCCCGGATCTAGTGGGTAAAGTGTGCAACCTCTGCAGAGTGTAAAACTATTCGAATAGCCGTGTCCACAGTCATGGACAGTTGGGTAACCGCTCTTGGGCTACGTCCAGTGTTTACGGAACCTGGTGTGTGTGTGTGGGGAAGCAACATGGTTCGGTGATGTTGATGATGTGATTCTTGAGGAAGTCACAATGAGCTTGAGCATGAGTTGATTACAACTCTTTCTCGATATTGATGTCTGTGACCTCCTGATACTTGTTACAGACACATGCATATCCATGTTACATGTTGATCATACTTGCATATGAAAAACTAGCTTTCCGCAAAACTGCCAACCTAGCAGTAGAGACTTGCATAATTATTCTGTTATCACACTTGAGTTGCTTGCGAGTACATTCAATGTACTCATTGGCTTGCCACTGGTTATTTTATTGGCCAGGCATGAGAGAACAGGTTATGATGAAGATTTCTTGGTGACGAGCATGCGAGCTAGGACGCTTCCCAGTCAGAATGCCTGTAGGGTTAAGGCAGATGGCATGGGTCCCAGTTGTCTTTGAAGATTTCCGCTGCGATGATATATTCAAGGCTTGACCATAATGGTCCTATTTGTGTAATACGGTATGTATGGATGTAAGACTCTTGTTATTCAGCTTCTGTGTGTTCAGTGAGCATTGATCTCTGGAATCACTGTACACGTGCATTCGGTGATCACGACTTATGAGTCGGGGTCCCCCATAGAGCTGGTATCAGAGCCATCCTGACTGTAGGAAGCCTTAGTTAGCATGGTCGTTAGTTATGGTAAAACTATTTTCAAAACTATTACTAGTTTTCAAAACTATCTATACTTCTCTTCCCTTCTGAGTTTTTCGAAAACTAGGCTATACTTGATCTCTTCCCCTTCAAAACCTTGGTCGCTAGAACCCCTATGCCCCAGACCACTGGATTTTCTGTGATCCTCGTGGAGTGCACCTTGCCGAACACTCACCCACCACTTTTGCACGCAAGATTGGTGACACCACGACAAGACGGTACCAACAGAAACTACAACCTATATGAGTGAGGACATGAAGACCCAGAAGATGGTGACACCCTTGATAGTGCCCCAAGACGATGCAACATTGGCCTATGATGACCAGGCTATAGGTTATGCAAAATCATGACATGCATCGCTAATAGAGTAATCCTATCACTACCGTTGTTGTATCGACAACCACCGGTGGATGAGAACCTTGCCATTTGGTCCGCCTCACTATAGTGAGCAGGAAAACGGTTCTCTTCATCCCCCGCTCTTGGTGTCGATGTTTTCATCAACGAAACCGACATGTTGGACCTCTATTATGCCTTGTAATTGACATTGCACATGGATTGCCTACCTGGTACCCTTGACGTCCCAGAAGGCACAAGGGATCGTCATGATTAAAGAGACAAGAGAAGACAAGTCAACGCCAGCTACAAGGAGACATCTTCACCACACCACCTCATCAGGCGAGAAGTTATTGAAGATTCTTCAGGCACAACCCGGATCGTTCCTCAAGCAACTATAAGGGACATAGCAACACCTGAGGAAGCCCAGAAGACTGCACGAGGCACAAGTCACGACACTGAGTCCGAGAACCCCTAGGGTAGGATGAGTCGTGTACCCCCTATGCGCTGTCGAGTCCATATGATGGTTCGAATGGAACCATGATTGTGTGTTGTTTGCTTTTATTTGCTTGTGTTTTGATATAAGTCGCACTTTTTCCCCAGGCAATAAGTGCATGGCTATATCACCTTCCTTGCCTTGTTTCTTATGTTTCGGCCTTTTTGCACCTGTTTGTTGCACCTGCACTATAGAACCCCCTTTAGGCATTTCCCTCCTCTACGCTGCTTCTTCCCTCTATTCTCTCTCTCCCCCCAATTGAAGACCCGCAAGACAAGATGCACCAAGGATTCTACCTCGGCAACCAACTGGCACTGAAGACTTCTGCTACAACCTCCACGATCAATTGCAACCCCGTAGAGTTATGTTTAACCCTCCAGACCAGTAACCCTCTTCCTAGACCCTTTGAGACTTCACGAGACACTCCAGCACGAATCCTTAACCATGTGCCTAACCCATGGTAAAGCAAGAGAACCTGTTAAGCCTTTGCAACCTTGCACAACACTGGGTTCGTAAAGGGGCTAGTGGACACGATGAGTGAGCACATTTTTCATCCTAATATAGCACGAGGTCTGACGATGCCATAGATAGACCAGTTCGAGGATATTGGACAGATGACTTGGTGGTTTATATCAGTGACTTCGAGGAATTATCTGAGACCCTGGTGGATTATAAGGTTTTCATATTGGTGAGATCATGACTTTGGGGAAGCATGTAGGAGTACCCGTTAGACATGTGATTTGGATTTATGTAGGTGATTCTGGTCGGTATAATGCTGGATATGTCTGCATGGTTTGGAGTGAATTGGATTTAGACCGATGATCCTGATTATGATATCATGCTTCTCGGTGGACAATAGCCTAGGAGATTGGATTATTTGTCGGAGTTGATTTAGAGATCTATATAGTCGTGATCTTGGAGTTTACCTGACCCGGATGATGAGAATTTGGTGGACTTACTATCGTTATGCGTAGTCCTTCCGAGTATTTGGGTATTATAGGGACTTGAGATCTTGTGGAACACCGTAGATATCGGATTTGTAGAATTGTTGGATTATGTGGTGATTGATGGTAATTACCGGGCTATTGGAGTTGATCTATAGGAAGGAAACAAATCTTGGAGTGGCATATGACGTGTTTCCTTAGATTGGTGATGCATTATCGTGAGCCTTGCAAGATTAGGATGAGTGCTTGGATTGTGAAGATTAAGTTAAGCTTAGCAGCATGTATGATCTACCCTTGGATTTTAGGGGTAGACATACACATGGATTTGGGGATCATAGACAGTATAGTTTTGTTAGACCGTCTCTTGAGAGTCATGAGGGTATGCATGGCATGAGTGGTGACTGAAGTTGGTCTATGCGAGAGGCTGCTTTTCGATCGGAGTACTAGATAGAGCTTTTGGCATCTCAGAAACTGTGCTTAAGGATAAGATGATAAACGTTCACTCACTCACTAGAATCCTTGAAAACCTTAAGCCCCACCGAGCCACAACTTGGTCAGATTCTGACCACGGGCCTTCGCTCTAAGTCAGGAAGGCCTCTGCAAATACTCAGCCGAGACCACCACCAATACCCAGCCTACCTTGCGTACCCCCCCCCCATAGACCTCATGGAGTAAGTGGAAAAGTTGGGTAACATCATTATTTGATGGCCTACTTGTCTGCCCGAAGACAAAGAAGAGACGGACAGCTGGATAGAAGACGTTTGAAGACAGCCCTGTCAAGAAGGAAGATCTACACCGACCACCGTCATCAAGAAGTAAACTTCCGCGTCGAAGACCGGGCGTATCTGCAAATCACTCCTCTCTAAGGAACCGAGCATTTCCGTGTCCAAGGAACGCTCACACCAAGATGTATCAAGACTTGAAGGCACGATTCTGGTGGCACAGGATGAAAGAGAGATTGCAACCTATGTTGCAGAGTGTGATGTGCGCCATAGGGTCAAGGCTGAATATCAACGACCCACCGGATTGCTTCAACCACTCAAGGTTCCTGAGTGGAAGTGGGATTAAGTCGGAATGGACTTCGTCACTGGATTACCAAGGTCGGATAGAGGACATGACTTTATCTGGGTCATAGTCGATCATTTGACCAAGGTAGTCCATTTCATTCCTGTCAAGACCCCCTTATGATGGCAACCGGCTGGCAGCTCTCTACATCAACTGAATCGTAAGTCTTCACGGCGTTCCCAAGGATATTGTGTCAGATCGAGGAACCCAGTTCACCTCAAGGTTCTGGAAGAAGTTCCGAGAAGCCTTGGGAACCAAGTATCTTTCAGCACGGCTTTCCACCCACAGACCGGAGGTCAGACTGAGCGAGTCAATCAGATTCTCGAAGTCATGACTCCGAGCCTATGTCTTGGCATATGGAGCCAAGTGGGAGGATTGTCTCCCTTTTTGTCGAGTTCTCCTATAACAACAGTTACTAGTCGAGCCTTCAGATGGCACCATTTGAGGTGTTGTACGGACGCTGATGTCGCACACCCCTCAACTGGTCAGAGGCTGGAGTAGGACTAGTCTTTGGACCGGATATTCTCCGCGCAGCGGAAGACCAAGTCCAACTAGTCAGAGAACGTTTGAAGGCAGCCTAGTCAAGGCAAAAGAGCTATGCTAACGCTCACCGTCGGAACATGAGTTTCCATGTCGGGGACCACGTGTACCTGCGGGTAACTCCTCTGAAGGGAACCAAGCGTTTCCACGTCAAGGGGAAGCTCGCACCAAGGTTCATTGGACCCTTTGAGATCACTGCAAGTCATGTGGTAGACGGCTCCCTAGCAAGATCTACCACCTGAGATACTCTCCGTGCACCAAATCTTCCACGAGCCCCCACTCTGGAAGTACTTCTTACCTCCTATCTAGCCCGATGCCCGCAAGGACATCGATCACCGAGCCTTTGGCAGCTAACCCAACCTAACCTATGCAAGAGACCCCTCAGCAACCTCCATCAAGGAAGGCATCAAGCAAGAAGCCATACCATCAAGCACTTCAGGATTCCAAGGAGCACCGCTCGAAAGCAGAACCAACAAGGAGAAGTGAAGACTACCCCGTATCCAAGACTCCGCTTTTCTTTCCACGCCTAGTCTGGGAATCTCGGGGACGAAATTCTTGTAAGGGGGGTAGGTCTGTCACACCCTGATTTTCATATCACATTGCTTAAGCTAATTCTCATGTTAAAAATGTGGATTTGCAAAAACTTTTGAGTGTTTTTGACTTTGCTTGATTTGACTTTTGTCTGCTGTTTGCTAGTGCTCTAAAAATCAAATAAATCCTCCAACTCTTATACTTCATCTCCTTGACCCAAAACCTTTTCCCAATGATCATGCCATGTGTATAGACCAGTATAGAATTTTCTTATAAAAATATTTTGGCCAAATGGTATTTTCTAAAATTAGTTTTCCAAAAACCCCTGAATTGAGGTTTGCACTGCAAGTACCTTACTTAGGGTGTGAAAAATCTTTCAAAAAGTATATTTGAATCCTATTAGGTATAGGACTCCCAGAAACCACAAAATTATAATTTTAAAAGTTATTTTTATATTTTATTTAAAAGCTTTTTCTTAAAGCCAGAAATGGTCTTTAATAGGAAAAAATTATTAAATCATTTCAAAAATATTTGCAAAAATTCAAGGAGACTCATAGGACATATATTGTCCATATATAAGAGTTTCAACACATGGTCATGTTCAAAATATTGGACTAATCCTTCCAAAACCCTTTCTGGATATTTCAAGCTTTTGAAATATTTACAAAGGAAATATTCTCCAAAAATTCCAGGGAAATTCTATCATGTCAGATATGACATATTTGATGATCTTGCAAAGCCTCATGCCTTGAAGATCAAGGAAACATCCTCTAATCCCCTCAAAACCATTATGTCCATATTTGAAGTTTGAGCAACTCTACATTGCCAAACTTGTCCAAATGCTCTCAAATTTGGTGCACATGCTAGAATGGCCTAATAAGGCATCTAGACCAAATGGCACAAGATTTGGAATAGAGCAACTTGATCAGATCACCCCAAAACCCTTTCTGTTCAAATACAAATCTGAACAACTTTACATTGCCAACTTTTTATCTGGAGCTTCAAACTTTGTGGGCATGATCAATACCCCAAATGATGATGCTACACCAAGTGGTGCATCAAGGGGAGATGATTTGCTTAACTCAAACATGGTGAAACCATATCTGTTGAATTCTAGGGTTCACCAAAGTTACATTGGCCACTTTGCCCAAATGAGCTCAAATTTGGTGTAGGGGCCTAATTATATGTCACATTTGATCCTGTTAAGTCCCATGTCAATTGGAGGTCATTTTCCTCCCCAAAACCTGATCAAACACCTTCTGTCCAATTACCTAAACAAGTGGTTGGACCTCTTTTACTATTTTCCTTTACCTCAATTTCTTACCACAGCCTCCCCTGATCATCTCCTACCCCTAGTAAATTCCCCATGTCCTCAGCTAAATGATTGGGGGGTAAAAACCCCATTTTTACTCTTGTGGACAGCCACACTCTTCTCCTCTTTCACCTCTCTCCTCACTCCAGTGGCCTCCAGGGCATCCCAGGCCGTCTGGGCAATTGTTTACTACTCCCTCTACCCTCTGGACACGGCTGGACACAAGAGGACACGCCAATGACACCGTGTGCATGCCGTGGCATGCAAAGTTCGCGCTCTGGAGCATGCTACAGTGCCCTGGCGCACTGTAGCCACCTCCAATCAGGGGCGCCCGACAGCCTTGGGCTGCCCCCTCATGTCCCCCGAGGCTGCCTCGGCGTCCGGGACACGCCAGGCGGTCGGCCCCCTCCTCTCTCCTCCTCCCTCACCCCTGCTCGCACGTGCACCAGCCAACCCTGAGCACCAGTGAGCAACCTCACACGCGCGAAGACCCTGGCGCCTCCCCGCTCCTCCTCTGCTTTTCCCTTGGACTGGACCTCGTCCATGAGCGCCCTAGACATGCTCAGGAGATCCCGGTTGGCCTTCAGCAACGGCCACGACCTCGCCGGCGCACAGCCCCGCGGTGAACCTCGGGCTAGCCTATAAAAGGCCTCCCCCCGAGCACCTCTCGCCTCTTCTGGACTCTCCTCTCTCCCGTGCACCTCCTAGACACGCCCCCTCTCCCTCTCAGGCGCTCTTCCTCCCTCCACAGCCGAAGTGCCGCCGCCAGCCGCCGCTCGGCATCGGGCACCACGGTCGTTCTCTCCTCCCCCTTCTTTGTTGGCCGCCAGGAGGAGAACCCCAGGACCATGAAGCTACCCCCCACTCCACCCTTCCTTCCCCCTAGCATCTCTGGCACCGCCCCCGTCTCGACCCGAAGCCGCCGCCGATGCCTCGGCCGCCGTCGCTCCTGCTCCTCCCGGCCAGCTTGAAGGCCAGGGATGGGCGCGGCTTGCTCCATGGGCCCTTCGGTGCGCCGGGCACCACCGGGGACGGCCGGAGCCGCCGGGGAACGGCGCCGGCATCGCCCCTGCCTCCTCCTCTGCGTCGGGCGGGGGGAGGACGACGAACCCGACAGGCGGGCCCCGCCTGTAAGCGCCACAGGTCCGGTGGGAGCAGCTGACGGGTGCCCCCCCCCCCCGATAAGTGGAAGCGCACTCGCGTGGCTGCGCCTTCCTGTGGTGGTGGCGCCCGCCGCAATTACGCCTTCGGCGTCACCACCTCCATCGCGCCGCTGAGCCACTGGGCTGAGCCCAGTAGGCGATGGTTAGCTGGGCTTCGCCCAGAGCACTGTATAAGGTTGAACCCTTATTCATTTTCTTTTTCTTTATTCTGTCAACTTGAAAAATGCCTAGATAATTCAAATGAACTCCAAATTGCATGATTCAAATTTCCTATGGCTCCATAAATCATGAGCTATCACATGGTGCAACATGCACATTATTCTAGAAACATTTATTTCACAAATATTTATCAAATGCCTTTATTTCATTTCTGTGATGAACTTTAGAAAATCACAGAGAGCTCAATCTTGATCCAAATGCAGTGATTCAAATTCCTAGATGCTTGTCATGTCCAAACTTAGTTTTGGAACATTTTTAATGATAGTTTCTGTACCCCACCAAATATTGAGCCATTTCTTCATAATTATCAGCTTTGCAAAATCCTAGGAAATTCATTTCAAATCCAAATCCAGTGAAACCAACTCCTAAATGCTTCTAAAATCATGACTTGATGATGGGTACCTTTGCTCATCATTCAAGGAAATATTTCTGTATACTTCTTCCAAATCCATAAACCCTTTGG
Organism: Secale cereale; assembly: GCA_902687465.1. NCBI lineage: Eukaryota > Viridiplantae > Streptophyta > Magnoliopsida > Poales > Poaceae > Secale > Secale cereale. The sequence goes on from LR738712.1 coordinate 346,043,729, forward strand.
TTCCATCATATTGGAATGTTCCAAACTACCTATTGATCCAACACCTATAAAACCACTTTGGTTATTTATCATATGACCAGAGGTATCCTAGAAAAGTCCAACTCCCATTTTTAGAGCACTTTTATTTTTGTTGTGATTATGTTGCTTATTATGATTGTTTCCATCGTTAGTTGACGTAATAAACGGAGTAATCGGAGATGGACCAGAAGATTTGAAGACTCGAAAGAATAAGGCAAGCAGCCCTTTGACCATGTTCAAGAGACCTTTTTATGCATGTCTCATAGCACCTTATTATTCAATGCATCGGAATCATGTTGAGGTGGAAACCACTTTGGTTGCTACCTTTGTTACTTTACTGTTGAAACTTGCATCAAATGTGACCATACCTTCCTATGAGGGTTATGTGGGTGGGAGTAGTTAGGTTGCTATAATAGTGGCTACGCATATGGGACGGGTATATGCATGGTGACGGAAGCAGGATACTTTCAAAAGACTTTTCGAGAACCCCGTCGGGTGCCATTTATGCCCGAGGGAGATGGTGAGTTGGGTAACCACTTGATGACGAAGCGGTGTACCGAGGAAAGTGTGTGTGTTGTTTTGAAAAACGGATTGGTTTGAGCTGTGACCGTTATTCCAACCTTACATGCGCAACCACTCTACCCTTATATGGGAAAGGGCATTATTGATTACCTAGGTCGATACTAGCATGGTGCTCGCATTACTAGTGACGGGGGTGACACGAGCGGGACGGGGTCGTGCTTGGATAGGCGGCCATGACTGTTTTCACAGGGCACCGGACACACCGTTGGTACCCCGTGTCAGTGGTATGTGATGAATACGGAGCGAGTCTCCACAAACCTTGAGATGTGAAATGTTTGGCACGGGGCTGTTACCAATTGAGTGGACTCCATATTAGTGTCGCCTAGGGAAAGATAGTGATCGGGTGCTTACCTCGGGTACTTGAGGTACCGCGGGTCGTGGATGACACGGAAGTTCCCCGGATCTAGTGGGTTAAGTGTGCAACCTCTGCAGAGTGTAAAACTATTCGAATAGTCGTGTCCACGGTCATGGACAGTTGGGTAACCGCTCTTGGGCTACGTCCAGTGTTTATGAAACCTGGTGTGTGTGTGTGGGGAAGAAACATGGTTCGGTGATGTTGATGATGTGATTCTTGAGGAAGTCACAATGAGCTTGAGCATGAGTTGATTACAACTCTTTCTCGATATTGATGTCTGTGACCTCCTGATACTTGTTACAGACACATGCATATCCATGTTACATGTTGATCATACTTGCATATGAAAAACTAGCTTTCCGCAAAACTGCCAACCTAGCAGTAGAGACTTGCATAATTATTCTGTTATCACACTTGAGTTGCTTGCGAGTACATTCAATGTACTCATTGGCTTGCCACTGGTTATTTTATTGGCCAGGCATGAGAGAACAGGTTATGATGAAGATTTCTTGGTGACGAGCATGCGAGCTAGGACGCTTCCCAGTCAGAATACCTGTAGGGTTAAGGCAGATGGCATGGGTCCCAGTTGTCTTTGAAGATTTCCGCTGCGATGATATATTCAAGGCTTGACCATAATGGTCCTATTTGTGTAATACGGTATGTATGGATGTAAGACTCTTGTTATTCAGCTTCTGTGTGTTCAGTGAGCATTGATCTCTGGGATCACTGTACACGTGCATTCGGTGATCACGACTTATGAGTCGGGGTCCCCCACAGAAGAGCATGTCGAACATCTTAGACTTGTGTTAGAAAAACTCAGAGAGCACCGCCTTTATGCCAAGTTCTCCAAGTGCGTATTTTGGTTGCCAGAAGTGACCTATCTCGGCCACGTAATCTTTGGTAAGGGCATTGCTGTCAATCCCGAGAGAGTTCAGGCCGTCCTTGATTGGACTCCACCTGAAACAGTTAAGCAAGTTAGGAGTTTCCTTGGTCTAGCCAGTTATTTCTGCCGCTTTGTTGAAAACTTCTCTAAAGTGGCCAAACCTCTCACGGAACTTCTCAAGAAAGATAAAAAGTTTGAGTGGTCCCCATAGTGTGAGCACAGTTTTCAGGAACTGAAAAGACGCCTGACTTCTGCTCCCATTCTTGCCACCATATTTCACCAAGGACTTTGTTATCTATTATGATGCCTCACGACAGGGACTAGGTTGCATTCTTATGTAGGATCGTCATGTGATTGCCTATGCACCCCGACAGTTGCATCCACATGAGGGAAATTATCCTACACATGATCTAGAGCTTGCATCTATAGTCTATGCACTTAAGACCTAGCGACATTACCTTCTTGGTAATCGTTACGAGATCTACACCGATCACCAGAGCCTCAAGTATATCTTCACCCAACCAGATTTGAACCTTAGGCAAAGACGTTGGTTGGAGTTGATCTCAGATTACGACTTAGGGATTACTTACACTCCAGGCAAGGCCAATGTCATGGCTGATGCACTAAGTCGCAAGTCCTATTGCAATAATCTCATGTTGCAGCAGGGCCAACCACTTCTCCATGAGGAACTATGTAAGCTTAACCTTCACATTGCTCCTCACGAATTCCTTTCTACCTTGGTGGCGAAACCTACCCTTGAGGATCAGATCATTACTGACCAGAAGTTTGATAGGGGTGTTACCCGCATCAAGAGAAACATTAAGAAGGGAGTTGGTGGATGTTTTTCTATGGATGATCGAGGTGTTGTGTTCTTTGAGAATCGCTTGGTGGTTCCCAAGAATCAACATCTGCGACAACTGATCCTTAAGGAGGCTCATGAATCTCCTCTCACGATTCATCCCGGTAATACTAAGATGTATCAGGATCTACGCCACAGGTTCTGGTGCACTAGGATGAAGAGAGAAATCGCTCAGTTCATTGCTAACTGTGATGTTTGTCATCGTGTTAAGGCAGAGCATCAAAGACCTGCTGGCACCCTTCAGATTCTAGCTATTCCTGAGTGGAAATGGGATAAAGTTGGTATGAACTTCATCACCAGCTTTCCTAGGACCAAGAGAGGAAATAATGATATCTTCGTAGTCATTGATCGTCTCTCCAAAATGGCTCACTTGCTACCTGTTCGAGAGAGTATCACTGCTATTCAACTCACTGACTTGTATATTTCTCGAATAGTGTCACTTCATGGTGACCCACTAGAGATCAATTCAGACCGTGGTAGTCTTTTCACTTCTCACTTCTGGGAGAGCTTCCAGACTGCCATGGGAACTCATCTTTCTTTCAGTACCGCTTTCCACCCTCAATCAAGTGGTCAGGTGGAATGGGTCAACCAAATTCTCGAAGACATGCTTAGAGCTTGCGTTATCTCATTCGGTATGGATTGGGAGAAATGTCTTCCTTTCGCCAAGTTTGCTTATAACAACAACTATCAATCCAGTCTCAAGAAAGCTCCTTTTGAGATTCTCTATGGACGAAGATGTCGAACACCTTTGAACTGGTCAAAAACCAGTGAAATACAATTCTTTGGACTGGATATGATCCAGGAAGCAGAAGAGCAAGTTCGCATCATTCGTGAGAATTTGAAAATAGCTCAATCTCGTGAAAAGAGCCAGTATGACCGTCATCATAAGGAAGTGGCTTATGAAGTTGGCAACAAAGCTTACCTTCGGGTTACCCCTTTGAAGGGTACCCATCGTTTCGGTATCAAGGGCAAGTTGGCTCCTCGTTACATTGGTCCTTTTTGCATTCTCACTAAACGAGGAGAGATTGCCTACCAGTTGGAACTACCCCCACACCTTTCTCGCGTTCATGATGTCTTCCACGTCTCTCAACTCAGGCGTTGCTTCTCGGATCCCATCCGCGGAGTGGACCATGAAACGCTTGATCTCCAAGAGAACCTCACATATCGAGACTACCCCGTTCGCATTCCGGATAAAGCAGAGCATGTCACTCGACGACATAACATCAAATTTCTCAAGGTTCAGTGGTCTCATCATTCCGAGAGAGAAGCTACTTCGGAGCGAGAAGATCGTCTCGGACTGGAGTACCCCACTTTCTTTCCGCCGACTCCTGAATCTCGGGACGAGATTCTTTCGAGTGGGGGCGAGTTGTCACATCCCTATTTCTGGTATGCACTAGGCTAGCTTGGTGTTTGCATCATGTTTAATTTTCAATTGAATTTGAATTGGGGACATGTGAAACCCTCAGAAATCTTTTTGAAAATGACCCAGTTAAAAATTGCTCCAAAAAGGTCCAAGAAAATGTTCATGTTTCTCTCTGAAAATATTGGTCAGAAGTAAAATTCAAACCAATATTTCTAGGAGCTCATAAATATTTATTTTGGGCATTTGGAATTAAAGCAATAATTATTTGCTTTGGATATATATATGCTATATGCTATATATTTTATATATGTTCAAAAATTCTGAATTTTGGTTAGTGGCTTTGGATTAACTCCCTAGGTCCCTGCAAAAATCATCAGAAGCAACAAAATTGATTTGGTTCAAAAACCAAATCAAAACAAATGTCAGAAAATAGAAAACCAGAAAGAAAAAGGGAAAAGAGCTTACCTGGGGCCTCGCTCTGTGCAGCCCAGCAACCTCCACCTGGTGGCCGAGCCCACCAGGCGAAGCGGTTGTCTTCAACCTCTGTCAGTAGGCAGAGGCGTATCGACGTCCGCGCGATCGCCGTGGCGAGCTGCATGCCTGCCTGCCCTCCCCCTCATCGCCCTGGCCTTCCTGGACGTTGCCACGACGCACCCTGGACGTCTCGCACTCTCTCTCGTGGTTTCCCCTCCTCTCCCTCGCTCTCTCTCTCGCACCACCGAACGCCGCCGTCGCCGCCGTTCGCCGTTGCCGTGGCCACCGGCCACCCCACGTCCAACCGACGCTTCCACGAGCTCCGCTACTTCATCCCCGTCTTCTCCATCAAGCCACGCATCGCCAGGCGCCCCGTGGAGCAGTCATCGCCGTTGTCTTCAACCTCCGCCGCCGGAGACCCCCTTCGCCGACTGGACCGCTCCGGCTCCTCCCCGACGTCGCCGTCCGCTCCACCGCACCCGACGTGAGCTTCTGCTCCTTCCCCTCTCTCCGTTTCCTTCCTTCGCGTGCCGTAGCTAGGCTAGCCGCCGAGGCCTAGACCTCACCGCCGCTGTGCCTTGTCGGCGTCGTGGCCACAACCCTTGCAGCTCGCAGACGAGCACACTAGCGTGCTCAAAGGCTCTCCACGAGCCTGTAGCACACTTCCTCTCACTTCCCCATGCACCACAGCAGCCGCCCGCACCTGGCCATACTCCGGCCGCCGCCGCGAGCTTCGCTCCGGCCAGCTCCGGCGCCCCCTCAGCCTCCCGTTGGCCTAGATGGATTCGTACAAGGCTCCGCAGCCTGTAAATGGCCTCGGCCGTCCTTTTGGACGCCGGAGGCCCTATTCTGACGCCCTCCGCCGCGTTTGCTACCGCCGGCGGCTAAACGCCGGCATGTTAGCCCGGGTTTACCAAAGGATTTGACCCCCTGGGTCAATGACTGGTGGGCCCCCTAGTTAGTTAACCTAGTTAAGTTTTAGTTAGTTAGGTTAGTTAATTAGTATAGTCACTGACACGTGAGCCCTGCCCTGCTGACATTTTTGGTTAGGATCAGTTTAGTACTAATTAACTCAGTTAACTAACTGAGTCACAGACGAGTGGGCCCCACTGGTCAGGTTTGACCTGGACCGACCTGTTGACCTGCTGACGTGGTGCTGACCTTATGCCGACGCAATAAATGATTTTCTGGATATAGTTTAACTCAGGAAATTCCAGAAAATTGTTTAAACTTCAAAAAATCACAGAAATTCAACCGTAGCTCAGAATGAAATAATTTATATATGAAAAATTATCAGGAAAATTCAATCTATCCATCTATACCATTTTCATGCATGACAAATGAAGTTATACCTACAGTATATATGAAAACACATAAATGTCATTTATAAATCTTTAAATTGGAGTTGCATTTGAACTCTTGGTTCAAATGGACTTCACCCAAATAAATGGTAGTTGCATTAGCTCAAACAACATCACATCTTCATGCCATGTTCATGCATCATATTGTTGCATATGCTTGTGTTTGATTGTTGGCACCATCCTTCTCGATAGGTCCTGCTCCGGAGACCGTTCCAGAGTACCTGTCAGAGGAGCAGTGCCCCCCTATTGATCTACCAGGCAAGCAAACCCCCTTGTTCATTCCGATACAATCCCACTCTCTCGCTCCTGCCCTCTGTAATTGCATTAGGACAACAACGATTCAATTGCTACTTTATGATGCGGCGGTTGAACCCATTCCTCTACATGACCTGTCATTGCCACAGTAAATAGTTGAAACCCACTAGCATGTGTAGGAGTTGATTGAAGCCATGTTGTGTTCTTACCATGCTATGCCTGCTATTGCTTATAGTATGTCAGGTCTGATTCATTGGGAATGAATTGGAGTGCAGTGCTATGTTCTGATGCTTAGAGTCAAGTGTGTGAACACGATTTGGTAAAGGTAGCGGTGAGAGGCCATGTAGGAGTACATGGTGGGTTGTCTCACTGGAACCGTCCTTAAGAACTGAGTTCTGTGTATGTTGTCCAATGACTAGCTACTACCACACATTGGAATGCTTAAGTGCCCCTCTTGACTTATTAACCAACTTGGTCTCTGTCCAGGAGTCGCAACTAGTTTCTGGTGTTTGTAGGTAATGTCATTTTTCTACCAAGGGGCACCCAGTAGGGTGGGATTGGGACAGACTAGCCACACGTGGCCTGGTGTACCGAGTGGCACCCGGATGGTGGGCTCGGGAACCTTGTACACATCGTTTAGGGCCGTGATGGAAACCTCGACCGGACTCCCTTGCGGATGGAACCCGAATAGGCGATAAACCTGGACTAGAGTCTTGTGTGGTTAGTCATGTCGTGGCCGACACCCTCACCAGGCTTCCGCTTGAAGGTCGCCGAGATACACAATGTGTACATGGCGGTAAGTGGCGAGAGCGTGTGTGAAGAAGTACACCCCTCCAGGGTTAACATGATCTATTCGAATAGCCGGGTCCACGGTTATGGACTTCTTGGATGCTTACATGGTACATAGACAACTGAAGTGGATACTTTAAAATACTCAAGACAAGTGTGAGTGCTATGGATGGCCTTCTCGTAGGGAGACGGGGATGAATCCATAGTGGTGTATTGAGTGGTGATTAGTGGACCCGTGTGCGCCACCTCAAAGAGTTACCAGCAGTCGTAGTACAGGATAGCCACTGAGTCAAAGTTGGCTTGATGCAACTAAACCCCACTTTGCCTTCTTGATACAAATGCATGTATGATAGGATCTGATGTAAGTCTTGCTGAGTACCTTTGTACTCATGTTTCCTTAATTTATGTTTTGCAGAGGAGACTTCAGTCTCACTAGTAGTTCCGCTTGGACTTCGACAAGTAGCTTTTTACCTCAGCTACGATCTTGTACAAGTGTTGTAGATAGTCAGGCTCTTCGGCCTTTTTCATTTGTAGTTGTCTGTACTCAGACATGTTATGCTTCCGCATGTTGCTTGTATGCTCTGAATGTTGGGTCATGAGACCCATGTTTGTAATATCTGGCTCCTCGGAGCCTATGAATAAATACTTTGTTTCATAGCGTCTTGTTGTGATGCCATGTTGAATTTGCACATATCGAGCATATTGTGTCTATGTTATTAAAATGCTTGGTATGTGTGGGATCCGACACCCTAGTTGTTTCCTCTTGGTAGCCTCTCTTATGGGGAAATGTCTCCTAGTGCTTCCACTGAGCCATGGTAGCTTGCTACTGCTGCGGAACACTTAGGCTGGCCAGCATGTGTCCTTCTTCGTTCCTGTGTCTGTCCCTTTGGGGAAATGTCACGTGTTATTCCTTTAAGTCCATGTAGCTTGCTACGACTTGGGTTCATACGTTGATGACCGACACGTTCGTTGCTGGGTCATGTATGCATGTCCCTGTAAGTTAGTCCCACCTTGTGTTTATAACTAGTCATGTCGGTCCGGGTTCTCTGTCATATGGATGCTAGCGACTCTATCATATACGTGAGCCAAAATGCGCAAATGATCCCGGGCCAGGTAAGGTGGCACCCGTGGGGATACCATGCGTGAGGCCGGAAAGTGATATGATGTGTTACATGATAGACCGGTGTGACTTAGGATCGGGGTCCCAACAATGGCACCTAAAAGAGTTCCCAACTAGAACCCGGAGGTTGATGATGAACCACCACCATCCCGTCCTTCTCCGCCTAAGGCATGGCGAGCTGTGATGCAAGCTACCACCGCCAATACTCAGATGATGCTTCAGATGATGCAAGCTTTTCAAGCTATTCAGAACAACCAGAACAAACAAGGGAATCAAGGCCAAGCTAACTTCAACAACCAGCCCCACTTTGCTACTCTGAATCAATTCCTTGCAAATCAGCCCAAGTCCTTCAGCTATTATGTCGATCTGCTCGATGCCGAGGATTGGCTCACTGACATCAACAAACACTTCGAGTGCAGTAATGTTAGACCTTAGGACTATGTCAAGTTTGCCGCATTCCATCTCAAAGACCAAGCTACAGATTGGTGGCAACAGTACAAAGACTCTAGGGAAGGTCAAGTGGTCAGCTGGACCGATTTTTGTGCGCACCACATCCCTACTAGTGTCATTGAAGGCATGCATGAGCAGTTCCGCAACCTCAAGCAAGGCAACATGTCTGTATACCAGTACAATGTCAAGTTCCAGAATCTGGCCCGTTATGCAAAGCAAGATATTCCCGATGCCAACATCAAGATCTACCAATTCCGAGGTGGTCTGAAAGATGAACTCCAGCTTGCTCTCACTCTTCGAGCCAGCCGAATTTGATCAATTCTAGAACATGGCTCTCAAACAAGAAGCTGGCCAGGTCAAGTGTGAGGCTTCAAAGAAAAGAATGAGAGATGCAGTCAGCTCCTCTTCCTCCTCACAAGTGGTTGCTACACAGCAGAAGTTCTAGCTTCCGCCACCTCCAGTGTTCCATGCTCCAAGTCAGAACAAGCACTCAGGTGGTCGTGGATCTTCCCACCCACCAAACCCAAGCAACCAAAACATGTCTCAGTATCAAGTGCCAAGGCCAAGCGGTCCTTATCATCAACCACTCTCTGAGGTTACTTTCAACAAGTGTGGTCAGAAAGGTCACTATGCTAACAAGTGCACCCAAAGGCGCCTTCCGCCTCCTCCTACTATCAAGTCGTCAAGCAATGATATTGTCAAGCACAATCCCATGTATGAAAAAGTGAACCTGATGAAATCAGCTCAAGCAGAAGATTCCTCTCAAGTAATCATGGGTACACTTCAAGTTAACTCAATTCCTGCAAAAGTATTGTTTGATTCTGGCGCATCACATTGTTTCATGTCAAGTCCATTCTTTGCCAAGCATGATTTCACTTCGGCATATCTGGATAAGAAGTTATCAATTATTTCTCCGAGCAAGCACATGACATCCCGTCTGGTAGCTCCAGATGTGACTATCAAGATGGGCGATTATAAATTTCTAGCTTCCCCAGTTGTTCTTGGCAATTCGGACATTGATCTCATTCTTGGAATGGATTGGCTCTCAAAGCATAATGCTTTTCTTGATTGTGCAAACAAAGAGGTGAATCTAACACATCCTTCCAAAGACGTGATTATCTTTGCAGCTCGAGATAACACAATCAGACTATTCTCTCTCAATGACAAGGGCGAGATTAATGCCATATCCCAGATTCCGGTGGTTTGCGAATATGAAGACGTATTTCCTGAAGAATTGCCAGGGGTGCCTCCCAGCCGTCCAGTTGAATTCATCATTGAACTTGAACCTGGTACGGAGCGAGCCTGTCAGCGTCCATACAAGCTATCTCCTAAAGAGTTGAAGGAATTGAAGAAGCAACTTGATGAGCAAGAACGCTTGGATTTGATCAGATTGAGTTCTTCTCCTTGGGGCTGCGGTGTTCTGTTTGTCAAGAAGAAGGATGGCACGGAATGACTGTGCGTCGATTACCGTCCATTGAACAAAAAGACAATCAAGAACAAGTACCCTCTCCCCAATATAAATGAACTTTTTGAGTAGCTCAAAGGAGCCAAGGTTTTCTCGAAGCTTGATCTCCGAATGTGCTACCACCAAATTCGTATCTGTGAGCAAGATATTACCAAGACTGTATTCGGGACAAGTTTCGGCTCCTACGAGTACACAGTCATGTCCTTCGGGCTTGCAAATGCACCTCCCACATTCTCTCGGATGATGCATTTCGTATTCAACCCCTACACCAATGAGTTCATCCTCGTCTACCTCGACGATATTTTGGTATTCTCCAAGACAAAAGAAGACCACGCCAAGAACCTCCGTTTGGTTCTCGACAGGCTCAGAGGGCACCGCTTTTATGCGAAATTCTCAAAGTGCGAATTCTAGCTTGATGAAGTTCTCTATCTAGGTCACATTATCTCTGCCAAGGGCATTTCAGTTAACCCCGAGAAGGTTGAAGCTATTGTTAAGTGGGAACCTCCTCAAAACATCAAGCAACTATGAAGCTTCCTTGAGCTTGCAAGCTATTGCAGAAGGTTCGTCGAGAACTTCTCCAAGATTGACAAGCCTCTGTCCAACCTGTTGCAAATAAATGTCAAGTATTCTTTGACTCCTGTGTGTGATGTGGCATTCAATACACTCAATGAGAAGCTTGTCTCAGCTCCAGTTCTGACTCCTCCCGATGAATCCAAACAATACCAAGTGTTTTGCGATGCCTCTTTGCAAGGTCTGGGTGGTGTCCTTATGCAAGAGAAGCAGATTGTGGCATACACTTCTCGGTAGCTCAAGCCAAACGAGAAGAACTACCCCACTCATGATCTTGAGTTGGCGGCAGTTGTCCACGCCTTGATAACGTGGAGACACCTCTTGTTGGGCAGACAGGTTGACATCTTCACCGATCACAAGAGTTTGAAGTATATCTTCACACAACCAAATCTCAACCTCCGTCAGACTCGCTGGGTCGAAATGATTCAAGAGTACAACCCAAGCATTGAGTACACTCCTCGCAAGGCCAACGTGATTGCACACGCCTTGAGAAGAAAGGCTGTTGCAACAGTCTCATCCTCAAACTGTTCCAACCGGATTTTTGTGAAGCTTTTCGGAAACTCAACCTTCATGTTGTTCCACAAGGATTTCTTGCCAACCATGAAGTCCATTCTACCTTGGAAGATCAAATCCGTGAAGCTCAGCTTCTTGATTCTATGGTGAAATAAGTGAAGCATGGTATTTCCAAAGGTACTCCAAAGTACAAGTGCTACCGCATTGATGACAAGGACACCATATTCTTTGAGGACTGGATTGTGGTTCCAAAAGGTGACCTACTGAAGGTCATAATGAACGAGGCTCATAATTCCCTTCTCTCGATACATCTAGGAAGCTCCAAGATGTATCATGGCCTCAAGTCGTCGCCCCAAGTGTTCCAGAAGGAGTAGAGCAACCATCTGCACCTGATGCTGCTCCTACTGTGAACCCCTCAGAATCTGAAGCCAAAGCAGCTAAAGATATTCCGGCTGCATCAGCCGAAGAAGAACCACCCCAAGGAGAAGAACAACCCTGAGTTGAAGAGGAACGTACTGCCACACCCCATGTTCTCGAGGAGAACGTGTCCGACCCTCCAGCTCCTGAAGTGGAGGCTACAAATTCAGAGGCTACCACCACCAACACTGAAGCCAATGACATGGTCATGGCTGAAGCTAATGTGGCACCTGAAGACACAGTGGCGCCTGAAGTGACTGCGACTGAAGCCAGTGCTCCGCCTGAAGCCAGTGATGCGCCTGACGCTAATGCTGCACCTGAAGCAAATCTGTAGTTTGAAGATAATGCCTCTGCTCCTGTTCCGCCTCCCAGGCCCCATACCATTGAGCAAGCATACAACAAGGATGGTCAGCTTGTTACTGTCCGGTGACCCATTCTGATTCCACCACCTTCCACTGGACCGCGTGCTGCTGGTCCTTAGTTTGATCATCATGTTGAGCACAGGCCCCAAGTTCAGAAGCCTAAGCCAAGACTGCCAAGATTTCTAGGTATTGCAACCTCTTCAGGGTCATTCAATGCCAATAGCTTCACTACGCACAACACCTTCTTTGACAGCGCCAAGAACCCGTATTCCAAGCCAAGAATATCATCAGATAGGTTCTGGAGCCATCAGCAGCGCAGCTACTACTCAAGAGTACTCTATGATCAAGGACGCATTTTCCCTCATATGCATCTTGACACTGAAGATATTGTTGTTCTGCCTTGCCTGGAGGAAGCTCTTGACTGCTTCCGTGATGCTGGCCTGCTCAATTTCGTAACAGACAAGGAGCATTGGAATGAAGAGCTGCTTCTGCAATTCTATGCAACCCTCCACATCCGAGGCTACAGCAGGGATCCGAAGACATGGGTCCTTGAGTGGATGACAAGCAATGTCCATCATGAAGCTAAAGCCTTTGATCTCATTGAGCTTACTGGCCTGCCCACTCCAGGAGATCTGTATGAACCTGGCTGTCAATTGCACACTGAAGCCTTGGAGAGTATATTTCAGAAGCGCCAGCCCAACATGAGCCAAATGCTAAGCATGATGAAGCCTCTGCCAAATGATGCTGAATATCCTAAGGAATTCTTTGTTGAAGACCTAGAGTACCTGCCGCGCACCATCTATCATATCATCAAGCGTACTCTATGGCCCATCAAAGGACATTCTTCATCAGCCAAGCTTGAAGGCACAATGAAGACTTTGGTCTTCTATATCTTCAATGGCATCAGCTTCAATGCTCAAGATTTCTTCATTAGGCAAATGGCTATGTCTGGAGCTGATCTATTTGGTCTGAAATTCTATGCCCCCTGGATTATGCGCCTCATCAAGTTGCATTCAGCTGTCACCTATCAGCCCTCTGCTCGCAACCATCAAATCTTCTTGCCTGAGGTTGATATGTCAGTTGAAGCTATCTACCAAGAGCCTGCCAAAGAACCTGTTAATATTCACAATGCTAATCACCAGAGCTTCACTCAGCAGATTGAAGGAGTTCCAGCAGTCTCACGCATTTATCCTCTTGCTGGCCGTACTCGTCTACCTCGACACGCTGAAACCGAAGCCACTAAGAGCACCATCGCCCAAAGGCCTCAGAAGCGATCTCGTGTCCTAAATAACCGAGAGCTTCTGGTTGCCCTTCATCAGAAACAGGACAAGCATCACCTCTGGTTAAAGCGTCAGATGCAAAGCCTCTTGGTGGATGTCAATTGCATTCGCAATCTTGCCACCAATAATGCCTTTGTTGCTAATGAAACATGTCGGAGGTCTTGGAAGAGTTTGACCTTGCTGAGTGCTGAAGCGGATCTTCAAGACGATGGCTTCACAGAGAGATTCAAGTTTGACAACACTCCTCCAAGGACTGTTGTTATGCGTCGAACTCCATCTCTTGAAGATTCTGAGTACTCCTCCTCCGCTGCAACAATTGACGCCAGGGTAATCGATGATCAAGATGATGCTACTTCACCGCCTCCTACTTCAGCGCGCATCGACACTGCACCAACTACTTCTGCACCGCCAAACACCAACACCAACCCTGCATCCTCTTCTGCTCCAACTGGGAACGGGTAGAGGCTCTATGTCTTCAAACCTTTTTGGTCCTTACTGACAAAAGGGGGAGAAGCATATGAGTTGATAGTCTTCAAGCGGGTCCATATGGGCGGGTGCTTTATAATTTGCCTAGTGTTTACAACTCTCGTTTTGCTACATTTGGTTCTTTGAGTTGTAACACTTAAACTGATGGTCGTCTACTATATTTTTATGCTACTCTGTAATGCGATGATAAATTTTGCATCTGCTATCTTATACTCCGCACTTAGTCATTATTGCATACGTCCATTTTTCATTATGCATGTCATTATCTTCGACATATCAATTGTGCATGATGAATTGTCTTCATAAGTTGAAGAAGATCTCCACAGTACAACCTGCCATGTGCATTTGCATTCAAAGGCAAATCAACTATATGCACATCTTCAGGGGGAGCCTTTTGCTACTTACAAAGACAATACCTTTATCCTTTACAATTTCACATATCTTTATCCCCGTTGAAAACTTCAATCAGTTTGTCATCAATCACCAAAAAGGGGGAGATTGTAAGTGCATCTAGTTCCACCCCTAGTTGGTTTTGGAGTATTGACGACAAACCTGGTTGAGGGACTAATGTGTTTGTGAGAATTGCAGGATAACACAGGTAGTAGTCCCTCATTGATTCGGTTAATCTACCGGAGATGACCCCTAAAAATGTATGAAGACATTAGTATCAGTGGTGGTATATGAAGATAATCATATTGAAGACTATGACATGAGAAGACATTGTGTGAAGACTTTGGAAAGCGAAAACATAGATGTTTTGTTGTTTCCTTTTCTTCTTTGTTGAGTCATAGGAACCACCGTACTGTTAAGTGGGGTCCAAGTGAACTAAGTCAGAATGACTGAAGTGATGCTCAACCAAATCATATGTCTTCGAGCGAAGACTATGAGAGCAAATCTTATCCAGAGTCGGATGAGTCAGCTTTACTTATAGCTCAAGTAAAGTTGTCGTGTGTGTTTGAAATCTGACCGTTGGAACACGTGTCAGTTCCTTAGTGACCCAGGGTCACTTCGGACAAATCAGGTCGGGTTGCCCAGTGGCTATAAATAGCCCACCCCCTACACCATAAATTGGTGGCTGCTCAGAGTTATTGCACGGCTTTTGTCGTTTGAGAGCAACCCACCTCCGAAGCATTTGAGAGAGAAATCCTTGCGAGGACAAAGCCCAAACACCCCGAGCCAAAGAGTGTTAGGCATCACTGAAGTCTTTCTGTCTGTGTGACCTGAAGACTTATTACACTTGAGGACTGTGTTTCCTCCAGCCGGTTAGGCGTCGCGTTCTGAGCATCCAAGAGTCATTGTGGATCGCCGGTGAACGAAGTCTATGAAGGTTTGGAAGTCAACCTTGAAGACTTACCAGAGTGATTGGGCGAGGACTAGGTGTCCTTAGCTCAAGGGGAACAAGGTGAAGACACGATCTTGTGAGTTAAATCTCAGCCTCCCTAACCAGACGTACAGTTGTCACAGCAACTGGAACTGGTCTAACAAATCACTGTCTTCCCCGAGCTACTGGTTCTATCCTTCCCTTCCTTTACTTAATGTCATACGTTGTGAAGTCATTGCATGCTTGCCTTATCTGAGTGTCTTCACTGAGTATCTACTTGCTGTGATTGGCTTCATTCCTTCTTCCTTTATGATCCCTACTGCCTAGGTGCTATTAGTCTTCATGCTTTCACTTCATTGAATACATGACTATGGCTTATCTAGTGTAGTCCACTTTCCGCTGCATACTAATAGGATTGAGTTTATCGTTTGTCTTCAAAACTACCATGTTTTGAAGCATTTCATAAAAATCGCCTATTCACCCCCTCTAGTCGATATATTGCACTTTCAGAGACTACTTGATGTCCATGTTCGCTCTCAGCTTCTTCAAAATTTCAACTCGTCCGCAAGAAAATGAATCAACAGTTTAGTTGTGCATGTGCACACATAGCCCTTGGCAGCCCGGAATGAGCAGCTTCCCTACTCTAGAAATTTGCATTGCGGGCACTATGATGCGAAGCAGCCTACGAACATCACCATGTCAAGAGCCCATTTGGCAAGCGACACGTGCGACATCTACTTCACATACACAAAGGTGAATCATCTCCTTTACACGTGTTCACTTGACCCTTTCGAGGATGGCATACTACTTGAAACTTCTCCTGTGTGCATGCATAAGTATTGTCGGAACTTCATGGATGCCAAGGAGGAGTGCGAGTGCAATTGTACGTCTACACCATCCGTGAGGGAGGCATGGAAGAGAAGATGGAATAAAGGGGACAAGAAGATAGAGAGGCTACTAGAGCCAGCCCGGGCATCTGGTTCCTTATTGGATCATCTGGTCATCAGCCGGATCATCCGGGTCCTCCTCCGGATCATCCGGATAACCACGTCCGAAGACACCTGAAGGCTTCCATCCGAAGCCGGATCAACTGGACCATGCCTGCGTGCATGACTTGGACCAAGGCCCGTGTATCCATTTCGCCCCCTCACTAACCTCTTCGTGGCCTAGACTATAAATAGACCTCCTGCTCCCACTTTCTAGTGTTAGCAAAGTGATAGCTCATTTGATAGAGAGCTTTGCTCCTTGTACCACTCCTCCTCTTAAGAGAGAGAGAGAGAGAGAGAGAGAGAGAGAGAGACTACCACTCCCATGGAGTTCGAGATCTCCATGTGAGCATGTGAGAAGAATCTACAAGATTCAACGCCCCCCATGGGAAGATCCGTCGCGGATTCAAGGCCTCCTCTTGAAGATGAACTTTACCTTGTATCTTTCCCTTAGTTGTTCATGTACCTTGTGGATCTATGTGTTTATTAATCGTGGACGTGTGACTAGACTTCTTCATGAATGTGTCACAGCCCTAGACCAGCCCTTTCCTGTCTTGCTTGGTCTTCATGTGCATCATGTTTAAATTTCTCATAAACTGGAAATGGGGATGTTCAAACCCTAGCACCAAATGAATTCAACTAGGGTCAAGAATAAAATCTTTTCCAATGACCCAAAATGCCTTCATCAATGTTTGATAATTTTGGCAAGGCTTTGAAACCAAACCAAAAATAGTGAACATTTTTGTAGAATATTTTGGGCACTGAATTAAATCATATCTTATTTGCATTTGGGCATTTAAATTTTATATATTATTTTAAATGCTCAAATAATCATAAACTAAAATGTTTACTATTGGATCTATCCTAAACAGTAGCCATGCTTGGTTTCATGATTTGTGGAAATGCCCTGGCATTTTTAATAAAGCCCTAAAGTTTACAAAAAAAATAGAAAACAGAAAGTATTAATAAGAGAGAGAGAGAGAGAGAGAGAGAAGAGTTATCTCACCCGGATCCTGTGTAGCCCAGCTGTGGCCCAGCGCTGTAGCTGGCCCAGCCCAGCCGCCCCACGGTCTTCAACCTCCTGCCAATAGGCAGGAGGGCGTGTGCTCGCCGCGCGTGGCCACACGCCGGCCACCTCCAGGCTGCCTGCCTGCTCCTCGACCCCCCTGGAGACGCCACGCACCCCCTGGACCTCTCTCACTCTCCCTCGCCTCAATTTCCCCCCTGGCTCTCTCCCTCGCCTGTTCTTCGCCTTAGCCGAACGCCACCATCGCCGCCGCTCGCCGTTGCCGCACCCAGAGCCTCCCTCTCGACCCCTCGGCGTGCCCAGTAGCTCGGCCACCTCGTCCTCGACCTCATAACCAAGCCAGGCGACGGCGGAAGCCCTGAAACGTCGCCGTCTTCGTCTTCTTCAACCTCGGTCCGCCGAGATCGCCGGCGGCCATGTGCCCCCTCCGGTGCTCCCTCAAGCTCGCCGAGGCCACCACTACCTTTGCCGTCAGCCCCTACTTGTTTCCCCTCTCTCTTCGCGGTCGTTTGCTCCACCTAGCCTAGCTAACCACCGCACCCGAGAGCTTGGCTCCGCCGGCCAAGTCGCCGCCGTGGCCACAGCCACCGTAGCTTGCGTCTGAACTCGCCACTGCACGCCTTGCACACCCGCGCATCGGACAGGGCCACCCGTTGCTCCTGGAGAGATCCGTAGCGCCGTTTTCTTCATCACCCGAACACCGGCCGCCGCGTCTGAGGTCGCCGCCATCACTTCAGGCCACCTCCGGCGAAGCTGAGGGCACCAATCGACGCGCGCGAGCTCCAGCTACTCGTAGATGGGCTCAGCCGTTGATTTGGTCGCCGGTGGAGGATTTCCGAGCCTCTCCGCCGTGTCTGGCCTCGCCGGCGTCGAGTCACCGGCGGGTTTGACCCAACTTGACCAGGGTTTGACCACCCTGAGTCAATGACATGTGGGGCCAGCCATGACTAGTTTTAGTTTAAGGTTTTAATTAAGTTTTAATTGCTGTCATTAACTTAATTAGACACTGACATGTGGGCCCCGCCCGGCTAATTAAACTAGGTTAGTGTTAAATAAGTTAGTTTAGTTAGTTGTGTCACTGACCAGTGGGCCCCACTGGTCAGGTTTGACCTGGACCCGCCTGTTGACTTGCTGATGTCAGCATGACCTAGTGTTGTGTAACTATTTTCTGTAATTTAAAATAAATCAGAAATGATTTATTTATTTCAGAAAATAGCTAAAACTTCTAAAAATCACAGAAAATAATCTATAACTCAGATGAAAATAATTTATATATGAAAATTGATCAGAAAAATTCAAGGAATCTGTTTGTGGCATTTTCATGCATGTTTGAACAATGTGAACCTGCTGTTCAGGTCAAATCAATTAAATGGCATTTAAATAATCACATATGGAGTTTGAATTTGAACCTTTGGTTCAAACCAACTTCATTTAATATGGTTGCTAGTTGCATTAGCTCAATCAACAGCATATTGCCATGTAATGATCATGCATCATATTGTCGCATTGCATTGATTGTGTTCTCTCTTGTTTGCCGGTGTTTGTCCCCTCTCAGTAGACGCTATTCCGACGATGTGATCGATGACACCGATGAAGACCCAATGTTATCTTCAGAAGTGCCAGGCAAGCAAAACCCCATTGAGCATTCCGATACAATCCCACTCTCTTGCTCTTGCTCTCTTTTACTGCATTAGGACAACAACGCTTCAACTATTACCTGCTGCGATAGTTGAACCCCTTTCCACTGCATGACCTGTCATTGCCACAGTAAATAGTTGAAACCCACTAGTATGAGTAGGAGTTGTTTGAGCCATGTTGTGCCTACTCATTCATGCTTTCTTGTTATGCCTGCTATTGCTTAGAGTTGTGTCAGGTCTGATTCATCGGGGATGAATTGTAAGGGTGATGAACATGTCCTACTGTGTGAGAGCTAAGTGTGTGAACACGATTTGGTAAAGGTAGCGTTGAGAGGCCATGTAGGAGTACATGGTGGGTTGTCTCATTGCAGCCGTCCTCAGGAACTGAGTTCTGTGTTGGTTGATCCATGAACAGTTACTACCACGCATTGGGCTCCGGGCGCTCCAAGCTCTCTCGACTTATTAACTGCCCTTATCCTCTGTCCAGGAGTTGCAACTAGTTTCTCGTGTTTATAGTTTACTGGAGGTCGTGCGCAGCGCTGACCCTCGGGGTGGGCTGTGACGCGGCAGGTACGTGGCACGGTGTACCGATCGCCCGTTTGGTGATGCAGGAACCCTGTACACATCGTTTGGGGCCGTGAGCGACACCCCGGCCGGATCTCCCCACGGATGGAACCCAAATAGGCGATAAACCTGGACTAGGGACTTGTGTGGTTAGTCAGGTCGTGGCCGACACCCTCGTTGGGCCTCCGCTTGAAGGTTGCTGAGTACATGTCGTGTAAACGGCGGTAAGTGGTGAGAGCGTGTGTGAAGAAGTACACCCCTGCAGGGTTATATATGATCTATTCGAATAGCCGTGTCCGCGGTAATGGACTTCTGGGTTACCTGTACAGTTCATAGACAAGTGAAAGTGGATACTCTAAAACACGCAAGACAAGCGTGAGTGCTATGGATGGCCTTCTCGTAGGGAGACGGGAGCGGATCCATAGTGGTGTATTGATTGGTGAATATGTGGACTCGTGTGCGCCACCTCAAAAGAGTTACTTGCTGTCGTAGTTTAGGATAGCCACCAAGTCAAAGCTGGCTTGCTGCAGTCAAACTCCACCACCCCTTTGTTGATACTGATGCATATGTAGCTAGTTCTGATGTAAGTCTTGCTGAGTACCTTTGTACTCACGTTTGCTTAATTTATGTTTTTGCAGAGAGACTCCAGTCTCACTAGTGGTTCCGCGTGGACTTCGAAGTTTAGCTTGTTACCTCAGCTACGATCTTGTACCCTTGGGAGGGTCTTGTAGATAGTCAGGCTTCTCAGCCTTTTTCATTTGTAGTTGTCTGTACTCAGACATGTTATGCTTTCGTTGCCTGTATGCTCTGTATGTTGGGTCATGTGACCTCTGTTTGTAATAAATGCTATGATGGCTCTTCTGGGCCCTTTTCTATATGAGTTGTTGACTTATGTTGTGATGCCATGTTGTACAACACATACTTGCATGTTATGCGTACGTGTAATGTGTATTGCTATGTGTGGGATCCGACACCTAGTTGTTTACCCTTGGCAGCCTATCTTACAGGGAAATGTCTCCTAGTGCTTCCACTGAGCCTTGGTAGCTTGCTACTGCTCCGGAACACTTAGGCTGGCCGGCATGTGTCCTTCTTCGTTCCTGTGTCTGTCCCTTAGGGGAAATGTCACGCGTTGTTCCTTTAAGTCCTTGTAGCTTGCTACGACTTGGGTTCATACGTTGATGACCGACACGTTCGTTGCTGGGTCATGTATGCATGTCTGTGTAATTTAGCGCCACTTTTGGTTTATAACTAGTCATGTCGGCCCGGGTTCTCTGTCATATGGATGCTAGCGACACTATCATATACGTGTGCCAAAATGCGCAAACGGTCCCGGGCCAGGTAAGGTGGCACCCGTGGGGATACCATGCGTGAGGCCGCAAAGTGATATGAGGTGTTACAGGCTAGACCTGTGTGACTTAGGATCGGGGTTCTAACAGCTTCGGTATCAGAGCCTGACTGTCTGTAGGATTAGTAAGCCAAACTGGTCGAAGTCGTGTCTAGAAACTCTTTAGTTATGTAAGGGAATTGTTTGTGGAAGGGAACGTAAGGCTCTTTTTACTCCTTTACCCTATGACCTTCTGATCTGAGTCACCTTCTTCTTTTACGGGGATTAAGAACTAGGATTCTCATTCTATTTATCAGGATCACGTTATTGTGGATTTAACCCTCAGTTCAGTGTCTACTACTTCTGTTTGTTCAACTGTTGGTCTCAAAACCTTGACATTGTGATGTTAACTGTTTATGCTACCCTTTTGCTTGGATCTCAAAAGTATTTTCGAGCATTTACAGCCGTTATGCTGTCCGAGTCATCCCAGGTTTCTAAATAGTCTGATGCATTTGCAAATCCCTTCTTCCTGTCCCGATGCTCCTTTGGGCCAGATTAACCACACTAGTCATTGCGTTGAGGTACCTCGCTGCCTCGACATATAGGTTGGAGCTATTACTATGACCCTAGGTGTCTTAGAAGATCACCAGTAATCTAGCTATGCTTTGTATTCCCAGTGTGATGATTCTGGCCATTATTCTCGAAAGCATCCCGCGATGCCATTTAGTTAGTAGGCATTCTACTCCTGGGTTCTTGAACCCAAGATTCTTTCTACCTACTTCATGTTGGTAGTATTTGCTCGTCCCTTTAGGGTATTAGTAACCTTGTGATAGCCCTCGAGGTCCGTGGTTTATCATTCTTCTAAATACCATGAACCATCCTTGGCAGAAGTTCTCCCGAACCAAAAGATCACAACCAGGGTGCTCCTGAGTAGTACTCCATTCATATTGTGACTCTGCCAATCCTACCTTTCTGCATGGGTTATCCAGAAGAAACATGTTGAACTAGTTCGACATACTAATCTATGCATCCACAACTCAAAAAGTTATATGTTCCTTTGAGTTGACCCTTTTTAGTTGTATTGTGACCCTCGTCTATCAGTTCATAGTCAGGAGTAGTTGTGCACTCGTGTTCGTCGATGCCTTTTACTCTTGTGGTCCGTCAAGCCATTCTATTCTGAAATGACTAGGAGAAACAAACTCCAGTACCTTATCCATATCCAGGATTGGGTCAAATAAGTTGTACTTCGCAGATGAAGAATGCTAATACAGCTTTTAATCTGTTCTATCTTGGAGCATTACCATCTTTATGTCAAGAATGTCATGGGAATTGCACCACCTCCTATGAACTCTTGGTATTGTGATGTTTCTCACCATCATCGTTCATTCCTCGGTCTCCGTGTTATTGTAACCGGAATATCGACAAGTGAATTGTGATGTGTGAAATCAATACTCGTAGCAACTCCGTTGCTTGGTAGTTAATGGACGATAATCTCATTCTTAGCATGATGATTACCGAATCATCATTCTAAGATTGATCGTGCTACCTAGTCCATTTTTCTGGTGCACTCTTCGATCAATTAGTTAGGATTATTCAATCCCTTGCTTATTTGATCATATCGTCTTGCCCTGAAAAGCAAGATTGTTCCCGAGCTCAGGAACATATCGGTGGTCCGTGATTTTCCGAATATCTTATCGGAAGTATTACCAGGTTGTCACCTAACCGCTATGTTGAGTTCGTGATCGAGTTGGTTCTTGTAAACCAGCCGTTCCCCAAGAATCTGTGTCGGTTACCCCCTGAGCTAATTGGTTAAGCTAAACAATAACTTGAAGAGTTGGAAGATAAAAGCTTGCCAGCTTAGTTCATTTTTAGGGGGTATATTTGCGTGTGTTGAAGATAGATGAAATCTTCATCAATTGGTCCCTGTGATCAGTTGTTGGACCTATTGTCTTGCCAAAACTTTGATTTGAGTGTGGGCTATCCTCAAATCAAATCAGAACCAACGATGTTCTTAATGTTGTCTTACTCGTGGTTAATCCCTTGAGCATACACCATTATATCCTTTGGTCTGACCAATGCTATCACTTTGTTCACATTGTCATGGAATTCCATCTATATGGAAACCTGGATGGATTATTGTTGAACCCATCAACAAACATCCTTATCTCCTCCATGATTTTGTAGGACATTAAGCTAGTGTTGGAAACTTTGTAAGCATTGCCTTCGTGTCCCGTTCATGAGGTATATGTTGGATGAGAGAAGAGACTCTCCCTAATTCATGTGTAATTGATGTAAGTTGCCACCGTGAGTTTGAGAAAGTTGTTTTGCTTCCTATGGAATCATCCCAAGTCAGTCAAGCGTACATGCGAAGTATTTTGTGGTTTGGAGATTTGCAACCTTCACTCCATATGTATCCCTAGCACACCAAGCCACTGATTGATTTGTTCAAGGAGAAGAAGTTCCATCATAAGAGCTAATCATATGACTTATGTAAGGACTTTGATATCCTAGACGATGGTTCCTAACCTGAACTCGGTAGTGTTTTATTATAAGACTACTACGTGGCCATGCTTGTGTGGGACAACGTGTTCACATGTATGTAGCAGAACTAGCTCATGTTTTGGAGCCTGCTATCATAGTTCACTCCCCGAGAATCTCGCAACGCCGTCTCGTCGATTTGTGTTGCAAACCTTCATTTTTTTCTAGACTCGACGAGTCTGGAATATCCTGACACCAACCAGAACTGAATCTCAGGCAGATATGATGGTTGGAGCATTTTCCTAGAACTATAATATTGGTCTCTCGATAATCGGTAAAGTGGATGTCGTGGCCAACACACCCAGCCGGAAGACCTATTGTTGTAGTATCTTGATTGAAGAAGTTGGCCACCTCCCCATAAGGATTTCGTAGGATTTACTCCCTAGTTGTTCCTTATGGATTCTTGTGCTCCTGAAGTCCGACCTTTTACTTGACATTCTAGGTACCAAACCATTTTAATAAATGGGTTGCGCTAGCACATCAAGGAGAATATTAGAAGCGGAGTGTTAAATGTCTCTCGGTCGATCATCCAGATTTTGCCCCTTGACTCCGCTAAGGTGAAATCTGAGAAAGTGTTATCTTTCTTTGCATCTGCATCGTCCATCATTATTCATCATGGTAGTATGTGGTGTTGCCAGGATCCTTGACACGGATATTGGTAAAACCTTGATGAATATGGGAATGCTCAAGTTCTTGAGAGCACGCACAAACACTAGGTGTTATCTCTGGCTCTAACCGGGATTGCTCCCAGTGTTCTTGGTTATGTTATAACCTCTCAAATACCATGGATCATTCGGAGTTGACGACCCCGGATCATCCGGACCTACTCCCGAATGTCCGGGTAACCCTGAAACTAACACGGATAGAATTTTGTTTTGGCCATAACTAATTCATCCGGAGTCCGTTTTCGATGTTATTTAGCTCGTTTTGAAGCTATTGACACCCCCCATCCCTCGAAAATACTACGATCATTGTTTGACTCCATCAACTTTTGTGAATGTTGGCATCTTTGCCTAGGGCCTTCACCATATCATCCGCTATACCACCACCAACTTTCGCAACCTAACCCATTTTGATCCATATAGCATTTGTGATTGCTTGAGTAGTGATTTGTGTCTCCTAAGGTGTTTCGGCTAATTAGGGACGATTACTTCTTTATAAACCACCACCATAACCTCCCTCGTCACCTAGTCCACCATACATTTCCGCCAACCCAACTTACCCAATTTTTTTAGCTTGTTTGAATTGTGGCTTGTGTTCTCCTAAGGTGTTTCCGCTACTTAGAGACCGTGACCACAATTTCCACTCGCATATCCTATCATTCCACTTCCGCATTGCCGAGTGCAAAACCAACACTACTTTCCGCTACCACCATTTGACATTTGTCGTTTGAGATTTTGAGTTCGCGGTTTTTTTGTTTCCTAAGGTGTTTCATCTAATTAGGAACGGTTCCACATCAAGAACGCCGCCTCTCATCATTGCCACAGACTCGACATCGGCATTGTCCGCCTGACCATTGATACCAAGGATGGTAACTTCGACGACATCATTGTATATTCCCCCTTGCCTTCGCATTGTTAACCCCAAGTCCATTTTGCGTCACTTACCTATCAAGACAAGCCATTGAGTATTGCCGGCAACGTTACTTGTGCACTTTAGTGATCATCGATCCACCCTTCCATTGTTGTAACAATCCGACCTCAAACGGTCAAGCCTTATGTATTTGTGCCATCTCTGGATCAGTATGCTGGCACACACAGAACATCAATGTATATATCAAACTGCAATCACATGTATAAATAACATAAAACTGATATATACCTCATAAGTCTCAGCAGAAAAAACATAAGGGTGTGGAGTCTCATCAATGCCAACGGCAAGTTGAGTGTAGACCGTAACCCTACAATGTAACTCTAACTTGTCGTAGAAATTCATGTAACATAAGACATTGCAGCAGTGTTGGTCAGTACATGGAATGTACTGGCAAGTCACATCATAAGAGAATAACGATCCTACTTGTACATGCAATTTGGCTAGTGGAAAGGCTCTATGTTTGACTTTGCATAAAGCTCATCTTTCCCTATCATAAAATAATTTATGCTACTGCTACAAAAGTTGCATAAGATTGAGATGGCAACCTGTTGTAGGGTGGAACCTTAGATGGAGATCTTTCACGAATTGGAGGGGAAATCCCCAAGAACAAGAAGAACACAAAGGGGGAAAACAAGAGGAACACTCAAATTGACTTGATCCAATCACACATGTGCTTGATCCAATCACACAAAGAGAGATACAAAGGTCCAAATCCAACACAAGGAGATACAAGAGGTAACTAGTTCATCCCAATCCTATGAGGAGAGAGGCCTTGATGATCCTATGATGGGGATCCTTCCCTATATGGGGTCTTGAATCCACTAGGTATATTCTCCATAGGAGGTCTTGCTCTCCATGGTAGAGGTCTCTCTCTCACAAGAGGAGGTACAAGGAGCAAAGCTCACTAAATCATGTCATATACTTTGCTATCCTCACAAATAAGCTAGGGGAAGAGTTTATATAGGCTAGGGACGAATTGGGGGTAAAACAGGGGTACATGGGTCTTTTTCCCTTGGTGCACGCAGGGACAAACCAGACGTGTCCGGGCACCCGAGGTAAAGGGGTCCGGGCACCCGGAGGGAGAAGTGCAAGGGGGGCCAGGCACCCGGGGTGCGGACGACCGGGCACCCGGTTCGGTCAGGAAGGCCACAGCCTAGTGGTTGATGGGGCCGGGCACCCGGTCTCGGCTGGGCCAGCACCCAGGAGAAGGCCGGGCACACGGGGCTAGTGGCCCGGGCACCCGGGGTGGCGGGGCAGCGTCTAGGCGAAGGGGTCGGGCACCCGGGGCAAGTTGGCCGGGCACACAGGGAGCTCAGAGGCACCACCCAGGCAGCGGCCTGGCACCCGGGGGCTCGAGGGCCAGGCACCCGGGGTGGCCAGAGGTGCGACCAGCCAGCGGCTGGGGTGGCAGGGCACTCGGGGCTCTTGGTGGCCGGGCACCCGGAGTGGTCCGAGATCTCTCTCACTTCTCGCACCCTTTGTCTTGCGTTCTCCTCCTCCATGGATTCTTGGGTCTCTGTGCTCTCCTCTTCATGATCATATCTTTGGTACCTAAGGATGCACTCACTTCGGTTTGAGGTAGGACCCAACTCTCGTGTGAAATCGAATGGAGTTCGAAGAGGAAGGAGTTAGCCTCAGTTTCGATGGCACGTGGGAGAGATCTCATCATAGGTCCTCTCCGTGCTTGCGGTGGTGGTGTGACGTCCATGTGATGGTCGAGGGATGCTCTGCATCATCTCCCCCCCCCCTTGGGAGAGATCCGGCCACGGATCGTGATCTACATCACCATGGTAAAGAGAGAATGTCGATGTGTAGGAGTGGACGACCACCAAGCACTTATCATGTGGAAGCTTGAAATGGGCACTCTCCAATGTTGCACCGTCTTGTGATTCCTTCAAAATGTGCAAGTACAACAAACACTTGGAAAAACAAATGTGGTTAGCGTTAGTGCAAAAGCAAGCATTCAAGAGGCGATTCACCAAACAAGTGTCGTCACCAAGCATAGAATATGGTGTGACTAGGGATTGTGACATGGCATGTAAGAACATAAATTGAGCAAAGTCAAAGACATGATGGAAACAAGCATGTAAATGTGAGGTAGCGATGCATATATGTGTGACAAGAGAATAAGCATCTACCTCAAGCTCATAGCAAGCATTCACAAATCGCTCAATGAAAGGTCAATGGTAGGCATAGGAAACATTCACAACACCAATGAAAATGAAGTGTCTAAATACATGTGGCAAGACAATCCAAGCATAATGTGGATAGGGTGTAGTGAAAATTGAGTGGCACTCAACACAAAAGAAAGTGCAATTTTTCATCATGTGTGAAGCAATCAAGTCGTGCAAGCTAGTAGTGCGAAGATGCAACATACTATAGGAAATCATGGCAATCATGTCATGTGAGGAAATAATAGGCATAGGCAATGCACATGACATATCACAAGGATGATTACAAAGCAAGATCAATGTATCATCATAGGAATAGATCACAAAGGAAACATGGCAAGAACAAGCAATATCTCCACCAAGCTTGCAAATACACATACAATTAGTAGAATCAATCATCATGTGTAAAGCAAATCATGGGTCACAAATGCGTGGAAAATGCATAGGAATAAGCTTGTCATGCAAAGTGAACACGACAAGATGGGCATAGAATGTGTAAAGGACAATAACCCATAACCATGTGAGGGCCATGTAGAAGAAATGTGCGGAATCGTTGAGCGAAGGAAATGATTGGTGAAGCATCTCACGGGTTCCCAAGGCATCGTTGCTCTCTAGAGCTCGTTTTGTCAACTCATGTGATTGTGAGGTTGACAAGTATTCATGGGTACCTACATAAAAGAGACACAAATCAAAGAAATTGTGTGTGTGGTAAATGTACACATGATCCATCATGATGTATATGTGCACGTGTGAGTTAGCACAAGATAAGCAATACTCAAAGAAATTTGAGGCACGATAGAGAAATATGTCATCCATCATGAAAGAGTAGTTGTCATGTGTAGCATGATGGGGACACAAATTAGAGCAAGTATGTGGCATAACAATAGCATTTTCATTCATGGGGATCATATTGTGCACACAATTATGAGAATCATGCAATGGATGGGATGGCTCAAAATCTCCAAAAATGTATGAGCAAACTATGGGGGTCTACTCATGAGCAATATTGGAAACATCATATGGAGAAAATGGACAACATCCAAAACAATGCATATCCGAAGCTAGGTAATCATGGCATGGCATATGATGGATGTGAAGCAAAGGAAGCATGTCAATATCACCACAAGCAAAACAAATGCCAATAACCATGGGTTTGTCATCTATGCCATAAGTGCAGATTGGGTTTATCTTAATGGCATATGCATAGTTACTATGATGAGATTGCAAATATGACATACGAGTGATCTCATGCATAGCATATGAAAAGTCAAGCGGGTTGTCAACATGATGTGACCTAGAGAATTGTCACAAGAAATCATATGTATCATGGCATCACAACTAATAGAATCCACATGGCAATCATCATACTCGTCATAAATGAGCAATAAATCATCACATGGGGAAGTCGAACTAGCATGAAGCATGGTAATAGGTGCATCAACATCTTGCAAGCAATCCATGTCAACATAGTCCACTAGTGGGACGAGAGCATCACCTTCACCTTTGTTACCTTTCGCATTCCACTCTTGTGGTGTAGGTGAGGTGGGAAAGACCAAATGGTGATCATCTTCATCTTGATGGAACCATGTGGGAGGTGCATCATAGTCCACCATGGCCATCACCTTATCCAAAGGAAGGATGAAGTCATTGATTGGCACGTCATCATATATGGGACCTAGCAACAACCGAGAAGACACACTAGAGGTAGAGGTTAAGTCGTTAGTGTTGAAAGTGGTCTGACATGACCTATCAACTATCTCACTCGCTCTATGTTGTGGCTCACTTACTCCCTCAAGGTAGGTGCACTCAAACTCACATATGGTTGAGTCACTCATCTCACTCAAGTGGTGGCGGTTGTGTCTGTCCTCACATGGGAATTTGGGAAGCTCATCCTATTTGGGGCTAGTGATGAAGTCACTCTCACTCTCAATATGGTGGAAAAAGTGACTCAAGTCATCATACGTCGCCGTGGTCGAAGGGAAAATCCCATGCTCAACCATCTCGTCACCGTCGTAGTGGATGAAGGCCGGAGATGGCGCATCATCACTCTCGCCTCCAAAGATGGAAGAATCATCCTTGCTCGTCACCATGTCGTTCGCCTCCAAAGCTTGGTCCTCAAATGGCTGTGTAGTCATAGTTGTCACCGCACCGTCTTGAAAAAGATTCAAAGTAGACTCGGCATCATCAATGCCAAAAAGAGGGATGGCGGTGGAGTCGAACTTGGGAGCATCTTCTTGGAGCTCGTTGGAATTGAACATCGTGGTGGTCCTAGCCTCATTCTCGCCGTCTTGGAGTTTGGTCTTCGAGAAGTGTGCTTGCGGTGGAGAAGCCTTGGCCTTCATGACTTCATGTTCCACCTTGAGAGCATCAATGTAGTTGTCGTCGAGGGACTTGTAGTTCTCGAGGAAGATAGTCTTGGAGATGTCGTTGTTTAATCCCATCATGAAGTAGAACTTCGTCCAAATGGGATCATCCACACTGGCTCCTCGGAAGGCTTTCTTCATCTCCTTGAAGTACTTGTCAATGGACTTGGATCCTTGTTTGGTGTTCTCCAGTTGGCGTAGAAGTTGTTCCGTGTAGGTGGGAGGCACGAACTCTCGCCACATAGCTTTCATCGTCTTGGGCCAACTCATGTCATAGTCCTCCGAAGGTGTGTGAAGCCACCATGTCAACGTGAAGTCATGGAAGTTTCTTATGGTGCACTTCACTTGATCTTCATAGGGAACTTGATGTACTGTGAGGTATTTATCCATCAAGCGTTCCCACTTGAGATACTCCTTGTGTTCTTGAGTCCCATAGAAAGGAATCATGTGCTAGTTGTTGAGGTCGTAGTAGCTCGTGGAAGTCACAGACTTGAGCTTGGGGAGCTTCTCTTAAGCATAAGCTTGAGGTGCGTGTGGGCGAAGATGCGGCATATCCAAAGGCGAAGATGCCTTGAAGTCGCTTGGCAAAGATTCCAAGGTAGATGGTGAAGTCATAGAGCGGTGGTTGGTGTTGAGCTCTTCACATTCATGCTCTTGTCGGTGACGGTGTCGATGCCGATGTGATCTTGCCGGAGATGGTAGCTCGGAAGGATGTGCACTTGAGCATCTTCTCGAAGATGAGGGAGACATCTTGCGGTTCTTGATGAGGGCTTTGAGCTCCTCCATTTGAGCATCCATCTTGGCGTCCAAATTGTACTTCAAGGCATTTAACTTGTCGTTATTGTTGTAGAACACAGTAGATGTTCTTTGCCTGTCCAACACAAGACTCGAGCAAATGTGAGTGGAAGAAAGAGAAGAACTAGACCAAGTGTACCTTACCCGATGTTGGAAATGGATCAATGATCACTCAATATGTATCAAGGAAATAGCACAATTGGTACCGAATCTTGTCAATTCTCACACGTACACAAGTAAGGCTTATGGAGTAGCTTGGTGAGGATAGTGGCACAAAAGTTTGACGTAAAATGTTAGCAAGAGTCAATAAAGTTGAAAGAGATTCAAAAATTCGCAAGTGAAACAAGTAGACCCATAGCAATGAATGACACACGGAAACACACACACGGATAGATAAATGGTTCGTGCAACCAAGGAATGAGCACAAGATGTGGAATGCACAGAAAATGCTCGTGTTGCACCAATCAAGAGAGACGCTAGCACGATTGCTCTATAGGCGGATACGACATTTGTGCACAATGTATGATATGCAAAATGTATCAACTTTCTATCCAAAATATGCTATTTATGTATGATGCTCCGGTGCTTTTAGCACAATATGGTCCAAGATGATCGTATATGATACCATATGATATATTGTCATGCGATGCTATGGCTCTTGCTTACAAGCTTCTTTGTTTTTCTCTTTTTCTTAAAAGCTTTTTTTGTATGGCCATGATGCGAAATGCACAAACCAAGATAGCAATTGTGTATATGCGGGAACAATCTTGTGACACAAGGGGTGGTACTATGATACGATTATGATATGGTATGTATGCAATGGAAGGTACGAATCACTAATGTGCACAAGTAACGTTGCCGGCAATACTCAAAGGCTAGTCTCGATAGGCAAGTGAAGCAAAATGGGCTAGGGCTCAACAATGCAATGGCAAGAAGAATGTACAAGGATGGGATACCACAGTACCAAGGTGATAAAGAGGTTACCGTTCTTTCTTACGGTGGTGTTAAAGGTGAAGTGGTTAATGTCGATGACGAACTCGTGTCTATGATGAGAGGCGGTGTTCTTGATGTAGAACCACCCCTAGTTAGCCGAAACCCCTCGAAAACAAAAAATCCGCGAACTCAAAATCTCAAATGTCAAATATAAAATGGTGGTAGCGGGAAAGCAGTGGTGGTGGTTGATGAATAACTAACCGTCCCTAAGTAGCCGAAACACCTTAGGAGACTCTAATCACCACGTCATAATCACTTGGGGAGGAGAAGTTATGGCCGAATCGGTGGTGTAGTGGGGCTGATTTGGGGGAGGGGTGCGGGCACCTGGGGGTGGGAGGTGCGGGTGCCCGGGGTAGTCAAGGGCAAACTGCCCGCTGGTGCGAGCACCCGGGGGTTTGGGGTGCGGGTGCCTGGGCTGATGGATTTGGTCTAAAATTCTTGGGAAATGCAAGAAATTGGTGGATTTCGTGGTGGGAAAGGTGGGGAATGGAGGGGCGAAGGCTAGATCCACTTGCCAAACAACAAATCCATGGACCAAAGCACCAAAATCTCACAAGATCCAACAAATTTCAAGAAAAACTTTTATGGCTATTTTTGTGGGGATTTTCAAATTGGGACCAAAAACCAATGAAATTAGGCTAGCAAATGGGGGGATGGGACTCCAAGATGTGAATCAACCTTGCTCATGATACCAAGATGTTGTAGGGTGGAACCCTAGATGGAGATCTTTCACGAATTGGAGGGGAAATCCCCAAGAATAAGAAGAACACAATGGGGGAAAACAAGAGGAACACTCAAATTGACTTGATCCAATCACACATGTGCTAGATCCAATCACATAAAGATAGATACAAAGGTCCATTTGGTGCACCGCCATGGATTACCAATGCATGCTTCCACTGTAGTTTGCAACCATTCAAACCAATTTCCGCCCAGGTAGTTCATTTACAAGTCTTGGTCCTGATTACTACTTTGTCAACCATGTTCACTTCCCAAACCACGTCTACATTAGCGCGGCAAAATAAACTTACCCGATGGTGACAAAGGATGTATAGTTTTGACCTACCTAAAATGAACTACTAGGTAAAGTATAGCCATCTGACAACAAAATTCCTACTATGCAATCCTAACACAAAAGGACTAGGTGCATATAAAATATAGGTAATTGAAGGAATAGTGAAATGTGAACATTCCTTGGTATTGGTGGTTCAAACCTAGAGAATGTTAATAATCGGCTTCGCACTCTGGACAATCTATCGTCAAAGTAAATAAACATACATAAGAAATCATTTCAAAGAATGAAAATAACATGCAACATGCAAGGACTCGTGGAAATCCAAATGAAAATCCAACACAATCAACGAGCATAAAAATTTCTAAGTGCAAAACAACATGTGACATGTGGTTCCAAAATTGTGATGTGAACTAAAGTGCATACAAGGCATATACATGAAACTATCATGAACAAAACCTAATTGCATGAAAATAATGTGACAATGGTCCATGTGATAGGGTTTGGCTACGGTGACAAATGCAAAAATAATCAACACAATCCGAGCTACGGTTCAGGAGATATGACCGAGAAGAGTTTGAATTTGAATTTACAACAATTCAAATTTCAAATCTACAAAAGTTTGCAATGATAGATTCTCTGGATAAATCATTCTGATACGAACATTTTGGGGCTGGTTTCGTCGAATTTGGGTCTACGGCTAAAAAGTTACGGCTAGTTGAAGTTCAAGGACTAATTTGTTAAACTCAAGGACTAAACAGAAGTAATTTTTCTCGCAACCAGGTCGCTAGGCATGCGGCGCATAGTGATTGGCTCACGGGTGTCAACTACGCGGCTTATATGGCGGACAGCCGGAATCTAACTAAAATGAAACACGTCGGCTAAAAAAATTAAACTGCTTGATAAGGAAAACAAAAATCACGGTTAAGAGCACCGTTTTTTCTTAAATAAATAAATAAATAAATAAACGAGGGGCAGGGCAGTGGCTCATGGGGCAACGACGTTGGCATCAAGCAGGGCCTCGTCGTCGGTGGGGCGGCGTGCTCCGGCGGTGGGGATGGTGGCCTGTGGGGTCAGCGGGCGGCTGGGTGGCCGGGACGGGCGGAGTTGAGGGCGCGATTCATCGGGGCAGCGGCCTAGGGGAAAAACAAATTGTCAACGAGGTGCGCCTCCTCCCGAGAGGTTGGTTGACGAAGAAACACAGGATCAAGGCGGCTTACGGACGATGGAAACCTCCTTCGAGTAGGCTCGGTCGGCGAGATCCATGCGGCGACGACGGGCGATGTGTGGGGCGAGGGGGTGAACGAGATGGCTGGATGGAGAGAGGGGTCTAGGGGCATTTATAGGCGAGTCTAGAGGTACTGCTGCCTGCGGATAAGCCCTATCCGAGCGAAGAAGCCGGCCGGCGGGTTCGGGAGCTCGAGCTGCGATCTTATCCCGTGCAGGAGGAGCGGGAGGTTGGGGACGAAGGCGGGGCCCAGTGGCAGCGGGTGCGAGGGAGAGCGAGCGAGGGAAGAGGGGCGCGGGTGACCTGTCGCTAAGCGCTTCGACTCTGGGGCGGCCTTGGGCACACGACGCGGCTGGGCCCGCTTGCTAACTAGCGCTTGGGTCGATTGGCCATGGGCCAGCTGGCAAGCGCGCATGTGTTTTTTAAACAAATAACAAACAAAGCTCAAAACTAAACTAAAACACTATAAATAGAGCATAGTGAACATTAATTCCAACTCATATAATTTTGAAAATAATTTTCCTAATGCAATTAATGCACTTTTTGTCAATAAAGTAAAAAACTCCAAATAATAATTTTATATTTGAGGAAGTCATTTTTATCCTCTCTCTTTATTTTATTTGGATAAATTGAAATGATCTTGAAACTCAAAATGGAAAACTTTTTTCAAAAGTGATTCAAATCCTCCCCACTCTATTTCATATATTTTGAAGAAGTCCTAGTATCTTCTCTCATGAAAATCCTTGAGTGACATAAAGTTTCTGATTTGAATGGAATTCAAATCTTCTCGACCCCCTTTTCATTTTTCAAATGGAAGAAGTCATATTATCTTCACTCTAGGGTTTTGTGATGAAATGAATTTAAATTCATGGAGATCAAATGGCAAGATGAAAGTTTTGGGAAAGTCCTCTTATTCCCTCTCATTCAACTTTCATAAAGTTTCAATTTCCACTCAATTTCACACAACCCATCGTACAACAATCAAACAAACAATCACAATTGTTTATTTAATATAACATTCCAAAATTTAGAATTTTGGGATGTTACAATTGCATACATACCTCATCTTGGTATCGTCATATCATCAATTGTGTAACAAGATGTTCCCGTATACACATTTGATATCTTAGTTTGCGTATTTCGCAAAAGTGGCCAAAGAAAAAAAAGAATAAGCTTTTAAGCAAGAGAAAAATAAAGAGCTTGTAAGCAAGAGCCATAGCATGATACCACATTATATATCATATACCATATTGATCATCTTGGAACATTGTGTATGAAACACCGGAACATCATACATAAATAGTATACTTGGGATAGAAAGTTGATATATTTTGCATCTCATAGGTTGTGCACAAGTGTCATATCAGCTTATAGAGCAATCGTGCTAGTGTCTCTCTAGAGTTGTGCAACAGGAGTGTTTTTCGTGGGCTCCAAATTTTGTGTCCATTCCTTGGTTGCACGACACCATTTATCTATGTGTGTGCCTCGTATTGGTATTGGTCTACTTGTTGCATTTGCGAATTTGTGAATCTCTTTCAACATTATTGACTCTTTCTAACAATTGCATCAAATTTGTGTGCCACTTGTCCTAACCGAGCCACTCTATAGGCTTTACTTGATAGGTGTGAGTAAATAAGTCTGGTACCAATTCTACTATTCTTTAATTTCACATTGAGTGAAACGGGATACATCCTCAACTTTGGGAAAAGGTAACTTGGTATTGTTTATCTCATCTCCTACTCACAATGTTCCAAGATGACAACAACGACAGCGGCAGTGACAATGATAACGACAGCGGCAGTGACAGTGGCAGCGGCAGCAACAGCGACAGACCTTCAAGTAGTAATCTTTTTTGTATGCCTGAATCGCTCATGTAAAGACTAGGGGCTGTCAGTATCTTCCATGCTAGGTGGGTTATTCTCACGATGAGTGTTTATTCACTTATCATTCACGAGAGAGTGGCTGGTAAATGGGATGCCGAATCCTATGATCAAAAGTTAAAAACAAAATTGCAAATAATTAAACAAAACTCCCCCAGGATTGTTATTGGTATGGACGGTACCCGTTGTTTCGGATCAGCCGTGAAGTGTGATTGTTGGTGGAAGGGGAGTAAAAACTTTACCATTCCATTTGGGAACCTCCTATAATGTGTCTAGCATGGAAGATGGTGAGAACTCTTGGTTATTATGTTGACAATGAAAGCATGCCTCTCAAAATTATTTTCATCTCTGTTTTAAAAGCTTCGAGCTCTGGCACCTCTGCAAATCCCTGCTTCCCTCTGCGAAGGGCTTATCTTTTACTTTTATGCAAGAGTTAGTAGTATTCCTTCTCATTCCAACCTACTCTTTAGTTGGCAAGCATCATGTGGTGGGGAAAGATCTAAGCATATATGGCCATTCAAATATATTTGATCATGAATTATTATTGTTGACAATTATCTAGATGGTAAATAAGTTGGGAGGCGAAACATTAAGCCCCTATCTTTCTCAGTGTTTAGTGGATGCTATTTGTTCTAAGAATATGCTTTGAGTGGTAGCAATCATGGAAGACTATATGATAGTTGAGTATGTGGGATTTGCTGAATCAAAGCGCTTACATAGACCCTTCCTGAAAATAAGATGAATTGCAATTGTTTGATGATTGAGAACCAAGTTTGTTAGTTTTCAAGAAAGTTTATGATCTATGCTGTAACATATGATTAGGTAAGTTTGTTAGTTTTCAAGAAAGTTTATGATCTATGCTGTAACATATGATTAGGTTGCTACTTGATCATGAGATGTTTTATGAGATGAACTACTTGTGACGCCCCCGATTTGTCCGTACACTAATCATACACGCAAATGTGTACGGCCAAGATCAAGGACTCACTGGAAGATATCACAACACAACTCTAGACACAAATTAAAATAATACAAGCTTTATATTACAAGCCAGGGGCCTCGAGGGCTCGAATACAAAAGCTCGAAAACACAAGAGTCAGCGGAAGCAATAATATCTGAGTACAGACATAAGTTAAACAAGTTTGCCTTAAGAAGGCTAGCACAAAAATAACAACGATCGAAAAGGCAAGGCCTCCTGCCTGGGACCTCCTAACTACTCCTCGAAGCCGAACTCCACGTAGAATCATCCTCGGGATCTTCTGGCTCCTGGACTCCAACAATCTGGTTGCATCATCCGAGAAGAAGGAACAAGAGGGGAAAAGGGGGAGAAAAGCAACCGTGAGTACTCATCCAAAGTACTCGCAAGCAAGGATCTACACTACATATGCAATGGTATCAGTGTAAAGGGGTAATATATGTGGACTGAACTGCAGCAAGCCAGAATAAGAGGGGGATAGCTAATCCAATCGAAGGCTACGCTTCTGGCCACCTCCATCTTGCAGCAGTAGAAGAGAATATAAGGAAGTAACAAGTATCCTCGTATCTCGCAGCCTCCATCTTGCAGCAGTAGAAGGGAGTAGATGGAATAGCAACAACTATCAAAGCTTCTGGCAGCCTCCGTCTTGAGTAGCAGAAGAGTTCACCAAGTAACATCGTAAAACATAATCCTACCCGGCGATCCTCCCGCACATCACCCTGTGAGAGAGCAACCACCGAGTTATATCTGGAACTTGTCTGGGTGTATTTTATTAAGTATCCAGTTCTAGTTGTCATGAGGTCCGAGTACAACTCCGGGTCGTCCTTTTACCGAGGGACACGGCTATTCGAATAGATTAACTTCCCTGCAGGGGTGCACCACATAACCCAGCACGCTTGATCCCATTTGGCCGGACACACTTTCCAGGGTCATGCCCGGCCTCGGAAGATCAACACGTCGCAGCCCTACCTAAGCACAGCAGAGAGGTCAGCACGCCGGTCTAAGTCCTAAGCACACAGGGGTCTGGGCCCATCGCCCAATGCACACCTGCACGTTGCGAGGGCGGCCGGTGAGCAGACCTAGCAACCTCCATTACTAAGGAAGTTGCGTTACGCGGTCCAACCCGGCGCGCGCCGCTAAACCGCTGACGTCAAGAAGGCTTCGGCTGATACCACGACGTCGAGTACCCATAACTATTCCCACGTAGCTGGTTAGTGCGTATAGACCAAATGGCCAGACTCAGATCAAATACCAAGATCCCGATAAACGTGTTATTATGAAATAACCGCGGACAACGACCAGGGCCAGGCCCACCTGTCTCCTAGGTGGTCGCAACCTGCCCTGTCGCTCCGCCACAAAGTAACCATCAGGGGACTGTCGGGAACCCAGGCCCACCACTACCTGGGTGGAACCACCTGCCCCTTCAGCCCCCATATCCGAACCATCATCATGTGTCATGTAAAATGTATGTAGTAATATACCCGTGATCACCCCCAAGTGATCACGGCCCGATAGAATAGCAGGGCAGACGGACAAGGGTGTAGGGCCACTGATGGAATACTAGCATCCTACACTAAGCATTAGGATGGCAGGTAAAGTATCAACAGTTGTAGCAACAATGACAGGCTATGCAGCAGAATAGGAGTATCGAAAGCAGTAACATGCTACACTACTCTAATGCAAGCAGTAGACAGAAGAATAGGCGATATCTGGTGATCAAAGGGGGGGCTTGCCTGGAAGCCGGCAGACGAAAGGAATCTTCGGAAGCGTAGCCGTAGTCGAACACCGAAGCATCAATGGTCTCGGGGTCTATCACAGTATCGGAGTCTACCGAAAATAAGCAACGAAGGGGAAACAAATAAATAACAGAGCAAACAATAGCACACAAAGCATAACAGGGAAATACGCAGTGCTACGTGTGACCTAACGCGGTAGGAGGTGATACTGGCAAGGATGAAAAACATCCGGGAAAGTATTCCCGGTGTTTCGCGTTTTCGGGCAGATGGAACGGAGGGGGAAGGTTGCACGTTCGGTATGATAGAGAGGTGTAGTGGACGAACGGGTTGCGTAGTCGGATGCGTCTCGTCGTTCTGAGCAACTTTCATATATAAATTATTTTCATCCGAGTTACGGTTTAAAAGATATGATTTACTAAAGTATTAAACATTTTCTGGAATTTATTTAATTAATTTAATAGAACATTATCCAGAATAGTGCCTGCTGACGCCATCATGACGTCAGCATGATGTCAGCGGTCAACTGTCTGTTGAGTGAGTCAAACTGACGCGTGGGGCCCGCGTGTCATACACAGATAACTAATTAAACAAATTAATTAGTTTAGCTAACAGATTAGGTAGGTTAGTTAATTGATTATGTTAACTTAATTATAATTAATTAACTTAATTAACCTATTAATTAATTAATTAATATAATAATTTTTTTAATTATATTTTTTTTGTTCTTTTCCCTTTTTTTAAAGGTCCTGGGGCCACGGGGCCCCACCTGGCAGTGGCCCAGGGGCTTAGCGGGGCGGGCTGTTGGGCGCACGGGTGCGGGCGCTCGCACCCGAGGCTACCAGAGGCGGGCGCCGGTGGCCAGCAACCGCGGCGAGCCAGCCGCAGCTGCCGGCGGCGGCGGGCCGCGTGGCCGCAGAGCGGGAAGTACAGGGGGGGCCGTGGGCTCCCGGCGAGGTCGCCGGAGCTGAGCGCCGGACGGCTAAAGCGGGCGCGGCCGGCGGCCAGGGGCGCGCGGCGCGGCAGGTGGCCGTAGCCGCGGCGACAGTTGGGGGCGGGAGAGCGCCGGCGGCGGGGCTAGGCTGTGGCGGCGGAGGTCGTCGGGCGCGGCAGGGCCGGCGGCCTTGGCCGGAGGAGAGGGCCGCGGTGGGAGGCCGGCCGCGCTAGGCACGGCGGGCAGCGACGCGTCGCACGGCGCGGGTGCGCGGGGTTGGCCGGGCATGGCTGTCTCATGGGCAGGGGCGTGGTGAGCCGGACGGCGCGCCTGCGATGGTGGTCCGGCGAGGCCGAGGGCCGGTGGGGGG
>LR738712.1:346083183-346212881 GCA_902687465.1 Secale cereale
GGGGTGGCTGGGGCCGTGTCACACGGCCGGGGCGAGGCAGGAGGGCGCACGGGGCGGCGCGGCTCGCGCGGTGGAACGCAGGCGCGGGCAAGGACGGCCGAGGGGGGGCATCGGGGCACAGGGGTAAGAGGAGGGTGGCTCACAATGGAGCGTAGGGATGGCAGCGGGCTCGCGGTGAGGGAGTTCGTCGAGGCCGCGGAGGGAAGACGACGACGGGTCGGCGACGGTAGGGCGTCCGGCGAGCTGCGACGGCGTCGGGGCCTTCGGAGATGGTGGACGGGGCGAGATGGTGGTGCCCGATCCAGATGTGGATCGGGGGAGGCGAAGTGGGGGCGAGGGGGAATCGTGCGGGGGAAGTGGGGTGTCGGTGGGTTATGGAGTGGGTGGGTGGCCGGTTGGGCCTGACCTGGTGGCCAGCTGGGCCGCGGCCCAGTAGAGGGTTTTCCCCTTTTTTTTGGTTCCTTTTGTTGTGTTTACTTTTTACTTTTTCTTATTTTCTTTTCCTCCTTTCTTTTAGTTCCTATTTATTATAATAATATTAAAATACCAAAGTGGCACCTAAATCGATGTTACAAATTAGGTCACGACCACAAAAAGTTTTATCCCAAAATAATATAGTTTAGGATTTTACAAAATATAAAAGGCATTTAATTAATGGTTTTAGCTACTGTTTTAATTTCTTTAGTGCATTAGAATATTTCATAAAAATGTGGTTTCTCCACCAATATTACTTATGAATTATTTATCACTTTCAGAACATTTTAGTTTTATTGATTTGGAAACTTTAACTGTTTGACGTGATTTTAAATTTGATATTTGAACGGGATTTGTATCATCGCAAGATTAGTAAAAATAATCATGCTGACGTGGCATCATTAGCGGAGGGTTACTGTAGCTTAACTACCCGGGCGTCACAATTCTCCTCCACTACAAGAAATCTCGTCCCGAGATTTAAGCGGTGGAGTAAGGGGGGAAGTTCTGGTTGCGAAATTTTAACGGGTCTTCTTGGTCTTGGTTGCCCTTCTCGAAGAGGTTGACTCCTTTCGTTGATGTCTTCATTCCTCTGCTTCAAGTCATCGTGATCAAGTCGTCATCCTTTCTTCGGGATCTCCATCGTCCTACGAACGCGACCAGGAGGGAAAACTTTGGAGAAACGTATCTCCACGAAGTCTGTGCATACGACGGTGAATTCAGAAAGTGATACACGGAGTACCCTACGCATAGTATTTCAGTGAATCCGTTTAGTGCAATAATCAATGGTACCAAAGTTTCAAACGGGTAGGCAATCATTCGATGCCTAGACAGAAGCTGGAATGGGGCTTGAACAATGTGAATAACATGGTGTTTGATACCAGGATGAAACATAGTAGAATTCAGCTCGTGAATCATATACGAAGCCAAGTGCAAAGGATACATTAGAATCCGGGTTGTAAAGAAGAGTCAGGTTTCGATCCAGTGGACCTGTGGGTTATGGGCCCACCATGTGGGTTGATAGTAGGAAGGGTGAAGACATCTTGCACAGAAAGCAAGGCATGTCAGAGAATAGTCTGTCAGCTAAGTTGGCATCAATGTCGGTACCAAGGACGGGGAACAAAGAGAACCATTGTCTTGCTCGTTGAAACGAGGCGGACCGGTAGGCAAAGTTTTCTTCCAGAGGTGGTTACCGGAATGTTACCAACCATGGTAACAGGGTCTTACCGACAGAGTTGTACAACAAGGTGTTTACATAAGCAGAGTATTACTACTGCTTTGATTATATGTAGATCAAGGAAAGGTTAAACAAACAAATGGAAAGGAAAATTGTGATTACACACAATTATTAGGAGCATACCCATCCCATGGACAAGAAGAATCATGGCAGACAGGGTAGGAGAGCAAGTACCCAATCATTTAGATAAAGAGGCAAGGATTAATCAAGATGTTACCCATACATCGGTGTTTGGATAACTGACCAAGAAACATTTAGCATCACGCCTCCAATGTTCTTGTGGATGAGCGGGGTATCATAGTCATGCTTTGAGGTAGCAATGATATGGTGTTTCAATCAAGGGACAGACTTTGGATACACAAATGATCCATCATGAGCAAGTTATAAATTAAGTCTTACAATTTCCTCCTGGAAGAATAGTTATCCTTGCAGAAGAGAATATAATGATAGGTCCTCCACCCAGGGGTGCTGGGCATGACATCATATTACCGGGTCATCAAAGGACCAATAATATAACTACTGGAAAGTTGGCCCAACCATCATATCTGACCGAGATTCAGATCCGATTGGTGTCATTTTACCTCAGACTCGGGATGTTCGAGAAGAAAAAGGTGCAACACAATTCGACGAAATGACATTGCAAGATTCTCGGGAAATGAACTATGGGAGCGGGTTCCCGAAACAATAGTTCATCATTAAACCAAGGAGAGGATGAAGCGGTGGCTGATGGGCTCAGCGACAATTCATCGAGAGTTCCAAACGGAGGGATTTCCACAATAATGTGAACAAGAAGACGACACTTATCAATTCAAATGATATAATGTTGTATGCTCGAGAAAAACATACGCCATTAATCATTAGGTGAAAGGTGTGCTCGAAATATGACCCTAGGCAGCAAGATCAATGTTAGAGTGATGATTCAATAACCAACAGTCTAAGAACCAACTGTCGATTGTTAACTTCAAAGCAATAGGGTTGCTAGAAGTATAGAACTCAAGCAGCATCGTTAGCATATTGGTATCCCGGTTAAAAACAACACGGGGACCAAGGAATAATGGTGATGGTGAGAAGTATCATCATACCAAGAATTTTTTTAAGAGGTGGAGCTATCCCCACAACATTCTTGACATAAAAGACAGTAATACTTCAATGCAGAACATATTACAAGTTGGAGAGTAAGTTTTAATCATCATGTGGACAAGCTCGCGATGAAAGGGAGTCAAGGGTGTCGTCGATGATAATAGAAATCATCGAGGGCAAAGAGGGTATTTCTCATCATGAACACAGTTGACATCTCAGAAGAAGTCAAAGTGTTGAAGGTGATTCGACACATTTGTCGGGAGGTTTCAAGAGGATGCAATCAAACAACAACGGCAACCAGCAAGAGAATGCCGAAGTGGCAAGTTATAGGATCAATATAAAAGATGCAAGATCGGAACCAACGTTGCCTTTCGAGACAAGCAACATGATGTTGAGAGCTCTACGTAAGTTGTGCTCACACACTGAAGAATTCGTGCACCAAAGAAGGATGAGGTAGCACAGCCAAAGATAGCTAGACAAGGGATGTACCCGATAGTCTAGGAATAAACTAGATTGAGTTTAAGAATTTCCCAGTAACATCCACTAGGGGTGTTGAATTTTTAGAGCAAATTTGATTTACTAAACGGGGTCCTCGGTTGACGGCAACCTAGAACCCGTAGAGTGATTAGGACAAGCAAATGTATTACTTCATCAAAAGTTCAAAAGGTGTGGTGCAAAGGCATGATATCCTCGAGATATCAGAGGGTAAAACTCGAAGGGAGAACACGATAGAAGTTGAACTAGGTCATTGACCTATGACAGTAGATACTTTAACCTTGTCAAAAATTGACGAGGCCTGGAATGGATTTATTCCAGATATATTGAATAAGGACAGCATGGCCGGAACCGTAACTGCAAGGGATCAAATTTATTGACACTGAAAGAATTATTTAGATGAAAAATCATTTGCAAGAAGCTCCCGAGACGGTCTACATCGTTTCCATGGGCATGAACAAAAGTTCAAGGTCGACTCCCATTTCTCCAATGCATAAGTTTCATTTACCTCTTGCTTTGATAAAATTGTAGTGTTGGAATTTTATCCGGTAGAACACCGGAAGGGTATGACTTGTGAAAACCTTTGGGTTCTCACGGATTAGGGGAAGGCATAGGTTCAACCCATCGGGCATCTTAGTAACGTATACCACCAGTTTCAAAAGTAAATACACATGCTCGAAAGCAGAGCATGGTTGGCCAAGTAGAGGATACAATTTACCAAAGGCATTATGTATCAGGGGAAGAACTCAAGGGTTTGATATGTCGGAACGGTCGGATAATAATCCCCAAAAGGATCTGGCAGACCGCAACGAATCAGGTGTGAGTATCGATACTCAACTAGAAGAAGAAATAATTAAAGGAGATCACATCATAGAAACAACTGACTAATTCAACCAAATGCAAAGGAATTATGTTTTCCGAAACAAGATATCAAAAGCAAACGCTCTGATCAAGGATGGATAAGTTGAATACACTTAGTTGGACAATCAATAAAGGTTTGAATTGTCGAGAACCAACTCATGTCCGGAATGACGTCTGAGTCGGAAAGATAATTTTATAAAGGATAATCGGATGACTGTGT
Organism: Secale cereale; assembly: GCA_902687465.1. NCBI lineage: Eukaryota > Viridiplantae > Streptophyta > Magnoliopsida > Poales > Poaceae > Secale > Secale cereale. The sequence goes on from LR738712.1 coordinate 346,087,548, forward strand.
GCATACGCACACATTGAATCAATAGGCTCAACATGGATAAGGCAAGGGATGTTAACGAAGATTACTAGTAACATGGAATTAACCATAATGCAAGCAGGCAAGAATTTCAAGAGTAACAGGCTGCAAAGGATTTTCGAAAGATCAAAAAGTATTCCGAAGGATATTATTAGACACATGAACAATCGAGAAGAACGGATTCTCGATAAATGTGAGGAAATAACCGTAAGGGTTTTCATGTTAAATAAAACTACAAGACAGTATACTCAAGGATTCTGAAGACAACGGAGAATATTTCGAGGCCTCTTGTAACAACAAGAGTGACGAGGAACGATCATGAGAATGACAAATGCACACAGATATCCATAGGGATATATCGGTGGCAGTGAATTGCAAAGGTGACGAGCACAAGTTCTCGGGTTAACAACGGAGAGTATCTTCAGGGTCTTCTGGTGCAGCAGACGATCATCGGTAATAATGTGCTCTCCGGTTGAAAGTGATAACGAGATCCTAATGTTAGATTTAGCAAAATTCATTTATCCCGAATAGAAGAGAGATAAGAGTCCCAGAGTATAGACGAGGAGTAAAAGATCCTAATACCACCCATTGGTGTTGTGGGCCCGTAAGCCACACAACAAGTTAGTAAATTTGTTTTTCAAAGACTAGACTCAACTTCGGCCAAGGAGTTGGAAAGGGGGATTCCTACATGCAGTCGGCTCTGATACCAACATGTGACGCCCCCGATTTGTCCGTACACTAATCATACACGCAAATGTGTACGGCCAAGATCAAGGACTCACTGGAAGATATCACAACACAACTCTAGACACAAATTAAAATAATACAAGCTTTATATTACAAGCCAGGGGCCTCGAGGGCTCGAATACAAAAGCTCGAAAACACATGAGTCAGCGGAAGCAATAATATCTGAGTACAGACATAAGTTAAACAAGTTTGCCTTAAGAAGGCTAGCACAAAAATAACAACGATCGAAAAGGCAAGGCCTCCTGCCTGGGACCTCCTAACTACTCCTCGAAGCCGAACTCCACGTAGAATCATCCTCGGGATCTTCTGGCTCCTGGACTCCAACAATCTGGTTGCATCATCCGAGAAGAAGGAACAAGAGGGGAAAAGGGGGAGAAAAGCAACCGTGAGTACTCATCCAAAGTACTCGCAAGCAAGGATCTACACTACATATGCAATGGTATCAGTGTAAAGGGGTAATATATGTGGACTGAACTGCAGCAAGCCAGAATAAGAGGGGGATAGCTAATCCAATCGAAGACTACGCTTCTGGCCACCTCCATCTTGCAGCAGTAGAAGAGAATATAAGGAAGTAACAAGTATCCTCGTATCTCGCAGCCTCCATCTTGCAGCAGTAGAAGGGAGTAGATGGAATAGCAACAACTATCAAAGCTTCTGGCAGCCTCCGTCTTGAGTAGCAGAAGAGTTCACCAAGTAACATCGTAAAGCATAATCCTACCCGGCGATCCTCCCGCACATCACCCTGTGAGAGAGCAACCACCGAGTTATATCTGGAACTTGTCTGGGTGTATTTTATTAAGTATCCAGTTCTAGTTGTCATGAGGTCCGAGTACAACTCCGGGTCGTCCTTTTACCGAGGGACACGGCTATTCGAATAGATTAACTTCCCTGCAGGGGTGCACCACATAACCCAGCACGCTTGATCCCATTTGGCCGGACACACTTTCCAGGGTCATGCCCGGCCTCGGAAGATCAACACGTCGCAGCCCTACCTAAGCACAGCAGAGAGGTCAGCACGCCGGTCTAAGTCCTAAGCACACAGGGGTCTGGGCCCATCGCCCAATGCACACCTGCACGTTGCGAGGGCGGCCGGTGAGCAGACCTAGCAACCTCCATTACTAAGGAAGTTGCGTTACGCGGTCCAACCCGGCGCGCGCCGCTAAACCGCTGACGTCAAGAAGGCTTCGGCTGATACCACGACGTCGAGTACCCATAACTATTCCCACGTAGCTGGTTAGTGCGTATAGACCAAATGGCCAGACTCAGATCAAATACCAAGATCCCAATAAACGTGTTATTATGAAATAACCGCGGACAACGACCAGGGCCAGGCCCACCTGTCTCCTAGGTGGTCGCAACCTGCCCTGTCGCTCCGCCACAAAGTAACCATCAGGGGACTGTCGGGAACCCAGGCCCACCACTACCTGGGTGGAACCACCTGCCCCTTCAGCCCCCATATCCGAACCATCATCATGTGTCATGTAAAATGTATGTAGTAATATACCCGTGATCACCCCCAAGTGATCACGGCCCGATAGAATAGCAGGGCAGACGGACAAGGGTGTAGGGCCACTGATGGAATACTAGCATCCTACACTAAGCATTAGGATGGCAGGTAAAGTATCAACAGTTGTAGCAACAATGACAGGCTATGCAGCAGAATAGGAGTATCGAAAGCAGTAACATGCTACACTACTCTAATGCAAGCAGTAGACAGAAGAATAGGCGATATCTGGTGATCAAAGGGGGGGCTGGCCTGGAAGCCGGCAGACGAAAGGAATCTTTGGAAGCGTAGCCGTAGTCGAACACCGAAGCATCAATGGTCTCGGGGTCTATCACAGTATCGGAGTCTACTGAAAATAAGCAACGAAGGGGAAACAAATAAATAACAGAGCAAACAATAGCACACAAAGCATAACAGGGAAATACGCAGTGCTACGTGTGACCTAACGCGGTAGGAGGTGATACTGGCAAGGATGAAAAACATCCGGGAAAGTATTCCCGGTGTTTCGCGTTTTCGGGCAGATGGAACGGAGGGGGAAGGTTGCACGTTCGGTATGATAGAGAGGTGTAGTGGACGAACGGGTTGCGTAGTCGGATGCGTCTCGTCGTTCTGAGCAACTTTCATATATAAATAATTTTTATCCGAGTTACGGTTTAAAAGATATGATTTACTAAAGTATTAAACATTTTCTGGAATTTATTTAATTAATTTAATAGAACATTATCCAGAATAGTGCCTGCTGACGCCATCATGACGTCAGCATGATGTCAGCGGTCAACTGTTTGTTGAGTGAGTCAAACTGACGCGTGGGGCCCGCGTGTCATACACAGATAACTAATTAAACAAATTAATTAGTTTAGCTAACAGATTAGGTAGGTTAGTTAATTGATTATGTTAACTTAATTATAATTAATTAACTTAATTAACCTATTAATTAATTAATTAATTAATATAATAATTTTTTTAATTATAATTTTTTTTTTGTTCTTTTCCCTTTTTATAAAGGTCCTGGGGCCACGGGGCCCCACCTGGCAGTGGCCCAGGGGCTTAGCGGGGCGGGCTGTTGGGCGCACGGGTGCGGGCGCTCGCACCCGAGGCTACCAGAGGCGGGCGCCGGTGGCCAGCAACCGCGGCGAGCCAGCCGCAGCTGCCGGCGGCGGCGGGCCGCGTGGCCGCAGAGCGGGAAGTACAGGGGGGGGGGCGTGGGCTCCCGGCGAGGTCGCCGGAGCTGAGCGCCGGACGGCTAAAGCGGGCGCGGCCGGCGGCCAGGGGCGCGCGGCGCGGCAGGTGGCCGTAGCCGCGGCGACAGTTGGGGGCGGGAGAGCGCCGGCGGCGGGGCTAGGCTGTGGCGGCGGAGGTCGTCGGGCGCGGCAGGGCCGGCAGCCTTGGCCGGAGGAGAGGGCCGCGGTGGGAGGCCGGCCGCGCTAGGCACGGCGGGCAGCGACGCGTCGCACGGCGCGGGTGCGCGGGGTTGGCCGGGCATGGCTGTCTCATGGGCAGGGGCGTGGTGAGCCGGACGGCGCGCCTGCGATGGTGGTCCGGCGAGGCCGAGGGCCGGTGGGGGGTGGCTGGGGCCGTGTCACACGGCCGGGGCGAGGCAGGAGGGCGCACGGGGCGGCGCGGCTCGCGCGGTGGAACGCAGGCGCGGGCAAGGATGGCCGAGGGGGGGCATCGGGGCACAGGGGGAAGAGGAGGGTGGCTCACAATGGAGCGTAGGGATGGCAGCGGGCTCGCGGTGAGGGAGTTTGTCGAGGCCGCGGAGGGAAGACGACGACGGGTCGGCGACGGTAGGGCGTCCGGCAAGCTGCGACGGCGTCGGGGCCTTCGGCGATGGTGGACGGGGCAAGATGGTGGTGCCCGATCCAGATGTGGATCGGGGGAGGCGAAGTGGGGGCGAGGGGGAATCGTGCGGGGGAAGTGGGGTGTCGGTGGGTTATGGAGTGGGTGGGTGGCCGGTTGGGCCTGACCTGGTGGCCAGCTGGGCCGCGGCCCAGCAGAGGGTTTTCCCCTTTTTTTTGGTTCCTTTTGTTTTGTTTACTTTTTACTTTTTCTTATTTTCTTTTCCTCCTTTCTTTTAGTTCCTATTTATTATAATAATATTAAAATACCAAAGTGGCACCTAAATCGATGTTACAAATTAGGTCACGACCACAAAAAGTTTTATCCCAAAATAATATAGTTTAGGATTTTACAAAATATAAAAGGCATTTAATTAATGGTTTTAGCTACTGTTTTAATTTCTTTAGTGCATTAGAATATTTCATAAAAATGTGGTTTCTCCACCAATATTACTTATGAATTATTTATCACTTTCAGAACATTTTAGTTTTATTGATTTGGAAACTTTAACTGTTTGACGTGATTTTAAATTTGATATTTGAACGGGATTTGTATCAACGCAAGATTAGTACAAATAATCATGCTGACGTGGCATCATTAGCGGAGGGTTACTGTAGCTTAACTACCCGGGCGTCACACTACTGTTATGATATATAATGATGCTAGAAAAAGTGATTGAAATTATCATTTATAAAACTTGTGCACTTGCTAGCATTCACACTTCATAAATTATTTCTTTTATCATTTACCTACTCGAGGACGAGCAGGAATTAAGCTTGGGGATGTTGATACATATCCAATGTATCTATAATTTCTGGGGTATTCATGCTATTATATTATCCATATTGGATGTTTTATATGCATTTATATGCTATTTTATATGATTTTTGGGACTAACTTATTAACCCAGGGTCCAGTGCCAGTTTATGTTTTTTCCTTGTTTTTGAGTTTCGCAAAAAAGGAATATCAAACGAAGTCAGACCAAACTGAAATTTTACCACAATTTTTATGGACCAAAAGAAGCCTACGGAGTACCAAAGATGCACCAGAGGAGTCCCGAGGCCACCACAAGGCTGGAGGAAGCCCCCCTAGGGCGCATCCCCAATCCTTGTCGACGCCTCATGGGCCCCCTGACTTGTCCCTGATGCCAAAATTCTTATAAATAGGGAAAACCCTGAAAATAAACTTAGATCGGGAGTTCTGCCGCCGCAAGCCTCTGTAGCCACTGAAAGCCAATCGGGAGCCTATTTTGGCACACTGTCCGAAGGGAAAACCATCACTGGTGGCCATCTTCATCATCTCGACGGTCTCCATGATGAGGAGGGAGTAGTTCACCCTCGGGGCTGAGGGTATGTACCAGTAGCTATGTGTTTGATCTCTCTCTCTCTCTCTCTCTCGTGTTCTTGATTTGGCACGATCTTGATGTACCGCGAGCTTTGTTACCGCAGTTCAATCATATGGTGTTTCTCCCCCTGTGTACCTTGTGATGAATTGAGTCTTTTCCTTTGATGTTTTGTTGTCCAATTGAATAAATGGATGTGAGAGCACTTGATGTATGTCTTGCGATGGGATATCCATGGTGACAATGGGATGTTATATTGATCCACTTGATGTGTTTTGGTTATCAAATTGCGTATTCCCATGGTGACATTGGGGTAATCTATGCATAGGGGTTGATACGTGTTTTCATATTCCTTTCTTCGATAGGAATCTTGGGATTCTCTTGAAGTTCTTTGTGTTGGATTGAATATTAGGAATCTGAAATTGTGTGATACATATCGTATAATTAGCCCACGGATACTTGTGGTGACATTGGAGTATCTAGGTGACATTAGGGTTGATTGATGTGTGTCATGTGGTGTTATTTTAGTACGAACTCTAGGGATGTTTGTGACACTTATAGGAATAGCCAAATAGATTGATCAGAAAGAATAACTTTCAGGTGGTTTCGTACCCTACAAGCAATTTGATCTTATGTTCTCCGTGATAGTAACTTGGGAGTGATTCTTTGTTGCATGTTGAGGGATTGTTATATGATTCAATTATGTTATCATTGTCGAGAGAACTTGCACTACTGAAAGTATGAACCCTAGGCCTTGTTTACAAGCATTACAATACTGTTTTTGCTCACTTTTATCATTAGTTACCATGCTGCTTTTATATTTTCAGATTACAAAAACCTATATCTACCATCCATATTACACTTGTATCACCATCTCTTCCCCGAACTAATGCACCTATACAATTTACCATTGTATTGGGTTTGTTGGGGACACAAGAGACTCATTGTCATTTTGTTGCAGGGTTGCTTGGGAGAGACCATCTTCATCCTACGCCTCCCACGGATTGATAAACCTTGGGTCATCCACTTGAGGGAAAATTTCTACTGTCCTATAAAACTCTACGCTTGGAGGCCCAACACGAGGCTACTAGAAGAAGGTTTTGTAGTGGAGATCAGACAACCACTGGACGACTGGTATGGATCGGACATCCTACGCCTGGAGACTCCACTAGCCAGATTGACTCCAGCCCAGGCAACCTACAATGCCAGGACGACCGCCAGACACCGGACATCTGACCCCCTCGAGCAACCGCATGGCCGAGCTCCACTGGACGTCTGACAAGTCCATCATAGAAGGAAAACATTGGATGTCCGAAGACTTCCGGATGACCGGACACCCGCGAGCGACCGGACGACTGACAGCCGTCAGACGTTCGACGCCTGTCTGCGCACAGTGTATCAGGCCCGAGGCCCATGTATCCCTCTCTCCCACTTACCCCCTCGTGGCCCTAGATTATATATACTCCTCCACCTCCTAGATAGGGTTAGCATTGTGATTGATCATTTTAGACCTAGATCTTAGCTCATCTTAGTGGTTCTACTCCTACGAGAGATCGCGGCCTCCCTACGGAGAAGATCCACACCGGATTCAAGACCTCCTCACGGAGAAGACCCCCAAGACCTCCTCGCGGAGAAGACTTCCTTTGTATCGCCCTTTATTGAGTTCGGATCATTATGTCACTCTTGTTTCATCGATTTAGCCCATGTGTGATCGTTCTCATCGTTCTTGAGTGTTTTTCCTTGTGATTTCTCTCCGTTCTTCCCCGTGTTCATTGTGTTCTTCGTGGGATCCCCTCCATTTTGTGAAAGATCGGCCTTAGGGTCTCCACCCTACATCCGATGGGGTTTTCCAGAATTCTTTGAAAATACTTTTGTCTCCATCACCATGCATATACCCGTCCCATTCGCGTAGCAACTACTTTAGCATCCTAAATACTCCAACCGCATAACCCTCATAGGAAGTTAATGCACCATGCAAGTATCAACAAGGAAGTAACAAAGGCAACCCACCAAAGTGGTTACCATCTCATCATGATTCCGATGCAACAATAATAAAGTGTTATATGACATGCATAAAAGGGATTTTAGAGACATGGTCAAAGGGCTTCTTTCCTAGGTCAACAAAGTCCTCAGGGTCATCAAATATCTCTAGTCCAGCTCCTTTTTCAACTTTGTAATCTAACGTCACAAAGTAACGCGCACACAATAAGACAATAGCACAAACAGAAAAACCAAAGTGCACATAAAACGTCCATTATTTTTGTTAGCTAATAGAGTGAAAACTAAGAATGCAAAAATTCTTAGTTTTGGATTTAGAGCTATAGAATCAGATATATGTATTTTTAGAGGTGGGTTTAAATGCTCAAATTTGAATTTAAATTTGAACAGTACAAAAAAGGATGTTGGATATATATGAAAGTCACACCATTAAGTAGGTGGGATTTATAGAAGAATATAGGAGTTGGAATCCTTGCATTTGGATAATTATTTTATTCTGTGGAATTTTTCGAAAACAACTGTTAAAAGAAAACGAAAGAGTCTGAGGGCTATTGGGCCTAAACAGATCCAGTCGGGCTGGCCTGCAGCTGAGCTGGCCTAGGCGAGCCGAGGCGCACGCACCTGCCTGGGTTTAAACCCAACAAGCGGAGCCCAGCTGCTAGTGACAAAGAAGGGAAGGGAGAGAGTGGTGAGGATGACAGGTGGGCCCCACCTGTCATCTCCAATCTCACGGTAGAGGGGCCAGCATGCTCACCGACGGTGTTGTGGGGCCCGAAGGGAGGGGTGGATGGCACCGTTGAGCTCAGAGCGGGGTGGCCGGGTTCGCTGGTGACGAGGAGATAGGGCAGCGGCGCTTTGGGAGGCGACTGTCGGGGTCGTCCCTCACTACAAACGGGGTAGTATAAGGAGGGGAATGGTTCAGGGGCTTGCTGTGGTTCCAAATCAGGTGAGAACGGAGGCAGAGCATACATGTACCGCGTGTTCTTCGGCGAGCCGAGGCGGCGGAGCTCAAGTTTGATCTCCAGCTCGGGCGGCTCCGGGGATGAACGGGCGGCGGAGGAGGATGATTAGGATTGGGAGATGGTGATTGGAATTGAGAGAAGGGCTCAGGAGTCCCTTATATTGCGAGGGTGAGGCTCACCGTGGATGGCCTCCACTAACAGCCGCGAAATCGACTCAGGTGGCCATGAGGAGGAGCTAGGGCTGCTCTGCGATGTTTGTGGGGCTGGTGCAAGATGCTGGGAAGGGAGAAGAGGAGTGGAGCGAGGTGGAGGTGGGCCCGTGCTTGAGCAGACATTGGCAGGCTCGGGCGGCGCCCTGTTGCGGACACCGAGGTGGTCCTGCTGGTGTGCGGGAGGAGCTTGAGGTGGTCGGGAGCCTCGGGTAGGATGTGGCTACAATCCTATGGTGCACTGTAGGGTGCTCCAGAGTGCCCATATGGCCGTCATGGCCAATCCCCTACGCGCTCTGGAAGCGGGCACCTTGTCCATTAGCCACTGACTGGTCTCAAGATGCCCTTTAGTAGCTTAGGGTGTAAGTCAAGGGTAAAAGTAAGAGGGAGGAAGAGAGAAGCTCTTCCATGGTGAAATCAAAGAGGTATCTGGGGCGGTTTATCCCATCCAACGATTGAGCAGAATCTTGGGGTTATCAAGGGAGGTAAGAGGGGTATAGGAGGGACTATGGTAAAAATTTGGGGTCAAGGAGAACTAGGTAAGTGGCCCAAATAGTAACTTTTGGAAAACAATTGAAGGTGTTTGATGCTAGTTTGGTCAAGCAAAGCAATTCTCCTTGTTGTAATATTTAACAGGGGTAAATGTTAGATAGAATTGAGGTGGTTCACCAAGTTTGAGATAATTTAGAGAAATTTTCCAATGTAACGTTGGCATACCTTAGAAATCAACAGAAATGGTTTTTCCTAGATTTAGTCATGCAAATTATTTTCTCCATGATACACCACTTGGTGTAGTGCCATCATTTGAGGATTTTAGCATGTCCACAAAAATTGGGATCAAAATGAGAACGTTAGCAATGTATAATTGCTCAAATTTGGTTCTGGACAGAGAGGTTTTTGGGGCACTTTTGGGTACCAAAACTATTTGGACGGGAATGAAACTTGTCAAGATCCTCAAACTAGGCATCTGTGAGTTGCTAGAATCTTCCTATATTTATTTGACAATATTTCTTATAGAAATATTTCAAATACTTGAATTATGCAGAAATGGTTTTGGATGGTGTAATCCAATATTTTGATCATGACCATAGGTTCAAACTCATATATATGGATAATATATGTCCACTGAGTCTCCCTAAAGTTTATCAAATATATTCGAAACATTAAAATAATTATAACCTATTAAAGACCATTTCCAGCCTTAAGAAAAATCCTTTAACTAAAATAGTAAAATATGTTTGAAAATAATATTTTTGTGGTTTTTGTAAGTTCTATATCTAATAGGAGTCAAATATGTTTCTTGAAAGATTTTTCACACGCTTAATTATGTACTTCTAGTTCAAGTCTCAATTCAGGGTTTTTGGAAAACCAAATTCAGAAAATACTTTTTGGCCAAATTATTTTTGTAAGAAAATACTATTATGTCCTATACACATGGCATGATAATTGGGCAAAGTTTTGGATCAAGGAGAATGAGTATAAGAGTTGGAGGATTCGTTTCATTTTTAGAGCACTTGCAAACGGTACACAAAAATCCAATCAAAGCAGATACCAGAACACTCAAAGTTTTTGTCAAACCACATTTTATCAAGATTTATTAGCTGAAGTGTTGTGGCATGAAAATCAGGGTGTCATAGACCTACCCTCTTACAAGAATCTCGTCCCCGAGATTCCAAACTAGGCACATAAAGGAATACAGAAACTTAGATCTGGGGTAGTCTTCACGTCCTCATAGTAGTTCTACTTCCGTGTGGTGTTCCGTTGAACCTTGAAGTACTTGAAGTTGCGGCTTTGTGTATGACGTTCTGCTTGATCCAAGTTTCTAATGGGTCCCTCATGGTAGGTTAGATCGGGCTGGAGGTCGATGGCTCGGTGATCGATGCCCTTGTAGAGATCGGGCTTGTCAGGAAGTTGAAATACTTTCGGGGTTGTGACACATGGAAAACGTTGTATGCATCGGATAACTCAGGTGGAAACTCCAGCTAGTAACTGTCTTCTCTTCGTCTTCAAGTGATCTCGAAGGGGGGGGGGATAGATAAATCTTGGTGTGAGCTTCTTTTTGGCATGGAAATCCTTGGTTCCTTTGAGAGGAGTGGGTTGCAGATACACATGGTCTTCAACGCGGAAGTTTACTTCTTGACGATGGTGGTTGCTATAGTTTTTCCTCCTTGACATGGAGATCTTCAAATGTTCTCTAGCCAGTTGAACAACTCTTCTTCCATCTTCGGGTAGACAAGTAGGTCACTAAATAAAGATGACAACCAACTTGTCCAAGTACGCCCTGAAGACTTTGTTCATGAGGTACATAAAGTAGGTTGCGGTATTGGTGGTGGTCACGGTTGAGTATGGGCCAAGGTATTCTCGACCTAGAGCCAAATACCATGGTCATGATATGACCATGTTGTGGCTTGGTTAGTCTTAAGGGTTTCAAAGTTTCTAGGGTGCGAGTGAACATTTATCATCTTATCCTTGAGCATAGTTTCTGAGAGGCCAACAATTATATCTAGTCCTTCAAACAAATCACCTTATACCACCGAAAGAAGCATCTCGTATAGATCAACTCCAATCATCACTCATGATATTCATATCCCCATGACTCTTGAGTGGAGGTCTAACAAAATCATACATGTCAACTATACCAAACTCATATGTATGGTTATCCTCATGTAAAAATCCATGGGTAGAGCATACATGCTGCTAAGGTTGAATTAAACACGACAATCCAAGTGCTTAACCTATTCTTCCAAGGTCCTAGATAGTGCATCTCTATCCTAAGGAAACACGTCTTATACCAATCCAAGATCTTGTTTCCTTCCAATGAATCAACTCCAACAGCCCATTAACTTCCATCAATCACTACATAATTCATTAATTCAACATATCCAATGTCTATGGTGTACCACATGATCTTCTGAAGTCCCTATTATCCCTGAATACTTGAAAGGGATATGTTTACTATAGTAAGTCCACCAATTTCCATTATTAGGGTCAAGTAACCTCTAACGTCAAGCTTATATAGATCCCTAAATCAATTCCGACAATTAATCGAATCTCCTAGTTATTGTCCACCGAGAAACATGGTATCATGATTTAGGGATCATAGGAGATTTTCAGTCTAAATGCAATTTACTCCGAACCATTTAGACTGACTCAACATCTATACTCAGCTAGGATCACCTATTCAATCCAAATCTCATGTCCTACGAGAATTCCTGCAAGTTTCCCCCAATTCATTATTGTAATGTCAACTTTCTCCTGTCAATATCCCCTGGCTAAGTCAAATCCTTATACTTCCAATAATTTCAGTTTGCGATCATAATTGTCCTACTAAATTCAATTTAACTAGGGGGTAATTAAAGCTATGCTACTCTATTAACATGATTCCACCAAGTTCATCTACAAACATGAGAGTGTCATAATCCACCAAACAGTCTCAAATACTTTCTCAAGGTTAGTATAGACTCATCAACTTATACAACCTCAATTTGACCTTCCATATGGCATCGTTAGTTCTGGTGCTATCTTAGGATGATAATGTACTCGTTCACTATGTCCACTAGTTCCACAATGAACCCAGTGATGAGAAAAGGTTACTGAAGCTTAACTTGTTCTCTTGTAATTCCATAGTTAAGACATGGTTAAGGACTTGATTTGGGTTATCTCGTGAAGTCTCGAAGGGTCTATGGATGTGTTTCCAGTCTTGAGGGGTAAACATAACTCTACGGGGTTGCACTTGGTCGAGGAGGCTACAACAAAAGTCTTCAGTGCTAGTTGGTTGCCGAAGTAGAATCCTTGGTGCATCCTGTCTTGCTGGTCTTCAGTTGATTAGAGAGATGAGAGGGAAAAGTAGCATAGATGGGGGGATGCGTAAAGTGGGGTGGTGTAGTGGAAGTGCAATCAAATAAGTGTCGAAAGGGCCAAACAGAAATAACAATATAAGGCAGGTGATACAGTCGTGTACTTGTTGCCTAGGGCAAAAGTGCGACTTATATCAAAACTCAAACAGAGATAAACAAGCAACACACAACATGGTTCCCTTTGAACCATTGCACAGACTCGACTTCGCATAGGGGATACACAACTCATCCTACCGTAGGGGTTATCGCACTCGGTAGTCATGCGTTGCTTCGTATCTCGTGCAGTTTTCTGGGTTTTGCTCTGGTGTCACTGCGTCTCTTGTAGTTGTTCGATGAAATGGTCCAGGTTGGGCTTTGAGAATCTTCAACAACTTCTCGCCCGATGAGGTGATTCGGTGAAGGTGTCTCCTCATAGTTGGCATTGACTCGGTCTTCTGTTGTCCTCTTAATCATGATGATCCCTTTTGCCTTATAAGGCGTCAACGGTACCACTTAGGCAATCCTTTATGAAATGACATTAACAAGGTATAGTAGATGTCCAATCTGTCGGACACATTGTTGACAGTGTCGTCAGAAGAGCAGGGGATGCCGAGGACCGTTTTCCTGCTCACTATGGTGAGGCGGACCAAATGGCGAGGTTCTCATCCACCGGTCGTTTCCGATACAACAATGGTAAGGACAGGGTGTCTCTATTAGCGATGTGTATCATGATCTTGCATAGCTTATTTCCTGGTCATCATAGGCCAAGGTTGCATCATCCCATGGCAGTATCAAGGGTGTCACCCTCTTCTGGGTGTTGGGTTCCTCATTCCTTGAGAAGGTGTCTTTTGTCTTGTTGTGATGTCGCCAAACTTGTGTTCAGAAGATGTGAGTGAATGCCTGGCAAGGCGTCTTCCTTCTAGATTATCCACGAGGATTACAAGGAATCTCATGGTCACGGGCATGAGGGTAGTAGCGACCGTTGGCAAAAGTTATGAAGGGGAAGAGGTCAATAAGGAAAATATATCTTAGTTTTCTAAAAACTCAGAAGGGAAGAGAAGTAAACATAGGATTTGGAAAATTATTGATAGTTTTGGAAGTATTTTTACGCTAACTAACGACCATTATAACTAAGGTTTCCGACAGTCAGGATGGCTCTAATACCAGCTCTGTGGGGACCCCAACTCATAAGTCGTGATTACCGAATGCACATGTACAGTGATCCCAGAGATCAATGCTCACTGAACACATAGAAGCTGAATAACAAGAGTCTTACATCCATACATACCGTCTTACACAAATTATGACCATTATGGTCAAGTCTTCATAAACTCACAGCAAAAATCTTCAACGATAGCGTGAACCCATGCCATCTACCTTAACCCTATAAGTATTCTGACTAGGAAAGCGCCCTAGCTCACATGTTCGTCACCAAAGAACTCTTCTTCCTATCCTGTTGTTTCAAGCCTGGCCAATAAAATAACCAGTGGCAAGCCAATGAGTACTTTTAATGTACTAGCAAGAAACCCATGTTTTGGAACAAGATACAGCAATGCATGATATAGCACTAAGTAGGTAATTTTACATAAAGCTGGTTTTGAGTGCAACGATATGTTCTAACACCTTGTAAAGCATGCATCAAAAGAATTTATATATTCATGTGAACAGTCCATAGATATCAACATAAACAGAGTTTGATTTAACTCCAGCTTAATCAACATTTCAAGTCATTCGACTTGACTCAAATGGTTCTCTCCATACAACCACACACAAAGACCAGGTTTCGTAAACAATGGACGTAGCCCAAGAGCAGTTATCCAACCAAGCTTGATCGTGGACACAACTATTCTTATAGTTTTACACTCTGCAGAGGTTGCACACTTTACCCACAAGATCCGGGAAGCTTTCGTGTCATCCACGACCCACTATACCTCAATTACCCGGGGTAAGCACCCATTCACTACCTTTCCCTAGACGCCACGAACATGGAGTCCACTCGATTGATATCAACCACCCGTTCCACAATCATGCTCACATGTTTAGTTCTGTGGAGCCACACTCGCATATTCAACACATCTCACAAGAACAAGGGTACCAACGGTGTGTCCGGTGCCCGGTGAAAATAGTCATGGCTGCCTGTCCAAGCATGACCCCGTCCTGAGAGTGACCACGCCACTCCCGTCACTAGTAATGTGTCCTCCATGCTAGCGCGGACTAGGTAATCAATAATGCCCTTTCCCACATACGGGTAGAGTGGTTGCGCATGTAAGGTTGGAGTAACGGTCGCAACTTAAACCAATCCATTTTCGAAAACAACACACTCACTTGCCTCGGTACACCACTTTGTCATCAAGTGGTTACATAGCTCAACATCTCCCTCGGGCATTAGTGGCACTCGATGGGGTTTTCCATAAGTCTTTGAAAATACATTTGTCTCCATCACCATGCATATACATGTCCCATTTGCGTAGCAACTACTTAAGCATCCTATCTACTCCCACCCGCATAACCCTCATAGGAAGGTAGGGTCATGCACAATGCAAGTATCAACAAGGAAGTAACAAAGGCAACCCACCAAAGTGGTTACCATCTCATCATGATTCCGATGCAACAATAATAAAGTGGTATATGACATGCATAAAAAGGGTTTCAAAGACATGGTCAAAGGGTTGCTTGCCTGGCTCAACATAGTCATCGGGGTCTTCAAATGTCTCTGGTCCATCTCCCTCGTCAAGTTCGTAATCTAACGTCGCAAAGTAATGGGCACACACTAAGACAATAGCACAAACAGAAAAACAAAAGTGCTCATAAAACATCCACTTATTTTTGTTAAATAATAGAGTGAAAACAAAGAATGCTAAAATTCTTAGTTTTGGATTTGGGGCTATAGAATCAAAGATATGGATTTTTAGAGGTGGGTTTAAATGCTCAAATTTGAATTTAAATTTGAACAGTACAAAAAAGTGTGATGGATATATATATGAAAGTCATACCATTAAATAGGCGGGATTTTTAGAAGAATATAGGAGTTGGAATCATTGCATTTGGATAAATATTTTATTCTGTGGAATTTTTGGAAAATAAGTATTAAAAGAAAAAGAAAGAGCCTCAGGGCTATTGGGCCTAAACAGATCCACTTGGACTGGCCTGCAGCCGAGCTGGCCTGGGCGAGCCGAGGCGAGCTGAAAGGATCGAGAAGAGGGGTCTAGAGGGGGTGATTAGACCCTTAACAAGCAAAAGTGGAAGTTTTAAATTTCTTCAAGTTGTGGTAGAGTTTTAGCACAAGTTTAAGCATTCATAATACACTTCAAGAAAGCATGGCAAGAGTATGAGCAGTGAAAAGAGTAAAGCCTGCTAATTGCAAGAATGTAAAGGGATGGGATTGGAGAGTGCAAACACAATGAAGACACGGAGATTTTTGGCGTGGTTCCGATAGGTGGTGCTATCGTACATCCACGTTGATGGAAACTTCAACCCACGGAGGGCTCCACCCACAAAGGGTCCACGAAGAAGAAACCTTGTCTACCCCACCACGGCCATCGCCTACGAAGGACTTGCCGCATTCGGGTACATCTACACGTAGTAGGCAATCTCCTTGCCCTTACAAACTCCTTGGTTCAACTACACAATATTAGAAGAGGCTCCCAAATGACACCTAACCAATCTAGGAGACACCACTCTCCAAAACGTAATAGAAGGTGTGATGATGATGAACTCCTTGCTCTCGTGATCCAAATTATAGTCTCCCCAACACTCAACTATCTCTCTCACAGATTTGGCTATGGTGGAAAGATGATTTGAGTGGAAAGCAACTTGGGGAAGGCTAGAGATCAAGATTCTTGTGGTTGGGTTGGAGTGTCTTGATCTCAACACATGAGTAGATGGTTCTCTCTCAGAAAATGAGTAGTGGTAGTGTAGGCACGTTTTGATGGATGTCTCAGAAATGGAGAAGTGGGTGGAGTGGTATATATAGCCTCCACACAAAATCCAACCGTTACACACATTTGACCCAACACGGTCAGACCGAATAGAAGAACTCTGTGAGACCGATTTAGTTCAAAATGTGATTGTTAGGAATTTCGGTGGGACCGTCATGATCAACTCGGTGGGACCGATGTGCTAGGGCTAGGGCAAAAGCTCATCTCGGTGAGACCGATTGCATGAACTCAGTGAGAGCGATTTCAGCAAAGATCAGACGGAGAGTTAGTGAGAAAAACTTGGTGGGACCGATTGCACATTTCAGTGAGACCGGAATAATTACAACGAGCAACATAGAGTTTGCAAGGCCATCTCGGTGAGACCGAGATCCATATCGGTGTGACCGAATTGTCTAGGGTTTTTGGCAGTGGTATGTCAAGTGAACTCTATGGCGCCGGATATATCTAATCGGTGGGGCTGAGTTTGACTTTGGTTTTTAGACATATTTGGAAATGAGAAAGTGGTTGAGCGTTTTGGAGCAATATCGCTAAGCACTTTGAGCAAGTAGACCATTAATCAACACCTCATCCCCTTTTAATATTATTGGGTTTCCTATGGACTCAATGTGATCTTGGATCACTAAAATGAAAACGAAGAGTCTTGAGCTTTTGTCAATCTTTGTCCTTAGCATTTTGAAGTGGTTCCACATCCTCTTGTCCATGCCACACCATTGTTGAACTCATATGAAATATACTAGATAAATATATTAGTCCAACAAGAGATATGTTGGCATTAATTACCAAAATCACCCAGGGAGCACTTGTGCTCTCAATCTCCCCCTTTTTGGTAATTTATGACAACATACATCAAAGCTTTGGATAAAAGATATGAAGAGTAACTAGTGAAGCTTTGGGAAGACATGTAACATGCGTAGGCTCCCCCTACATGTATGCAATCATGTGAAGATGGAATATAAGAACATGTGAATGCATAAGCATGTCATAGCAAGCAATGAGTTACATGTATCTTGGCTATATGCATCAGAGCAAATGAGCAAATGATGTAGATAAAAGGAAGTGTACCTTCGTGTTCATGAATCCTTCTTCGAAACAATATGTACATCAGCAAGAGATCATCATGCACATGAGTGTGATGCATACACTTACCTTGTGGTCTTGAGCTGGCTTTGGAAGAGGTGAACTTGAGAAAAAAGGTTAGATAACACAAGAACACTCTAAATAAAGCAAGTATAGAGATTCACAAGAGTACTAAGACTGGGATGACATGTAATGATTGAGTACTTAGTACTCCATTTGGATATAGACATGTCCCCAAACATTTAAGGATATGCAACGAATTTTTAGAGATTTTCTTCCCTAGATATGGACTCTTTCTCCCCCTGGATCTGATATTGGATAATGGGAGAAGGTAGGGTAAGAGAAAATAATAGCAAGAAAACACAGAGTAGGAAATGCTGCAGACAACCTAATATTGACATGTCTTTCCCCTCTTAAAGACATGTGACTTCTCTCCTCTTGGTAAGTGTGCATCTTTTTAGAAGAGACTTTGATGCTCTCTCTCTCTCTCTCTGATAAGCTTTGATTGAGATTTGATGTTCTCTCTCCCCCCTTTGACATCATTTCCATGAAGGGTTACTTCAGGAATTTGAGTCAAGTAGGTTTGGTCCTTAAGAGATACTACAGAGCAGCATGTAGCTTGAGATGCGGGTAGAGGATAAGAATCATTGAGTGGAGATGGAGAAGAATTAGGAAAAAAGTAATGGCCAAAAAATTCAGCAGTGAAATCGGTGACACTGAGTGGTTTTTATCGGTAGATACGAGTGATCAGAGCAGCTAAGAGTGCGCATCAGTCGGACCGAGCCAGTCCTTTTCGGTTGAACGATGAACAATATACAAGGAGTCCTTGTGCTCTAGTCTAGCCGATAGGCTGGAATCGATGTGTCTGAGTTTAGTGCAGAGAAAATGTTTTGTCAACTCAGCTCACTTGGAAAATGAAATTTCACAAGGATTTGCAATGAATTAAATGCAGAAAATACAGAGAAAATATACAAAAGAAAGAAAGATCCAGATGAACTCACTAGAGAACTTCATCTAGAAGAGGTCAGTGACCAAGTCATCCATGTTAGAGTATATTAACTTAGGAGTCAAGTGAGATCACTTGATCATAGGTCATACTCATCATTTAAGTACTTTGATGTATTCTCATCTCGTTGAGTTGCTTTGACTCATGACTTGGAGTAAAGCTTTTCTAAGATGGAATGACATACCTTGGGTGGTGTTGATTTTGATCATGTAGCTAAACTTGTGTTTGATGATCAAGGTTGGTGTCGTCCATCAAGAGTTTGGAACATCTCTTGTAGATTGATTTCATCTTCCTACATGGGTTAGTCTTGCAAGGAAAAGCACATATGTATCCAAAATGACAATCATGAGACTTGGTACCAAATGAAATTTGATATATATAAATTATCAAAGGATATGTTCAGTGGATTCATGCTTCCTTGTAATCACCAACCATATCATAGGGACTTGGTGATGTAGGGATTGCTCAATATGTGAGTGGCTTGCAGTCACATAGATTTGAGTTCATCCAAGTACCTACAAGGATTAGATAACATGTAAAGGTACAAATATAGATCCAATACATTTGATCATCATCATAAGAGAAATATCAAGTATTAGTCACAAAACACTCATGCCTAGCATGTATCCAAATGGAGTTCGTGCCTAGTTAGAGAATATTGCACGGGATTGTGAGCAATCTTAATACCACTCTCATTATCACAAAGCAATCGAACATGTTTCACATATATCCCACAATCCTTAAGGGTTTGGGTCATCCAAAGTAATGGAGCACAACATGATCCGGCCGCAACGTATTCCGCTTCGGCGGTCGATAAGGATACCGAGTTTTGTTTCTTGGAGGACAAATATGCAAGGGATCTACCAAGAAATTGACAAGTACCCGAAGTGGACTTTTTATCAACCTTGTCACCGGCATAGTCCAAATCGGAGTAGCCAACAAGATGAAAAGAAGACCTCTAAGGATACCAAATGCCAAAGTTTGGTGTATGAATTAAGTATCTCACTATCCTTTTCACAGCATTAAGATGACATTCATTAGGGGCCGCTTGATATCATGCACACATGCACATACTTAGCATAATATCGGGACGGGAGGCACATAGATATAATAATGAACCCATCATGGAGCGGTAAACCTTTTGGTCAACCGCTTTGCCATCCTTAATCAAGTCAAGATGTCCACTAGTAGGCATGGGTGTTTTCATACCTTTGCTTTCTTGCATGTTGAACTTCTTGAAAAGGTCCTTGGTATACTTCGTTTGAGAAACAAAGGTACCTTCCCTAGTTTGCTTGATTTGCAAACCAAGAAAAAATTGAGTTCACTCATCATAGAAATATCAAACTTCTCCGACATTAGGCTTCCAAACTTTTCAGTGAAATGAGGATTAGTCGAACCAAATATGATATCATCCACATAAATTTGGCACACAAATAATTCACCATTAACCATTTTAGTAAAAAGTGTAGAATTAAGTTTCCCAATTTCAAGCCTTTTTCGATAAGAAACTTTGTTAAGCATTTATACCATGCTCTAGGAGCTTGTTCAAGACCATAAAGGGCTGTGGAGTTTGTAAACACGGTTGGGTTTCTTGGGATTAACAAAGCCAGGGGGTTGCTTAAAATAAACTACCTCCTCAATTTCACCATTTAAAAAGGCACTTTTAATGTCCATTTGGTATAAAGTAATATCATGGTGATCGGCATAAGCAAGTAAGATGCGTATGGACTCAAGTCTAGCAACGGGGGCATATGTGTCACCGTAATCCATACCTTTGACTTGAGTGTAGCCTTGGGCGACGAGACGGGCCTTGCTGCGTACAACTTGTCCATATTCATCTTGCTTATTCCGAAATACCCATTCGGTTCCAATGACATTGTGCTTGTCTTCGGGCTTCTCAACCAATGTCCATACTTAGTTTCTCTCAAAGTTATGTAGTTCCTGGTGCATAGCATTCAACCAATCCGGATCAACAAGGGTTTCTTCAACCTTCATAGGTTCAACGTTAGAAATGAATGATTAATTTTCACAGAAGTTAGTTTAATGATATTTAGAGCGAGTGATTCTACCGGTTTGAATGTCATTGTAGATTTATTCAACGGGATGATCTATTGCAATTCTTGGTCTAACTCGCGAGAGATTTTGTGTAATGCCCAAGATGCGCCTATATCTCCTACGTGTCGAGGCACGACTTAGAGGCATAATCACATTTTGGTATGATCGCAAGATGGTCATCTTCACACATTCCCATGTATAAGAACAAAGGGGAAAATACATAGTTGGCTTACAATCGCCACTTCACACAATACATACATAAGTCATACATTCATCCAAGTACAAACATAGTCCGGCTACGGACGAATCGAAATGAAAAGAAGATAACCACCCACTATGCCCGATCGGCCCTAGTAGGAACCACCACTGATCGTTGGGATATGTCACATACATTCACCCACACTCCTCATCCCACTTGAGTTCCTGGTCACCACTTGTTCCGTACTCGGTTGTACCTACACCTGTGTTTGTAGTAAACTGTGAGTCACGAGGACTCAGTAATCCCATCCCCGGGTATCAAAACTATCAAAGCCTTTGGGTAAGGAGGAAGTGTATAAGTGGGCTGCTGCAAGCACTAAGCGTAGCTGAGGTGGCTAGCTTACGTAACTTCAGAGCGAGAAGAGAAGTGAAAGCCATCGGTCGTGAACTAATCATGATCACTAGATGATCCTGTTGACCTACGAGTCATTCATAACACAACCGTGTTCTCTTCCCGAACTCCCTTGAAAAGAGACCATCACAACTACTCACACGGTAGTGTATTATGTTTGAGGTTTTGTGTCAAGTTATCTACAACCGGATATTAACATATTCCAATCTGCCACATAACCGTGGGCACGACTTTCGAAACATCACAACCCTGCAGGGGTGTCCCAAATTAGCCCATCACAAGCTCTCGCAATCAATAGAGGTAAAACCCCCTTATCTTAGGACTCCCCGATCAGACTCGGAATCCCGGTGTACAAGATATTTCAACAATGGTAAAACAAGTCCAGCAAGACCTCCCGACGTGCCGACACCCTGATAGGAGCCGCGCGTATCTCGTCTCAGGCCACAATCGGATGAGCAGTCCGTACAACTAAAACCAATCCTTGAGTTTCCCCATGGTGGCGCTGCAAGGGGCTCTAGTTTGGACCAACACTCATGAGGAGCACTGGCCCGGGGTTGTTAATTAAGTCATCGGGTGCTAGCTGGTCCCTATGCAAGTTTTTAGTTATTAGGCAAATGGTAAAACCAAAGTTGGGCCTTGCTGGAGGAGTTTCATTCAAAGCGAACTATCAAGGGGGGGCCATAATCCCCAACCGCGTTAGTAACGCAAAATCAAGGAACATAACACCGGTTTATAGGTTCTTAAGGCGGCATGAGTGGAACAAAACACCGAGGAAAAGGCCAATCATTTCACCCATTGCCATGTATATAGGTGCATTATTGTAAATAATAGATATTGTGTTATTCCCAAAAACCCAATCCACATGAAGCAAACTTCATCTTCACCTGCAACTAACAACTCTATAAGAGGGGGCTTGATCAAAAGCATAACTTAGCCAAACAATGGTTTGCTAGGTAGGTAGTTAGAGGTTTCATGGCAAGGTGGGGACTGACATGCAAAAGGATAGGTATCGCGACAAAGCAATAGAGCGAGGCATCTAGCATAGCAACAATAGAGCTGATATCAAGGAATGGTCATCTTGCCTGGGATCCCGCAAGGAAGAAGAACAAGTCCATGAAGAAGACAAACGAACGTAGTCGAACGGATCCTCACAACTTCGGAACGGAATCGAAGCTAACGAGAGAGGCAAACCAGAGAGAAGCAAACAACATGATAAACACACATATCATAACCATGGCATGATGCACAAACAAGTATGATGCACATCCGGTTTAAATATCCATGGCAGGCAAAGTGCAACAAACAACGCTACAATTTAAGTGGAGCTCAATATGCAACGAGTTGCATATTGGCAAAACGCCACATCCAATTATTTAGTTCACCCTCGTTCATATACACAACAATATTAAATGTTGATTAACATGTCAAGGGGTGAAGCACAATTAAACTACCTATCTAGGCAATTTAAATAGGACTGGAAATAGTAAACAACAATTCCGGAAAATCCCCATGTGCATAATTTGAATTTGGTGCTGTTCTGCCTAAAAATACATTTTAAAGTTATTAAACAGAAAAATTAAATGCACCATGTTATTATACTCATTTTTCTACCCCAAAATCATATAAAGTTTACTAAATTTGGAGCTACGGTTATTTAGTTATGAATTAAACCATTTTAGCATGGCATTCAAGCAAATTAAACAAACAACCATTTAAAACATGCATGAAAGGTGGTTATTATGATTCTACACAGAATTCTAAGCAATTTTCATGTATAAAGTTTCTACATATAATACCCGGTTGTGGAGTTATTAAATGCATGATTCAAGGGGCTAAACTGTAAAACTGTAATTCTACGGATAACTAGCAAAATCGCCCAGGGTAAAAAAACATGTCACGGGCCGAAACTGGCTGGCCAGCCCAACAGGAAAAAAACAAAGGCTGGGCGATGGGGGGGGGCTACTCACCTTGGGCCTAGAAGGCCGGTCGGTGGCTGGCTGGGATGAGGCCAGCTGGACCGAGGCGAGGCCGGCCCAGGCGTGTGCGGTCGTGGGACTTGGCGCGGTCATCGCGAGTGAGGCAGCTCGATGCAGCACGGCTGCAACTCCCGTTCACTGCAGAGGATGCAGGAGGCAGGGGAGCTCCTGCTCGAGCACTTGACGAAGATGGTGGGGCGACGGGGATGCAGATGAGGATGGCGTCGGGGTCCCGTTGCCTGCCGGATCGAAGCGTAGACAACGGGGAGGCGCGAGGCGAGGCCGCGGCCTTGGCACAGAGGAGGCACGCGGCTGCACTTGCAGGGAATCGGCAGGATCCAGAGAGAGAGAGAGAGAGAGATGTGTGTGTGTGAGAGAGAAGCAGGGGAAGAAAGGGGAGGAAAAGGGGCGGCCCTCATAGTGACGTGGTGGCCGGCGTGTAGGTGGGGCTCGGGGAGGGAGCACGGCGTGGAGGAGCTTCTCTCCTGTTGGGCTTGTGCAGACGGGACGAAGCATAGGAGGCTACTGCCTCGGGCGCGGCAAGGTGCTGGGTTGGGGCGAATAGGAGCAGCAGGAGGGCATTGGCAGGAGGCGTGGGGACGGCAAACTGGGGTCGCCGGGATCCGAAGCGGCAGGGTCGATCTCTACCCGATCCGGTCAAAACGAGGTGTGGCGATGCTGGGGAAGAAGGTGGATCAAGGAACTCGAGGGAGGTGGTTGGTTGGCTCGATGAAGTAATCGGGGAATGGTTGGATTGCTTGGGGTATCGGGAGGGGATCCTGAGAGAATTTGGTGGAGTGGCGGCAGGGACAAGACCAATGGGACAAGCGCCCTAGGTTTTAGGGTTGCTGCCTAAAACGAATTGGAGGTTCGTTTATATATATAGTAGGGGTCCAAAAGAGGGCTATATTGGACCATCCGTTTTAGATCGGGTGGTCGATAAAAATATGCTAGGGAGTCCAAAAGAGAAAATGGAGATATTTTAGGGATGCTTGGAGATGATCCCAACCCATAGGTAATGACAGCCTGGTTCGGGTTTGGGTAAGTTTTGGACGCGCGCGAAGGGGTTTGTGCACTGTGCAGAGAGGGGGACATTTGGACAAGAGGGGATATCAAAGACAATGGGGGTCTGACGAAAGGCCACTGGGACAAGGGGTGTCTCGTTGGTCTCGGAGAAAGAGAGAAGAGAGCGGACCGGTTGGTCTGGGAGAAGGTCAACAAAGACAAGAGAGAAGCGGAAACTACATACGACTATGAGTTTTATGAAAACATGTGAATGCAATGCTCATGATGCGATGATGAATGCAACAAACAAAATAAAACACACGGCGACACCAAAATAGCTGGAAGTCTTCTGGAGCGTCGGTCTTGGGGCGTCACATTTTGTTTGGGTCGGGGTCGAACATCCTCTTCATTGTCTTCTTCTTCTTGTCCTTCTGCATTGTCGTTGAAGTTCTTGTCCTCATGTGGAGGTGGAGAAGGAGGTCAATGAGATTCATCTTCTTGTACTTCCTCATTTCCTTCGTCTTGACGTGTCCCACTTGTGGATGCCTCGAATTCAACTTGTGGTTCACCATGGTGTGAAGTTGGGGCTTCCACTTGAATGGACGAAGTACTCTCCTTCACCTCCGTTGGACGAACCTTGCCAATAGACATGTCTTGAATTGCTTCTGAAGGATCTTTGTCTCCTACATCAATTGGCAATTGCTCTACTTGCGGGCTGTTAGATTCATCAAACTTCACATCTACCGTCTCTTCAACCTTTCGGGTCAAATTGTTGTAGACACGGTAAGTGTGAGAGTTTGAGCCATAACCGAGTAGTAAACCTTCATGAGATTTAGGGGCAAATTTCGAACGATGGTACTTATCAAGAATGTAACACTTTGAGCCAAATAATCGAAAGTGTCCAACTTGGGGTTTGTTACCGGTGAGAAGCTCGTATGTTGTCTTGCCGAGAAGCTTATGAAGATATAGTTGATTTGTAGGATGACAAGCTGTCTCAACCGCTTTCGCTTAAAAGTGTCTTCGCATTTTGTATTCGTCAAGCATAGTTCTTACCATCTAATAAGTGTTTGGTTTTTCCTCTCAACAACTCCATTTTGTTGAGTTGTGTACGTAGCCGAGAACTCATATGAAATCCCTTCTTCATCAAGAAAAGTATCCACATTGGCGTTGTTGAACTCCATTCCGTTGTCGTTCTGAACCTTCTTGATCTTCACTTCAAATTGGGTTTGGGCCTTCCTAATGAAATTCTTCAAGATCTTTCGGACCTGCGATTTATCATCAAGAAAGAACACCCACTTAAATCTTGAAAACTCATCAACAATGACCAATCCAAACGAGTAACCATCGAGACTCTTGTAAGCGTTGGGACCAAAAATATCCATGTGAAGTAGCTCAAGCGGTCTTTTCGTGGTTATGATGTTCTTCACGGGATGACTTCCTCCAACTTGTTTTCCTACTTGACAAGCACTACAAATATTATCCTTGTCAAATATAACATCTTTAACACCAAGGATATGATCACCTTTAATAAGCTTATCAAGATTTCGCATGGCAACATGACCTAAGCTTCTATGCCACAATCAACCTTTAGAAGATTTAGCAATTAAGCAAGTTCTTGGTTGAGCTCTTTTAGTGAAATCAACAATGTAGAGATCTGTCGGATTCAGGGCTCCGCAAAACACTTGTAAGTTCGAAGACTTGGGTGCGTGCAAAGAACTCAACTCCCCCTATCAGTCTACTCGCTGGTTCTACGAACTAGATCAAGGAACAAGGAAGAAAACGACAAAAGGCAATTTACCCAGGTTCTGGCCACTTAACGGTGAGTGGCCGTATTCCTGCAATGTGGTGGATTGCCTCAAGGTGGGATGAGGAAGAACTATTATAGTGGGTGAACAACCTCGCAAGGTGTGTTCTTGGTGGTGTGTGTGTCTAGACGGAGGTCTCAATGATCTGTTGGATCTCGGATCCCATTCCCCTCCATGGTGATGGCTACCCTATATTTATAGTGGCCTTGGTCCTCTTCCCCGAAATATAGGCGGGAAGGGACCCTACAATGGCCAAATTTCAAGGGAGACAACTAGTACATCTTATCCAGACTAAAGGTCATCTTCGCGTGCAAAGCTGCTGGTCCTGACGCCACGGTGGGTTTGATGATGACCTCCATCCTGCCGTCCTGGCAATCCTGGTCTTGTTGCATGGAAATGGAAACCTTTGCTTGATTCCTTGGGACTCCGTGTCTGTGCTTGCCTCTTTAGCACCAAAGAGGAAACATGTCGTCGTGTGCCCTCTAGTGCCCGCCTGGCGTTGGTCGTCATGGCTTGCATCATCCGAACCTCACAAGGTGGGGGCTTGCATAGAGATCTCGGCCCCTCGGGGACCAGCCTAGTGAGATTGCTCCTTCCGGGGGTCTTGATGTCGTCCGCCTCACGAGGCTTGGCCCCTCACGAGGGTCTTGAGTGCCAATTCGGGAGATGGGTCGTACCAGGCCGGCTAGGGAGCCATGCCATGGGCCGGAGGCAGGCAAATCTGGGTACCCTGGTTCCCAGAACGCCGATAGTAGCCCCCAAGACCAAGGCTTGCTCGGACTTGGCTTCGAGGCGAAGACAAAGGGCAAGGGCAAAGCGCCACGGGCCCAATCGCCTGTGGCCCAGTGGACTTGTGGCGCCTTGATGGGATGTGGGCGTCTCCACTTCCCCACGCTGCCTCGGCAACTGTCCAGTCTGACAAAAGGCCGGCACCTGCGCCTTATTCCTCATCACCTTCCTCTCGCCTTGCTCCAGATCCCATTTCTTCCTTCGCTGCGGGTACTTCTAGATCTACTGAGTTCTGCCCCCGAGCTCGACACCAATGGCCACCGAGGAATCGCACCCTACTGTCGCTCCCTCTGCCACGACTCTAGATCCAGAGCCGACCCCCATCACCTCCATCATTACCGAGGAAAAGGACCTCTCCACTATGCTCCCACTACTATCATCCACGCACAATGAGGGGGGGGGGGGAGACGGTGGTTAAGTTCGGCTCCACCAAGCCGGAATCTCTCGGTGAGACTTTTTACCTCCTCTTCCTACACAATCCCTTCGCCGCGCTCATCCCTCCTTTCCCTAGTTTCTTCCTAGCCATCCTCAATCATTATTAGATCCATACCCTTCATCTCCACCCAAGTTACACTTTTCTCCTATCGATGTTCGCCTTTTACCGCGAGGCGTTCGTCGGGGTAATACCCTCCGTTCCTCTGTCCCGACACTTCTTCAACCTTTGGGGCACACTGACCAGTGCTCCGCGAGCCTTACCTTCATCGCAGCTCATACTGGCAACGTGATCTCCAAATCCAAGAAGAAGGTGGACGACTTCCAGTGCAAGTGGGTCTTCGTGGACGCCCAACACTCCCATGTTTGGCTGGAGCTGCCACTTGTGCCGCCTGAGAAGTTGGCTCAGTGCGCTCATCAGAAGCTCACCGACCCCCGGGCGGAGCAGTTGTTGGAGACGATGACAAAGGAGTTGACGATAGGGCAGCTGACGAGGGCCTTGCTCATCAAGGAGTTCGTGAAACAGCGTCTTGATCCTCTCCAGGCACATTCGCGCCCCTTATGGACCCTCCAAGGAGAAGATGACAAGCTCTGGCAACACCCGGCGGCTCTGACCAGCGATGAGCTAGTCAAGGCCGTGCGCATCCTGCTCGAGAATGATCCCGACGACCTTCCGGCCGGCTATGGTCCTTTGTACACCCGTGAAGACTGGGCAGACGTGGTTGCCACCATGCTTGACTTCAACGCGTGAGGGCTTGTGCCGTCGACGAGCCCCCATGGTCCTCCCCCTGCGGTGCCAGTATCCTTTGTCAAGGCCTTTGATGAGGTGGGGAAGGTGGACTCGGAGGTGACCCTGGAGGAGATGGCGGACACCTTCCCTCCTGGATGGAGTGAGTTACTCCGCGGCTTCTCCGATGATGACGACGCCAGCGAGCGTCTGGTGAAGGGGTCGCCGCACTCTACTGGGGTGACCACGACGTCCGGGGCCACCCCTTTGAAGAGGCTGGTGTGGAGGGTCATGAAGAAGGGTGGCGCTGCAGGGGCCGCCGCCATGCCCTCGCCCGCCACCAAGGGTGCGACGAGCCTTGTGGCTGGGAAGCTTGGGGGTCACCTCACTCCTGTCCAAGAGAAGGGAGTACATTGCCATTAACCAGTAAGTACTTTACCACATTCCTACTTCCGCTTTGGGTGCCAAATTTTGAATGACTTCCCTTCTGGCGGTCAGGCCACCGACATCAAAGAAGAAGGAGGAGGTGAGCCCTTGCAAGGCCGTGCCTTCTGCTACCGCCACCGCGGCCCTGGCACATAAGGAAAATACTGCCCCGTGTATGCCTACTCCTAGGCACAATTTCGGGGGATTAGGGACCCATGCTCAGGAGATGGCCTCGGGCATGGCTAGGCTGACCCCGAAGGCCCCAACCCCCAGCGTTCTCGGTGGGGGTGCATGGGCTCAGAAGCCCCCTACTACTCAGGTTCCTGCTGCTCCATCGACCCCGGTGCCGTCGTCGTCTTCTCCTCAAGTCATCACATCGGCGAGTCATGGCTCTGCCACCATGCCCCGTGCCTTGGAGGATGCCTTTGCCTTGATGGACCAGCTCCAGGTTGACCTCCACGATGCTGACCACCGTATGGCGACGGGACAACCGGGGCTGAGCTCGGGGTGGCTCCAGGCCGATTCGTCTACTAGGACGGCCTGGAGCGTGGCCGCGGCCGAACGTGACTCGGCAAGGGCCGACACGAAGGCCGCTGAGAGGCGCCTCTGTAGTGGAGGCCGAGGTGAAGACCTGACCGAGGCACGCGCCGAGAAAGCCCGCCGGCTTGAGGAGCAGGAGAAAGAGTTGAAGGCCAGGACTGCTGCGCTTCATGACTGCGACGCCGAGCTGAAGCACACAACCCAAGATCAAACTGCGGATCTCGGCCGCCTGGAGGAGCTGGAGAAAGATGTGGAAGCATCCCGGAGATCCGTCGACAAGGTTGAGAAAGCGGCCATTGTGGAGCACTACGCCTTCGTGTCCCTCGATGAGAGGTTCCGCACCTCCCTAAAATTCATTTACGGATCAAAGCACAAGAAGCCACTGGCGACACCAGAGGAGGGCCCCACCATAGTGCTTCCCAAGCTTGCTACATCGCTTGAGGGTGTTATCGCCGGGTTGGACCCATGGGTGGAGGCAGAGGCTCGTGCTTTCGCCGCCTCGGTCGCGATGCGCATCTACCACCACCTCTACCTCTAGGACCCCAACTTTGTTTTTTGCGCCCTGCTTGAGGCCCCCGGTTCCAAGCTTCAAGGCGCTACTATCGAGGTCATGGAGGAGCAGGTAGGGGTTGTGCTATAGAAGTTTTGTTCGGTCAACCCCGCAGCTACGACAGCGGGGACCGATGGAGGAGGCGGCGGCAAAGTCGACGACGGGTCACCCCAGACCAACGATGATGGCGTCCAGGGCTGAAGGAGAGGGCAAGGAACCACTGCTTCCTGCTTTGTTCCTGCAAACATTTATCGTGCCTCGTGAAGGCGTAAGACTTCTGCTTTTAACCTTTGTGAGACAGTATGTTTTGTAATAATTTGATAGGGTTTCGCTATTTTCCTTTCTACTGGCTGTAGCGTTCTGCGTTGGCAGGGCCCGGCCCCGCGCATTTCTCAGCCACTGTTGGGGCGTCCAGATCACCTGGACGAGACCAAGGGGTGCTACGTGACCAGTTAGGCACCTGAGGTAACCCGGCGGACGGCGGACGGATGACAAATCCCAAGGCCCAGAAGGCCAGTTCATGTTATGGTGGGCCGATTTATGAGGGCAGCACAAGGAATAATCTCTTGCAAGGGAAGCAAGACTAGGACTCCACTTGTAATTGAGTAATTCTAATCCTACTAGGACTAGTCATGTAACCCGCCCCTTCAACATATATAAGGAGGGGCAGGGCTCCCCAGAAGGGGGACATGCAACAACAAACAATCACGAGGGCTAGACACAAGAAGGAGAGCCGGCTTATGCGGTGACTCCATGAGGGTCATAATGAGATCTAGCCTCAAACAGCATGTAGGGCTATTACCGGATGATGTTTCCCGGGGCCCGAAGGTGTCTAAATCCTTGTCTTGTGTTGCGTCTCTCAATTTCGACCAACCCCTCCAAGCTACCGTGTAGATGCGTTGGCCTCACGACTAAGTCCTTATGCTAGGACATCTGCTATGACAAAACCACGATAGTTGGCGCCCACCGTGGGGCCTGCGCACGGTGGTGTTGAGTTCTTGGAGGGATCTCTCCCAAGGATCGAGAAGTTTGTAATTTTTGGATGAAGAAGAGCTGGTTGGGCGATCCGTCATGGCCACTCCGACTCAGCCCTGCTCTGGCCTACCCTTGCTTCATCAGCTGAAGAGTCGCACGAATCATCGCCACAGCCGCAGCGTCCGAGCAGGCCCTGCTTCAAGTCCCCGTCTGGTCAACAGCTGCAACTTTGCCAAATCGCCTTGCGGGCACAGCTTTGCCGCCGCGGACCGTCTCACGCAATAACCTGCCTTGCCTCGCTACGTGTGATCTCCATCCGCCACTTTAAGTCGATGTCGACGCGGTTTCATCATTGCTTCGGGACAACCAACACGGCGAGTCGCTGATCGCATCTGAAATCGCAATCAAACGACCCGAAATCAGATTTGGCGACGAGGGAGACCCATATTCGGATTCGTTAAAATTGGTCACGATCTGGACAAGCCTCGCTCCTCCTCGAGTGGCCGTTCCGTTCAGTCACCTGCAAGTCCTCACCTCCGTCTGCCTCGGAGCCGCGGGCACACCTCGTCTCCGCAGACACCGGCGCACCTCACCGGCATCGCCGTCGAGCCGTCCACCTTGGGCTGCCCCCGGTCGAGTCACCATCAACCTAACCCGCCTAGCCTCGGCTCTCTTCAGCTGCGTTGCGGCCCGCCTCCGCCGCTGCTATGATAACAGCTGCGCTTCGAGCCCTTTACAGCGAGCAGGATTGGGTTCACAAGAGTTTCTGGAGCGCTCTTGCGATTGAGGAATTGCTTGCAGTCAAGTATCTTTGTAGCTGCCATGAAGCTATTACACCGAAGCAGTACTAATTGCAATCCACAGAGTTCAAGTATGTGCGGCCGCGCCAGACTGTGCCTGGACTTGTCGTCTCGGCAGCTCACGACGCATCCCAGTTGAGGCGTTTTGCTGCTGCATCTCGACGTGAAGGCCGAATCAACCTATATTCAATTGCTCGTTACTCTGGTGCGTGGGCAAGTTCTGCCAAATTGCCGTTGCTACTGCTCTCCATGTACTGGCTTCAAGCCATGAGACGTCAATCAATCTTTGGTAGAAGTGAGCAATTCCAACCAATCAGCCCGTTCTCCGAAATGAATTGATTTCAAGTACTCTGTAGTAGTACTACTGCTGTTGTGCATCACGTGGAGGCTACAATACTAGTTCAATTTTCTGTTCTCTGTTCGTCTGCTACATATCAGGTGCTATCTACCCTATTTATTTTTAAATACATATTAATTCATCCGAGCAAAAACTACCTCGCCCTGCTATATTTTTACATGCAGGAGAATTATACATTATAAAGTGGTATTATACCGCGGAGATGGAGGCACACCAACATCATTCGGCACAGGTAGTCGTCGTTACTCAACTGATTCCCGCACTGTCTTACAGCGCCGTGGTCGTCTCTCGCGACCGCACCGGTTTACAACGTCGTGGCCGTCTCACGTGTCCGCACCGATTTACAATGCGAATGACAACTTGCTCGTCTGCGCTGGTTTACAACATGCGGCCGACTCATGTGTTTGTGCTGCCTCTGATGCTGCGGTCGCTTTACTGTCCGCCCTGCAGCCCGGCCTACTCAACATGCCGGGTTAGCTACCGGACACCGATGAGGATCATAAGGTCCAAATACATCAGGTGATATCTGTCTAGACTATTTTAAATAGTACGTATCAATTTTTCCTTTTGAGAACAATTACTCCGGTCATTTGGTCACTTCAAGAGCGATAGCGACTCGCCCGCATCCATACTGCTTCTAATGTTGCAGTTGTTTTTCCCGTCCCCTCCGCGGTTTGGCATATATCAATACAATGTGGCTCACTTGCCGTTTTGCACATTTTACCGCACCACTTCACCATGGTGGTCAACTGATCATGAACTGTGCGGCAGATAAATACTGGCCTAACATATCAGGTGAAATCCATCCAGTATATTTTTATTATATATTGCTTTATTTAAAAGAGCAATTACTCTGGCTTGCAAAGTTATCTAAATGCAGGACCCTAAACCGCCATATTGGTGCAAATTTAAAGACCGACTCACCCGTCTGCGCCGGTTTACAACACCACAGACAACTCACCCGTCCGCCCCCGTGGCCGGTTCACCAGACTGCATAGGCTTACAACGTCATGGCCGACTCATTTATCTATATCGCCTCTGATGTTGCGGTCGTCTTTACTGTCCAACTCTCGTAGCCTAGTCTACATCAACATACTGGGCCGCACCTGTCTGCATGAGCGGTTTATTGAGTATGAGCAAGTTACAGCTTGGGTAACCCGGTTTTCTTTCAACAAAATGGAGGCAAATTATCGTATTCTATCAACCGCTATCTGCACTGGGTGGCTCAATGGGCAGGCACACAAGCTGCCGTCACTACAGCTTGGTTAACTTCAAATCAGCCAGTTGGAAGGAACCATTGGCCGAGTTGCTGACACGGCTCATATGGGATCATTTATAATCCGCCGCAGTCACCTCAACCTTCTGTGGATTCACATTGCGCTACCAAAACCAATGATATACACCTTATGTTATGGTGAAATATGGAGAGTCTAAAGCCAACTCCTCGTGTAGTCTCAAGACTCGGGGGCTACAATGATATGACTCAGCAAATCTTGCCAGTTTCAGCAAATTGAAGAACCCCAGGACGTTGGAGGGAAAAATAGCCCGGTCCTAGAGGCAACTTCTATATTGATGAAAATTTAAAGGCCGTCAGAAAATTTCCGGCTTAAAAAGTATATGACAATTACAAAATCCCGGCTCAATGAAGAAGTTTCTGGGTCATCAGTAAGAAATCCGGTTTAAAATCCGGCTCAAGGGACATCAGTCTTACTGAAGCTCTTGAATATCCGGTTTACAATCCGGTTCAAGGGAAATTTGTCTCCAACAAAAGCTTTGAAGCTCTCCAATCCGGTTTAAGAATCTCTGGTTTAAAAAGAATTAATCTCTCGCAAGTTCGAGTTTAAAGGCCGTCAAAAAAATTCCGCCTGAAAATGAAGATTCCGGTTTAAGATCCGGTTCAAGGGAAAGATGTCTCCCACAAAGCTTTTAAGCTCTCAATATCCGGTTTAAGAATTTTCGGTTCAGAAGAATAATCTCTCGCAAGTTTGAGTTGTTTGGAAAAATTAAATGGACCAAAGAGAGTTTGTTGCACAACGCAACTCAAACATAGGCACCCGACGAGCACCGCTCAGAAATATATCACATGGGGGCTTCTGTTTACAATGCGGAGTTCTGATTACCCATTGATCCGACTATCAAGCCAACATTATCATAAGAGCACAGCTCTAATCCGGCTATCAAGCCAATATTGTCATAAGCGGCAAAAGAGAGTTTGATGCACAACACTACTCAAACATAGGCACCCGCTGAGCACAACTCACAATGTTACTTGGGGGCTCTTGTTGCACAACAACAAAGAGTTTTTAAGGCCCTTGTAACAGGCTATCAAGCCAGGCTTGGAAGACAGGTGTATTCACCATAAACCCCGGGTTAACCTGCCTGCATCAAGTAAGTTACTCCGTCCAGGTAAACCTGGTATGACCCGCCGAACGTTTGACAAGTCAATCTTATACAGACCCTGAACTTGTCAACTTTAAAACGTCGATTGGTTAATGTGAGGTCCATCTTAATAGGCTTTGTAAAATGGTTTAACTCAGTGGCCTAGCAGCCCATGAAAAGCCTCGGATTTAGGCCTAGCAGCCCATAAAAAGCCTCACATGATTTTATTTGACAAGTTTTTCTCTTTCGTTGAGGTTTACAATACTCTTTATGATAAACCGGCGTTCATCGACCGGGCTTGGCTTTCAACTACAAGTTGTCAGTACATGATCAGTTATAATGACCGGTGTTTATTAACCTGGCCTGGCTTTTGACTATAAGTCGCCAGTATGAGATAAGATAATGATCGGTGTTTATTAACCCGGCCTGGTTTTGTTTATAAACCGGCAATCTATGATAATTACTAGTGTTTAAATTTTGGGTTATCACCCTTAGTACACTGGCTTGGTAAAACCAACAGTGTGATCAAATATTACTGGAACCAGTTTTCAAACTGGGTTATATTATTCAAATCTTTAAATAGCCAACATGGCTAGATTTTTATTATGGTTATCAATAAGCAATGTTATCACTAAGATTTTCAAAGTCGCTTTAGCGCAATGGCTATCATATTATCAATGGAAATGATTTATTCTACAATTGAAGGAATAGTCCCAGGTCGCTGCAGGCTTACGACCCGGCACTTGGGGGCTACATTATTCAAATTGAGATTACATCAAATACGCAAGTCCCATGTCACTGCCAGCATGCACAATGGCACTTGGGGGCTAATGCAAAGTCATTTTTTTGCTCACCTTATTGAAAACCCGACTCATCACATTGTAATGAGCCGGCCCTTGGGGGCTACCAATTGCTCCTGTCAACAATTCAAGGTACACAATTCTTAATTTATTATATTGAACGATCCGTTGCTCAGTTGATAAAGCACAAAGCTCTTAACCTTGTGGACGTGGATTCAAGCCCTACGATAGAGGCTACATTATAAGATGTTATTTTCATTGGAGTAAATATCAAGTCCCAGCTCATTATTACCTTAATGAGCCGACCCTTGGGGGCTATACATCACTGCTCACATCTACATGATTATATTTACGAAGTCCCTACTCATTATTACTAATGACCCGGCCCTTGGGGGCTACACTCGTTGAAGTTTTTATGAGCATAAAGCAATTTCAAGTCCCAGGTTGCTGCAAGCATGACAACCCGGCACTTGGGGGCTACATATCTGGAATACTCAATTTATGACTCCTGACTGATATGAATAAATCAGATATTTTCAAGGTTGTGACATTTATATTGAAGCAAGTCTTAAGATGTTGCTATGCTACCTTCTTAAGACTTGGGGGCTACAGGTAATATGGATATAAAGGAGAAACATCTTCAAATTCTCAGTTCTGGGCAAATCAGGAAGATTAATTGTGTGACCCAGCATTGGCAACAATCATAAGCCGGCGTCTATAAATAGTCATCACCCAGAATTATCAGTTCTTATAACCCGGCTCGATATCAGTTGAATATTTCAAAGACCAATATTTTTGTCAAGTCAGAGCATTGAAGGCCGACTCAAATGGATTCTTGATTTACAATATTTCTTATGCAAGCAAATTGATTATGAAGCTAATCTGTTGACCCGGATTTTCTAGAAGAAGGAAATGACAAGGACTTAAGGATGGTCAGGTGCCGGTTTACAAGAATTCTTAACCCAGAGCACAACCTGTCAAATTTGTTCTTGTGTTTATTTTGCAGCATAAGTTTACCATGGATAAATCCAAGATAAACTGGGGGCTAATGACGGGGATATACCCCGCGGTATGACCCGGTCGGGCTTGACGGTTTACTTGAGACCAGGTTTACACTTGGCGATTCACTGCCGACCCGCCCTGGCCAGACGGTTTACAAGCAACCTGCCTGGTTAATATGACTCGCTGGTAACCCGGCGGACAGCGGACGGATGACAAGGCCCAAGGTCCAGAAGGCCGGTTCATGTTATGGTGGGCCGGTTTATGAGGAAAGCACAAGGAATATTCTCTTGCAAGGGAAGCAAGACTAGGACTCCACTTGTAATAGAGTAATTTTAATCCTACTAGGACTAGTCATGTAACCCGCCCCTTCAACATATATAAGGAGGGGCAGGGCTCCCCAAAAGGGGGACATGCAATAACAAACAATCTTGAGGGCTAGACACAAGAAGGAGAGCTAGCTTATGCGGCGACTCCACAAGGGTCATAATGAGATCTAGCCTCAAACAACATGTAGGGCTGTTACCGGATGATTTTTCCCGGGGCGCGAAGCTGTCTAAATCCTTGTCTTGTGTTGCGTCTCTCGATTCCGACCAACCCCTCCAGCTACCGCGTAGATGCGTTGGCCTCATGACTAAGTCCTTATGCTAGGACATTTGCCATGACAAAACCATGACATGTCCCCCTTGACATTCGAACAACCCCTAGGAAGGAGATGCGGGTGTGGGTTCTGGCGTTCGGCGTCGGCAGGGCCAGGCTCCGCGCATTTCTGACCGCCTTTGGGGCATCCGGACCACCAGGACGAGACCAAGGGGCGAGGGGCTACATGACCATTTAGGCCCCTCGGACGCGATGCCCAGGGGTCCCCCTTGATGTTCAAACTAACCTCCATACATGTTCCTCCTCGGGCTTTCGCTAGCGAGGGGTGCGCGAAGACCAGGTCCGAGATACCTGGTGAGGTGGCGTACTCCAGGTGTGACCTGAGTGTAGCCCCCATGCCCAGCCACCTCGCGCTACCCTCCCAAGGGACAACAACGCGGTGAGGCGGAGAAGCGATCTTGGTGGCTCTCCTAAGGTTTTTGCTCTTGCACGGGCATAGCCGCTCCTCGACAGCATCGTCTGCCAGCGCGGATCATGGGGCTTCCACTGGTCCATGGGCGGGGGCTCCCTCTGAGGTGAACCCCCGGGACGTGTAAAGCCCCGTCCTGATATGTGGCTTGCACGGCAGCACCGGAGGAGGTGTGTATGGGCACTCGTGAGCCAGGGCAAGACTCACAAGGCCCTACCTCAAGGCGGGTTGTGCCTCAATTTGTCTTCGAATGCTTGCGAGGGTCCTGCAAGATGTTTAGGTAACCTGTGCCGAGTGAATCTCCTGAGGATATCGCATGAGAAGGCCAAACACCAATGACCCCAGTAGGTGACGTGAACGGGTCCGGCCCGCTAGACATAGCTCAGCCGTTGGGTTTGTCGACGCTGCAGGGACGGACCCGAGCACGGACGCCATGCCCAGTCTTCTCTTGTGACAGTCCTGAAGAAAAACAACCGGTGCGCGGATCCCGAGGTGGCGAGGCACTGGGTCGCACGCCCTGACTCGTCCACCCCTGATTAGCTCATGCAAGAACAAGGCACCAAGGGCCATGGGAGGTGACGTACACGAGAGCTGGCCCGTGAGCCAGAGCTCAGCCACTTGTGTTTAGCGACGCTGCAGGGAAGGACCCGAGCACAGACGCTGTGCCCGTCCTTAATCATGAGGCGGTCAAGGGCGAGCTCGCGAGGGCGCACGATGTTCATGGCGACGAAGCGCTGGACAGGCAGATAATATTTGTAAAGCAGCTTAATGTAAGGCGACTTCTAATAGATGCAAAAATGATACATGCCATAGGGATAGACCCACATGGCTAGGGGATGATGCTGCCCGAGGGGCGCCCCCAACTGAAATGACACGAAACAACGATAAGCACCATAGGGACGGACCCACACGACTTGGGGTGATGCAGCTCGTGGGGTGCCCCCAATCGAACAAAACAAGAAATGCCACCAGACACCGTTGGAGGAGAAGTGTCGGGGTAGCTGAAGATGCCTGCCGCTGAAGTCCTCCTCATGAGTCGTCCGGTCCCCCGTCCTCACGAGGCTCCTGTGGTCCGGGAGGCTCGCGAAAGACCAGAGCTTCCACCGCCAAGATCTCCTGGTACCTGGCCTCGCGAGCTGCCAGGATGCCCCGCATGCGACGCTGGTGGAGGGTAATGCTATTTGGCTGGGCAAAAGGCATGTGAACGTAGCTATGAGGAGGACCCTCACATCAGCCCACTTGGGATGGCCAAAAGAGCTCATGAGACGCGGCTCTGTTGAGCCCTGGGATGTTGACACAAACTCGCAGCCCCCTACCCTCGCCGATGTAGGGGGCGGCGCTTGGTGATGCAGGACGATGCTTGCCTCGCATCGCCCTTTCTTCCTGAAGATCCTTGATCGCCTTGGTGACAAACTCCTGAGCACTTGGCGCCTCACACCTCGTGCCCTCCTCGTGGAAACGTGTGCTGAACGACACCTCCACATGGTGCCCGAGCGCCTCCCTCGTGATGTTGGCTAGGTCGGAGGCCCTCCAAAGGAGAGCTCTCGAGTCCAGCCTGAGAGGGGCACTGTGCGCGCCTTCCTATGTAAGGGAGGAGGCGCCCCGTTAGTGGGCGCAGGTCCTGAGGCGTGGCCGCTAGGTGCTCTACCCTCTTGAGGCTCCAGGGTGAGCAGCAACTTCTTCTTCTTCGAGGCAGCTTCAGGTGGGTAAGCAAAACCCTCGGCACCTGAGATTTCAACTGCTGCAGCTTGGTAGGCACGCTCGAGGGACCACACCGCATCTTTCTCGTTGTAGGC
The DNA here is from genome assembly GCA_902687465.1 of Secale cereale. Classification (NCBI taxonomy): domain Eukaryota; kingdom Viridiplantae; phylum Streptophyta; class Magnoliopsida; order Poales; family Poaceae; genus Secale; species Secale cereale. The sequence continues at coordinate 346,126,112 of LR738712.1, forward strand.
GACCGTGATGATGCCGCCGCTTCCTGGCATCTTGAGGACGTTGTAGCTGTGGTGGGTTGACGCCATAAACTTGGCAAGCGGTGGATAACCGAGGATGGAATTGTACAAGAGATTGATGTGGGCGACGTCGAAGTCGATGAGCTCGGTGTGGTAGTTCTTGCGGTCAACGAAAGTGACAGGCAGGCGTACCTGGCCTATCGGGGGAGTGGAGCCGTCGGTCAGACATGAGAAGGGTTTGGTCGGCTGGAGCTGATCGTACGGCACTTGGAGTGTATCGAAAGTCTCAACAGAGAGGACATTGAGTCTAGCTCCGCCATCAATGAGGGTCTTGGTGACGAGCACATTGCTAATGGTGGGTGAGCAGAGTAGCGAAAGGATGCCGGCTGCGGCCGCGCACTAGAGCTGGTCGACTGAGTCGAAGGTGACAACGTACTTGGACCACTTGAGCGGGCTCGTTATCTTGAGCTTGGGGAGGACTGCATTCACCTCTTGAGCAAATTGCTTGAAGACGTGGTGAGATGCTCGGGCCTGAGCGCCACCTAGGATGCAAGTGATGGCACGAGGCTGCTAGAAGCCCCCAGCCCCATCGTCTTGGTTGCGGTCTTTGTTCCTTCTTGTTGGTGGAGGCAGTGGAGGAAAACCAGCATTGCCCTACGGGCGGTCCTCGCGAGGCTGGTCCCTCCATGGACCCTCACGAGGCTGATCCCTCCATGGGCCCTCACGAGGCTGGCACTGCCAGTGATCCTCGCGAGGTTGGTTGCGCCAGCCTTGCCAAGAGTCTTGGTTCTCACAACGTCCTTTGCCTCGTTCACCTCCACGACCGTAGCCCCAGTCGCCGCGCTCGGGGCGACGACCAAGGCACCCGTCACGGATGGCTCTGAGCTCCTAACGGTCATTGGTGTTGTGGCTGTGCACGTTGTGGAAGACACAAAATGGGTGGCTTCCCTTGGAGGATTCATGGTAGTCGCACCCACGCTTTAATTCTGGCTCAACTGCGAGCACGATAGGCCCCTTGCGCTTGGTTTCCTTGGTCTTGGCCTTTTTATTTTCTGGGTCAGCCTCAGGGAGCTCGACGAGCGAGAGGCAACCCTCTTCCGCCCGTGCACACTTGACTGCCATGTTGAACATCTCCAGTGCTGAGCACATGTCTTCTTGAATAGCGATCTCTTCCTTCATCATTTGTAAAACGCTGAATGTACTTGTGCAGGGTTTCCCCCGGTTGCTGCATTATACGCCGTAGGTCACCTATTGCAGGGGCGCGGTCATGAGTCCATTCGAAGTTGGAGATGAACAGTTCGCGCAGCTCCTCCCAGGAGGAGATCAACCCCTCTAGGAGGTACATGAGCCACGAGCGTGCACCATCCTTGAGGGCCATGGGAAACCAATTGGTCATGACCTTCTCATCTCCACTGCCCGCCTCGATGCTCAGCTCATAGAGCTGCAAGAACTCAGCAGGGTCGGGTGTTCCATCGTAGTATGGAGGCAGATCTGGTTTGAACTTGCTGGGCCAAACGACGCGCCGCAGCTCTAGAGTGAACGCCCGGCAGCCAACTATGCCCCTGGGTGCCCGCCGTTGAGGTGGAGCTTGATCAGGAAACTCACGCACTGCTGCAAGAGGCGGCGCGCGAGCTTGAAGAGGCGGCGCTGGGACCACGCGCGCCTCGCCTTAGGGCCGCTGCACCACCTGGTAGCTTTCTTCATCACGCGCAGGCACCCTGCACAGCTGATTGAGCTGGGGAGCCTCACGCCTTGGCTCAGGGACAACGTCACGCCTGTCGGATTTCTGGTTCCGCAAACCCTTGAGGGGTTTGAACTCTGGGGTGTGCACGAAGAACACTCTCTCCTCAGCGCACTTGCCCTACGATTCCACAGCCTAACTCGACGAACTCAAAGAACAAGGTACGCAGAGGATTATACTGGTTTGGGCCACCTTGCGATGTAATACCCTACTCCAGTGTGTGTAGTGGATTCCCTCGTGGGGCTGAGAATGAACTAGTACAATGGATGAATAGCCTCTGGAGGAAAGGAGTTCTTGGGCTCGGATGAGCTTGTGGTGATCAGATCAGATCAGATGAGTCGTCTCTCCATCCCCCACAATGGTGGTGGCTAGGTCCTATTTATAGTGGCCTTGGTCCTCTTCCCAAATATCGGCGGGAAAGGGATCCCACAACGGCCAAATTTGAAGGGGAACAAATAGTACAAGTTATCCTGACAAAAGTGGTCTTCGCCTGCCAAAGGCTGTGGTGGTGACGCCGCGCCGGGCTCCACGATGACCTCCATTCTGCCGCCCTGACGGTCCTTGGTCTTGTTGTACCGATATGGAAACCTTTGCTTGATTCCTCGGGACTCCGCGCCTATGCTTGCCCCCCCCCTTAGCACCAAAGGGGAAACTAGTACATTGCGCCCGCTGGCGCTCGCCTCGCCTTGGACGTCATGGCTCACGTCACACGAACCTTGCGAGGTGCACCTTGCATAGATATCTCTGCTCCTCGGGAGCTAGCCTCGTGAGACTGCCCCCGGGGAGGTCTTGTTGTAGCCCGCCTCGTGAGGCTTGCCCCTCGTGAGGGTCTTGAGTTGCGGTTGCTGAAGTTGGGCCGTACCAGGCCACTGATAGAGCCACATCATGGTCCGCACGCAGGCAAGTCTGGGTACCCCCATTCCTAGGACGCCGACAGTAGCCCCTCGACCCAAGGTGCGCTTGAACTTGGCTTCGAGGCGAAGCCAATGGGGCAAGGGCTGAGCGCCGCAGGCCCCAATCACCTGCGGCCTACACCTGGTGTGATTGCCGGGTGGTCTCTCAAGTCGAAGGTGGGGTCTGACTCTAGTGCCGCCCATCCTGGAGGGCCCCCCTGCGAGGCTCGGATGAAGTCCACTTGACGGAAGAATTGCTTGACATGACGATCCGAGGGCGGCACCTGAGTGCCGCCGAGGAGGGACGCAACGGTGTGGGGCGCCGGTGTCGTGAAGAGCGTGGTGAAGAGACCACTCAGCTCCTCCCAGGAGGCCACAGACGACTCTGGCAGGCTAAGAAACCAGGCGCGCGACACGCCAGTGAGGGCCATGGGTAGCCAACTGGCCATGACCTTGCTGTCGCCGCCAGCCGCCAAAATAGCCTCCTCATAGGCCTAGAGGAAAACATTAGGATCTGCCACTCCGTCGTAACATGGTGGCATTTCCCTCCTAAACCTGGGCGGCCACCGCACCTGTCGTAGGGCGGGGGTGAAGGCTCGGTGGCCCGCAATGCTGCCACGCGCGCCCACCGAGCCGGTCGAAGAAGAGGCGCCCGCCATGGGAGCCCGACGGATGGAAAGCGAGGTGGACGGAGAGGCAGAACTTCGGCGCACCCCTACCTGGCGCGACAAATGTCGGATATTGGGTTCCGCAAACCCTTGAGAGGTTCGAACTCTGGGGTCCGCACGAAGAACACTCTCTCCCCAGCGCGCTTGCCCTACGATTCCACAGCCTAGCTTGACAAACTCAAAGAACAAGGGACGCAGAGGATTATACTGGTTTGGGCCACCTTGCGATGTAATACCCTACTACAGTGTGTGTGGTGGATTGCCTCGTGGGGTTGAGGATAAACTAGTACAATGGATGAACAACCTCTGGTGGAGAGGTGTTCTTGGGCTCGAATGAGCTTGTGGTGTCTCATATCAGATCGGATGAGTCGTCTCTCCATCTCCCTCTTTGGTGGTGGCTAGGTCCTATTTATAGTGGCCTTGGTCCTCTTCCCAAATATCAGCGGGAAGGGATCCCACAACGGAGAAATTTGAAGGGGAACAACTAGTACAAGTTATCCTGAGAAAATCGGTCTTCGCCTGCCAAAGGCTCTGGTGGCGACGCCGTCTCGGGCTCCACGAAGACCTCCATTCTGTAGCCTTGATGGTTGTTGGACTTGTTGCACCGATATGGAAACATTTGCTTGACTCCTCGGGACTACGCGCCTGCGCTTGCCCCCCCCCTTAGCACCAAAAGGGAAACTGGTACACTGCGCCCGATGGCGCCCGCCTGGCCTTGGACGTCATGGCTCACATCACGTGAACCTCGCGAGGTGCACCTTGCATAGATATCTCCGCTCCTCGGGAGCTAGCCTAGTGAGACTGCCCCTAGGGAGGTCTTGCTGTCACCCGCCTCAAGAGGCTTGGTGTCGGTGTCAAAACCGGCGGATCTCGGGTAGGGGGTTCCAAACTATGCGTCTGAGGATCGATGGTAACAGGAGACTGGAGACACGATGTTTACCCAGGTTCAGGACCTCTAGATCGAGGTAATACCCTACTTCCTGCTATATTAGTATGGATGAATATGAATACAAGAGTTGATCTACCTCGCGATCATAGTGGCTAAACCCTAAAGTCTAGCCTATGAGGACTTTAGATTCTCTGTTCTCTAGCCTCTACGGACTAAACCCTTCGATTCATATACACACCGGAGGGGCCTAGGGTTTGTACATGTCATCTTGTAGAGGAAGGAAAATCTACACCCGAACCTAAAACTTGCCATTACATGAATACATGAGTCCTATCCGGATACGAGAGATGATCTTTGACTATGATCTTCATGGCCCATTAGTCTGGCCCACCAAGAGTTATCCGGCCACATGAGGACCCCTCGATCCAGGACTCCCTTAGTAGCCCCTGAACCTTCCTTCGATGATGATGAGTTCGGCTTCCGTATTGTCTTCGGCATTGCAAGGCGGGTTCCTTCTTCCAAATATATCTTCTGCAAAAAGGTGTATTGTGTTCGGCTCTGCAAGGTTAGTACAACCCTTAGCCTCGAAGGCAAGGCTCTTAAAGGAAAATGAATAGTGTGTCTCTACTGACAACTTTGGGTGAATCGTTGCGTCCAACCCACTAACTTATCGAACCGTTTTATGTGGTCTTAGTTTCGCATTTCGAGATATATCCTCATTGACACGTCCCATCAGAATAGAGATCGTGCCCACTTATTGTGGGATCCTTATCAATATGACGTGAGCATCCACGCCGCGCATTACGCACGACCGCTTTGGGAACTGGCAAGGTTTATGGCTAAAGTGGGGGACATTCTGTATTCGTAGCGTCATAAAAGGACACCAATCCCTTTCATCAGCCCCATGCCTTCCTCAAGCTCGAGCTCTCCAATCTCCCTAGCCCCAGTATTCTCATCTCCGGCGCCCACCGCTCCTTGTTCCTCAACCTCCACTCTCCTTCCTAGCTATGGCTGGATCCGGCGCCAGAGGCATGTGGGAGGCTTCCACGGTCACTGAAAAGACTGTGGAGAATCTACGGAGCGGGGGATATGTCGCCGACAACATCGCACACTGAGTCCCTACCAAGGGCTAGGTGATACCCGTCCCAGAGGCGGGTGAGAGGGTAGTGCTTACCTCTCACTTTGTTAGGGGGCTAGGGTGTCCACTCCACCCATTTGTTCGGGGTCTTTTGCTCTTCTACGGGCTAGATTTCCACGATCTAGCCCCGAACTCAATCCTTCACATATCCGCTTTCATAGTGGTGTGTGAAGCTTTCCTCCGCATCCCTCCATACTTTGGCCTATGGCTTAAGGCCTTCAATGTGAAGCCGAATGTGGTGGACGAGGAACACGCAGAGTGGGGGGGGGGGGCGCCATGATCATCAAGCTCCCGAATGCGGTTTGGCCCAATGGCTCATTCATGGAAACGAATAAGGTCTGGCAGCAGGAGTGGTTTTACATCACCGAACCCCGCGACGCCAAATGGGCGGCGGAGCCTGCTATCAGATCTGGACCCCCAGAGAGGTTGACCTCCTGGACTAAAAAGGGTCTGGACTAGGGGTCGAAAACTAAAGTGACGACTCTCGTGAGCCGTGTGTCCGGCGTGATCTCCAAGGGGCACCATCTCTCCTCCATGGTCCACGTAATGCTGGCCCGGCTCATTCTCCCTTGTCAAAGCCGGGGCTCCTCCCTATGGGAGTTCAATCCGGCAGGAGACAAGCCGCTAAAGCATCTCTTTGGTTTTACGCATAAAGAGATCTGGAAGCATATCTTCAAGAGCCAGAAGGAATGGCCCGAAGAGACCGAGGATGCGGGCTATAGCACTGTGTTCTCCGCCCCAGAGGTAATAGAAATCCTTGCCGAACACTTACCCTTTCCCTTATTTAATGATAATAGGAATTGTAATTTTTGCGTGATATACAGGGATGGACGAAGAAGGCGACCCGGATTAAGAGTCCTGCACCTCTGCCCGAAGATCCAGAATTTCCTCTACTCACGGCAATGCTGGTCCCAGCGGCGTACAAGGCGCCGACCAAGAAGCCCAAGAAGGTGAAGGGCAAGGTGGCCGGAGACAGCTCCCGTCTTGCGGACAAGAAGTCCGCAGAAATCAACATCCTCTCCATCGACGATGTGGGGGAAGATGATGAGGAGGAAGAGGAACAAGAAGAAGATCCCCCTGCGCAAGGCAGGGGGAAGAAGAGGGCGGCCGTTGCTGACGCAGGCACGGCCGCGCCCCGGGTGAAACTGAACCTCGGAGCTTGTTCGGATTCATCCAAACATATCTTCATGGTGAAGCCCAGGGTCAAACCCCTGCCCAAATCGTAAGTTATCTGGGGTTCAAGCGTCGCACCTTTGTTTATTTTTTATTTTTTATGCTTACTTAGCATTTTCCTGCTGACCTATAGCCCTCCCGGAGGACACCCCGGCACCTCCTTATCGAAGGGGAACTCTCTAGTGCCTGGAGAGATGGAGAGTGAACCGTCGGCCCGGGCTTCATCGCCCGTGATCGGCGGGGTCACCGAAGTGTCTTCCCAGCGGGTGTCCTCCGCCCAAGAAGACGAGGGCTGGGCAGGCGACAAAGCGGCTGGGGATAATACCCCGGCGGCTGCCGACCATGGAGAGATCATCCCCATGGAGATCGAAGACGTGGGGACAAAACAATCCGGGGCCCCACCGAATACTATCCCGGAGCCTAGTACGGCTCCGGGGTCCGAAGACCCGACTCCCCAAGCGGAGGAGGATACGGCGAGGCACCGTACTCTGTGATGGGGCACTGCAAAGTGCTTCCATCGTGGAGGAGCACTGCACCGTGATGGGTGCGGTGATGAAGAAGATTCAGTCCATCAAGGGCGTACTGAATGAAGCTTTCAACAGCCTGTTAACGGGATTTGAGGTGAGCAATGTAATGCTTTTTATGAAGTTTATTATTTTTAATGCACATACATAACCAGTAGCCCCTGATGCTTTGTGTGATTTCTGAAAAGAATCGGACGAAGTATCCATAGTATAGCATACTTACAGAGATGAACTGTTGTGCATGCTTCACTAGTTACGGCAACTGCGCGAGATGCAGAGGTTGTCGAACTAAATCGGAAGCTCATGTTGGCCAACGCGGACCTCAACCGCGTCAATCAGCGTTTAGAAGAAACGCAAGGTATGCGGATTTTTTAAAATATCAATAAGACTTAATTAATTGAGTATGTTTATAAACTCTGAAGTGATGTTACACAGTTGGCACCACTGAGCTCGAGGCCATTAAGGGTGAGGTTGCGAAGGCCAATAAAGAGGCCGAGGCGAACAAGGTGGCCGCTGACAAAGCGGCTGCCGATTTGGAGGCCAAAACGGCCGAGTGCGAGAAGGACAAATCTAGGATGTTCGAAGTCGAGGTCGAGCTCAAAGATGCCATCCTTAAATGTGAGACATTGGAGAAAAAGACTTTGGAACAGGAGACCGAGCTGTCTGCGGCAGTGAAAACTGCCCAGGATGCGCGAGGCGAGTCACGCAGCACCCGTCACGAAATCAAGCAGGTACATCAGATAGGATCTGGTAAGACATTTCTCTCACAGAGCATCTTCGGAGGGTAGAAGTACATTGGGCTGACACGGTTATGGAGTTCTCTAGGCGTGTTTGCTGATCTTCCGAGGAGCAGTGCTGACGCCACCCTGTACTTTTGAGCCCTGGAGGGGAACAACATGGAGAAGCTGTTTTGGTCGCAGTTCTATGCGCCAAAACATCCGGTGCCCCTCAGCGACCAAATGAAGCAGTTGGTCGAGCTGCACAACATGGCGGTCTCGGCCATGAAGGACTTAATAGTCCGGCTATGGCCCGCTGATCCAATCCCAAGTAGCTACTTTGGATTGGTGAAGCGGCTCGTTGAGGCGAGTCCACGGGTCGACGCATTGACACGTTCGGCTTGCATAGAAGGTGCTCAGATGGCCTTCGCTCATGTCAAAGTGCACCGGGCCAAGATGAATGCGAGGCATATCGCCACTACTGGTCCACCCGCTGGCAAGGAGCACCGCAAGCCGGAGAAGTTCTTCGAGGACATCATCGACGGCGCCCGCCTTGTAGAAGGCCAGTGTTCGAAGAATGTTATCTTCGAGTAGTTGTATCCGGATGTAAACACTACGCTTATGAATCCGATGTATATAACTTTTGCGCTATTTATAATATCAGCGTCTTTTACCTCCTCTGTGACTGTTTATCTAAATTTGAAAGTTTCTAGTCGTCGGCTTCAGCCCCCATATACATAGTACTGGGGTGTTCGGTCCTATGCATATACACTCTTTATCCAACGTCTTGGTCCACGTAGGAGGTGTATGCGGAGCGAACCAGGCAACCAAACTATGCGGCGTTACTGCTTTCACTTAGTCGTAGGAGTTTGACATGTGGGGCTTGGTACTAGCCCCTAGTGTAGATATGATATTCCTTTACTTAACGCATCTAATTGCACTTGGCTGGGCAAAAACCAACACTTCGTATAACACGGGGTAGATCTCTATCGATCGTACTATAATACTAAGTCACCGGATTGCGGACCAGGTTCTCGCGAATCATGACGGTCAGTTTTCGGCTTTCTCTACTGAGGTATTTGACCGGACTAGCCAGAAGTACAATCACACTAGTTCTCCCTTTACACCCTAGCCGAACAATCGGGAACGTAGGGGTAAGCACAAGAGCCGGGCAACCCAACTATTGACCCAAGACATGATTCAGAATTGATGCATATAAGGAAAGTATCCAGGACGCCGAACACTCCCTACATGTGTTCAGTCTTTTCAACATATACCGGGCTGAATACAACCCCTGGTAATAAACCCTTATTGGTAAGGCACATACGGCAATCTGATGCGGGAAGAGAATATTTTATAGTGAGTGAATAAAACTCCGAACATTATGCGAATAAAGCTGCTCTACTATTATCCCACTATAGTACGGCGAGCCGCAATCTTACAGACAATGCCGAAAACCTTTTTGGACATTTTACATGCCAAGAAGGTATATAACAAGAAAGAGAAAAAAAAGGTTTACACAAGGTCTTAATCTAAAAGAAACCTTAGTGCGGGTCCCTGTTGCACGTCTGCGTCGTTTCCTCCTCTGTAATGTGTCCTTGAAGGTGGGAGTACGATGGCCATCTGATAGAAAAAGAAAAGAAAATAAAATAGGAAAATAAAAATCAATCCAGTGTGGCCATAGTAAGTCTGGTTCGCTTAACGAACCTAAAAATGATAAGTTTAGAGTCTGAATAGGCTCTAGCCAAACTATGGACTATATGCAGGTGCCCCGATCGTCGCCCAAGGAATTTCGAAGGCATAATTATGTACTCGAGGTACATATGCTATTACCTTATGGAGCAGTCGACGGGGGCGTAGCTGTCAAACTTGGTCAGGTTCATCTGAGCTGCCGCACTGCAGCGTGTGCCGGACTCGTTTAGTTATGTCCGCTGTTGATATATTATCTGGCTTGAATAGGCCGCATTGGACTTCAGCTGCTAAAGCCGCAGTGTCCTCCTCCGTACGGAGAGAGCGCTCCATATTTCCATTGACCGTGATAACGTCACGTGGTCTAGGCATTTTAAGCTTTAGATATACATAATGCGGGACTGCATTAGAGCGGGCGAAGGCCGTTCTTCCGAGTAGAGCGTGATAGCCACTTCGGAACGGAGCTATGTCGAAGATTAGTTCTTCGCTTCGAAAGTTGCCGGGAGAACCGAATACAACTTCCAACGTTAAAGAGCCTTTGCAGCGGGCTTCAACGCCCGGTATCACTCCTTTAAAGGTCGTGCTGCTTGGCTTGATTCTTGATGGGTCGAGCCCCATTTTCCGGATAGTATCCTGATATATCCGATTGAAACTGCTGCCGCCGTCCATAAGGACTCGGGTTAGATGGTATCCATCGATTATTGGGTCGAGCACTAGGGCAGCCGAACCCCCATGCCGAATACTAGTCGGATGATCCCTGCTATCAAAAGTGATCGGACAGGCTGACCATGGGTTGAATTTGGGAGCGACTGGCTCAACGGTGTAGAAATCTCGGAGTGCGCGCTTGCGCTCCCTCTTTGGGATATGAGTGGCATATATCATGTTCACCGTTTTGACCTCCGGTGAAAATTTGTTCTGCCCCCTATATTGAGTTGGCGAGGTTCATCCTCGTCTTCGCTCTGAGGCTCCTTCCCATTGTGTTCGGCGTTTAGCTTGCCGGCCTGCTTGAAAACCCAACAGTTACAGTTGGTATGGTTGGCAGGTTTCTCTAGTGTGCCATGAATTTTGCAGGGCCTATCTAATATTCTGTCCAAACTTGATGGACCATCTTTGTTGCCTTTAAGTGGTTTCTTCCGTTGACCGCGTCTAGAGCCACTGAATCCGGCGTTTAGCGATGTATCATCTGGGCTTCCAGCATTGTTTCGACGTTTGTTTTTGTTACGTCGTGGCTTTCCATTGCCATCCCTGACTTCAGATGTTCCAGGGTCACTGGTACTGCTACGAGCTAACTAGCTATCCTCACCCGCGCAAAAGCGAGTCATGAGTGTAGTTAAGGCTGCCATTATCCTCGGCTTTTCCTGTCCAAGGTGCCTGGCTAGCCATTCGTCCCGGATACTATGCTTGAATACCGCTAAGGCTTCAGCGTCTGGACAGTTGAGAATTTGGTTCTTCTTGGTAAGAAACTGATTCCAAAGCTTGCGGGCTGACTCCCCGGGTTGTTGGATGATGTGACTTAGGTTGTCAGCGTCCGGGGGCCGGACAAAAGTCCCTTGAAAATTGGCCCAAAAAGCATCCTCAAGTTCTTCCCAACTCCCAATGGAGGTCTCTGGGAGGCTGTTTAGCCAGTGAAATGCTGGTCCTTTCAGCTTGAGGGGTAAGTATTTGATGGTGTGGAGATCATCTCCTTGAGCCATGTGGATGTGAAGAATAAATTCTTCTATCCAGACGGCGGGATCCGTCGTTCCATCGTACGCTTCGATGTTCACGGGTTTAAATCGTTCTGGGAAATCATGGCCCATCACCTTATCGGTGAAGCACAGAGGGTGTGCAGGTCATCTGTATCTTGCTATATCATGGCGTATGTCCGATGGTTGTGGTGTTCGGTGTTGACCCCGAACTAGTATGTGACCGGCGCGATTGGCTTGATAGGCGTCGTCCCGTGCGGGAGCCCGGTCCCTAGGTCCATAGATAGACCTGGTCTTGCTAGCTTTTTTGTCCAGGTCCTCACGCCGATCGTGTTTTCAGACTTGAGCCGCACCCTCTTTACCTTTATGGAGTGGTGGTGCGAGCTTGTGTACACCATTGCTAGCGACTCTGTCCTGTCCGCGAGGTGGTCGGTCCGGCTTGTCGGCGGTGTTATTCTTCGGCAGGACGGGCGCGGCAGCCTCGTCGTTGAATTCGGGTAGCAGTTTATGCTTGGGATAGCCCTTGGTTTTGCCGTTATAGCCATGTTCCTATTCGGCGTCTAGCACCTCATTCCATCTATCATTGAGCGTGTCCGGCTCGAAGCCGTTTGTAATGCTTTTTCAAGCTCCTTGCGGTGGTAATAAGCCTCCGGTGGAAGCACTTTTGTTATGAGGGTTCTTCTGGGACGATGAATTCATCGTCGCCCATGCTAACATCTTCCTCGGAGACATGTTCATAATTACCGTCTTCAGCATAGCTGTCATGCGACTGCGGCTTCGGACTATGTTCGCCGTCCGCTCGCTCCTTCATTAGTCACAGTGTTGCTAACATTTCCTTTATGGGATTTAGTTCGACGTTTTGGACGCCGACGTTTGGGAGGTTCTTCGGCGGGTGCTACCTCTTGAGCTTGCGTTGTATTCCCTCGAAGAGGAATGGGAGATGCAGCACAATAGCGTAAGTATTTCCCTCAGTTTTTGAGAACCAAGGTATCAATCCAGTAGGAGACCATGCGCCAGTCCCTCGCACCTGCACAAACAAATAAGAACTTTGCAGCCAATGCGATAAGGGGTTGTCAATCCCTTTACGGTCACCTACGAGAATGAGATCTGATAGAGATGATAATTATATTTTTGGTATTTTTAGTTTAATAAAACAGCAAATAAAAGCAAGAAAAGTAAACTAGATGTAGATTGATAAGTTGAGAATAGACCCGGGGGCCATAGTTTTCTCTAGTGTCTTCTCTCATGATAGCGATATTCTACGGCGGGTAAACAAATTACTGTCGGGCAATTGATAGAAAAGCGAATAATTATGAGATTATCTAGGCATGATCATTGTATATAGGCATCATGTCCGAGACAAGTAGACCGACTCATGCCTGCATCTACTACTATTACCCCACACATCGACCGCTATCCAGCATGCATCTAGTGTATTAAGTTCATACGGACAGAGTAACGCTTTAAGCAAGATGACATGATGTAGAGGGATAAACTCAAGCAATATGATGTAAAGCCCATCTTTTTATCCTCGATGGCAAAAATACAATATATGCCTTGCTGTCCCTACTGTCACTAGGAAAGGACACCGCAAGGTTGAACCCAAAGCCAAGCACTTCTCCCATTGCAAGAACTATAGATCTAGTAGGCCAAACCAAACTAATAATTCGAAGAGACTTGCAAGGATATTATGAGCAGACATAAAAAGTTCAGAGAAGAACCAAATATCTTTCATAGATAACCTTGATCATAAACTCACAATTCATCGGATCTCGACAAACACACCGCAAAAAGAGATTACACCGAATAGATCTCCTCGAAGACCGAGGAGAACTTTGTATTGAGATCCAGAGAGAGAGAAGAAGCCATCTAGATACTAGCTATGGACCCGAAGGTTTGTGGTAAACTACTCACAACTCATGGTGAGGGCGATGATGATGATGATGAAGGCCTCCGTGATGGATCCCCCTCCCGGAACATGATCCAAGATGGGATCTCCACGAGAACAGAAGCTACGGCGGTGGAATTAGGATTTTCTCTCTGCGTATGGAGTTTCTGAGGTACGTAGGTATATATAGGAAGAAGGAGGGCACCGGGGGTCGTGTGGGCCAGCCTCAAGGCAGGGGGCGCGCCCTGGGAAGGGGGGTGCGCCCCCCACCCTCGAGGGCTGGCCCTTCGTCCCCTGACTTGGTCCTGACGTTTCCCGAGCGTGATTTCCTCCAAAAATATCTGTTGCGAAGGTTTCATTCCGTTTGGACTCCGTTTGATATCCCTTTTCTACAAAACCCTGAAATAGGCAAAAAACAACAATCTGGACTGGGCCTTTGGGTTAGTAGGTTAGTCCCAAAAATGATATAAAAGTGAATGATAAAGCCCATTAAACATCCAAGACTTCATAAATAATAGCATGGAACAATAAAAAATTATAGATACATTGGAGACGTATCAAGCATCCCCAAGCTTAATTCCTGCTCGTCCTCGAGTAGGTAAATGATAAAGAAAGAATTTTTGATGTGGAATGCTAACCAATATAGTTATTCAATGTAATTCTCTTAATTGTGGCATGAATGTACAGATCTGAAGGATTCAAGATAAAAGTCTATATTGACATAAGAAATAACAATACTTCAAGCAATACTAACAAAGCAATCATGTCTTCTCAAAATACTATGGCTAAAAAAATTATCCCTACAAAATCATATAGTGTTGGCTATGCTCCCTTGTTATCACACAAAATATTCATATCACGCACAACCCCGATTTCAGCCAAGCATTTGTTTTCATACTCTATCTTTTCAAACCTTTCAACTTTCACGCAATACATGAGCGTGAGCCATGGATATAGCAGTATGGGTGGAATAGAGGTGGTTGTGGAGAAGACAAAAAGAGGGAGATAGTCTCACATCGACTAGGCGTATCAACGGCCTATGGAGATGCCCATCAATAGATATCAATGTGAGTGAGTAGGGATTGCCATGCAATGGATGCACTAGAGCTAAATATGAATGAAAGCTCAACAAAAGAAATTAGTGGGTGTGCATCCAACTTGCTTGCTCACGAAGACCTAGGGCATTTGAGGAAGCCCATCGTTGGAATATACAAGCCAAGTTCTATAACGAAAATTCCCACTAGTATATGAAAGTGACTAAACATGAGACTCTCTACAATGAAGAACATGGTGCTACTTTGAAGCACAAGTGTGGAAAAAGATAGTAGCAATTGTCCCTTTTTCTTTTCTTTTTTTCCCGTTTTTTGGGCCTTTTTTTCTTTGGCCTTTCTTTTTTTTCTTTTTTTTGCGGAGGGGCTTTATAGATTTAGCCTTTCCTCCCGTGGGACAATGCTCTAATAATGATGATCATCACACTTCGATTACAACACGATATTACAACTCGATACTACAACAACAAAGTATGACACTATATGAATGCCTCTGGCGGTGTACCGGTATGTGCAATGAAACAAGACATGTATAAAAATTATGCATGGTGGCCTTGCCACAGATACGATGTCAACTACATGTTCATGCATGGGAATATGACAATATGATGCGTGTCATATAAATGGAACGGTGGAAAGTTGCATGGTAATATATCTCGGAATGGCTTTGAAATGCCATGATAGGTGGGTATGGTGGCTGTCTTGAGGAACAATATGGTGGCTGTTTTGAGGAAGGATATATAGTGGGTTTATGGCACCGGCGAAAGTTGCGCGGTACAAGAGAGGCTAGCAATGGTGGAAGGGTGAGAGTGCGTATAATACATGGACTCAACATTAGTCATAAGAAATCATATACTTATTGCAAAAATTTACGAGTCATCAAAACAAAGCAATCAACGCATGCCCCTAGGGGGAGGTTGGTAGGAGTTAACCATCGCACGCCCCCGACCTCCACACAAAGGTTGACACTCTACAAATACCCCATGCTTTAACTTAGTCACACAACGGTTCACCATACGTGCATGCTACGGGAATCACTAACCTTAACACAAATATTTCTTAATTTCGTAATCACTCCACTAGCATGACTTTAATATTACTATCCTCATGTCTCAAAACAATTATCAAGCATCCAACATCTCTTTCTATTCAATGCACTTGATGTGATTTTTTTACTATATTGACATTGGATGTTTATCATGTGAAGACTAGTTTCTTTAGTGTAAACACTTTACCATGCTGTTTTAATAGACTCTCAAATATATATAAGTGAAGCATGAGAGTTCAACAATTTCTACAAAATATTACCACCACCATGCTCTAAAAGATATAAGTGAAGCACTAGAGCAAAAACTATTCAACTCAAAAGATATAAGTGAAGCACATAGAGTGTTCTAACAATTTCTAGGCCATATTTAACTCTCTCAAATAAGTGTGTCCAGCAAGGATGTTTGTGGCAAACTAACAAGCAAAGACTCAAATTATACAAGACGCTCCAAGCAAAACACATAGCACGTTGCGAATAAAAATATAGCTCCAAGTATAGTTACCGATGGATGAAGACGAAAGAGGGGATGCCTTCCCGAGGCATCCCCAAGCTTAGGCTTTTGATTATCTTGAATTTACTTGGGGTACCATGGGCATCCCCGAGCTTAGGCCTTTTCTACTCCTTGTTCCATAGTCCATCAAAGCACTACTCAAAACTTGAAAACTTCACAACACAAAACTTAGACAAAAATTCTCGTCAGCTCCGATAGTAAGAGAAAACAAACCACTACTCAAAGGTACAGCAAGGAATTCACTAATTGTTTTTATTGGTGTTAAACCTACTGTACTCCAAGTTCTCTATGGTTCATATCCTCCAATATTACTCATAGATGCATCGGAATAAGCAAACAACACACGAAAAACAGAATGTGTCAAAGACAGAACAGTCTGTAGTAATCTGCTGGGCTCGCCTACTTCTGGAACTCCAAAAAAATTGAAACTAAATTGTTAAATTTGCAAAATTTGTCTACCAATCAGCATAAAAAAGAATCAACTAAAAAGTATGCTCTAGTAAAATATTAAGACTACTTTAGCGAGCACTAACGATTCTGTTTTTCACAGCAAGATCGTATAAACTTCACACAAGTCCTACCAAAGGTTCTACTTGGCACAAACACTAAACAAAATATGAAAACACATATAATCAGAGGCTGGGTGCAATATTTATTCCCTAACAGCAACAAAAGCAAAAAACATAAAATTGGGTTGCCTCCCAACAAGCGCTATCGTTTTACGCCCCTAGCTAGGCACGATACAAGATAGATCTAGGGATAGCCATAGTGGTACGATATGTCGCGAAAGCTCATCTCATATTCCCTACGTTCAGCAGCAAGCTTCCTTTGTGGCAAGAAAAAGTAATCAAAATGGCTAAATTTAATGGGACAAAAGTCCCCTACATCAATCTCGGGAGGAACGGGTTCCTCCTTTGACCCTTTGTAGTGGATGACCAATTCATCATTATAGGCGTTCTTTTGGCAGAAGGCCATAAGCCTTCGTTCAAGGGAGAAGCCTAACCCATTATTTTGAACAGCAAAGTCATCGTTTATCTCAGAAATTCTATCAATCAAGATCTCAACAGGAACCTTTTTTCTATGGTTTTCATTAAAAGCAACATGATCAGGAGATCGCAAATGCATAAGGTCTTCTTGATTGAACAAGATAGCCTCTATAGGAGGTCGACCGACATCTACTCCGTAATGAGCAAATATTTCTCTGGCCTCTTTCATGATATATCTAAATTCATGAGCCAAGAAGATACTAGCTACACGGTTAACGGAAGAATGCTCAATATTGGAGAACTCCAAAAATACTCTCTGAATACAGGGATGCATATGGATAAATTGCCTTTAAATTTCTACTATGAGCATAGATACAACATCTGCAAGGCTACTAGTTCTGTGAAGAATAGGGCCACCCATAGTGGGCAAAGCACCAGCACAAGTAAATAAGTCTTGAAGAACCCCTTTTCCAATAATATTACCACTACCAACCCGGAACTTCTTAACATGTAAAGTGGTAGCTTCATCCGGGGGGTCAACATGGATGTTGCCCTCGGCATTGCTATCCTTCTCGACAAAATCGTCCCCCATCTCAGACATGAGGGCAAGCAAGCACGCAACACACACAAGCAAACAAGAAGCAAGCGAACAAAAAACACACGACGGAAGAAGGGCAAATAAAACGGCAAAGGTGAAGTGGGGGAGAGGAAAACGAGACGAAAATAAATGTAATGCGAAGGATAAGGGTTTGTGATAGGTACTTGGTATATGACTTTTGCGTAAGCCTCCCTGGCAACGGTGCCAGAAATTGGCTAGTTGATGGGGTGGCAAATCTTGACTTGACTTGGCGTGAGTCTCCCCGACGACGGCGCCGGAAATTTTCTTGCTACCTCTTGAGCTTGCGTTGTATTCCCTCAAAGTGGAAAGGGAGATGCAGCACAGTAGCGTAAGTATTTCCCTTAGTTTTTGAGAACCAAGGTATCAATCCAGTAGGGGACCACGCGCCAGTCCCTTGCACCTGCACAAACAAATAAGAACTTCGCAGCCAATGCGATAAGGGGTTGTCAATCCCTTTACGGTCACTTACGAGAGTGAGATCTGATAGAGATGATAATTATATTTTTGGTATTTTTAGTTTAATAAAACAACAACTAAAAGCAAGAAAAGTAAAGTAGATGTAGATTGATAAGTTGAGAATAGACCCGGGGTCCATAGTTTTCTCTAGTGGCTTCTCTCATGATAGCGATATTCTACGGCGGGTAAACAAATTACTGTCGAGAAATTGATAGAAAAGCGAATAATTATGAGACTATCTAGGCATGATCATTGTATATAGGCATCACGTCCGAGACAAGTAGACCGACTACTGCCTACATCTACTACTATTACTCCACACATCAACCGCTATCCAGCATGCATCTAGTGTATTGAGTTCATACGAACAGAGTAACGCTTTAAGCAAGATGCCATGATGTAGAGGGATAAACTCAAGCAATATGATGTAAACCCCATCTTTTTTATCCTCGATGGCAACAATACAATACGTGCCTTGCTGACCCTACTGTCACTGGGAAAGGACACCGCAAGATTGAACCTAAAGCCAAGCAGTTCTCCCATTGCAAGAACTATAGATCTAGTTGGCCAAACCAAACCAATAATTTTAAGAGACTTGCAAGGATTTTATGAGCACACATAAAAAGTTTAGAGAAGAACCAAATATCTTTCATAGATAACCTTGATCATAAACTCACAATTCATCGGATCTCGACAAACACACAGCAAAAAGAGGTTTCATCGAATAGATCTCCTCGAAGACTGAGGAGAACTTTGTATTGAGATCCAGAGAGAGAGAAGAAGCCATCTAGATACTAGCTATGGACCCGAAGGTCTGTGGTAAACTACTCACAACTCATGGGGAGGGTGATGATGATGATGATGAAGGCCTCCGTGATGGATCCCCCTCCCGGAACAGGCTCCAAGATGGGATCTCCACGGGAACAGAAGCTACGGCGGTGGAATTAGGGTTTTCTCTCTGCGTATGGAGTTTCTGGTGTATGTAGGTATATATAGGAAGAAGGAGGGCACCGGGGGTCATGTGGGCCAGCCTCGAGGCAGTGGGCACGCCCTGGGAAGGGGGGCGCCCCCCCACCCTCGAGGGCTGGCCCTTCATCCCCTGACTTGGTCCTGACGTTTCCCGACCGTGATTTCCTCCAAAAATATCTCTTGCGAAGGTTTCATTCCGTTTGGACTCCGTTTGATATTCCTTTTCTACAAAACCCTGATATAGGCAAAAAAAAACAGCAATCTGGACTAGGCCTTTGGGTTAGTAGGTTAGTCCCAAAAATGATATAAAAGTGAATGATAAAGCCCATTAAACATCCAAGACTTCATAAATAATAGCATGGAACAATAAAAATTATAGATATGTTGGAGACGTATCAGCGGGCTTGTCCTCTACGGGATTGTTTTTGCCGTCGCCCTCCGCCTCTTTGGGTGTATGCACCATGTACACGTCGTACGAAGACGTAGCTGTCCACTGCCCGATTATAGGCCGGCCTTGATCTGGATCCGCTTCTGTTTCAAGGTTGATCCCTTCGAAGTCTTCGGAAGCATAGTCAAGTAGATCGGTTAGATCTTCAACCGTGGCTATCAAGTGGTGGTGGGTGGGGAACAAAATTCTCCATCAGCCTCCAGTTTGAACCTGATATAATACGGTTGTGTGTCCTCCCGAACTATGCGTCTGAGGATCGATGGTAACAGGAGACTGGGGACACGATGTTTACCCAGGTTCAGGCCCTCTCGATCGAGGTAATACCCTAGTTCCTGCTATATTAGTATGGATGAATATGAATACAAGAGTTGATCTACCTCAAGATCGTAGTGGCTAAATCCTAAAGTCTAGCCTATGAGGATTTTAGATTCTCTGTTCTCTAGCCTCTACGAACTAAACCCTCCGGTTTATATACACACCGGAGGGGCCTAGGGTTTGTACATGTCATCTTGCAGAGGAAGGAAAATCTACACCCGAAGCTAAAACTTGCCATTACATGAATACAGGAGCCCTATCCGGATACAAGAGATGATCTTCGACTATGATCTTCACGGCCCACCAGTCCGGCCCACCAGTCCGGCCCACCAAGAGTTATCCGACCACATGAGGACCTCTCGATCCAGGACTCCCTCACTTGGCCCCTCGTGAGGGTCTTGAGTTGCGGTTGCTGAAGTTGGGCCATACTAGGCCGCTGATGGAGCCACGTAACGGGCCGCAGGAAGGCAAGTCTTGGTACCCCCGTTCCAAGGACGCCGACAACGCTGGAGAGGAGCAGGAGGTGCGCTGCGGTCCAGGTCGCCCGCCTGAGGTGGTGGAGGAGGCAGCGAGCGGGACATCGCTGGCGCTTCTCCCGCGGTACTGACGAGCTCGGCGATACGGTCCAGCCATTCCTCCTAGTGGATGTCGGTCGGGCGGTAACATAAGATCTCTCGCGCCATGAGTAGAGTGGCCAGTGAGTTTGCCGGCCCGCGATGAGCCCGATGGTGCGGTCTGGGCCACGCGGGCGGCGACAACGGCCCGACGCTCAGCATGTGCCCGATGAGCATCCACCATGGGGATGGTGAGGTGATGGGGAACTGGTCGGAAGAGGAGAGACTCTGATGCACCCCTACCTGGCATGCCAAATGTCGGATTCAGGGGTCCGCAAAACTCTTGTAAGTTCGAACACTGGGGTGCGTGTGAATAACTCAACTCCCGCTATCAGTCTACTCGCTGTTTCTATGAACTAGCTCAAGGAATATGGAAGAACACGACACAAGGAAATTTACCCAGTGTTGGATTTAGGGTTCCGGCAAAACCCTTAAGGTTCAAACTCTGGGGTGTGCCCGGTGATCTCTCCTTCCGCACTAGCTCATCTACTCGACGACCTTAGGCCTAGCTCGTCAAATCTGAAGAACAAGGGACACAAGATTTATACTGGTTTGGGCCATCATTGTGGTGTAATACCCTAATCCAGTGTGGTGTGGTGGATTGCTTTGTAGGCTGATGAAGAACTAGTACATGGATGAACTGCCTCTGGTGGAGAGGTGTTCTTGAGCTCGGGCGAGCTTGTGGGTGTGTAAGTGGTCTTGCTGATCCGATCCCTTTCTAAGGTGGTGTCTAGTCCTATTTATAGTGGCACTGGTCCTCTTCCCAAATATTGAGCGGAAAGGAATCCCATAATGGCCAAATTTGAAGGGGGACAACTAGTACAAGCTATCCTGACAAAAGGTGGCCTTCGCCTGCCAAAGGCTCTGGTGGTGACGCCGCCGTGGGCTCCACGATGACCTCCGTCCTGCTGTCCTGTGGGACTTGGTCGCGTCGCACTGATATGGAAACCATTGCTGACTCCTCGGGACTCTTCGTCTGCACCCGCTCCTTTAGCACCAAAGGGCAAACTGGCACTCTACGCCCGCCGGCACCCGCCTGGTCTTGGTCGTCACTGCTCACTTCACGAGGACATCGTGAGGTGCCCCTTGCCTCGATATCTCCGATCTTCGCGAGCCGGACTAGTGAGGCCGCCCCAGGGGATGCCCTGCGTCGTCCGCCTCGCGAGGGTCTTGAGTGGTCGATGAAGATGCTGGGCCGTACCAGGCCACCTGGTGAGCCACGCCCTGGGCCGCAGGCAGGCAAGTCTGGGTACCCTCGGTCCCAAAACGCCGACAGTAGCCCCCAGGCCCAAGGTGCGCTCGGGCTTGGCGTCGCGGTGAAGCCAA
Source organism: Secale cereale (assembly GCA_902687465.1). NCBI lineage: Eukaryota > Viridiplantae > Streptophyta > Magnoliopsida > Poales > Poaceae > Secale > Secale cereale. The sequence continues at coordinate 346,147,454 of LR738712.1, forward strand.
GGGCCAAGCATGGAGCGTCGCGGGCCCCAAAAGCCATCGGCCTTGATTAACACGTGGCGATTGATGGGACGTGGGCGTCTCCACTTTCCCACACAGCCTCGGCGACTGCGCGACTTGACAAGTCCCTGCATGCATAGCAGATCATCATTACCCGCGATTACGAAGGCCAGCGGTTGGCATTCTCCTGACTATAAATAAGGCGACGAGAGGGGGGTCCTCGCCGCCCATCTTCTTCCTCTGTTCCTCTCGCTTCTTCTCCTTCCTTGCCCTTCGCTTGGCCGATCTATTCATGGCGCCGACCAGGAAGTTTTCGTCCGTGGAGAAGGGCAAGGCCCAGCGGGAGGGGCCTGGTTCACCACCAGCCAAGAGGGGACGAGGCTATCCTCGCAAGCGTGCCGCGACTCCCATTGGGGCTACTAGCGGATGTGGGTGGACCCCCACAGCGCCCGTACCCGCCCTGGGTAACCGTGGTGGCGGTTCTTCGAGCGGCGGGGGCCATCGTGGTGTTGGCGGTCCTGTGAACGAAGGGAGGCGTTGTGGGGTCGTCAGGCCTCCCCAGCCACGCTTCCACTCGGCGGAGGTGACGCTGGAGTTCGTCGTGTGGTCAGACAGCCCAGTCGGCACCCGGCTCCAGCTCCCGTGCTCCCTAGCCGGCGAACTTCTCGCTGCGAGCTCCGGTGGCTTTTGGCTGTAGGCGGATGGTTGTTGCAGCAGAGCTTCGTGGGTCGCAGTGGAGGCCTCCGCCTCGGGCGCCATGGCTTTGGCTCGTGGCTGGCAGACGTTCGCCCGTGCGCATGGCTTGGGCGGACGGTGCACCCTTCACTTCGGGTATGGCGACGACTCGATCCTCTTCGTGAGGGTGTTCGGTGAAGACGGGCGACACGCCGAGTGCTTCCCCGAGGACAATGTCGGCGGTGTCCTGCTTGGCAAGGGCGATGGCCACAGCTCGTCCAGCTACAAAGGCTCTGCCTTTAGTGGCAGCTCCAGCAATGGTGGCTATGACCAGCCGCCACGCCTCTGCGCCCGCCTGGAAGGTGGCGCTAGGTCGTCTCATCGTCACGCTTGGGTGAAGTGTGAGGAGGGCTTCGGCTGAGCTCGGGGTGCAGGTCCTCGGGAGTGGTCGCGCCCCGAGGGCCGTCGTCAGTCATTCTTGGTCTTTCTTTATTCCTGCATCGTTTGAACAAACAAGTATGGAGCCCCGGTAGGGCAAGTAATGAACCGTGGTTTTATGACATTTTAGCACCATGTGTAGTGTCTCTGCCCATTATTGCGTGTTTTGTGTACTACGCGCCCTTAGGGTGAGGAGACTTATCTTGACGCACCCAGGATTGCCCTTGTCTCGTGACGTTTGACCCTTCGCGAGGCTGCAAAAACTCATTAGGTGGCTATTATCCTTTACAGCCCGAGGCCCTTGACGCGGGCCGAGCATGGTCGGCCGCCTCTTGTCGCGTTACCCGTGGGGCACGGACATAAGGTGGGGGGACGTACCCATCACGAGCCCTGGTTCGACCGCCTCGTGGAGGCTAAGGGGGTAGCGCCGGGGAGAGCGTCGTGCAACTGCCGCTCTCCCTCAACTAGCCCAAAAACTGAGGGGAGGACCACAGAGAGAAATCAAAACCAAGCAATCAAGGAACGCCAGAACCTTCAGAGTCCATTAAAAAGGGAAGACATGGGCAAGCCAACTCTAGAAAACAAATGAACGGCCGCGTCCGGCACCTAATCTAGTCTGCTCACCAGCGCGGAGCTAAGTGCTACCACTAGGACGTGGGAGGGAGCCGCCGAGGCCCGAGGGCGGCTCTCTGGAGACTCCGGGGCGTGTACAGCCGAAGTCATTATTACGTGAGAGTGTCACGAGAGGAGATCTTCACAGGCCGGAGCCTTGCTTCACAGGCACTGGGCCTTGGCTTCTCAGGCGCAAGGGCCTTGTTCTTCGCAGGCACGGATTCTAGTCTTATCAGGCGTAAGGGCCTTGTTCCTCGCAGGCACGGAGCCTAGTCTTCTCAGGCGCAAGGGCCTTGTTCGTCGCAGGCATGGAGCCTATTCTTCTCAGGTGCAAGGGACTTGTTCCTCGCAGGAACAGAGCCTAGTATTCTGAGGCGCAAGGGCCTTGTTCCTCGCAGGCACGGAGCCTAGTATTCTCAGGCGCAAGGGCCTTGTTCCTCGCAGGTACAGAGCCTAGTCTTCTCAGGTGCAAGGGCCTTGTTCCTCGCAGGCATGGAGCCTAGTCTTCTCAGGCGCAAGGGCCTTGTTTCATGGGTAGAACCTCCAGAGTTGCCGGATATTCCATGCGTTCGGGACGGGGATGTCGTCCCCTGTTTCCAGGTGCACGACGCCGGGTATGGGGACGTGGGTGATCTTGAATGGCCCTTCTCACATGGGTGAGACCTTGTGCAGTCCCTCTCTGGAGGTGCGAATGCTACGGCAATGGTACCGTCGCAACGCTTACTGGTATCTTGCTGCCCGGAGTGAAGCGTTGCGTCGGCGCTCCTTCCCCAGCACGTGGTATGTCCCCTGCACGGCGCCTTGTTGCACCTCGTCGAATGCTAAGACTCGCAGTGACTGGTGCCTGACCTCATGAGGAAGGACCGCCTCGGCTCCCTAGATGAGGAAGAATGGGGTCTCGCCCATTGGCCTGGTGGCAGTGGTGCGGATGGACCACACCACGGACGGGAGCTTCTTCTTGAAGGTGCGGGTCTTCAGGCCCCTCAGGACCTCCGCGTTGGCGTGTTCGGCCTGGCCATTGCTCCTGGGATGCCCTACAGAGGCGTAGCAAATCTGTGTTCCAAGGTTAGCACAGTATGTCTTGAAAAGGTTACTAGTGAACTACGAGCCGTTGTCGGTGATGACGCGGTTAGGGACCCTGCACAGGTTTACGAGGCCCTTGATGAACTTGACTGCGGAGCCGGCTGGGATGGTTCGGACTGCTTCCACCTCAGTCCACTTGGTAAACTTGTGGACGGCGACGTAAAGGTATCAGTAGCCCCCGGGTGCATGAGGGAACGCGCCTAGGATGTCCAGCCCCCAGACCGCGAACGGCCAGGAGAGTGGGATGGTTTGTAGGCCCTGAGTCGTTTGGTGGATCTGCTTGGCATGGAACCGGCAAGCCTCGCAAGATTTTACCAGTTTGGCGGCATTGTTAAGTGCCCTAGGCCAGTAAAAACCACTATGGAACGCCTTGCCGACCAAGGTGCGTGATGATGAGTGATGCGAGTAGTCCCCGGCGTGGATGTCAGCTAGCAGCTCGCCTCCCTGCTCCCTGGAGATGCATCGAAAAGAAACATCATTTGGTCGTCTCGTGTAAAGCACACCTTCTTGGATGCAGTATGCCGCAGCCTGTTGGGCACGCGCTCGGCATCTTCCTCCTTTTTCGGCAATACTCCTCGCACCAGGTATGACTTGAATTCCTCGCTCCAGCATCCCTCCTGAGGCTCGAGTGCCAGGAGCAAGCGAGCTCCTGAGGCGGGGCCATAGGCGGGGGCTCCCGAGGTCGGTGGCTGGGGGAGTTCTTCCTGATGCTTCGCCGGTCCTTCCCGCGAGGGTGACACCAAGGGCCAGAGGAGCCTTTCCTCGAAGACGTCGGGCGCTTAGGTTAGGCACCTGGATGCTCTATTGGCGATGTCATCGGACTCCTTATTAGTGTCGCGAGGCACGTGTTCCAGCTCCAGGCCCAAGAACTGCTTCTCCATCTTGCGTACCTCCGCGAGGTATGCCTACATATGCTTGACCCTCGGCTCGTACACCTTTTTGGAGAAGTTGACGAGGAGCTGGGAGTCACCCCTGATAACGAGGTGTTTTACCCCCAGGGCTATCGCCGCCTTGAGGCCAGCGATGAGGCCCTCGTATTCCGCGATGTTGTTGTAGACCTTATCGCCTGGCTGAAAGCAGAGTTGTACAGCGTAGTAGAGGTTGTCTTGAGTGGGCGAGATGAGCACAACGCCTGCCCCAGCGCCCTGGCGGGCAAACGCGCCATCAAAGTACATGACCCAGCCATCCGGTGCTTCGCTCCTCGGTAAGAGGGACTGGTTCGGGCTCGCTTCGGGCCCTGGGGCGTCGGTCCATTCTGCCACAAAGTCAGCAAGCGCGACCCCCTTGACAACACTAGTGGTGCTGAACTCTAGCTGGAATGCCTGCAGCTCTATATTCCATTCGACGACCATTCCTACCGCGTTTGGGCTCTTGAGTACCCTTTCAAGAGGGTAAGCTGAGACGACCTTGACGGGGTGGCCCTGGAAGTAGTGGCGCAGCTTTCGTGAAACGACGAGGAGCGCAAGAAGGAGCTTCTGCGGCATGGGGTAGCGTGCTCGGGCATCACGGAGCACCGTGCTAATGATGTATACTAGGTGCTCGACAGGGATGAGGTCCGAACTCGCCAGCGGTCGTGTGGCCTGACTGGATGAAGGCGCTCCGGAATCTTGGTTGCCAGTTGGGGTAGTTGCGGCCTCGGGGGAGTCGTCTTGCAGGATGCGACCGTCTCTTGGCCCGGCTGGGGCCTCGGGAGTGCCGCCCTTGGGTAGCAAGGTCTTGTCTTGGCGCCCCTCTCGTACAGCCACTAGTGATGCACTAGCTGAGTGCGGTGTCGCGGCCAGGTAAAGCACCAGTGGTTCCAGAGGCTTGGGTGCCACCATCACTGGTGGGCTGGTGAGGTATCTCTTGAGATCTTCGAACGCCGCATCAGCCTCAGGGGTCCATTTGAACGGGCCCTTCCTTTTCATCAGTATGAAGAAGGGGAGGGCTCTCTCCCCTAGCTTGGAGATGAAACGCCCCAACGATGTTACACAACCGGCTAGCTTATGCATCTCCTTGAGGTTCTTGGACGGACTCATCTTTTCTATGGCCTTGACCTTCTCGGGGTTTGCCTCGATTCCTCGGTGCGACACGAGGAAGCCCAACAGCTTGCCTGAAGGGACGCTGAACACGCACTTCTCCGGGTTGAACCATAGGTCTACCTTGCGTAGGTTGGCGAAGGTCTCTTCCAGATCTGTGATAAGGGTCGAGGCCTCCTGAGATTTTACCACGATGTCATCTACGTACGCCTCAGCGTTTCTCCCGAGCTGTTTTCCCAGTACGATGCGCATTAACCGCTGAAAGGTTGCTCCTGCATTCCGTAACCCAAACGGCATGTAGGTGTAGTAGTACACACCACACGGAGTGAGGAAGGCAGTCTTCTCGACGTCTTGCAGCGCTATCTTGATCTAGTGGTAACCCGAGAAGGCGTCCAGGAAACACAACAAGTCGCACTCGGCAGTGGAGTCGATGATTTGATCGATGCGCGGCAGAGGAAACGGATCTTGCGGGCAAGTTTTGTTGAGGTTGGTGAAGTCGACACACATGCGCTCTTTCCCTCCCTTCTTGGGTACGACGACGTGGTTTGCCAGCCACTCCGGGTACCAGACCTGGCGGATGACACCCGCCGCCTCCAGCTTACGAGTCTCCTGCACGATGAATGACTGCTTCTCCGTGGATTGGCGCCTGGCCTTCTGCTTCATGGGGCGCATATTAGGGCACACGTTTAGGTGATGCTCGATCACCTCTCTCGGGACTCCCGCCAGATCCGTGGGTTCCCATGCAAACACATCCCTGTTCGCGCGCATGAATCCAACCAGCGCCTCTTCTTGAGCTTGGGGAAGGCTAGCACCTATGGTGAAGGCGACACCTGACGACTCGTCTTCATCCACCAGCATGTGCTTTGTCTCGGCTTGGTCTTGGGAGAAAAGTTGCTTCTTCTTGGCAGGTGCAGCCCCCTCGGTCCTAGGGGCGGCTTCCCCGGCAGGACGCGCCACCGTAGCGGTTCGGAAGACGTGCTTGAGGGCCGCCAGAGCTTCTTTTGTGTCCCCCGTCATGGTAAGGACCCCGCTGCTCCCTGGCATCCATATGAGGTTATAGGCCGGATGGGTCGCGGCCATGAACTGAGCCAGCGCGGGGTACCCGAGGATGGCGTTGTACGGGAGACCGATTCGGGCGATGTCGAAGTCGATCAGCTCGGTGCGGTAGTTGTTTGGGGTGCCGAAGGTGACCGGGAGGCGGATCTGCCCCAGAGGGCTGGTGGAACCACTGCTGACCCCAGAGAAGGGTTTGGTGGGGCGTAGCCGCTCGAGTGGCACTTGGAGCAAGCTGAAAGCTTCCACTGATAGCACGTTGAGGCGAGTCCCACCGTCGATGAGGGTCTTGGTGACTGCCACGCTGTAGCTGGTGGGGGTGCAGAGCATCGGGAGAGCGCCTGAGCCCGCGGTGGAGGCAGGGTGATCTCCCGAGTCGAAGGCGAGGTCGGCCTTGGGCGCCACCCATCCAGGAGGAGCCCCCTGGCATATGGAGGCGACACCCATCTGGCGAATGATCTGCTTGATGTGACGGACGGAGGGCGGCGCTTGGGAGCCGCCGAGGAGGGCCGCGACGGCGTGGGGCGCCGGCGCCCTGAAGCGTGCGACGAAGAGGTCGCGCAGCTGTTCCTAGGACGCCACGGAGAATTCTGGCAAGCTGAAAAACTAGGCACGCAACACGCCATTGAGTGCCACGAGGAGCTAGCTGGCCATGACCTTGTCGTCGCCTCTGGCCATCGAGATGGCCTCTTCGTAGGCCTGGAGGAAGACGGGCGGGTATTCTGCCCCGTTGTAGCGGGGTGGCAGATTCGGCCTGAACTTGGGTGGCCACTGTACCCGCCATAAGGCAGGGGTGAAGGCCGGGTGGCCCGGAGCATCGCCGCACGCGGCCACCTAGCCCGTCAGAGGAGGGACACCCGCCATGGGAACTTGGTGAGCAGAGAGCGGGCGGATGGGGAGGAAACTTCGGCACGCCCCTACCTGGCGCGCCAAATGTCGGATCTAGGATTCTGGCAAAACCCTTAAGGTTCGAACTCTGGGGTGCGCACGAAGATCTCTCCTTCCGCCCTAGCTCGTCTACTCAACGACCTTACACCTAGCTCGTCAGATCTGGAGAACATGGGACACAAGATTTATACTGCTTCGGGCCACTGTTGTGGTGTAATACCCTAATCCAGTGTGGTGTGGTGGATTGCCTTGTAGGCTGATGAAGAACTAGTACATGGATGAACTGCCTCCTGAGGAGAGGTGTTCTTGAGCTCGGGCGAGCTTGTGGGTGTGTAAGTGGTCTCAATGATCCGATCCCTTTCTAAGGTGGTGGCTAGTCCTATTTATAGTGGCCCGGGTCCTCTTACCAAATATTGAGCGGGAAGGAATCCCACAACAGCCAAATTTGAAGGGGGACAACTAGTACAAGCTATCCTGACATAAGGTGGTCTTCGCCTGCCGAAGGCTCTGGTGGTGATGCTGTCGTGGGCTCCGCGATGACCTCTGTCCTGCTGTCCTACTGGTCTTGGCCGCATCGCACCGATATGGAAACCTTTTCCTGACGCCTCAGGACTCTTCGTCTGCACCCGCTCCTTTAGCACCAACGGGGAAACTGGCACTCTGCGCCCGCTGGCGCCCGCCTGGTCTTGGTCGTCACGTCTCACATCACGAAGACCTCGTGAGGAGCCACTTTCCTCGATATCTCCGATCCTCGCGAGCCGGACTGGTGAGGCCGACCCAGGGGATGCCCCGCGTCATCCGCCACGCGAGGGTCTTGAGTGGTCGATGAAGATGTTGGGTCGTACCAGGCCGCCTGGTTAGCCACGCCCTGGGTCGCAGGCAGGAAAGTCTGGGTAGCCCCCATCCCAGAACGACGACACCCAGGTTCAGGCTAGCTAGCGGTGAGTGGCCCTACTGCTGCAATGTGGTGGATTGCCTCAAGGTGGGCTGAGGAAGAACTAGTACAATGGGCGAACAACCTCGCGAGGTGTGTTCTTGGTGGTGTGTGTCTAGAGGGAGGTCTCAATGATCTGTTGGTCCTCGGATCCCATTCCCCTCCATGGTGGTGGCTATCCTATATTTATAGTGGCCTTGGTCCTCTTCCTCGAAATATAGGTGGGAAGGGATCCCACAACAGCCAAATTTGAAGGGAGACAACTGGTACTTCTTATCCTGACTAAAGGTGGTCTTCGCCTGCAAAGCCTCTGGTCCTAACGCCGCGGTGGGCTCGATGATGACCTCCGTCCTGCCGTCCTGGCGATACTAGTCTTGTTTCATGGTAACAGAAACCTTTCCTTGATACCTTGGGACTCCACATCTGTGATTGCTTATATAACACCAAAGAGGAAACTTGTCTTCCTGTGCCCGCTGGCGCCTGCCTGACCTTGCTCGTAATGGTTTGTGTCATCCGCACCTCACGAGGTGGGGGCTTGCATAGAGATCTCCGCCCCTCGGGAGCCAGACTGGTGAGATTGCTCCTTTTGGGGGTCTTCATGTTATCCGCCTCGCGAGGCTTGTCCCCTCGCAAGGGTCTTGAGTGCCGATGCCGGAGATGGGCCATACTAGGCCGGCAAGGGAGCCATGCCATGGGCCGCACACATGCAAGTCTGGGTACTCTGGTTCCGAGAACGCCGACAGGATCACCTATGCATATGCCGGTAAAGATCATTTTATGATTATCTCTACGAAACACTTGGCAATCTACTTCAGTAAATAAGACATTAAAACACAAATCGACTAGCCTAGATACGGAAAGTAGATTATAACCAAGGGATTCAATGAGCATGACATTTTGGATAGAGCTATCATGGGAGATGGCCACCTTACCAAGGCCAACTACCTTACCTTTTGAGTTATCACCGAAGGTGACATACTTTCGGGGACTATTGATTTCAGCAAGCTCACGGAACATATCTTTATCTCCGGTCATATGATGAGTACATCCACTATCAAGAACCCATTCCTTTCCTCTGGACATGTAACCACAAAGGTTATCCATAAGACCGAAGTGTCTCATCGACTCATCATGATCAAAGTCACTATCATCATCCTCATCATAGTATCCATGTTCAACATCATCTTGGGAATGATCATCACCTAGAGAGAGTGATTCATTATATTTATGATCATGACAATGTGCATCTTTATGAATTCTAATGACTTGTGAGATGATGCTTCTAATGACTCCAACATCACCTTTGGCATGCACAAGGTCACGAAGCTCAAATAGACAATCATGAAATTTAGGATCACTAGGTTTCATTTTATGAAAAGCTATGGACTTTTGAAGAAGTTCATCTAGATTTTTTAAGGAGTAGTTTGGAAAACGCTCCTCAAGATATCTCGATATGGTATAAGAACATTGAAATGTAGGCAAACATATAAGCAAATTTCTAGGCAATCCTCTTATGATAAGATCAATAGTTCTAAGATTGTGTGTCATGTAAAGATACTCATTGGGGGTAGGATGCAAGGGGTCAATAGGAGGCACACAAGGGCTGGTAATATACTTGTTCAAATTATATTCATTGAAAATATCAAGCATGTCATTTTTCCAAGCACTATAGAACTCTCCGTCAAGCATAGGCACTCTACGTCTAATAATCCCGAACATAGACTCATCCATCTTCCTCCAATGGTGATTAAATCAACGCAATGGAGACCAATGCTCTAATACCAATTGAAAGGATCGAGAAGAGGGGTCTAGAGGGGGGTGATTATACCCTCAACAAGTAAAAGTGGAAGTTTTTAATTTCTTCAAGTTGAGGTGGAGTTTTAGCACAAGTTTAAGCATTCACAATACACTTCAAGCAAGCATGGCAAGAGTATGAGCAGCAGAAAGAGTAAAGCATGCTAATTGCAAGAAAGAAAAGGGATGTGATTGGAGAGTGCAAATGCAATGAAGACACATAAATTTTTGGCATGGTTCCGATAGGTGGTGCTATTGTACATCTATGTTGATGGAGACTTCAACCCACAAAGGGTAACGGCTGCCCGAGTCCACAAAGGGCTCAACCCACGAAGGGTCCATGAAGAAGCAACCTTGTCTATCCCACCATGGCCATCGCCCACGAAGGACTTGCCTCACTCGCGTAGATCTTCACGAAGTAGGCGATCTCGTTGTCCTTGCAAAGTCCTTGGTTCAACTCCACAATCTTGTCGGAGGCTCCCAAGTGACACCTAACCAATCTAGGAGACACCAGTCTCCAAAACGTTATAGATGGTGTGATGATGATGAACTCCTTGCTCTTGTGCTTAAAATGATCGTCTCCACAAATCTCAACTCTCTCTCACAGATTTGGCTATGGTGGAAAGATGATTTGAGTGGAAAGCAACTTGGGGAAGGCTAGATATCAAGATTCTTGTGGTTCGATTGGAATGTCTTGATCTCAACACATGAGTAGGTGGTTCTCTCTCAAAAAATGAGTAGTGGAAGTGTAGGGCACGTTCTGATGGCTCCCTCATAAATGTAGAATGGGGTGGAGGGTATATAGCCTCCACACAAAATCCAACCGTTAATCACATTTGACCCAACTCGGTCAGACCAAATATAAGAACTCAGTGAGAACGATTTAGTTAAAAATGTGAACATTATGAATTTCAGTGGGACCAACATGATTGACTCGGTGGTACCGATGTGCTAGGGCTAGGGCAAAACCTCATCTCGGTGAGACCGATTGCATGAACTTGGTGAGACTGATTTCAGAAAAGATCAAATAGAGAGTTGGTTAAGAAAACTTGGTGGGACCGATTGCACATTTCGGTGAGACAAAATAATTACAACAGGCAATAGAGAGTTTGCAAGGCCATCTCGGTGCGACCGAGATCCATATCGGTGTGACCGAATTGTTTAGGGTTTCTAGCAGTCGCTATGTCAAGTGGACACGGTGGCGCTGGATAGATCAAATCGGTGGGGCTGAGTTTGACTTTGGGTTTTGGACATATTTGGAAATGACAAAGTGGCTGAGGGTTTTGGAGCAATATCACTAAGCACTTTGAGCAAGTAGACCATTAAGCAACACATCATCCCCTTTTAATAGTATTGGCTTTCCTATGGACTCAATGTGATCTTGAATCCCTAAAATGAAAATGAAGAGTCTTGAGCTTTTGCCAATCTTTGTCCTTAGCATTTTGAAGGGGTTCCACATCCTCTTGTCCATTGAACGCATCTGAAATATACTAGGTAAAGATATTAGTCTAACAAGAGATATGTTGACATTAATTACCAAAATCACCCAGGGAGCACTTGTGCTTTCACGCACGCACCTGCGTGGGTTTAAACCTGACAGGCGGGGCCCAGCTGCCAGTGACAGAGAAGGGGAGGGATAGAGTGGTGAGGATGACACGTGGGCCCCGCCTGGCATCTCTGACCTGACGGTAGAGGGGACGACATGCTCACCGGCAGCGATGCAGGGCACGACGGGAGGGTGGAGGGCACCGTTGAGTTCAGAGAGGAGTCGCTGCTGGAGTTGGTCGCCGGGGTGGCCGGGTTCACGGGCGACAAGGAGATAGGGTGGAGGTGCTTCGGGAGAAAATCGCCGGGGCCATCTCTCGCTGCAAATGGAGCGGTATGAGGAGGGTAATGGGTTAGAGGCTTTCAGCGGTTCCAGATCAGGTGAGAACGGAGGCAGAGGAGGCATATATCGTGTGTTCTGTGACGAGCCAAGGCGGCGAAGCTCGAGTTTGATCTCTATCTCAGTCAGCTTCGGGGATGAACGGGCGGCGTAGGAGGATGATTGGGAGTGGGAGAGGGTGATTGGAATTGAGAGAAGGGCTCGGGGGTCCCATGTAGCGAGGGCGAGGCTCACCGTGGATGGTGTCTATGGGCACCCGCGAAATCGGCTCTGGTGACCATGAGGAGGAGCTGGGGCTACTCTACGGTGTTCGTGGTGCTGGTGCAAGGTGCTGAGAAGGGAGGGGAGGAGTGGAGCTTAAGTGTTGTGGCATGAAAATCAGGGTGTGACATACCTACGTCCCTTACAAGAATCTCGTCCCCGATATTCCCAAATTTAGCGCGGAAATGAATGCAGAAACTTAGACCCGGTGTAGTCTTCACGTCCTCATACTGCTTCTTCTTCCGTGTGGTGCTCCATTGAACCTTGAAGTACTTGAAGGTGCAGCTTCGTGTATGACATTCTGCATGATCCAAGTTGCTAATGGGTCTCTCATGGTAGGTCAGATTGGGCTGGAGGTTGATGGCTTGGCGATCGATGCCCTTGTATAGATCGGGCTTGTCAGGAAGTTGGAAATACTTCCAGGGTTGTGACACATGGAAAATGTTGTGCACATCGGATAACTCAGGTGGCAACTCCAGCTGGTAACCGTCTTCTCTTCGTCTTGCAGTGATCTTGAAGGGGGGGTCGATAAATGTTGGTGTCAGCTTCTTTTCGACATGGAAGTGCTTGGTTACTTTGAGAGTAGTGGCTTGTAGATACACATGGTCTTCGACGCGGAAGATTACTTCTTGACGATGGTGGTTGGTATAGATGTTCCTCCTTGAGATGGCGATCTTCAAATGTTCTCTACCCAGCTGAACAGCTCTTCTTCCGTCTTCTGGTAGACAAGTAGGTCACCAAATAGAGAGGACAGCCAACTTGTCCAAGTACTCCCTGAATACTTTGTTTGCAAGGTACATAAAGTAGGCTGCAGTATTGGTGGTGGTCATGGTTGAGTATGGGCCCAGGTATTCTCGACCTAGAGCCAAAGCCCATGGTCATGGTCTGACCAAGTTGTGGCTTGGTAAGGCTTAAGGGTTTCAAGGTTTCTAGGGTGTGAGTGAATGTTTATCATCTTATCCTTGAGCATAGTTTCTAAGATGCCAATAGTTCTATCCAGTCCTTCAAACAAATCAACTTATACCACCGAAAGCAACATCTCGTATAGATCAAATCCAACCATGACTCATGCTATTCATATCCTCATGACTCCCGAGAGGAGGTATAGCAAAATCATACATGTAAACTATCCCCAAACTCATATGTATTGTTATCCTCATGTAAAAATCCATGGGTAGAGCATACCAGCTGCTAAGGTTGAATTAAACACCACAATCCAAGTGCTCAACCTATTCTTCCAAGGTCCTAGACAGGGCATCTCTATCCTAAGGAAACACGTCGTATACCAATCCAAGATCTTGTTTCCTTCCTATGAATCAACTCCAACAACCTATTAACTTCCATCAATCACTACATAATTCATTAATTATACATATCTAATGTCTATGGTGTTCCACATGATCTCCTAAAGTCCCTATAATCCTCGAATACTTGAAAGGGCTATCTTTACTATAGTAAATCCACCAATTTCCATTATCGGGGTCAAGTAACCTCCAACGTCAAGCTTATATAGATCTCTATACAGATTCCGACAATTAATCCAGTCTCCTAGTTTATTTTCCACCAAGAAACACGGTATCATGATCGTGATCAGCAGAATAAATTCAATTTACTTCGAACCATGTAGACTGACTCAACATCTATCTCCACTAGGATCACCTATTTAATCTAAATCTCATGTCCGACGAGAATTCCTACAAATTTCCCCCAAGTCATTATCGTAATGTCAACTATCTCCTATCAATATCCCCTGGCTAAGTCATATCATTATACTTCCAAGAATTTAAGTTTGTGATCATAATTGTCCTATTAAATTCCATTTACCCAGGGGCTAATGAAAGCTATGCTACTCTATTAACATTATTCCACCAAGTTCAGCTACCAACATGAAAGTGTCATAATTACCCAAAGAGTCTCAAATACTTCCTCAAGGTTAGTATGGCCTCATCAAGTTATACATCCTCAAATTGAGCTTCCCTATGGCATCATCGGTTCAGGTGCTATCTTAGGATGATAATGTGCTGGTTCACTATCTCCACTAGTTCCACAATGAACTCCGTGATGAGAAAATCTTATTGAAGCTTAACTGGTTCTCTTGAAATTCCGTAGTTAATCACATGGTTAAGGATTTGAGGTGGGTTATCTCATGAAGCCTCAAAGGGTCTAGGGATGGGTTTCCAGTCTTGAGGGGTAAACATAACACTACGGGGTTGCACTTGGTCGAGGAGGCTATAGCAAAAGTCTTCAGTGCTAGTTGGTTGCCGAAGTAGAATCCTTGGTGCATCTTGTCTTTCTGGTCTTCAGTTGATGAGAGAGATGAGAGGTAAAAGTAGCGCAGATGGGTGATGCCTAAAGGGGGATGGTGTAGTTCAAGTGCAATCATACAAGTGACAAAAGTGCCAAACACAAACAACAAGATATGGCAGGTGATATAGTCGCGTACTTGTTGCCTAGGGAAAAAGTGCGACATATATCTAAACTCAAACAGATAAAAACAAGCAACACACAACATGGTTCCCTTTGAACCAGCGGACGAACTCGACTTCGAATAGGGGATACACGACTCATCCTACACTAGGGGTTCTTGGACTCGGTAGTCGTGCTTTGTTTCGTGTCTCGTGCAGTTTTGTAGGTTTTCCTCTGGTGTCGCTACGTCTCTTGTAGTTGTTTGATGAAACAATCTTGGTTGGACTTGAAGAATCTTCAACAACTTCTTGCCTGATGATGTGATTGGGTGAAGGTGGCTCCTCGTAGCTGTCATGGACTTGCTCTTCTGTTGTCTTCTTAATTATGACGACCCCTTCTGCATTCTAAGGCATCGACGATACCACGTAGGCAATCCTTTATGCAATGACATTAACAAGGCATAGTAGAGGTCCAATCTGTCAGACACTTTTTTGACAGTATCGTCGCTGAGAGTGGGGGATGCCGACTTGCCGAGGACCATTTTCCTGCTCATTATAGTGAGGTGGACCAAATGGAGAGGTTCTCATCCACCGGTGGTTGTAGATACAATAATGGTAAGCACGTGGTGTCTCTATTAGAGATGTGTATCATGATCTTGCATATATAATGCCTTGGTCACCATAGGCCAAGGTTGCATCATCTCGTGGTAGTGTCAAGGGTGTCACCCTCTTCTAAGTCTTGGTTTCCCCATTACTTGAGAAGGTGTCTTTTGTCTTGTTGTGGTGTCACCAAACTTGTGTTCTAAAGATGTGAGCGAATGTCCGGCGAGGCGTCTTCCTTCTAGATTATCCACGAGGAATACAAGGAATCCCGTGGTCGCGGGCTTGAGTTACTAGCGACCGTTTGCAAAAGCTTAGAAGGGGAAGAGGTCCATAAGGAAAATATATCTTAGTTTCCCAAAAACACAGAAGGTAAGAGAAGTATAGATAGGTTTTGGAAAATTAGTGATTGTTTTGGAAATATTATTACCATAACTAACGACCATGCTAACTAAGGATTCCTACAGTCAGGATAGCTCTGATACCAGCTTTGTGACGACCCCGACTCATAAGTCGTGATCACCAAATGCACGTGTAAAGTAATCCTAGAGTTCAATGCTCACTTAACACACAAAACCTGAATAACAAGAGTCTTACATCCATACATATCGGCTTATGCTAATTATGACCATTATGGTCATGTCTTCATAAACTCGCGGGAGAAATCTTCAACGATAGCGTGAACCCATGCCATCTGCCTTAACCCTATAGGCATTCTGATAGGGAAAGCATCCTAGCTCGCATGTTCGTCACCAAAGAACTCTTCTTCGTGTCCTGTTCACTCATGCCTGGACGATAAAATAACCAGTGGCAAGCCAATGAGTACTTTGAATGTACTCGCAAGCAACCCATGTTTTGGAACAAGATACAATAATGCATGATACATCACTAAGTAGGTAATTTTGCAGAAAGGTGGTTTTGAGTGCAATGACATGTCCTAACACCTTGTAAAGCTTGCATCAAAATAATTCAGATATTCATGTGAATAGGCCACATATATCAACATAAACAGAGTTTGATTCAACTCCAGCTTAATCAACATGTCAAGTCATTCGACTTGACTCAAATAGTTCTCTCCACAAACCCGCACACACATCTAGTTTCATGTACAATGGACGTACCCCAAGAGCGGCCATCTAACTATCCTTGACCATGGACATGGCTATTCGAATAGTTTTACACTATGTAGAGGTTGCACACTTCACCCACAAGATCCGAGAACCTTTTGTGTCATCCACGACCCGCGGTACCTCAAGTACCCGGGGTAAGCACCCGGTCACGACCTTTCCCTAGACGCCACCAACATGGAGTTCACTCGATTGATATCACCCCCCCGTGCCACAATCGTGCTCAAATGTTTAATTATGTGGAGCCACGCTCCCATATTCAACACATAGAACAAGAACGGGGTTACCAACGATGTGTCCAGTGCCCTGTGAAAACACTCATGGCCGCCTATCCAAGCACGATCCCGTCCCAACAGTGACCACGCCACTCCCGTCAGTAGTAATGCGTCCTCCATGCTAGCGCGGACCAGGTAATCAATAGTGCCCTTTCCCATATAAGGGTAGAGTGGTTGAACATGTAAGGTTGGAGTAATGGTCGCAACTAAAATTAATCCACTTTTGAAAACAACACACTCACTTGCCTCGGTACACCACTTTTTCATCAAGTGGTTAATTAGCTCAACATCCCCCTCGGGTATTAGTGGCACCCGACATGGTTTCCCAAAAGTCTGTGCAAATACTTCTGTCTCCATCACCATGCATATACCCATCCCATTTGCGTAGCAACTACTTTAGCATCTTATTTACTACCACCCACATAATCCTCATAGGAAGGTAGGGTCACGCATAATGCAAGTATCATCAAGGAAGTAACGAAGGCAACCCACCAAAGAGTTTACCATCTCATCGTGATTTCGATGCAACAATAATAAAGTGCTATATGAAAGGCATAAAAACGGTTTCAGATACATGGCCAAAGGGCTGCTTGCCTGGCCCAACAAAGTCATCGGGGTCTTCAAATGTCTCTGGTCCGGCTCCTTCGTCAACTTCGTAATCAAATGTCACAAAGTAATGGGCACACAATAAGACAATAGCACAAACTGAAAAACGAAAGTGCTCGTAAAACCTCCAATTATTTTTGTTAAATAATAGTGTGAAAACTAAGAATGCAAAAAATCCTAGTTTTGTTTTGGATCTATAGAATCAGAGATATGCATTTTAGAGGTGGGTTTAAACGCTCAAATTTGAACAGTGCAAAAAATTGTGATGGATATATATAGGTGGGATTTTTAGAAGAATATAGGAGTTGTAATCTTTGTATTTGGATAACTATTTTATTTTGTGGAATTTTGGAAAACAACTATAAAAAGAGAAAGAAAGTGCATGTTGGCTATTAGGCCTAAACAGATCTAGTTCGGCCGGCCTGCAGCCGAGATGGCCTCGTACAGTCGAGGCACGCGCCTGCCTAGGTTTAAAACAGATGAGCGGGGACCAGCTGTCAGTGATAGAGAGGGGGAGGGAGAGAGTGGTGAGGATGACAGGCGGTCCCCACCTGTTATCTCCAGCCTCAGGACAGAGGGGCCGACATG
Source organism: Secale cereale (assembly GCA_902687465.1). Taxonomy (NCBI): domain Eukaryota; kingdom Viridiplantae; phylum Streptophyta; class Magnoliopsida; order Poales; family Poaceae; genus Secale; species Secale cereale. Next base: position 346,164,693 of record LR738712.1, read on the forward strand.
CTCACCGGCGGTGATGCAGGCCACGGCGGGAGGGGTGGATGGCACCGTTGATCTCAGAGCGGAGTCGTTGTTCAGGGGGTGCTGGAGTTAGTCGCTGGGGTGGCTGGGTTCCCCGAAGACGAGGCGATAGGGCGGCGACGCTTCGGGAGGCGATCGTCGGGGCTGTACCTCGGTGCAATCGGGTTGGTATAAGGAGGGGAATGGGTCAGTGGCTTGCTGCGATTCCAGATCAGGTGAGAACGGAGGACGAGGATACATGTACCGTGTGTTCTTCGGCGAGCCGAGGCGGTGGAGCTCGAGTTCGATCTCTAGCTCGAGCGGCTCCGAGGATGAATGGGCCGCGGAGGAAGATGATTGGGAGTGGGAGAGGGTGATTGGAAGTGAGATAAGGGCTCGTGAGTCCCTTGTATAGAGAGGGCAAGGCTCACCGTGGACGGCGTCCATGGGCACCCGCGAAATCGGCTCTGGTGGCCACAAGGAGGAGCTAGGGCTGCTCTGCGGTGTTTGTGGGGCTGGTGCAAGGTGTTGGGAAGGGAGAGGAGCCTGTGCTTGAGTAGACATTGGCGGGCTCGGGCGGCGCTCTGTCCACGCGTGGGATGGGAAGGGGAGAGAGAGGAAGGACGGGGCCGACAGCTTGCCATGTTGTGGACGTCGAGGTGGTCCTGCTGGCATGTGGGAGGAGCTCGAGGTGGTCGGGAGCCTCGGGCAGGACGTTGCTACAGTGCTCTGGTGCACTGTAGCGCGCTCAGGAGCACCCATATGGCCGTCATGGCCATGCCCCCACGCGCTCTGGATGCGACCACCTTGTCCATTAGCCACAGGCTGGTCTCGAGATGCCCTCAGGTAGCTTAGGGTGTAAGTTAAGGGTAAAAGTGAGAGGGGGAAGAGAGAAGCTCTGCTATGGTGAAAACAGAGAGGTATACAAGGTTTTTACCCCCTCCAACGATTGCACAAAATCTTGGGGTTATCACAGGAGGTAATAGAGGTCTAGGAGGGATTGTGGTAAAAATTTGGGGTCAAGGAGAACTAGGTAAGTGGCCACGAGAACTAGGTAAGTGGCCAAAACAGTAACTTTTGGAAAACAATAGAAGGTGTTTGATGCTAGTTTGGTCAAGCAAAAATAATTCTCCTAGATGTAAAGTTTAACAGGGGTAAATGTTAGATACAATTGAGGTGGATCACCAAGTTTGAGATCATTTAGAGAAAGTTGCCAATGTAACTTTGGCAAACCCTAGAAATCAACAGAATAATTTTTCCAAGATTTAGTCATGCAATTCTTTTATCCTTGATACACCTCTTGGTGTTGTCTGATTATTTGAGGATATTTGCATCTGCACAAAAATTGGGATCAAAAGGACAAAGTTGGCAATGTGGACTTGCTCAAATTTGGTTCTGGACAGAGAGAGTTTGGGGGCACTTTTGGGTACAAAAACTATTTGGATGGGAATGAAACTTGGCAAGATCATCACACTAGGTATGAGTGACGTGCTAGAATTTTCATGGATTTATTTGACAATATTTCTTATAGAAATATTTCAAATACTTGAATTATGAGGAAATGGTTTTGGATGGTTTTGTCCAATATTTTGAACATGACCATGTGTTGAACTCATATATATGAACAATATATGTCCATTGAGTATCCCTAAAGTTTATCAATTTTTTTTTGAAACATTGAAATAAGTTTAACCTATTAAAGACCATTTCTGGCCTTAAGAAAAAGCCTTTAAAAATAGTAAAATAACTTTGAAAATAATTTTTGTGTGGTTTTTGGGATTCCTATATCTAATAGGAGTCAAATATGCATTTTGAAAGATTTTTCACACCCTTAATTAAGTACTTGTAGTTCAAGTCTCAATTCAGCGGGTTTTGGAAAACCTAATTTAGAGAATACTTTTTGGCCAAATTATTTTTGTAAGAAAATACTATTCTGTCCTATACACATGGCATGATCATCAGGCAAAGTTTTGGATCAAGGAGAATGAGTATAAGAGTTGGAGGATATGTTTCATTTTTAGAGCAATTGCAAATAGGAGACAAAAATCCAATCAAAGCACATACCAGAACACTCAAAAGTTTTTGGCAAACCACATTTTATCATGATTTATTAGCTTAAGTGTTGTGGCATGAAAATCAGGGTGTGACACCACTCCCACTGGCGCACAGTCCAGAACCATTAACCCGAGCCGGGGGATGGACATGGACACAAAACTAAGACCCTACGACAGGAGGCGCATGCGCCCCGACCCTTCCTCCTGGCCATTGGAGTAGAAGGTACAGTCCAACAACGGAAGAAGAAGAAGAAGAAGAACAAACTATATGAGCCTAGGATTGAGGAGGAGAAGAGGATGGATGAGCATCGCCCACTGTGAGACCTAATTTATAGGGGAGGGCACGGGGGCAAGCTCTCCTCCGCTCCAAGGCGACCGCCCATCTCCAGTAATCCCACTATCCACGATCACGGGCGAACAGGTAACCGCCCCAATGCTCCAATCCCCGGCACTGTAGTTTCTGCGGCTCCCATGCCTTTAAGCCATGCACATTCACCGCAAACTCCCCACAATTCACGCCGTGCATGGCGGAAATGGCCTGAGGTAGTGGGTGAGTGCTGGCTTGAAAGTTGGCAGTTACTCTCTCACATTGCGCGCTTGTTCATAAATTTTGGGCCTGGCCCAATGGCTCTAGGCGAGCGCGTTTGGGCCAAACCTGGGGGCTCCTGTCGGTGCACTAGCACTGGATACCCAGTGCCCCTGACTTATGCAAAGACAGTAGTACCAGAACCCTTCAACATAAGCTTAGTCAAATCCAGACCATGCCAGAGAAGCACATCAATGAGCACATCAATGAGATCAAGGAGCACATCAATGAGATGAAACCAACATTCAAGACCAAGAATCCAATAGAAGCAACCTTTGCAGGCTAAGCAACACAGGCAAGGTCGAAGCAACGACCCAGAACGGGCCCGAACCACGCTAGTCGTGTCCCCGGTTCCTGTCGGGGACCGAGGCGCGCGCGCCTACAATAAGACCTGGCACGCCATCCCCCGGCAGGCGCGAGCCGATCGGCCACCACTCAACCGCATTGCAATGCCAGTCACTTGTTGACGCGGTGTCCAGCCCTCAGGTGGCTAAGTGTCTCTCTCTAAGCACGTGGTGGCTCGCTAGAAGATAGATTATGCCTGTTTGGTACCTGTTCACAGATGTGTCAAGATAATGAGCAATAGTTATCTAAAGCAGTGGTAAAATCTTGCCGGGAATGCATCCCCGCACGCCACCTAGGCTAGCATTTATGGCATTTTGTCATAACTGCCAGAGTTAGGTATGATCACACTGTTGGCTATCTAATCGCTAGATAATGTCAGTTTTTCCAGTGTGGTTACACCTTTAGCTATAAAAGGAGGCCCAAGGCAACCTAGCTAAAGATTTGGATCCTTGGACACTTGTACTAGCGTAGTAGCTCTCCCCGAGGCAACTTTGACGAGCTTGAGCAATGTGTGTGATTTGTGTTCCTCCATCCAATCCACCAAAGCAGGAGTGGGGTTTTACGCTTCTCAGTGGCCCGAACCTTGGTAAAAACACCAGCATCTCACCATCGTGCTGCCTCACCACCTCCGCTCTTTATGCAACGTGACCTCCCCCTGCCGAACCACAGGGGGTAGGTGGCCAAATAGGTGACCGTGTGCATGAAGATCCTACACCAGCACATCTAGAGGATCCACACAACCTAGGGCATGACCTAGATGCCAGAGCATGGCAAACAAGATCCATCTATGGATCTAGAGGACACACGCCCGCTGGACGGGGCGGATACCAAGCCTGGCATGACAGGAATGATAGAGCCCAGGAGCAGCACCGTGCTCGGATGAAGACTAATCTCCAACATGATGTGGCCCTTGGTCAGGGGCGCCACAAACCCAATGTGTTTTATAGACGATGTGATGTAGCATCAGTTCCCCAAAAGGTTTAAACCCGTTAACATTGAACAATATGACGGGACAACAGACACGGCCGTGTGGATCAAAGATTTCCTTCTCCACATTCATATGGCCCAAGGAGACGATCTCCACGCCATAAAATATCTACCATTAAATCTTAAAGGATGGGCACAACATTGGTTGAATATCCTCCCCAAAAAAATCCATTGGGAGTTGGGGAGAACTCGAGGATGCCTTTTGAGCTAACATTCAAGGAACTTATGTTCGGCCTCCGGATGGCGATGACTTGAGCCACGTTTGTTCAACAACCTGGAGAGTGAGTCCGACAATTTTGGAATCAGTTCTTGATTAAGAAGAACCAGATCGTCGACTGTCCAGATGCTGAGGCAATAGCCGCTTTCTGGCACAACATCCGAGATGAATGGCTAGCTCGCCAGCTCGGCCAAGATAAGCCGAAAACAATGTCAGGCCCCACCTCCCTCATGACCCGCTTCTACATGGGTGTAGATAGTTGGTTAGCTCATAGAAGCAACCATCCCAAAGACCCCGACACCTCAGAAGTCTGAGAAGGGAACAGGAAACCACAGGACAACAAGAATAAGCGTCGGCACAACGACAGTGAAGCCGATGATACGACAGTAAATGCTGGATTTTTCAATCCAAAATCAGGACCGCGGAAGAAGCCCTCCAAAGGTAACTGGGAAGGCCTGACCATGCTGGATAATATCCTGGATAGGCACTTCCAGATCCAGAGCCGCTCAGACAAGCCTGCCAACCACACAAATCGTATATGTTGGGTGATTAAACATGACGGCAAGCTTATAGCCGAGGAACACAGCAAGGCCCCCTACAGTGAGGACAAGGACGAACCTCGGGGGCTGAACAATGGAGGCCAAAAACAGTTCCCTTCCGAGGTAAAATCCGTGAACATGATTTATGTCACACACATATCTAAGGAGAGGAAGCATGCACATCGAGACGTCTACACCGTAGAGTTGGTGGCCCCTACAACCCATGGTCGGCTTGTCCGATCACCTTCAACCAAAGAGATCATCCGACAGTGTCCATCACAGAGGAACGACGGCCCTGGTACTCGACGCCATCGTAGATGGATACCACCTCACTAGATTCCTCATGGACGGAGGCAACAACCTCAATCTAATTTACTCAGATATAGTGAGGAAGATGGGAATTGATCTGTCAAGGCCAAACGCCATAACACCACCTTTAAAGGAGTAATCCCAGGTGTCGAGGCCCACTGCACGGGAACTGTCACCTTGGAAGTTGTCTTTGGTTTGCCTGGCAACTTCCACCGCAAGGACTTGATCTTTGAGATCGTCCCTTTCCATGGTGGTTATCACACACTCCTCGGCACCAATGTTTGCTCTCTTCAATGTAGTCCCCCACTATTCTTATCTGAAACTTAATATGCCCTGACCTAAGGCTTTCGTCATCGTTAACAGTGACACAAAGCTCTCACTACGAACCAAGGAGCACACAACAGTTTTTGGCAGCCGAAGACCCAGTCAGTCATCAACACACTGGACGCACGCAAACGAGCCCCAGCTACATCATAGCTTATTGAGTCTTCTTGTGCTCACCCCCAAATAGGAACATGCTCCCCAAAACATGGCCCTCCCAGCCGTGAAGTACGTGCCTCGGGTGCACATTTTTGCGCTTAAAATACCATGCACAACTGTGGGGGCAAGCGATCGAAGGGACAAGTGTTCGGCTTGACCGAGCCATGGTCAAATATTTCTTAGGACCATAAACATGTACCATCTTGGACCTAACCAGCATAAATCCAATATAGTACGGTGACTTCTCAAGACCCTCTTTCAAGGGCCCACCCACCGATCACTATCTCCTCTACGGAACCCCTCCAAAGAGTAAAGGCGTAGACGTGCAGCAGGGCGCATTAGGGACATCAAACCTCTCATGGAGGTGCTGTGTAAACCTTTCCTCTATAAAGTTTTTAAAGTATCTGTAACAGTTGCTTTGGTAATTCGGGTTGTACGGTTAGACTTCACAAATTCATCGGAAATGAAGGCCATTTTTACGGTCCCATTGCAGTCATTTATGTTGCATACCTCTTTCCGCTCTTTCATGCCTAAACAAACTAGTTCGATACATGCTTTCTTTAGATTCAATCGGCTAATAGACCAGGGGATCAACTAGAAAACTCGCCCCAAGCATCATTCCGGCACTATTTTCATCTCATGTGCTCGGCATCTCGGATAATGCATTATATGAATTGCTTCTGAATTATGTCTTTGCTCAATAGTTGGGTTGCATGGCTCCTGTGTTTTCCCTCTTAAATTCCGCATTTTTCGGCTAGGAGGGTAATGGGAGAACCACTGCGATTGTACTTCTAGCTCGCATGGTTAAGTACCTCAGTGGAGAAATCCAAAAATTGACTATCATAATAAGCGAGAACTGGTCGGTGATACGTCTCCAATGTATCTATAATTTTTTATTGTTCCATGCTATTATATTATCTATCTTGGATGTTTTATAAGCATTTTATATGCTATTTTATATGAGTTTGGGGACTAATCTATTAACCAGAGCCCAGTGCCAGTTTCCGTTTTTCCTTGTTTTTGAGTTTCGTTGAAAAGGAATATCAAACAGAGTCCAAACGGAACGAAACTTTTTGGAGATTTTTCTTGGACCAGAAAACATTAGATGGACTTGGAGTACACGCTAGGGGATCCGCGAGACGGCCACAAGGGTGGAGGGCACGCCCTGGGGGTAGGGAGCACCCCCTACATTGTGGGCCCCTCGTGCCTCCCCCGACCGACTTCTTCAGCCAATAAATACCGGTATATTCCAGAAACATCAGAACATCCATCGAAACCACTTTTCCACCGCCGTAACCTTCTGTTCTCACGAGATCCCATCTGGAGGCCTTTCCCGGTACTCTGCCGGAGGGGGAATCAACTACGGAGGGCATCTACATCAACCCTATTGCCCTTACAATGAAGTGTGAGTAGTTTACAACAGACCTACTGGTCCATGGCTAGTAGCTAGATGGCTTCTTCTCTCTCTTTGATCCTCAGTACCATGTTCTCCTCGTTGTTCTTGGAGATCTATCCGATGTAATCTTCATTTGTGGTGTGTTTGTCAAGATCCGATGAATTGTGGGTTTATGATCAGATTATCTATGAATAATATTTGTGTTTCTTCTGACTTCTTTTATACATGATCTTATATCTTAGTAATTCTCTTCGAACAATCAATTTTGTTTGGCCAACTAGATTGATAACTCTTGCAATGGGAGAAGTACTTTGCTTTGGGTTAAATCTTGCGGTGCTCAATCCCAGGGACAGTAGGGGACATGACATGTATTGTATTGTTAAAATCAAGGATAAAAAGATGGGGTTTTCATCATATTGCTTGAGTTAATTCCTCTACATCATGTCATCTTGCTTAAGGCATTGCTCCGTTCTTATGAACTTAATACTCTAGATGCATGCTCGATAGCGGTCGATGTCTGGAGTAATAGTAGTGGATGCAGGCAGGAGTCGGTCTACTTGTCTCGGACGTGATGCCTATATTCATGATCACTGCCATAGATATCGTTATAATTATTCGCTTTTCTATCAATTGCTTGGTAGTAATTTGTTCACCCACAAGAATACTTGCTATCGTGAGAGAAGCCTCTAGTGAAACCTATGGCCCTGGGTCTTTTTTTACATCTTATAAGTTTCATATCAACTATTTTGCAATCTTTTACTTTTCAATCTATAAACCAAAACCCAAAAATATTTACTTTATTTGTTTATCTATCTCTATCGGATCTCACTTTTGAAAATAACATAGAAGGGATTGACAACCCTTTATAGCGTTGGGTGCAAGTTGTTGATTGTTTGTGCATGTATTTGTCGACTAGTGTGTAATCTCCTACTGGCTTGATACCTTGGTTCTCAACAAACTGAGCAAAATACTTACTTCACTTTGCTGCATCACCCTTTCCTCTTCAAGGGAAACACCAACGTTACCTCGGGAAAGCAGCGACGAAGTAGAAGAATTTCTAGCACCGTTGCCGGGGAGATCTACGCCAAGTCAAGACCCACCAAGTACCTTTCATTAAACTCTCATCTCTCGCATTTACATTATTTGCCATTTGCCTCTCGTTTTCCTCTCCCCCACTTCTAAAATGATCTTTGAATTGTTTTCCTTTTCTTCGCCCTTCTTCCGTTCGTGTTGTTCGCTTGCTTCTTGAGTGCTTGTGCGTTGGATTTCTTGCTTTGTCACTATGGCTCAAGAAAATAACAAATTATGTGATTTATCCAACACTAATAATAATGATTTTATTAGTACTCCGATTGCTCCCGCTACTAATGTAGAATCTTGTGAGATTAATGCTGCTTATTGAATCTTGTCATGTAAGATCAATTCTCTTCCCTTCCTAGTGAAAATGTCGCATCTCATCTAAATAATTTTGTTGATTTGTGTGATATGCAAAAGAAAATAGATGTAGATAATGGTCTTTTTAAATTAAAACTATTCCCGTTTTCATTACGAGATCGGGCTAAAACTTGGTTTTCATATTTGCCTGAACATAGTATTTATTCATGGAATAAGTGCAAATATTCTTTTATTGCCAAGTATTTTCCTCCCGTTAAGATCATCTCCCTTAGGAATGATATTATGAATTTTAAGCAACTTGATCATGAGCATGTTGCACAATCTTGGGAGAGGATGAAACTTATGATAAGAAATTGTCCTACACATGGTTTGAATCTATGGATGATTATACAAAAAAATTATGCCGCATTAAACTTTGCTTATAGAAATCTTTTAGATTCGGTTGCGAGAGGTACTTTCATGGAAATCAGTTTAGGAGAAGCTACTAAACTCCTATATGATATAATGGTTAACTATTCTCAATGGCATACCGAAAGTTCTTCCACTAGTAAAAAAAGTGCATGCAATTGAAGAGATTAATGTTTTGAGTGGAAAGATGGATGAACTTATGAAATTATTTACTAGCTAGGGTGCTAATATTGATCCTAATGATATGCCTTCGTCTACCTTGATTGAGAATAATAATGAATCTATGGATGTGAATTTTGTTGGTAGGAACAATTTTGGTAACAATGCTTATAAGAGAAATTTTAATCCTAGGCCTTTTCCTTGTAATTCCTCCAATAATTATGGTAATTCCTACAACAATCCTTATGGAAATTACAGTAAAATGCCCTCTGATTTTGAGAATAGAGTCAAATAATTTATGAGTTCTCAAAAGAATTTTAATGCTATGATTGAAGAAAAATTGCTTAAGATTGATGATTTGGCTAGAAGTGTGGATATAATTTATCTTGATGTTGATTCTTTGAAGCTTAGATCTATTCCACCAAATGATGGTATCAACGGGTATCTCAAAGCTATGAGAATTTCCATTGATGAGTGCAAAGAAAGAACCGCAAGGATGCATGCTAAATAAGAGTGGTTTATAAAAACCTGTTCTTCTTGTTCCCGTGAAAATAATGATAAAGTTATTAAAATGATGATGTGACTCCTACTGAATCTTTGTTTTCTAAAATAAATCTTGATAAATATGGGACTGGAGATGAGTCTACTTTAGTTAAGAAGCGTCCCAATGATTCGGAGTTTTTAGATGTTGATGCAAAAATTGATAAAAAGGGATAGATGAAGTCAAAACACTAAGTAGTCATGAACCTACTAGATTGGATCTCAAGGAATTTAATTATGATAATTGTTCTTTGATAGATTGTATTTCCTTGTTGCAATCCATGTTGAATTCTCCTCATGGTTATAATCAAAATAAAGTTTCACTAAACATATCGTTGATGCTATGACACAATGTTTTGAAGAAAAGCTTGAATTGGAAGTTTCTATCCCTAGAAAACTTTATGATGAGTGGGAACCAACTATTAAAATCAAGATTAAATATTATGAGTTCCATGCTTTGTGTGATTTAGGTGCTAGCATTTCAAAATTCCAAAAACTTTATGTGATGTGCTAGGCTTTCGTGAAATTGATGAGTGTTCTTTAAATTTGCATCCTGTAGATTCCACTGTTAAGAGAACTATGAGAAGAATTAATGATGTTCTTATTTTTGCAAATTGTAATTATGTGCCCGTAGATTTCATTGTTCTTGATATAGATTGCAATCCTACATGTCCTATTATTCTTGGTAGACCTTTCCTTATAACAATTGGTGCAATTATTGATATGAAAGAAGGAAACATTAGATTTCAATTTCCATTATGGAAGGACATGGAACACTTTCCAAGAAAGAAAATTAAATTGCCTGATGAATCTATTATGAGAGCTACCTATGGATTGCATACCAAAGATGATAATACCTAGATCTATTTGCTTTTTATGCCTAGCTAAGGGCGTTAAACAATAGTGCTTGTTGGGAGGTAACCCAATTTTATTTTTGATTTTTACTTTCTGGTTATGTTTTGCAAGTTTTGCACATTATTACATTTGTAATAATTGTGTTTTGGTATTTTAATTAGTGTTTGATCCAAGTAAGACCTTTGTGATGGCTTATCGGTATCGTTGATTTTATTTTGCTGAAAAACAGAAACTTTTACGTCCAGTACAGAAAATTCAATAAATCACTGGAATATCGAAACCTCCTGAAATGTTTACAAAAAATTAATATACAAATTCCCCACATCTTCCAATGTTTTTAGAATTTTTAGAGTTACAGAAGTATGTGAAGTTTACAGATTGCTACAAATTGTTCTGTTTTTGACAGATTCTATTTTTTATGTGTTGTTTGCTTATTTTGATGCATCTATGGCTAGTATCGGGGGGTATGAACCATGGAGAAGTCAGAATACAGTAGATATTACACCAATATGAAATTAGAATAAGATCACAATAGTACCTTGGGTGGTTATTGCTTTGTTTTACTAACGGAGCTCACGAGATTTTCTGTTGAGTTTTGTGTTGTGAATTTTTCATGTTTTGGGCAAGGATTTGGTGGACTATGGAATAAAGAGTGGAAAAAGCCTAAGCTTGGGGATGCCCATGGCACCGCAAGGTAAAATTCAAGGACGACCAGGAGCCTAAGCTTGGGGATGCCCCGAGAAGGCATCCCCTCTTTCGTCTTCATCCATCGGTAACTTTACTTGATGCTATATTTTTATTCACTACTTGATATGTGTTTTGCTTGGAGCGTTATGTATGATATGAGTCTTTGATTTATAGTTATCACAATCATCCTTGTTGTACACACCTTTTGAGAGGGACACGCTTCAATCGTGATTTATTAGAATACTCTATGTGCTTCACTTATATCTATTGAGCTAAGCAATTTTCCTCTAGTGCTTCACTTATATCTTTTTATAGCACGGTGGTGGTTTTATTTTGTAAAAATTGTTGAACTCTCTTGCGTCACTTTTATTATTTTGAGAGTTCTTAAGAACAACATGGTAATTTTCTTGGGTTATGAAATTAGTCATAATATGATAGACATCCAAAGGAGATATACTAAAAACCTTCATATAGAGAGCATTGAATATTATGTGAAGTTTGGCTCCTTGAAATTGTTTGGAGATGTTAAGATGGTAATATTAGAGTCAAGCTAGAGGTAGTTTTTGAGGTTAAAGAAATAATTGTGTTAAGGTTTGTAATTCCAAAAGCATGCACATATGGCTATGTAACCAAATTGGCGCGCACTGTATTTTGATTGTTTCATCTTTGTGGGAAGGTCGGGGGCGCGCGATAGTTAACTCCAACCAACCTCCCCCTAGGGGCATGCGTCGTAGTGTTTTGCTTTGAGGTCTAAGTAGATTTTTTACAATAAGTATGTGAGTTATTTATGACTAATGTGAGTCCATGGATTATACGCACTCTCACCCTTCCACCTTTCTAGCCACTCTAAGTGCCGCGCAACTTTCGTCGGTGCATAAAACCCTCCTTATACCTTCCTCAAAACAACCACCATATCTACCTATTATGGCATTTCCATAGCCCTTCCGAGATATATTGCCATGTAACTCCACTGTTCCGTTTATTATGACACACTTCATCATTGTCATATTGCTTTGCATGATCATGTAGTTGACATAGTATTTGTGGCAAGCCCACCTTTCATATTTTTCATACATGTCACTCTTGGTCATTGCACATCCTGGTACACCGCTAGAGGCATTCATATAGAGTCATATCTTTGTTCTAGTATCGAGTTGTAATATTGAGTTGTAAGTAAATAAAAGTGGGATGATCATCATTATTAGAACATTGTCCCATGTGAGGTTATAAAAAATAAAAGAGGCCAATGAAGCCCAAATAAAAAAAGGCCAAAGAAGCCCACCAAAAAATGCCAAAGAGGCCAAAGAGCCCAAAACAAAATAAAAAATGAGATAAAAAGAGAGAAGGGACGATGTTACTATCTTCTTCCACACTTGTTCTTCAGATTAGCACCATGTTCTTCATGATAGATAGTCTCCTATGTTGTCACTTTCATATCTCACTAGTGGGAATTCTTCATTATAGAACTTGGCTTGTATATTCCAACGATGGGCTTCCTCATATGCCCTAGGTCTTCATGAGCAAGCAAGATGATGCACACCCACTAGTTGTATTTTTGAGCTTTCATACACTTATAGCTCTAGTGCATCTGTTACATGGCAATCCCTACTTACTCACATTGATATCGATTGATGGACATCTCCATAGTCCATTGATTTTCGTAGTTGATGTGAGACTTTCTCCCACCTTTTGTCTATTACCACCTCCACTCCACCTATAGTGCTATGTCCATGGCTCGCGCTCATATATTGCGTGAAGAGTTGAAAAGTTCGAAAGAGTAGAGCATGAAAGCAATTGCTTGGCTGACTCCGGGATGGGCATGAGGGGTGCTTTGTGTTAAGAAAAGGGAACATAAGGACTATATGTTATTTTTGAAGCTTTATAGATTTCTTTTGGTATGATTAGAGTATTATTGTTTTGATATTGAGAAACTTTTATTTTGAGTCTTATGCATCTGAACATTCATGCCACAATAAATAATATTGCACTGATAAATATGTTGGGTAGCATTCCACATAAAAAATTCCGTTTTTATCATTTACCTACTCGAGGATGAGCAGGAATTAAGCTTGGGGATGCTTGATACGTCTCCAACGTATCTATAATTTTTTATTGTTCCATGCTATTATATTATCTATCTTGGATGTTTTATGTCTATTTATATGCTATTTTATATGATTTTTGGGACTAACCTATTAACCCAGAGCCCAGTGCCAATTTTTGTTTTTTCCTTGTTTTTGAGTTTCGTTGAAAAGGAATATCAACCGGAGTCCAAACGGAACGAAACTTTTTGGAGATTTTTCATGGACTAGAAGACATGAGATGGACTTGGAGTATACGCCAGGGGATCAACGAGGCGGCCACAAGGGTGGAGGGCGCGCCCCCCTACCTTGTGGGCCCCTCGTGCCTCCCCCGAACGACTTCTTCTTCCTATAAATACCTATATATTCTAGAAACATCAGAACATCCATCGAAACCACTTTTCCGCCACTGTAACCTTCCGTTCTCGTGAGATCATATCTAGAGGCCTTTTCCTGTACTCTGCCGGCGAGGGAATAAACCATGGAGGGCATCTACGTCAACCCTATTGCCCTTCGGATGAAGTGTGAGTAGTTTACCACAGACCTACGGGTCCATAGCTAGTAGCTAGATAGCTTATTCTCTCTCTTTGATCCTCAATACCATGTTCTCCTCGTTGTTCTTGGAGATCTATCTGATGTAATCTTCTTTTCCGGTGTGTTTGTCAAGATCCGATGAATTGTGGGTTTACGATCAGATTATATATGAATAATATTTGAGTTTATTCTGAATTATTTTATGCATGATCTTATATCTTAGTAATTCTCTTCGAACTATCGGTTTTGTTTGGCCACCTAGATTGATAATTCTTGCAATGGGAGAAGTGCTTTTCTTTGGGTTCAATCTTGTGGTGCTCAATCCCAGTGACAGTAGGGGACATGACATGTATTGTATTGTTGCCATCGAGGATAAAAAGATGGGGTTTTCATCATATTGCTTGAGTTAATTCCTCTACATCATGTCATCGTGCTTAAGGCGTTACTCCGTTCTTATGAACTTAATACTCTAGATGCATGATGGATAGCGGTCGATGTGTGGAGTAATAGTAGTAGATGCACACAAGACTCGGTCTACTTGTCTCGGACGTGATGCCTATATTCATGATCATTGCTGAAGATGTCGTTATAATTATTCGCTTTTCTATCAATTGCTTGACAGTAATTTGTTCACCCACCGTAATACTTGCTATCATGAGAGAAGCCTCTAGTGAAATCTATGCCCCCCGGGTCTCTTTTACATCTTACAAGTTTCAGATCTACTATTTTGCAATCTTTTACTTTTCAATCTATAAACCAAAAACCCAAAAGTATTTACTCTATTTGTTTATCTATCTCTATCAGATCTCACATTTGCAAATAACCTAGAAGGGATTGACCATCCCTTTATAGCGTTGGGTGCAAGTTGTTGATTGCTTGTGCAGGTATTTGGCGACTTGTGTGTAATGTCCTACTGGATTGGCACCTTGGTTCTCAACAAACTGAGGGAAATACATACTTCACTCTGCCGCATCACCCTTTCTTCTTCAAGGGAAACACCAACGTTACCTCGGGAAAGCAGCGAGGAACCAGTCGACGATTCAATGACAAGTGTTAAACTATAAATCGATGGAAGTTATGCGGTGTCATACAAAGGGTTTGTTGTTATACAAACCAGGTGATAATGATATCAACCTCGGCACACCTGAACATCACAAAACACTTGGAGCTAGTAACTAGCTCCTGCAGTCAAGCTCCTATGGCCAAGTACTAAAGCCGCATAGTCCGATTGCCTTGTTTCCCTTACACACTACCGCCTCCGGGCACCGAGACATCAGCTAAGGGTTACATTTTTAAGGAAGCAACATGCCTTTTAGTATCGACAGAGGGGCTGCAAATGATGGCTAGTAACTTCTAGTTTAAAACGGCCGCACAGGTGTCAAAATAAACAAACAAAACATGGTATACCATGTCAACCAGCTGCATTATAAAGCACAAAAGTTTCAACCTCCTCGGATAAATGATAGTACACTTATTCATAAATTACATCGTTTGAGCACCGAGCCTCTATCGCCCGAGCACCATCCATATCGATGAGAAAATATTTCTTGGGGCACTTATGCTCCTTCCCAGGAGATGGGGGTTTGGTGGCCATCTCGGCTGTCTTGATCTTTGGCAAGTGCACCATGGTCTTCCCAACGGCCATCCGAGGTCCCTCGATGCACTTGGAGCGCTTCCAGACATCAATCCGGGGCGTGGCGTCGCTCAACTTCTGCACCAAGCCAAAGTGGCTGCTCGGCAGTGTGGATAATGGCCACAACTTCACACAAAGGTCTTTCATGTCCGGATCCGCCATCCAATGCAACTCCATCAACTGTTTCATTTGGTTGTTGAGGGAATGATGCTCGGCTCCTGAAATTGTTCCCTAAACAACATATGCTCTGTGTCATCCTCCTGGGACACAAAGTACCTCACCGCATCTGCCGCACTCCATGGGAGATCCGCAAAATCACCCGGGGAACGCCATACTCCCATGAGCAAAGCGAACCTGTTACCACCAAAGACACTTTGTAGTAAGTATAGCTTACTGTCGGGGAAAACGACACCTATGGATCCTGGGGACTCCTACTACGGTTGGCGGGGTCTAGAGTTGTGCAAAGAGCAGGCCTAGTCGATCAACGTGTGGGAATTTTTACCCAGGTTCGGGCCGCAAGTGATGCGTAAAACCCTAGTCCTACTTGTCTGTGTATATTTGGTGTTCTTCAGCTCTTGAACTAGCTACTATGTGTGCCTGTCTAAAAAGTCTGAATCATCTCTCAGTATGCCTCGGGCATCCTTTTATATGACAAAGGGGTTGCCACAGTGGCACATAGGAGGTGGAAAGTATATACAATGTACAATATTATCTCCTGACATCATAAGAAAAACACATTTAATGCACCGCCTATATGTCCTCTAGCTTTATCGGGGACGGAAATGGAGCTTGTCCCGCCTGTTGCCGCCTCACCTCGCTCCGACACGCGTCCAGGCTGACAACGCATGGAGCGCCACACTAGCTGCTGACAGGTGTGGTGGCAGGGTCTTCACGAAGATCTGCATGCCACCATGCAGGTGCTTGGCTAGTTGGCTTGGAGGCTGCATGCTGCCACACATGCACTTGTCCAGTTGGCGAGTTGGTTTCCTCGTAGGAGCAGCCGCGGGGCAGCGAAACCTTTGCGGGCGCGGGCCTGGCTGTGGTCACGCAGATGACGCCGGCAAGGGGTCTTCCCGGGGTCTTGTGGCTGTCCCCGGCAAGGATCTTGCCGGGGGTCTTCGATCGTCCCCGACAAGGCTCTTGCTGCGGGTCTTCGTCTTCTGGTCCCTTGTCTAGGTCTGCATGCCCTTGGTCCCACAAAGATCTACATGCCACCACGCAGGCGCTCGTGAATCTTGGTCTTGACGTTGTCGATGGTGTCAGAGCTCTCAGACCTAAGGGTGGTGGCCTTGCTGGTGCTGGGCAAGTTGCCCTGGCAAGGCTCTTGTCGAGGTCACGTAGGCCGCCCCGGTGAGGGCGTTGCTGGGGGGAGTCCACCTTGCCCCTCCATTCTTCATGCCTCTGGCTTGAGTGTTGCCTTGGCAGTCTCATGCTCCTTCTTTTTTTGCTCCGCCAAGCGTGGCCATAGGTGTGGCTACAACTGCCCATGCACAAGTAAAGGGGTGCAAGAGGACCCCTACTTTTGTACACCGACAGGATCCCCCGGGCCTGGGCCACACATAAGCATGGAGCATTGTTGGGCCAGGCCCAGAATGATACACGGGCACGTGTGGCAGGGTTTTAACTGCGACGATTCCTCCACCAGTTGCGCTTCCCCATGACTCGCATTGGGCGCATGACGTGGGGGTCGTGCATGGAGCGGTTGCAGCATGCTTGCGTCACGTCGTGGTGAATAATAAAGAGGCAGCCCGCGCCTTCCCTATAAAAGAGGAAGCCGTAGGGGCGCTGCTCATTTTACAAAGTGGACTCGGGTCATGGTGATCATGGCATCCGCTCCCCACGGTCATGGGGCGGGAAACGGTCACCCCACTTGTCTTCTTGATTTTGGCTCGCGTGCCACGTGTCCCCCATGCCTCAGGAAGGGTAAGTGGCGGATATGGAGGGCACGGGCATGAACACTGAGGCGGGAAACCGGGCACCACTGATTGGAGCAGTGGGTCAGTCTTGATTCCCTGCGCCCGTGGTGGCCGGATTGGTTGAGCGGGGCGGCCGCCCTTAGGTTGGGGGGCCGAGCCCCGGCCCCACCCCTCTATAAAAGGGGACAAGGACAGTGTCTTTCTGCATTCATCTCCTTCCTGCTTGATCCTTCTCTTCCAGTTGCCATGGTCAGAGGGCGCGCCGGCATTCCAACGGCGGCGATGAGAGATTCTGCTAGACAACGTGTACCCCCTCCCCCGAAACTCATGGCAGCGGAGCCCGCTATGAGAGGAAGAGGGAGGGGGCGAGGCCAAGGTCGCCGTGGCGCTCGGGAGAGGAGGACGGGGCGGTGCACTGGCCGCGCTTCCACCAGCGGTTCTTCCCCCAATGGAGGGCCATGTCGGAGACCAGCCCCGCGAGTTCTTCATCGGCCTGTACAAGCTAGTGTGTGGTCACCTCCGCCTCCCCGGCATTTTTGCTCGGGAAATAGAGCTTGGCCCACCACAGGCCTTGAGGCTGCATATGAGGGGCTGCGGGAATGGCAGCATGCGGGTCAACATCGACTTCCCCGCCCCTCACATCATGTACCTTCACCGTGGGTGGAAGACCTTCGCCCGCACTCATAGCTTGTCGGAGGGGACATTCTCCATTTCGAATTAATGGAGAATGGTCTGCTCTCCGTCAAGGTCTTCGGATGCTCTGGAATCTGCTTAGGGTGCTGCATGGAGAGCTCCACCGGCAACGAAACCTCCTCCTCGAACGATAGTGATGAGGAAGACAGTGATGATGAGGACGACGGTAGCGGGCGGGAGGACGGCGATTCCGACTCCGACTGACCGCTGGTGGCAGCACCATCATCTGCATCGCCCTCCTCCCCTGGCCATGCGTCTCGCCGAGGGTCACCCTCGGCATGCTCTCCATGGGTGCGTTCCTCGTCGCCTTTTCCTTGCCTTCACCCGCCGCACCTGGGAGGAAAGGCGCAAGAACGGAGATTGCGAGGCACTTATCTTTCTTCTAGCATGTAGGCACTTGCCAAATCTAAATTTCTAAATAATGTAATCTCTCGAGCCCATGCATGTGTCTTGTAACGTTCGTACTTGTATCAACATGTTAATGAAAAAGACAAGCCTTGCCGGGGACTCGTGCATGTATACGTCCATGCAGAGGCGAAATGCCTCTTTAACGCAAATAAACGAGTTCTGTCGGCAAGCTATCTGGCCAGCGCCCTCTGTGCCTACCAGAGAATCACATCTGTCGGGTTGCAGACAGAGGGTCCAGCCCCCCGTCAATCTTCTTTTAGTAAAGGCTACTGCTACCGCCCTGACCAAATCAGCGTTCGGGTCAGAGACATGAGCACCCGAGTTTAAAAGAGATCGACGGGGTTTTCTAATACACAAGTCACAGGTTACGAACATGGATGGGCAAGAGGTGAACTTTATCTGTTTGGTTTGCCGGGAGTAGCTGTGCCGGGCAGTCTCCCCAACTTCTTGCCGGAGCGGGTCCTTGGCGGGATCGAGCATCCTTGCCGAGGCTGGAAAGAAGAGAGGACAGGAGCATGGAACCTTGGCGGTCCATTAACACTTGATGGAATCAAAAAGCAATACAATACCCTGGACAAGCATGTATATATTCATATATATAAACATGGAAATCAACGGGAAATTGTACATACTAAAGGGTTTCTCTTCCCCGACTGTGCACAGGGTCTGCGCCTGGCTTTGTACATAGGGTTACATGCCATGCCGACAAGGCTAGTACAAAAAATGGGGTTGCCAGGGCTCCCGGCAACCGCGCCTTAGGGGTAGAACTTTCAAAGATGTTCGATATTCGAAAAATTGCTCACTGGAATGCCATCTTCGGTCTCCAGGCGGACTACGCAGGGCCTGGTGACTCGTGTTACCCGATAAGGGCCTTCCCACTTTGGCGTCAACCTGTTTGAATTCTTAGCGGATTGGATTCGCCGAAGAACAAGGTCGCCTTCCTCAAGGCTTCTAGCGTGAACCTTGCAGCTATGGTAGTGGCGCAACGCTTGCTGGTAGCGAGTGGCTCGCATAGCAGCCTGAAGACGATCTTCCTCAAGGAGCGTCGCATCATCATGGCGCAGCTACTCTTGCTCAAGCTCATCATAAGCGAGCACTCGAGGTGACCCGTATATGAGTTCTGTGGCAAGAACTACTTATGTCCCGTATACCGGCAAAGGGTGTCTGGCAAGTGGCTCGATTTGGTGTCGTCCTGATTGACCAAAGAACCGTTGGCAACTCATCAATCCAGCATCTTCTGCACTTGTGCAGCCTGTCAAAAGTCCTGGTTTTAAGACCTCGCAATACTTCTGCATTCGCCCTCTTAGCTTGGTCGTTACTTCTGGGATGAGCAACAGAAGCAAAACAAACCTTGCCGCCGAGGTCTTGGACATACTACATGAAAGTGTGGCTCGTGAACTGTGTGCTGTTGTCGGTGATGACTGTTTGGCAAACCCAAATGGCACACTAGTCCCTTGAAGAACTTGACGGCTGATTGTGTTGTCACCTTTCTCATTGGTTCCACTTCCTGCCACTTTGTGAACTTGTCGATCACGACGTACACGTACTCAAATCCTGCAACTGCGCGGGGAAAGGGGCCCAGTATGTCAAGTCCCCAGCCTGAAAATGGCCAGGAAAGAGGGATTGTCTGAAGACCTTGAGCTGGTTGATGAAGCTTCTCCGAATGGAACTGCACGCTTCACACTTGGTTACTAGTGCAGTTGCATCCTGGAGGGCGGTGGACCAGAAGAAACCTTGCCGGAATGCTTTTCCGGCAAGGGATCATGATACTATGTGGGAGCCACACATGCCTTCGTGTATCTCTACCAACAGCTTCAGTCCGTCCTCCCGAGGAATGCACTTCAATTTCCGGCTGTTCGGTCTCCTTCTATACAAGGCATTATTGTAACGCCCAAGATGCGACTATATCTCCTACGTGTCGAGGCACGACTTAGACGCATAAGCGCATTTTGGTATGATCGCAAGATGGTCATCTTCACACATTCCCATGTACAAGCACAAAGGGAAAAATGCATAGTTGGCTTACAATCGCCACTTCACACAATGCATAAATAAGTCATACATTCATCCAAGTACAATCATGGTCCGACTACAGACAAATCCAAATGAAAAGAAGATAACCACCCACTATGCTCGATCGGCCCTTGTAGGAACCACTACCGATTGTCGGGAAACATCACGTACATACGCCCCCGTTCCTCATCGAACTACCACTTGAGTTCCCGGCGATCAACTCAATCGTACTCGATTGTACGTGCACCTGTGTTTGTAGTAAACTATGAGTCACGAGGACTCAGCAATCCCATTACCGAGTATCAAAACTATCAAGGACTTTGGGTAAGGAGAAAGTGTATAAGTGGGCTGCTGCAAGCGCTAAGGGTAGATGAGGTGGCTAGCTTACGTATCATCAGAGCGAGAAGAGAAGTGAAAGCCATCGATTGTGAACTAAGTCATGATCACTAGATGATCTTGTCTACCTATGAGTCATCCATAACCCAACCGTCTTCTCTTCCCGAACTCCCTCGAAAAGAGACCATCACGACTACTCACACGGTAGTGTATTGTGTTTGAGTTATTGTGTCAAGTTCCGCCACATAACCGCGGGCATGGCTTTCGAAAGATCATAGCCCTGCAGGGGTGTCCCAACTTAGCCCATCACAAGCTCTCGTGATCAACATAGGTAAAAACCCCTTATCTTAGGGACTACCCGATCACGCTCGGAATCCTGGTGTACAAGATATTTGGACTATGGTAAAACAAGTCCAGCAAGACCTCCCAACGTGCCGACACCCTGATAGGAGGCACGCATATCTCGTCTCAGGCCACGATCGGATGTGCACTCCGTACAACTAAAATGAATCCTCGAGTTTCCCCGTGGTGGCACTGGAAGGGGCTCTAGTTTGGACCAAGAATCATGAGGAGCACTGGCCCGGGGTTGTTAATTAAGTCCTCGGGTGCTAGCCGGTCCCTATGCAAGTTTTAGTTATTAGGCAAATGGTAAAACCAAAGTTGGGCCTTGCTGGAGGAGTTTTATTCAAAGCGAACTAGCAAGGGGTCCCCATATACCCAACAATGTTAGGAATGCAAAATCAAGGAACATAACACCGGTTTATTGGCTCTTAAGGCGGCATGAGTGGAACAAAACACCGAGGAAAAGGCCAAGCCTTCCACCCATTGCCATGTATATAGGTGCATTAATTTAAATAATAGATATTGTGTTATTCCCAAAACCCAATCCACATGGAGCAAACTTCATCTTCAACTGCAACTAGCAACGCTATAAGAGGGGACTTGAGCAAAAGCGTAACTTAGCCAAACAATGGTTTGCTAGGTAGGTAGGTAGAGGTTTCATGGCAAGGTAGGGGCTGGCATGCAAAAGGATAGGTATCGCGACAAAGGAATAGAGCAAGGCATCTAACATAGCAACAATAGAGGTGATATCAAGGAATGGTCATCTTGTCTGGTAAGTCTTCGGTGTAACCGGCACCTTGCTCTTTGTAATCGTACTCAGCGGCTGTCTCGACCTCGGAATCGAACTCGTCTCCCGGTGCTACCCAACATAAACAAGCATCCAAATAAACACACTTGACAAGACAAGAAGACATGCTATGCAAGAGAGATGCAAGTATGAAGCTACGGAGCAATCGGTATGAAGGGAGATGAAGCTGGGAAGGACATGGGAAGACATGATGTATGTGGGTAAGATCTTGGAAAACCAAGCATGCCACTGGATAGATTGAAAGATTTCGGTCGAAATAGATATAAAGATCATTGGAATCGGATGCACGATTTATAAATGACAAGCAAAACAACATGCAATGCAAAACTGAAGTTCACAACAACATGGCATCTTTGGAGCAAGGTCTAAATATGCTACAGCACCCAAACATGATGACAAAAGGAATGGATGTGAAGTAGATATGATTCTCAACAAGTTAGAACTCATAGCACACCCAAAAACTTAATGGAACACAATTAAACAAGCATGGCAAGATTCAATAAGTTAATAGGTTTTCAGACTGAAAATTACTGGGCATGCAACCAGGAACAATATGTTGCTGCCTTTGAAGGCACATAACAACAAGCCAAACAATTATAACAAGCATGAAAATTACATGAGCATGAAGAAGACATAATATACTTCCAATTAATCCAAAGAAACAAGTCATTCCATGCAAGGGTTGATTAACATGAGCTTTGCCAAAATGAATGTTCTGTTAACATGCTGACAGTTTAAATTTCAAGCATTTTGAGAGCAAGATAACAACAAGTTACAACAGGGCATAAATGAAAACAAATGCATGGGTTGATAGACAATTACTTGGACAACAAGACATGCTCACTGGTTATTCCAAAGCATGGATGGAAAATATTGTGGCATCAAGTTTACATGGCAACATGTTATAACAGATTTCAGACTTAGCCGTTTTTCACTAAGTATAAAAACAGCAACAATGACATGGCATGTGTACAAGCTTGTTCAAGTCACCACAGAGCATATAATGAAAACCCAATTACACCACTTAAAAGGTAACATGATTATGCTGCTAAAACATGTTGACATGTGGCTCAAAATAAAATCACACAAAATGCTACGAAAAAGACAAATCAGCAAGTTGTAACAATTTCACCATCTTAACAACAACAAGCACTTTTGTAACAGACATAATCATGTCATAATGTGATCTAAAATGTAAGAAAATGCATCCATCATGAAGAGCATCACAAGACGAACATTTTGACATATCATACACTCTATTTGGACCAACATGCACAAAGATACGACCTCACAAACATGCTACCATACTGTTGACAGACAACTAGAGCTGACCAGTAACATCACATAGCAGTTTTGCAACGAAGATTAAGACATCTAGATGGATCACAACATGCACAAAAACCATGCCACCACGTAGAGCACTTCGAGACGAACATTTGCGTATATCATATGCATGATTCGGAGCTACAAGCACAAGGATATGCCATGATGAAGAGGGGCACATAATATGAGGATTTCAGGACTTAGTAGAATTTTACCACCGCGAAAGTCAACGGGACGGAGACGTGCGGGACGGGGAGATCCGGGACGAACGGTTCGGCGTTTGGTTCGATGCGGTGGTGGATCTCATCCACCTTCCGGATCCAGGCCACATCTCACCAGATCCGGCCAGAGATGGCGCCAGCGTGGTGGTCTACGACCGGAGCGAGGCCGGCGTCGAGGCGGTGGTGGCCGGCAGGGCGCTGTGGCGGCGCGGGGTGGAGAGGTAGGCGGCGCGGCGGCGAGGTGACACTGGGTGGCGCGGCAGTGGAGCTTGGCGAGGTGGCGGCGGAGGAGATCCGGTCGGGCGGCGGGGTGTTGTAAGGTGGCGGCGAAGAGGTGCGCGTGGCCGGCGCCGAAAGTGAAAGACGGCGGCGCGGGCGAGGTCGGGCGGCGAAGGCAGTCGGCCTGGCACGGCGGCGGGGCGGCCCGTGGTGGGCCGGCCTCGGGCTCGTGGGCCCAGCACGGAGGCGCGGTGGGGTGGAGGCAGGCTGTGGTGACTTGTCGGCCCATGATTTGCCGAGGGGCGGCGGTTGGACGCGTCCGGCTGCGCGAGGTGGAAGAGAGCTATGGTTCATCCGTAATTTCAGGGAGAGGGAAATATTTATAGGTAGAGGGAGCTAGGAGAGTCCAAATGAGGTGCGGTTTTCGCCCACACGATCGTGATGCAATGGTGAAGAGCATGGAGGGGGTTTAGATGGGCTAGTGGGCTGTTGTGGATGGGTGCTGGGCTAAAAGAGAAAATGCTTCTAGCGGCTAACGCGGTTAACCGTTGGGGCAGCAAACGACCTCCAAATGGAACGAAATTTGACAGGCGGTCTACCGGTGATATACCAAGACCACCCGACAACTCTCGGCCCATTCCGAGGATGTTTTTATCCCGCTCACAAAACAAGGCCTGACAGGTGCGAAGGGTGCCGTGTGAGAGAGTCGGAAATCAAAACGGACAACGGAGAGGACGGAGACGATGCAACTACACACGGATGCATGTGAGACTATGCCAATGCAATGCACATGATGAAAATGACAGGGCGATATGCAACACATGCTCAATGCAAAAACACAAAATACCCGAAATGAAGGAGGATCCTAGAATGGAATTGGTTAAGTCAATGATGAATATATTGCCATAAAGGGGAATTGTTACATCTGGGGCGTTACGATTATCCACAAAATGGTACATGCTGGATCGACGGGCTACGTTCTCTGCCTCTTCTTGTTCCTCAGGGAGTTCCCCTGTTTGGAGGAAACAGACAGTGTGCTGTGCCCATGCTGGAGCCTGGGGCTCGACGGCAAGGACTAAAGGCTCATCTTCGGCCGTGGGGGCAATTGCCTCTACGGTCAGGGCTTGGGCCCCTGTCGGAGGTTGCTGATCCCCGGCAAGCTTGGGGTACCCGGCAACGTCCTTGCCGCCGGCTCCTGGGAGCTCAGCGGGAAAGTACTTGCCACGACCAGCCTTTCTTCGTTTGTTCTGTCCCGCAGATGGCTCAACGGATGGTTGGGTTAATTGAAGCACAAATGTACCTGGTTTCACAGGTAGCTTGAGGGCGGCGAGTTTGGACAAGTCGTCGACAATGTTGTTCTCTGCTCGAGGAACATGCTCTGCCTACAAACCGTCGAAGCGCTCCTCTAACTTCCTCAGTTCGTCTACATAGGCCTCCATCAACGGGCTCTAGTAATCCTTGTTAACTTGCCTGATGACAAGCTGTGAATCACCCCTGATGTTAGGCTTCATGATTCCGAGGTCTGCCGCGATCCTAAAACCGACGAGCAGTCACTCGTACCCTGCAGTGTTGCTTGTTTATTATTCCCGGGGAGAGCGCATCTGGACTACGGACTTGAGGCGTTCTCCGGTGGGTGCGACGAGTAGCACACCAACACCAGCACCTTGCAGCGAGAAAGCTCCATCAAAGTACATAATCCAATCACAGCTCGTCTCCTTGCCGAGAAGGGTGATCTTCTGAGTCTCTTCGTCGGGCGTTGAGGTCCATTCTACTATGAACTCTTCCAAGGCTCGGCTCTTAATTGTTGAGGTACTTTCAAGCTTGAGGCCAAAGCTTGATAGTTCCAACGCCCACTCCACAATCCTCCCAGTTGCATCTGGGTTGGGCAAGATCCGTTGCAAAGGGAGGCGAGTGACGACGGTGGTCTCATGTGCTTGGAAATAGTGGCGCAACTTTCTCGAGGACATAAGGAGGTTGAAAAGCAGCTTCTGCATACCAAAATACCTTGATCTAGCCCCCTGCAAGAGGGAACTGACAAAATACACTGGGTGCTGCACCATCTTCTTCTTCTGTTCGACCTCGCCTCCTTGCGCACACTCTGTTTGGCGGGACCAAGCCTTGCCGGGGAATCTACCTTGCCGGCATCAGGCCCTGTCAAGGAGAGCTCTGGCCCATCATCCGATGAATCTGTCGCTACCACTGCTTCTTCCTCAAACTCCCTCTGCGGTACTAGCGCAGCACTGATCACTTGATTCGTTGCCGCTAGATATAGCAGCAACGGCACTTGCAGATTAGGCGCGACTAGTGTTGGCGTAGAGGAGAGGTATCTCTTCAAATCTTGCAGCGCTGCCTCTACCTCCGGAGTCCATTTCATTGAACCCGCCTTTTTCAAAATTTTGAAAAAGGGGAGGGCGTGTTCAGCAGATTTGAACCTACTTAATGCAGCAACGCAGCCGGCAAGCTTACGGCTGTCTTTCACTCATCTTGGCGCCTCAATATGCTCAATCGCGTTGATTTTGTCGTGATTTGCTTCTATTCTGTGTTGATAAACAAAGAACCCAAGGAGTTTACTAGATGGGACGCCGAACATGCTCTTCCCTGGGTTGAGCTTGAGGTTGATCTTGCGCAAGTTTGCAACCGTTTCTTCCGGATCCTGCACGAGCGTGGCCTTGTCCTTGGTTTTGACCACTATGAGATCCATGTAAGCTTCCATATTTCTCTGCAGCTGGGGCTAAAAACCGATTTGGACTGCTCGGGCGAATGTCGAACCACCGATTTTCAACCCGAAAGGCATCTGTACAAAGTAGTACGTACCACATGGGGTGGTGAACGCAGTTTTCTCTTCATCTTCCTGCATCATGAAGATCTGGTGGTATCCTGAGTAGGCATCGAGGAATGACAGCAGGTCACACCCGACAGTGGAGTCAACTATCTGGTCAATGCGTGGCAAAGGGAAAGGGTCCTTCGGACAGGCTTTATTGATATCCATATGGTCAATACACAACCTCCATTTCCCATTTTCCTTATGCACTACCATCGGATTGGCCAACCACGTGGGGTGGAGTACTCCTCTGACTAAGCCTGCCGCTTCCAACTTCCTAATCTCCTCGATGATGAACTCTTGGTGCTTCAAAGCTTGCTTCCTGACCTTCTCCTTAACGGGCCGCACACGGGGACAGACAACAAGGTGGTGCTCAAGCTCCTCCCTGGGAATGTCGGAGATGTCAGATGCTTTCCATGCAAACACGTTGACATTCTCCCGCAGGAAGGTACCAAGCGCGCCTTCCTATTTGTTGTCAATGGTGGAGCTTATGGTAAAAGCCCCACCCGTGTCGTCCTTCCTGACAGGGACCTTCTTGGTCTCTGGTGGGGCCGCCTTGGATCTCTTGCTCCCACTAGCAGAGCTCTCTCGCATGTCCCCAATGGGAAAGCGGCGCTCCGAAGAGGCGCATTTGCTGGAGGGGGTGCAGGAGCTCTTGCCGGGGTCAGAAGCCTTGCCGGAAGGGGCCTTGCCGGCAGAGTCAAAGGTCTTGCCGATTTTCTTCTCCCTCTGGGTCTCAGTGGTAGGAGCAAGTGCCTTGGTTGCGTCTGCTGCAACTACCTCTCGCTAGAGCTGGTCGGCTCGGATGAGCACGTCTTTCTTGTCGGAGGGCACAGTTATGATGCTCATTGGGTCGGGCATCTTCAATGTGTTGTAGGTGGAGTGTGATGCCGCCATAAACTTGGCCAGCGTTGGGCGGCCGAGGATCCCATTATAGGGCAAGGGGATCTTGGCACCGTCAAAGACAATCTTCGTCGTCCTATAATTCAGCTCTCCCCCGAATGTAATGGGTAGAGCGATCTTTCCTTTCGGCTGACTCCTCCCCGGTTTGATCCCTTGAGACGTGCCCTTCTCCTCGAGATCTCCATCGTGGATTTGTAGCCCCTCGATCACAGCGGGCGAGATCAGGTTCAGACCAGCCCCACCATCAACTAGCACTTTCGTCACGTTGAGGTTGCGTATCATTGGTGAAACCAACAACGGCAAACACCCGACCGCAGTTGTACGGCCAGGGTGATCCTTGGTGTCAAAACTGATAGGCGTCCTGGACCACTTCAGTGGCCTCTGGGCGTCGAACGATGGCTCTGCCGCAGTGACGTCACGCGCCCACTGTTTTAGTTGGCGGTGAGAGGTATGCAGCGAGGCACCACCGTCGATGCACATGGCCTCTGTAGCTTTCTGGAACTCGTGCTCGCTGGACTCGTCGTCTTCGCCATGATCATCGTCTTCCTCTTTCCTGTCGCGGCCCCGAGCGGGCCTTTCTGGTTGGTTATCTTGGCCGCGGTGACCACCTCGGCCACCACACTTCTTGTTGGGCGCCTTGGCACCGTTCGGGTCTTTCTCCTTATCACGCCTCTCATACTCAGCTTTCTGCTTTTCTGCGAGCAGCTCGACCTGCCAGCAATTCTGGAGGTCATGGCCCTTGGTGCGATGAATCTTGCAGTATTGCTTGTCGGAGCCCCCTGGCTTGTAGGCAGCCGCCAAGGCCCGGCAGGTGGTGCACCCGGCAACTTCCTTGCCGGGGTCGTCAACCTTGGCCTTTTTGGCGGCGCCGGGGTTGTCAGATCCCTCTACGGCAAGCACAACCTTCCCCTTTTGCTTCCTGTTGCAGCGTCGGCCCTTCTTCGCCGGGGCGACAACGTCTCCGTCTGTTGAGTCAGTTTCCGCGCCGGCGTCTTCGCCGGGGTACTTCCTTCCTTCTTCTACCCGAGCGCATCTATCAACCAGAACGTAGAGCTCGGCTACATCTTTTAACCTTGTTCATCGCTAGCTCCTCACGCATCTTGCGGCTGCACACATTCTGATGGAATGCACTAATCACGACGGCGGGGTGAATGTCTGGGATGTTGTACTGCACACGACTGAACCTTTGTATGTACTTGCGCAGGGTTTCGCCTTCCTTCTAGGGGATGATATGCAAATCGCTTTCCTAGCCAGGAGCTTGGTGGCCCTCGGTAAAGGCGCCAATAAACTCATGGCACAGATCCGATCAGGTAGAAATGGAACCCATGGGTAGGTGCATCAACCACGACATAACTTTGGGCTTAAGCACCAACGGCAAACAGTTGGCGAGCACCTTCTCGTTGTGAGCCCCAACAGCCTGCATCACGGTGGTGTAGATGCTGAGGAACTCTAATGGGTGAGTCTTGTCGTTGTACTTTTCTCTGACCTCAGGCTTGAACATGCGGTGTGAGGGCCACTGGAACTGCCGCAGCTCACGGGTAAACGCCATACATCCCACCTCGTAAGGTAAGTCACGAGAGCCCCCAGGCGTCGAGTGGTCCATAGTAAGCCCTACACGCCTGTTTCATTGATGGCGCGCTTCCCGCCGTCACTCGATAGTGGTCCGAGCGTCTTCCTGGGCTCGCTCCCGAAGGACTTGACGTTGGTCGCGGCGGGCTCGCGGGTCGGACAACGCGTGGAAAAGTTGTCATGAGCGTCGGCTCGACGAGCCGGCAGCTACTATTGCTGGCGTGGGGAAGGAGAGTCCACCATGGTCGCAGCAGCTCCGGTCCTCCCTCCACCAGCATGCGTTGGCTCATGAGCGCGCTAGTGCGAGGGTCCCGCTAGTCGTGGTTCATCATTATTGGCGAAGATGATTAGGCTCCGGATGGTGGCTCTCCACTCGTCAAGCTTCTCTGCGACGGGAGGAAAGTCGAGGAGCAGTTGTACGCGCGCCAATGCTTCTGCTGGCGTGGGTGGCAGCGAACGCTGCATGGATCGTGCCGCACTCTGACTCTAACCACGTTAGAAGAAGCTCTATCATGGTCCCGCTGTCGCACGCCGCTTCCTCCCGTGTCCGGATGTGCATGCTGGCCCGGTGCATCTTGAGAGTGACGCAAAGGGCACTTCCCGCGGTGGTGCGCGGGGGCACCGACATCGCGGCATTGCTCGTCATGTACGAGCTGGGAAGACCGCAGACCGGGCACCGGCAGAGGCGTCCTGGAGGACGTCGTGCCACCCGTGGGCAGCACGGCGACGCCCTTGAACCCAGTGGTGCGTGGCTCGCCTTCTTGGGCAAGAACGACGCCGCTCGCTTGGCTCCGATGGCCAGAGTGCTGTGGAAGCTCGCGGTCCATGCCCCCGCCACCATCCGCAGTTGTCCCATCACTCGCCCGTGCTGGCACGGGCGGTTCGGCCCTAGACGGACCGATCACCACGATCCCCTTCTTCTTGGGAGCCATGGCGATGAAGAAGTCGATGCACTAACTCCTAGACCAGATTTTCACAACCTAGAGCCCCCTACCCGGCGCGCCAAATATGTCAGGGAAAATGACACCTATGGGATCCCGGGGACCCCTATTACGGTTGGCGGGGCGTAGAGCTGTGCAAAGAGCGGGTCTAGTCGATCAACACGTGGGTTTTTACCCAGGTTCGGGCCGCAAGTGATACGTAAAACCCTACTCCTGCTTTTCTGTGTATATTTGGTGTTCTTGAGCTCTTGAACTGGCTACTATGTGTGCATGTCCAAAAAGTCCGAATCCTCTCTCAGTATGCCTCGAGCCTCCTTTTATATGACGAAGGGGCTGCCATAGCTGCACATAGGAGGTGGAAAGTATCTATAGTGTACAAGGTTATCTCCTGACATCATAGGACAAACACATTTAATGCGCCTCCTATGTGTACTCTAGCTTTATCGGGACAACAATGGAGCTTGTCCCGCCCGTTGCTGCCTCACCTTGCTCAGACACGCATCCAGGCTGACGAGGCATGCAGCGCCACGCTGGCTGCTCACTGGTGTGGTGGCAGGGTCTTCACAAAGATCTGCATGCCACCACGTAGGTGCTTGGCTAGTTGGCTTGGAGGCTGCATGCTGCCACGCACGCGCTTGTCCAGTTGGCGAGTTGGTTGCCTCGTAGGAGCGGCCGCGGGGCAGCGAAACCTTGGCGGGCGCGGGCCTAGCTGTGGCCCCGCAGACGCCCCCAGCAAGGGGTCTTGCCGGGGTCTTGTGGCTGTCCTCGGCAAGGATCTTCCCAGGGGTCTTTGGTCATCCCCGGCAAGGCTCTTGCCGGGGGTCTGCGTCTTCTGGTCCCTCGTCTATGTCTCCACGCCCTTGGTCCCACAAAGATCTACATGCCACCACGCAGGCGCTCCTGAATCTTGGTCTTGACGTTGTCGATGGTGTGAGAGCTCTCAGACCTAAGGGTGGTGGCCTTGCTGGTGCTGGGCAAGTTGCCCCGGCAAGGCTCTTGCCGGGGTCATGTAGGCCTCCCTGGCGCGGGTGTTGGCGGGGGGTGCCCACCTTGCCCCTCCATTCTTCATGCCACTGGCTTGAGTGTTGCCTTGGCAGTCTTGTGCTCCTTCTTCTTCTGCTCCGTGGCCGTAGGTGTGGCTACAACTGCCCGTGCACAAGTAAAGGGGTGCAAAAGGACCCCTACTTTTGTACACCGACACTTACCATCCACAATAAGCTTAACTTGGTGGAGTTCTTCTTGAAGGCCTCGTGCCTCCGTCTTCACCCCTGGATCACGACCTCAATGAGGGTAGCTCAGTGGCCCGATCCTTACTTGTTTTCTCAAGGTCCTCAGATTTAGTGACGTCATCACTGAGCTCTTGTTGCACCTCGGCCACTATGGCCTCGTGCTGCTAGCTGACGGTCTTCACCGTCATCAGTTTGGCAGCCGCTCATTCGGCCGCCGCCTTTTGCTCTACAGTCTCCTGCCGAGCCTTCCGCAGCTCAGACTTGAGGTTCTTGACCTCCCCGGTGATAGTTGTGGTAAATACATTCGTCCCTCGCTTAGGATTAACCTCGAAAAAATTTGTTAGTAAACAACGGTATTAAATAGTACAGTTCGGGCTTCCCTTGCACTTCATCGAACCGCTCATTGAGAAGGTCGAGCTCATCATCGAAGCTCTTGAGCTTCCGATTCACCTCGGCCAACTCTGCGGTGTTCGTAGCCGTAACCGAAGACGAGGCCTCCCAATAGATTATGAACAACAAGCTCCCGAGTTATCAATTTTAGATCCTCTGCCAGGCTACTTCAATCCAGCCAGGCTCTGAGGGGCTACGGTTCACTTTCGCTATCATCTATATTTCTGAACTATTCGACACCCGCATGAGTTTTTCAATATCACTCAGGGCTCGGGGGATACTATATACAAGGTTGGATGACTATACTGTGGGGACCCCGTCTTAGAAGTCGAGATCACCGAATGCACGTGTACAGTGATCCCAGAGATCAATGCTCACTGAACACACAGAAGCTGAAATAACAAGAGTCTTACATCCATACAAATAGTCTTACTCGAATTAAGGCCATTATGGCCAAGTCTTACATAGATAGAGCCTCACGGGCTAAATAGCTAATATCTCAAGTAGCCGAAGTCTTCGATAAAACGGGTAGAACCCATGCCATCTGCCTTAACCCTACAGGCATTCTGACTGGGATAGCGTCCTAGTTCGCATGGTCGTCTCCAAAGAACTCTTCCTCATAATCTTGTTCTTCCATGCCTGGCCAATTAAATAACCAGTGGCAAGCCAATGAGTACTTTGAATGTACTCGCAAGCAACCCATGATGTGGTTCAAGTAACAATGCAATTGAATAATAATGAACAATCTAGCAGGAGGCTAGAATAATATGATATCATCAAGCTTATGCATCAATAACCTCGCGTAACCTCGAGAACAGGTTACCGACATCAACATGAATATGATTCATCTCATTGAGTCAAGTCACCATCTTGACTCATCACACACATACCAATACTGATGAAGTAAAATTCTGGACATAGTTTAAGTAGCACCACCCAACTGTCCATGACCGTGGACACGGCTATTCGAATAGTTTTACACTCTGCAGAGGTTGCGCACTTTACCCACAAGATCCGGGGAACTTCCGTGTCATCCACGACCCGCGGTACCTCAAGTACCCGGGGTAAGCACCCGGTCATTACCTTTCCTTAGACGACACTAACATAGAGTCCACTCGTTGGCACACGGCCCTCGGGTACAAACAATAGATCACGGGACTTGCCCAAATTTAAATGTTCACGCGTGCCCGAAGGGACCAACGGTGTGTCCGGTGCCCTGTAAAAACAGTCATGGCCGTCTATCCAAGCACGACCCCGTCCCGGGAAAGACCTCAAGTCTTCCCGTCACTAGTATTGCGGGCACCATGCTAGTATCGACCTAAGTAATCAATAAAGCCTCGTCCCATAAGGGGTAGTGTGGTTGCACATGTTTGGTTGGGACGGTAGTCACACATAAATCTAATCCATCATTCCACCATGCACATGATATTACCGGCACATCACTTCTTCCTCAAGTGATGACCTAACACTTCATCATCCTCGGGCATTAGGGGCACCCGATGGGTTCATACAAAGTTTTCAACTACGGGGGTTCATCTCACACATGCATCATTTAGCATCATGTCCAACATGTCATCTAGCACATAGCAAGATCAACATTAAAGCATGCATCATGTGGTGGTTCATCTAGGTTATCATCGTAACCCTAATCATCATGCATCGGAAACAAACGGGTTCCGGAGAACAAGTGTATCATGGTCAAAGGGCTGCTTGCCTGGGTTGGCTTGGTCTTCAAAGTCTTCAAGTCCTCCTCCTTCTTCTTCCACAGCAACTTCGTCAAATACGAGATCTATACGTCGCATAATAACCACGGGAAAATAAGAATACAAATAAAACAGAAAAACCAAAGTGCTCAGAAAAATGTCAACTCTTTTTTGTAAAATACTAGAGGGTTTTCTAAGATGGGGAAAAATCTTAGTTGGAGTTTTGGAGTTACAGAATAGGATATATTGATTTTTGAACAGGAGTTATACTGCTCAAATTTGAATTTAAATTTGAACAGTACAGAAAAGTTTCATGGATTTGGATGAAAGTGGTACCATTAAATAGGTTGGAATATTACAAGATTTTTGGAGTTGGAAATAATTAATTTGGACCAATATTCTTTTCTGCATAAATGTTTAAAACATTAACAGAAAAGAAAAAGAGAAAAAGGGTCCTGTGCACTGGGCCAGAAGAGGCCACAGTGCACGGCCCAGACGGCTCGGCCTGGCCGCACGGAGCCAGCGCGCGCGCACGTCAGGTTTCAAACCTGACGGGCGAGGCCCGTGGGTCAGCGGCACAGAGGAGGGGAGAGAGGTGGGGGGATGACAGGCGGGGCCCGCCTGTCATCTCTAACCCCGCGGTCACGGCGGCGGCGAGCTCACCGGCGACGACTCCGGCCACGGCAACGGCAACGGAGGCCAGGGACGGACTCAGTGGCGTGTTGCGGTTGCTGTGGTGGTAGCGCGGCACGGCGGGGAGCCCTGGTTCACCGGCGGCGAGGTGCGACGGCGGAGGCTCGTCGGAGTGGAGTTGCTGCGGCCGTTTCCGACTGCAAACAGAGGGGGAAAGAGAGGGGAAAGGGTCAGTGGTGTGCTGCGGTTCCGAAACAAGCGGAGGGAGAGGCAAGGGAGGCCTGTACCTCGAGATCGCCGGCGGCCCGACGCGGCGGAGCTCCGGTCGATCCCGAGCACTGGGGCGCTCCGGGGTCGAACTGAGGGTGCAGGAGGGATCAGTGGAGAGGTGTGAGGCTTGTGGTGGAGTTGGAGAAGCTCGGGGAGGCCTATATATAGGGGTTCGACGAGGACCCGAGGTCCAGTGCGCCGGCGAGCTCCAGCTCGTCGCTACAGCGCACGGGAGGCTACGGGGATGAGTCTGGGGAGTTCCTGGACGAGCCCTATGCCCAGCTGAGGTAAGAGGAGGAGCGGGGGAGCGACAGAGAGGCGTGCGCATGCGAGGCAGAGGAGTGGCTTCTGCGGGCGGCCGGTGCGCGTGCGGCGACTCTCACTGGAGGGCGCAGGAGGAGGGGGGACAGCGCCGGGGACGTTGCGAACGTCGAGGCGCCTCGACTGGCGCGAGGGGGAGGCTCGAGGTGGTCGGGGGAGGCTGGTTGGCCCGAGCCAGCGTGCGGGAGCACTGTTCACGCGCTCCAGAGCGCGCGTGTGACCGGCATCGACGCGCTCTCGCTGGTTTGGTCCGTTCCAGCGTGCCCAACAGTGTCTAGGGCATAGAGGGAGGACTAAAGAAATGCCCTGAGGCCTTGGATGCTCTGGGGTGCAGAGAGAGAGAGAGAGAGTGTTGGTAAAAATGGTGAAAGTTGGCTGTACAGCAAGGTAAAGCTGGGGTTTCACCCCTCAATCATGGAGCTGGGGTGCTGGGGGAGTTACTGGGGTTTGCTGGTAACCCAATGAGTCTGTGGTAAGAAGTTGAGGCCATGGAGAAAAGTGAAAGTGGTAAAAATGGGGGTTTTAGAATTTCTGCAGAAGGTGTTTGATCATGGTTTGATCAAGCCAATGAAGTCCACTTGACATGGCACTTGACAGGGTTGAAATACATGAGAAAATAGGGTGCTTCACCAAATTTGGGCCCATTTGAAGAAACTAGCCAATGTAACTTTGGTGAACCCTAGAAATCAACAGAAACAGTTTCACCTTGATTGGGTCAAGCTAATCATCTCCCCTTGATGCACCACTTGGTGTGGCATCCTTATTTGGGGTATTGATCATGCTCACAAAGTATGAGGCTCCAGATAAAAAGTTGGTAATGTAAAGTTGTTCAAATTTGCATTTGAACAGAAAGGGTTTTGAGGTGATCTGATCAAGTTGCTCTATTCCAAACCTTGTGCCATTTGGTCTAGGTGCCTTATTAGGCCATTCTAGCATGTGCACCAAGTTTGAGAGCATTTGGACAAGTTTGGCAATGTAAAGTTGCTCAAACTTCAAATATGGACAGAATGGTTATGAAGGGGTTTGAGGAGGTTTTCTTGCTTCCCAAGGCATGGGACTTGGCAAGATCATCAAATATGTCATATATGACATGATAGAATTTCCCTGGAATTTTTGGAGAAAATTTCCTTTGTAAATATTTCAAAAGCTTGAAATATCCAGAAAGGGTTTTAGAGGGTTTAGCCCATTATTTTGAACATGACCAAGTGTTGAAACTCTTATATATGGACAATATATGTCCTCTGAGTCTCTCTGAATTTTGGCAAATATTTTTTTGAAATAGTTAAATAATTTTCTCCTATTAAAGACCATTTCTGGCCTTAAGAAAAAGCTTTTAAATAAAATAGAAAAATAACTTTTAAAATTATACCTTTGTGGTTTCTGGGAGTCCTATGACTACTAGGTCCCAAATAAACCTTTTGAAATAATTTTCTCACCCTAAATCAAGTACTTGCAGAGCAAATCTCAATTCAGGGGTTTTTGGAAAACTAATTTATAAAAATACTTTTTTGGCCAAATTAATTTTGTAAGAAAATACTATACTGCTATATATCACTTGGCATGATCATTGGGCAGAAGTTTTGGATAAGGAGATGAAATCTACAAGAGATCATAGTTGACTTTAAAGAGCACATGAAAAAGCAAATGAAGAAAACTCAATTCCAAATAAAAGCCAAATGATGCTAAAAAATTTTGCTGGTCCAAATTTTCATGCTTCAAAGTTACAAATAACATGTTACAAAATGCAGGGTGTGACAGACCTACCCCCCTTACAAGAATCTCGTCCCCGAGATTCCTAAACTAGGGCTTAAAAGAGATCGGGAAACTCGGATCTAAGATAGTCTTCTCGTTCCCAGGTTGCTTCTGCTTCGGTGTGGTTGCTCCACTGGACCTTGAAGTACTTGATGGTACGGCTCCGCGTACGTCGTTCTGCTTCGTCCAGAATACGAATGGGCTTCTCGCGGTAGGTCAAGTCAGGCTGCAGATCAATGGCTTGGTGATCCACATCCTTGTAGAGACTGGGCTTGTCCGGAACCTGGAGACATTTCCGGAGTTGTGACACATGGAACACATTGTGCACATCGGATAGCTCAGGTGGTAGTTCCAACTGATAAGCCACTTCTCCTCGTCGTGCAGTGATCTTAAAGGGTCCAATGAACCTTGGTGCGAGCTTCCCCTTGACATGGAAACGCTTGGTTCCCTTCAGGGGAGTTACCCGCAGGTTCACATGATCCCCAACATGGAAACTCATGTCTCGGCGTCGAGTGTCAGCATAGCTCTTCTGCCTTGACTTGGCTGCCTTTAATCGCTCTCTGACTAGTTGGACTTGCTCTTCTGCTGCGCGGAGAATATCCGGTCCAAAGACTAGTCCTTCTCCAGTCTCTGACCAGTTGAGGGGTGTGCGGCATCTGCGTCCGTACAACACCTCAAATGGTGCCATCTGAAGGCTTGACTGGTAACTGTTGTTGTAAGAGAACTCGGCGAAAGGGAGACAATCTTCCCACTTGGCTCCATATGCCAGGACACAGGCTCGGAGCATGTCTTCGAGAATCTGATTGACTCGCTCAGTCTGACCTCCGGTCTGTGGGTGGAAAGCTGTGCTGAAAGACAACTTGGTTCCCAAGGCTTCTTGGAACTTCTTCCAGAACCTTGAGGTAAACTGGGTTCCTTGATCTGACACAATCTCCTTGGGAACACCGTGAAGACTTACGATTCGGTCGATGTAGAGAGCTGCCAGCCGGTTGCCATCATAAGTGGTCTTGACAGGAATGAAATGAGCCACCTTGGTCAAATGATCGACTATGACCCAGATAGAGTCATGTCCTCTACTCGACCTTGGTAGTCCAGTGATGAAGTCCATTCCGATTTTATCCCACTTCCACTTAGGAACCTTGAGTGGTTGAAGCAATCCAGCGGGTCGCTGATATTCAGCCTTGACCTTTTGGCACACATCACACTTTGCAACATAGGTTGCAATCTCTCTCTTCATACCGTGCCACCAGAATCGTGCCTTCAAATCTTGGTACATCTTGGTTCCTCCGGGGTGGATGGAATACGGGGTGTCGTGGGCTTCTTGCAGAATCAGCATCTTCAACTCGGTGTTGTTTGGTACGCAGAGACGACCTTTGTACCAAACAATCCCGTGCTCGTCTTCGGAGAATCCTGGGGCTTTGCCCATCTTCATCTTCCTCTTGATACCTTCAATGCTTGCGTGTCCATCTTGAGACTTCTTGACGTCGTCCATCAGGGTTGGTCTAACTTCCAAATGATCCAGAAATCCGGGGGTGACCAATTCCAAACTGAATTGATCGATCTCCTTAAACAAGGCTGGCTGTCTTTCTTGAATAATGACATTCAAAGAGCAAGCCTTCCTGCTTAAGGCATCGGCCACCACGTTAGCCTTCCCAGGGTGATACTGAACACTGAGGTCATAATCTTTGATGAGTTCCAACCATCTCCGCTGCCTCATGTTCAACTCTTTTTGGGTGAAAATATACTTCAGACTTTTGTGGTCTGTGTAAATCTCACACCATTTCCCTAGGAGGTAATGCCGCCATGTCTTCAAGGCATGAACTACTGCCGCTAGCTCAAGATCGTGAGTAGCGTAGTTCTCCTCATGGGGTCGTAGCTGCCTGGAGAGGTATGCTATGACGCGGCCTTCTTGCATCAGAACGCTTCCCAATCCGGTTCGAGAGGCATCACAATATATCACGAACTCCTTGTGGATATCAGGTGTTGCCAGAACTGGGGCGGTGGTCAATCTCTTCTTGAGCTCTTGGAAGCTCTCTTCGCATTTCGGCGTCCACTCGAACTTGTTGTCCTTCTTGAGGAGCTGAGTCATTGGTCGTGCAATGCTAGAGAATCCTTCCACGAACTTGCGGTAATAGCCCGCTAATCCGAGGAAGCTTCTGACTTCCTTGACGGTCGTTGGAGATTGCCATTGGGTCACAGCTTCGATTTTTGCAGGATCAACAGATAATCCTTCCTCGGTCAAGACATGACCTAAGAATCCAACTTTATGCAGCCAGAACTCACACTTGCTGAATTTGGCATACAGTTGGTGCTCACGAAGCTTGTCTAGGACCATTCTCAGATGTTTCTCATGCTCTTCCTCCGACTTCGAGAACACAAGGATGTCATCAATGAAGACAACAACGAACCTGTCCAAGTATTCCATGAAGACTTTATTCATGAGATACATGAAGTAAGCTGGGGCATTGGTTAACCCAAAAGACATGATCGTGCACTCGTACAGGCCATATCTGGTTACGAATGCCGTCTTCGGAATATCTTGGGGTCTGATCTTCAGCTGGTAATACCCAGATCTGAGGTCGATCTTGGAGAATACCTTTGCTCCGCTGAGTTGATCAAACAGATCTTCGATCTTGGGAAGTGGGTACTTGTTCTTGATTGTAACTTCATTGAGGGAACGATAGTCAATGCATAAGCGGATGGTACCGTCCCTCTTTGCCACAAATAGAACAGGAGATCCCCAAGGGGAGGCACTCGGGCGGATAAATCCTTTCCTTAGCTGCTCTTCTAGCTGATTCTTCAACTCGGCTAATTCTTCCGTTCCCATTCTATAAGGCTTCTTATAGATGGGTCCTGCTCCGGGCACGAGCTCGATGATGAACTCAATGTCACGGTCAGGGGGCATTCCCGGTAGTTCATCCGGAAAGACATCAGGATACTCACATACCACCGGTACTTGGTCTAGCCCAACTTCAGCCAGACAGTTGACTTTAGCGGCTTGAGCGGAATAGGAGTTGGGGGCAAACTTGACTTCTACTCCTTGGTCATTGGTCACGGTGACTGTCCGATTGGCACAGTCTAACAAGCCTTGGTGCTTGCTGAGCCAATTCATACCTAGGATCACATCCAAGCCTTGCGATCGCAGGACGATAAGGTCTGCTAGGAAGTCTACACCATTAATGGTAATACTGACTCCTTTACAGCCTATCTTGGCTCTCATCTCGGCTCCGGGGGTTTGTACCACCATAGGGTTATTCAGGGGTGTAGGGGTCATGCCACTTTTTAATGCAAATCTTTGAGTGACAAATGAATGCGTTGCTCCAGAATCAAACAGGACAGTTGCAGGTGCTGAGTTGACAAGGAACGTACCCAGCACGACGTCCGGGTCTTCCTGGGCTTCTTCAGCAGTGACGTGATTCACACGCCCCTTCCCATAGTTCGGTGGATTGCGAGGGGCTGGGTTCCTTGGTGGCATTCCACGGCCTTGTCCCTGGTTCTGCGCATTGGGGCGCGGGGCATCAGGCTTCTTGTTGGGGCACACCCTGGAGATGTGTCCGGGCTGACCACACCCAAAACAAGTGACTTGATTTGGAGTGTTGATCTTGTTGCCACCATTGGTATTGGGGTTGAAAGCTGGCCTGGGGTTGGCATACTGCTGAGGCTGAGGATTGGCACGAGGTGCAGGAGCTCTTGGCTGCTGGTAGGTTGGCTTGGCCGGGGCTGACTGCCACGAACGAGGCTTCTGGTTGCTGGAACTTCCCTTACTGATCAACTTGCGCTTGCGAGTGTCTTCCAAAGCACGCCGCTTGTCTTCAAGCATAAGTGCCTTGTTCACCAGGTCAGGGAAAGACGGGAAGTCGCACACGACAAGCGAATATTGCAGAGTCTGATTAAGGCCTTCCATGAAGCGCTCCCTTTTGGCAGCATCAGTGCTGACATCCTCAGGGGCATACCTTGACAGAATACTAAACTTCTGCATGTACTCCTTGACAGTGCCACTTCCTTGCTTCAGGGCTCGGAACTCACGCTTTTTGATAGCCATGACTCCAGAAGGAATGTGGGCCTTGCGGAATTCTGCCTTGAAGTTAACCCAAGTGATGTCTTGTTCAGCATGCATGACCTTGAATCCATCCCACCAAGCTCTTGCGGTTCCCCCGAGGCAGTGGGCTGCATAAGCCACTTTCTCGCGATCTTCGGTGCATCCGACTAGTTCCAGGATTTCCTCAATGGAACGGACCCAGTCATCTGCATCCAAGGGTTCAGCAGTCTCGATGAAGGTTGGCGGTGCATGCTTCTTGAACTCTGCCAACGTGGAACGTCCATTGCCATTCCCCGCCGGCTGGCGGTTGTTGGCGACAGCTTGAGCAATCAGCTGAAGAGCTGCAGTGTTGGCTTGGCGTTCCTCTCGGAAAGCTTGGAGAAGCTGAGCCATGTCCATGCTTGGAGGAGGTGGTGGTGGAGCTTGGTCGTTGGTTTGGTCGTGGTCTGCCTCTGGCTGAGAGGACGCTCCGGCTTCGGGCTGCTGGGTAGAGGTACCAGTACGAGTTACAACAGGCATCCTGTTGGAGCGGTAAAAGGTCTCATGACTCGGAAGAGGAAAAGCAAGATAGATAGGTGCCTAGTAAGGGGGTGGGTGTGACACTAAATCAAAATCATGCAAGGGCCGTAAGGCCAAAACACTTTCATTAAAATCCAAATGGGCGATGTAGTCGTTTACACCTTCCCGAAGGAAGAATACGACATACATCCAGACACAACAAAAGCAAGCACTAGATGGTTTCATATGAACCATACAAGGACTCAACTGCGCATAGGGGTTACACGACCTATCCTACAGTAGGGGTTACAACTGCCATATCCGAGTAGCGAATAATGCCTAAGCGGCGGAATGCTCGGTCGCGTATTCCGGCTCTTCTGGGTCTTCCTCCTTGCCTTCATCTGTCTGGGCTCCCTTGTCACCGGAGGGAGTGGGGGACTGGAGGAGTTTGATACGACGGTGCTTCGACGGTGGTGCAGGGAAAAGCTTGCGGTATTCCCTTGCTGTCATCCGGCGTCGCCGAGGTGGCTCTTCACCCTTAGAAGACACATCCTCGGAGGGCCTTCCGCCTCGATATGCGATAGCGGATTGTCCAGAAGGTGCTCCTTTCTTCTTGATCCTGCTTGCCTTCTCTTGAGCTCGACGAAGAAGTGCCTTGGTCTTGTAAAGTTCTTCTCGAAGCTTCATTGATTCCGAGGCCAAGTCTTGTGCCAGGCTGTCGGCACATAGACTGAAGTAGGTCTGGAACCGAAGCGAGAGTCCATCCTTTAGTGGAGGGGCTAGTGCGCTGCTTTCTTCGTCACCTTCCTTCCGGTAAGGTAAGAAGCGAGTTGCCATCTTGGCTGCCATCTCTGGAAGAAGCTCGCGGAGACGGGTTAGTGCCTTGAGTGCAGCAGCCTCGGCAGCGAGTGGTAGTGTCACCATCTGGGGTCCCTCGAAGAACCAACTTGTGGGAGGATCGTTTGCCTTCACGATCACTTCCACATGGTACTCCACCTCAGTATCGCTCACCCAATGCTCAAGGTAGGTGAAGATGGGTGCTCGGTGGAACTGACACTCCTGGAGGCTATCCTCGAGAAGTAGGGGAAACCCAGTGGTCAGGTGCTCTTCGGGAACAGCGGCCATCTACAAAGGTGGAATAGGAGGGGTTAATAAGCTGAGAAAATCTCAGGTTTAGAAAAGAAGAGAGGTTCAGAAGGTTTTGAAAAAGGGGTCTCAACTAACTAACGCCCATGCTAACTAAGGCTTCCTACAGTCAGGATGGCTCTGATACCAGCTCTGTGGGGACCCCGTCTTAGAAGTCGAGATCACCGAATGCACGTGTACAGTGATCCCAGAGATCAATGCTCACTGAACACACAGAAGCTGAAATAACAAGAGTCTTACATCCATACAAATAGTCTTACTCGAATTAAGGCCATTATGGCCAAGTATTACATAGATAGAGCCTCACGGGCTAAATAGCAAATATCTCAAGTCGCGGAAGTCTTCGATAAAACGGGTAGAACCCATGCCATCTGCCTTAACCCTACAGGCATTCTGACTGGGATAGCGTCCTAGTTCGCATGGTCGTCTCCAAAGAACTCTTCCTCATAATCTTGTTCTTCCATGCCTGGCCAATTAAATAACCAGTGGCAAGCCAATGAGTACTTTGAATGTACTCGCAAGCAACCCATGATGTGGTTCAAGTAACAATGCAATTGAATAATAATGAACAATCTAGTAGGAGGCTAGAATAATATTCTATCATCAAGCTTATGCATCAATAACCTCGCGTAACCTCGAGAACAGGTTACCGACATCAACATGAATATGATTCATCTCATTGAGTCAAGTCACCATCTTGACTCATCACACACATACCAATACTGATGAAGTAAAATTCTGGATATAGTTTAAGTAGCACCACCCAACTGTCCATGACCGTGGACACGGCTATTCGAATAGTTTTACACTCTGCAGAGGTTGCGCACTTTACCCACAAGATCCGGGGAACTTCCATGTCATCCACGACCCGCGATACCTCAAGTACC
Organism: Secale cereale; assembly: GCA_902687465.1. Taxonomy (NCBI): domain Eukaryota; kingdom Viridiplantae; phylum Streptophyta; class Magnoliopsida; order Poales; family Poaceae; genus Secale; species Secale cereale. The sequence continues at coordinate 346,207,276 of LR738712.1, forward strand.
CGGGGTAAGCACCCGGTCATTACCTTTCCTTAGACGACACTAACATAGAGTCCACTCGTTGGCACACAACCCTCGGGTACAAACAATAGATCACGGGACTTGCCCAAATTTAAATGTTCACGCGTGCCCGAAGGGACCAACGGTGTGTCCGGTGCCCTGTAAAAATAGTCATGGCCGTCTATCCAAGCACGACCCCGTCCCGGGAAAGACCTCAAGTCTTCCCGTCACTAGTAATGCGGGTACCATGCTAGTATCGACCTAAGTAATCAATAAAGCCCCGTCCCATAAGGGGTAGTGTGGTTGCACATGTTTGGTTGGGACGGTAGTCACACATAAATCTAATCCATCATTCCACCATGCACATGATATTACCGGCACATCACTTCTTCCTCAAGTGATGACCTAACACTTCATCACCCTCGGGCATTAGGGGCACCCGATGGGTTCATACAAAGTTTTCAACTACGGGGGTTCATCTCAGACATGCATCATTTAGCATCATGCCCAACATGTCATCTAGCACATAGCAAGATCAACATTAAAGCATGCATCATGTGGTGGTTCATCTAGGTTATCATCGTAACTCTAATCATCATGCATCGGAAACAAACGGGTTCCGGAGAACAAGTGTATCATGGTCAAAGGGCTGCTTGCTTGGGTTGGCTTGGTCTTCAAAGTCTTCAAGTCCACCTCCTTCTTCTTCCACAGCAACTTCGTCAAATACGGGATCTATACGTCGCATAATAACCACGGGAAAATAAGAATACAAATAAAACAGAAAAACCAAAGTGCTCAGAAAAATGTCAACTCTTTTTTGTAAAATACTAGAGGGTTTTCTAAGATGGGAAAAAATCTTAGTTGGAGTTTTGGAGTTACAGAATAGGATATATTGATTTTTGAACAGGAGTTATACTGCTCAAATTTGAATTTAAATTTGAACAGTAGAGAAAAGTTTCATGGATTTGGATGAAAGTGGTACGATTAAATAGGTTGGAATATTACAAGATTTTTGGAGTTGGAAATAATTAATTTGGACCAATATTCTTTTCTGCATAAATGTTTAAAACATTAACAGAAAAGAAAAAGAGAAAAAGGGTCCTGTGCACTGGGCCAGAAGAGGCCACAGTGCACGGCCCAGACGGCTCGGCCTGGCCGCACGGAGCCAGCGCGCGCGCACGTCAGGTTTCAAACCTGACGGGCGGGGCCCGTGGGTCAGCGGCACAGAGGAGGGGAGAGAGGTGGGGGGATGACAGGCGGGGCCTGCCTGTCATCTCTAACCCCGCGGTCACGGCGGCGGCGAGCTCACCGGCGACGACTCCGGCCACGACAACGGCAACGGAGGCCAGGGACGGACTCAGTGGCGTGTTGCGGTTGCAGCGGTGGTATCGCGGCACGGCGGGGAGCCCTGGTTCACCGGCGGCGAGGTGCGACGGCGGAGGCTCGTCGGAGGGGAGTTGCTGCGGCCATTTCCGACTGCAAACAGAGGGGGAAAGAGAGGGGAAAGGGTCAGTGGTGTGCTGCGGTTCCGAAACGAGCGGAGGGAGAGGCAGGGGAGGCCTGTACCTCGAGATCGCCGGCGGCCCGACGCGGCGGAGCTCCGGTCGATCCCGAGCACTGGGGCGCTCCGGGGTCGAACTGAGGGTGCAGGAGGGATCAGTGGAGAGGTGTGAGGCTTGTGGTGGAGTTGGAGAAGCTCGGGGAGGCATATATATAGGGGTTAGACGAGGACCCGAGGTCCAGTGCGCCGGCGAGCTCCAGCTCGTCGCTACAGCGCACGGTAGGCTACGGGGATGAGTCTGGGGAGTTCCTGGACGAGCCCTACGCCCAGCTGAGGTAAGAGGAGGAGCGGGGGAGCGACAGAGAGGCGTGCGCATGCGAGGCAGAGGAGTGGCTGCTGCGGGCGGCCGGTGCGCGTGCGGCGACGCTCACTGGAGGGCGCAGGAGGAGGGGGGACAGCGCCGGGGACGTTGCGGACGTCGAGGCGCCTCGACTGGCGCGAGGGGGAGGCTCGAGGTGGTCGGGGGAGGCTGGTTGGCCCGAGCCAGTGTGCGGGAGCACTGTTCACGCGCTCCAGAGCGCGCGTGTGACCGGCATCGACGCGCTCTCGCTGGTTTGGTCCGTTCCAGCGTGCCCAACAGTGTCTAGTGCATAGAGGGAGGACTAAAGAAATGCCCTGAGGCCTTGGATGCTCTGGGGTGCAGAGAGAGAGAGAGAGTGTTGGTAAAAATGGTGAAAGTTGGCTGTACAGCAAGGTAAAGCTGGGGTTTCACCCCTCAATCATGGAGCTGGGGTGCTGGGGGAGTTACTGGGGTTTGCTGGTAACCCAATGAGTCTGTGGTAAGAAGTTGAGGCCATGGAGAAAAGTGAAAGTGGTAAAAATGGGGGTTTTAGAATTTCTGCAGAAGGTGTTTGATCATGGTTTGATCAAGCCAATGAAGTCCACTTGACATGGCACTTGACAGGGTTGAAATACATGAGAAAATAGGGTGCTTCACCAAATTTGGGCCCATTTGAAGAAACTAGCCAATGTAACTTTGGTGAACCCTAGAAATCAACAGAAACAATTTCACCTTGATTGGGTCAAGCTAATCATCTCCCCTTGATGCACCACTTGGTGTGGCATCCTTATTTGGGGTATTGATCATGCTCACAAAGTATGAGGCTCCAGATAAAAAGTTGGTAATGTAAAGTTGTTCAAATTTGCATTTGAATAGAAAGGGTTTTGAGGTGATCTGATCAAGTTGCTCTATTCCAAACCTTGTGCCATTTGGTCTAGGTGCCTTATTAGGCCATTCTAGCATGTGCACCAAGTTTGAGAGCATTTGGACAAGTTTGGCAATGTAAAGTTGCTCAAACTTCAAATATGGACAGAATGGTTATGAAGGGGTTTGAGGAGGTTTTCTTGCTTCCCAAGGCATGGGACTTGGCAAGATCATCAAATATGTCATATATGACATGATAGAATTTCCCTGGAATTTTTGGAGAAAATTTCCTTTGTAAATATTTCAAAAGCTTGAAATATCCAGAAAGGGTTTTAGAGGGTTTAGCCCATTATTTTGAACATGACCAAGTGTTGAAACTCTTATATATGGACAATATATGTCCTTTGAGTCTCTCTGAATTTTGGCAAATATTTTTTTGAAATAGTTAAATAATTTTCTCCTATTAAAGACCATTTCTGGCCTTAAGAAAAAGCTTTTAAATAAAATAGAAAAATAACTTTTAAAATTATACCTTTGTGGTTTCTGGGAGTCCTATGACTACTAGGTCCCAAATAAACCTTTTGAAATAATTTTCTCACCCTAAATCAAGTACTTGCAGAGCAAATCTCAATTCAGGGGTTTTTGGAAAACTAATTTATAAAAATACTTTTTTGGCCAAATTAATTTTGTAAGAAAATACTATACTGCTATATATCACTTGGCATGATCATTGGGCAGAAGTTTTGGATAAGGAGATGAAATTTACAAGAGATCATAGTTGACTTTAAAGAGCACATGAAAAAGCAAATGAAGAAAACTCAATTCCAAATAAAAGCCAAATGATGCTAAAAATTTTTGCTGGTCCAAATTTTCATGCTTCAAAGTTACAAATAACATGTTACAAAATGCAGGGTGTGACATATACAAAGCCAATTTTCTTAGTAAAAGGGGCATTACATGGTTTACTTTGAATCCTGTTAGAAGGCTGCAAAAGCCTCCTTCAGTCCATTGTCCACGGACCGAAGACTTTGCAAAACTGCGACCATCAGGGCACGATGTTCCTCGATAAGGGAGGAGCTGGCTAAGGCCTCCTCCATCACATCGGCCACCAAGTCGCAGCCCGCTCAGCCATGGGTGGGGGTGGCGGGTGATGACCCACAAGTGTAGGGGATCTATCGTAGTCCTTTCGATAAGTAAGAGTGTCGAACCCAACGAGGAGCAGAAGGAAATGATAGGCAATTTTGAGTAAGGTATTCTCTGCAAGCACTGAAATTATCGGTAACCGACAATTTTGTGATAAGGTAATTGGTAACAAGTAACGACTGGTAAAAGTAAATAAGGTGCAGCAATATGGCCCAATCCTTTTTGTAGCAAAGGACAGGCCTAGACAAACTCTTATATAAAGGAAAGCGCTCCCGAGGACACATGGGATTTATCTTCAAGCTAGTTTTCATCACGTTCATATGATTCGCATTCGTTACTGTGTTAATTTGGTATGTGGGTGGACCGGTGCTTGGGTACTGCCCTTACATGGACAAGCATCCCACTTATGATTAACCTCTATTGCAAGCATCCACAACTACAAAAGAAGTACTCCCTTCGTCCCGTAATATAAGAACTTTTTTACACTAGTGTAGTGTCAAAAACGTTCTTATATTTTGGGACGGAGGTAGTATTAAGGTAAACCTAACCATAGCATGAAACATATGGATCCAAATCAACCCCTTACGAAGCAACGCATAAACTTGGGTTTAAGCTTCTGTCACTCTAGCAACCCATCATCTACTGATTACTTCCCAATGCCTTCCTCTAAGCCCAAACAATGGTGAAGTGTCATGTAGTCGAAGTTCACATGACACCACTAGAGGAAAGACAACATACATCTTATCAAAATATCGAACGAATACCAAATTAACATGACTACTTAAAGCAAGACTTCTCCCATGTCCTCAGGAACAAACATAACTACTCACAAAACATATTCATGTTCATAATCAGAGGGATATTAATATGCATAAAGGATCTGAACATATGATCTTCCACCGGATAAACCAACTAGCATCAACTACAAGGAGTAATCAACACTACTAGCAACCCCATAGGTACTAATCTGAGGTTTTGATACAAAGATCGGATACAAGAGATGAACTAGGGTTTGAGAGGAGATGGTGCTTGTGAAGATGTTGATGAAGATAACCCTCCCCAAGATGGGAGAGTTGTTGGTGATGACGGTGGTGACGATTCCCCCTCCCGGAGGTATGTTTCCCCGGCAGAACAGCTCCGCCGGAGCCCTAGGTTGGTTCCGCCAAGGTTCCGCCTCGAGACGGAGGCGCTTCATCCTGAAAGCCTCCTTATGATTTTTTCCAGGTCAAAACACTTGATATAGCAGAAGATGGGCATCGGGGGGCTGCCAGGTGGCCCACGAGGCAGGGGGGCGCGCCCAGGGGGGTATGGCGCGCCCCCACCCTCGTGGACGGTGGGTGGCCCCGCTCATGTACTTCTTTCGCCAGATATGTTTTATATTTTCCAAAACTGACTTTCGTCGAGTTTCAGGGCTTTTTGAGTTGTGCAGAATAGGTCTCCAATATTTGCTCCTTTTCCAGCCTAGAATTCCAGCTGCCGGCATTCTCCCTCTTCATGTAAACCTTGTAAAATAAGAGAGAAAAGGCATAAGTATTGTGACATAATGTGTAATAACAACCCATAATGCAATAAATATCAACATAAAAGCATGATGAAAAATGGACATATCAACTCCCCCAAGCTTAGACCTCGCTTGTCCTCAAGCGGAAGCCGATATCGAAAAATATGTCCACATGTCTAGAGATAGAGGTGTCGATAAAATAAAATACAGACATGAGGGCAGCATGATCATTCTTATAACAACAACAACAACACACATAC